>JAPFRF010000010.1:29014987-30214987 GCA_029282475.1 Phrynocephalus forsythii
CTACATTTTTCTACCTTTGCTGAAACGATATCCAGCAGTTGCAGGTGAATGGGGCATTATTTCTAGTCTTATAAGGAGAGCATTTAAATCAGCCAGACTGTTCAGACTTGCAATTAAGTGCACCAAGCACTTACTTAATATACTGCATATTACATCTTAGATATGTTCTCTTCTTCCACCTTTCTTCCACTCTTCTTTCCTTTTTATCAGGAAAGTACAGTATCAATCAGTAGCTGCAAAAAGAACTTTAAGTTTCGTGACACATTTAAGAACACATTTTCTTTTCTTTTTCTTTTTTTAATATTAGTTTTATTCGTTTTTCTTATAAGGAATAATGGGTAAAAAGGGGAAAGGGTCTAAGGGAGAGAGAGAGTGCAGTACAAATGATTAAATCTTAACATTGTTGGCAGTTATGCCTCTAAACAATTTTAAGATTATTAAAGGTAACTTGTTGCTGTTCTTCAGATCATATTATAAGCTAGTTGACATTTTTATTTTGAATTTATTCAAGCTTTCTTTCCATTATTATTCTAGATCCATTTATAAAGTGGATCACAACTTTCACTTGCTTCTTGAGTTGGTTGGTATTTCAAAGCTTCTGATAATATGTCCGTCTCTGCGACTTCCAAGATATTTTCCATCAACTCTTCTTGTGTTGATGTTTCCATTTTCTTCCATTTCTTAGCATACTAGATTCTTGCAGCAGTTATTATATCTTTCACTAAGTGCCCCATTTTTATATCTCCAATTTCTGGCATAATATTCAGTAGAAATAATTCTGGTTTAAGTGGTACAAGTGCAAGACAGTATCTTTTGTAAGCAGTCATGTATCAATCTCCAATAAATTTTCACATTTTCTTTAGCATACACATTTTTGCACTGCAGGTTGTGATGCTGTGCACATTTATTTATAAGTAAACCCTGTTGATGAGTCAATGGTGTGTAGTGGATAGAGTAATGGGTTTGGGACTAGGAGACTAGGATTTAGGATTTCAATCCTCACGTGGCCATGGAGACTCACTGTGGGATGGCAATGGTTAAATCACACCTTAAATGTCTCACATTGGTTGAAAACCCTATCAGGATGGCGATAGAGCAGTGGTTCCCAACCTGGGGGGTCAGGACCCTTTTGGGGGTAAAATGATCATTTCAAAGGGGTCGCCATGAGCCAGTGAAGAAAAAGGCACAAATGGCTTGGGTCTGGAGGAGAAGGGGAGGAAGGGGAGGAAAGAGTGAGTTACAGCTTGATAGGTTGGAGGGGATGTCAGTCAATGGCACTGAAGGCTGTGATTGGCTGAGGGTGCCTGTAGAGGGAAGTTCTCTATGGCACCTGCGGCAGTGGCCTGCCAAAGGGGGCTTGTGGCTTCTTCCAAGCAGGCCAAGGGGTCACCACAACATGAGGGACTGTATTAAAGGGTCACGGCATTAGGAAGGTTGGGAACCACTGCCATAGAGGGATGTTATTTGATGACACATACCAATAACAGACCCCTTTTATCCTATGTGGTGGTCGTGTAAAGAAGTGAGAGTATACCGGAGAATGGTACATGATTTTTTACAAAATCATTGTCTTATAATCTACCATTTGAACCAGAATTTTTTTAGTGAATATTATGCCTGAGATTGGAGATATAAAAATGAGACACTTAGTGCTATGCAATAACTTCAGCTAGAAATGTTTATACTATGTATTGTGGGTAAGAGTATCAGGCCACAAGGGTGGTCTAACAGTAGGCATATGCTATCAGCCTCTGACCCAAGCCCCTGAGGGAGACCGGCAGCTGGAAAATGTTGTAAAGGAGGCATCTAAGAAGGGAAGCCTGGTTATAATGGGGGACTTCAATTACCCTCACATAGGGCGCTTTTACACGACCCCTAAAATCCGAGGCAAAGGGCTCCCAGATGTGGAGCTTAAAATTGTTTTCCCACCAGCTGCACACTTTAAAAAAAATTAAGTATGACCACGCCCACCTAAGCACGCCCCAGCACATTTTAAAAGTACCTGGTCTCTGGAGGTAAAAAAAAATTCTGATGCGGATTGTAAAGCAGTGAGTGCTGGGCTGTCCTCACCTTCTGGTTGATTTTTTTGCCCCCCGCCCCTTTAAGAGACTGGAATGCTTCCGGGGCTGCTCCCGATGGCAGAACGGAGGTGAGCCTGCATTCTTTTCTCCCTTTTTTCCTCCCTCCCCTCATGCAGACAGGAGCAATGGCGTGTGGAGGGGTGGGAACGCAACAAGAGGAGCAAACCCCCAAGATTTCTGGTCCAAATTTAAGTTGCCAGTGGATCTTAGGGGTTGTGTAAAAGTGCCCATAGACAGGGTGAAATGTTGCATAGGATAAAGAGATGAAGTTCCTAGATATGCTTAATGATTGTTGCCTGGAACAAATGGTTGAAGACCCATCTAGAGGTACAAGAATCCTTGACCTGATCCTGAGTAATACACAGGATCTGGTGCAAAATGTCGATGTGACTGATCCAATAGGGAACAGTGACCACAACATAATTACTTTTAACTTAATCATATACTGCCAATCACTGATAAAACCGTACACAGAGATCTTAAATTTTCAAAAAGGAAATTTCCCAAATATGAGAAAACTAGTAAAAAAAGGAAGCTGAAAGGGAAAATTGAGAGAGTCCAAACACTCCAAGAGGCATGAAGGCTGCTCACAAAAACAATAACAGAGGCCCAATTGGAATGCATACCCAAAAGGAAAAAAGTGCACTGCCATGCCCAAGAGGATTCCAATGTGGCTTACAGGAGCTGTTCAGGGAGTGACCAAAAGCAAGAAAAGCTAATTTAGAAGATAGAAGGCTTGTCCAAATGAGGACAACAAGCAAAAATATAAATTCTGGCAGAACAAAGGCAAGGCAACAATCAGGAAAGCAAAGCAAGACTTTGAGGAGTGTATAGCTAAAAACACTCAAAGTAATAACAAGGAGTTCTTTAAGTACATTAGAAGTAAGAACCCAACTAGGAAGGCCATTGGGCCATTAGACAACAATGGAAGGTAAGGGATTCGTAAAGAGGAAACAGACATTGCAGAGAGACTCAATGAACTCTTTGCTTCAGTATTCACTGAAGAAGACAGAGACCAAAATGTCCAAAACCTAGCCTATCATGTCCAAAACATGTCCAAAAACATGTCCAAAACCTAGCCTATCTTTGTAGGGAGGGAAACCGTAGAATTAAGTCAGATAGAAATCAACAGGGAGGAGGTCCTTGCATGTTAACTTAAGTAAAAAAAAAAGTAGCAAATTGCTCAAATTGCCCTTACTGTACTTTGTGCTAAGCATGTACTAGTGTCAAGGTTTGCTGTGTGGTATGTATGAGTGTTAAGCAATGATTAAGGGTGTAAAGAAAAAGCAATTTTGAAAACAAAATTATGTTCAAAACACAAGTAGGAAATTATTTACACTACTGTAGTCAATGCAAAACAATTGTTTACGTATACCAAAACAAGTAGCCTGCTCTGGCTGAGCAAGTTAAAAGAATTATAAACAATCCTGGCAGCTGAATGATATTTGGGTTGTGATTTGTAAACTGAGATGCAGCAGATGCAAATGCATGTCTGATAGTTGGCACGCTTTGTAGTTTTGATGTTTTGTAATTACAATATCTGGGTCTTATAAGGATTTAGGTTGCCAAATATTTGTTCCTAATGGTCTATGATCGTTTAAGTTCTGCAAAAAATTGTTTTTAAAAACAAAATTAATTATTAGTTAATTATAGCAACCTGGATTATAGGTTACAGATCATTTACATTATAGTATATGCAACAGCAATACATTCGTAATTTTGAGATTAGACTACTGCAGTGCCCTCTATGCTACATGGGGCTGCCTATGAGGTTAGTGCGAAAGCTGTAGCTGGTGCAAAACACAGTGGCCAGGTTATTAACAGGAACTGAAAGATGCCAGCATATTACTCCTGTTCTGGCCACTCTGCTTTGGCAATACACTTCTATGCTGACTTCAAGGTTTTAATGTTAACATACAAAGCCTTAAACGGTTTAGGACCTTGTTATCTGTCAGAGCGGTTTCCTCCAAATAGAACCGTCCATACTAGAGATGGGCATGAAATGAAAAAAAAATTGTTCTGTTATTTGTTATTCATTTTATTATGTAACAAAACAAATAACAAAAATTGTGATGAAATCAGAATGAACCAAACAGAACCACAAAAATTAGGTTCGTTACGTTTCGTTTTTGTTAATGGAGACACACAATGAAATGAGCTGTTTTTAAATGTGAAAAAACGTCCTGAATATCCGTAAAAACCCAGCAATAATTATTTATTCTGCCTGATAATACCTACCAGGGGGGTTGGGGTCCTTAAAATGTGCATTTATGTCTTTTCTCAGATTGCTGTATTTTTTTTCCTTTAAGGGGAGTTAGGGGACATTGACCCAAAATGGCTCCCAGATGCCTAATATTGATTTCTTGGGTATTAAAATGCCCTGGATATCCGTAAAAATGCAGTGATAATTATTTGAAATTATTACCTACCGGGGGTTGCGGTCCTTAAAACGTTTGTTTTTGTCTTTCTCCCATCGCGATGCATTTTCTTTCCCCTTTAAGGGTGACACAAAATGGATTCCAGCCACAAGATGGATGCAAGCCATGTGATGGGATCATGTAAATTCTTGGACAATTTCAACCAATAGCATGCCCAGGTTGCAGACTGGGTAGGTTTGGCAGCCACAGAGGGCCTAAAAAGCTTTGGCAGCCCCCGTCCTCCTTGCAGTTTGCGGTGGGAGTTAGGTGGGATTCCTGTCTCTGCGACTCGTTACTTTAGGCCAGCCAGGCAGGTGTGTGCTTCTGTGTTCCTGCTGGCTGCAGCCTAGCTCTTAGGGGGGAGAAAGAAGAGATTTCTCTTGCAGCCTCCCTGTGTGTGCGTGTACCTCTCGGTGAGTATCCTCCCCTGCCCCGCAGTGCAGTCACTCTGCGGCTGCCTTACGCCCTGGGCAATGCCCGCTGCTGCCTTTGCAGCCTCCCTGCGTACCTAGTCTATACTGTGTCTCTGCCAGCATCATTTTTTTAGTGCTTTCCCTCTGGTCTGGGGCGTTGGGGGACGTCCGCGCGCGGAAATGCTTTAAGTCACGCAAAAAGCGGGTACAAATGAAAAATGAAAATGAAAAAACGAAACAAATTTTTTTCAAAAAATTCACGAAAAATGAAAATGAACCAAAATGGACCCGCAACAAAAAATGAAAAACCAAAATGTCATTTTTTCTATTTGTGCCCATCTCTAGTCCAGACCACTCACTCCTCCCAATCTGGGCATCTGAGGGTGCCTCACACCAAAGGAGGCCCATAAAACATAAACCAGAAATTGGGCCTTCTCTGTGACAGCCCCTCAGTTGTGGAATAAACTGCCTGGTGAAATAAAGTTGGCACCCACGATCAATAGCTTTAAATAGCTATTTAAAAATGGCTATGCAGAGCTGTATTTTATTTGTATTGGATTTCTATCAATCAATCAAACAAATCAAACTTTATTACGGTCAGTGACCAGCAATAGGTATTGGATTTCTATATATATACTGTGTAGTATATGTCTTATAATTTGTATTCTTCACCTTCCAAACCACCCAGAGTAGCCTTCGGACTAGATGGCACCCCCTTTGGAGCTTATTAACTCAGCTCGCTGACCCCTAAACCTTTCCAAAAAAAATTGGGGGGGGGCTTTCAGGGAAGAGCATGAGTTCCCCTGCCATTGATTCCTCTAGGACAATTTGTTTCATTCTAGAAGGGGGGAAGTGGTGTTTTGTGACGAAATGAAACACATCCTACCGTTTCATTAGGTAATGAAGTAATTCATTACCTAACAAAATGATGAAATAGTGTTTCATTTTTCGTTTCATTCCCATCTCTTATGACACCCAGGTGAATTTTGATTTGATTGTTAATGATTGTTTGGTTTCACTCTGGAATTAATTCTTTACTGCTGTGACAAACATGGGCTTTTCTCTTTGTTTTTTTTTCATGATAGATCTTTTTTTTTTTTTTTTTTAGGATTCCTAGAAAGATCAAGCACCAGTTCTCTGATCTGATACTGGTAAAGGGGCCATGTTCCTGAACTGGAGGAAGTTTGGCTCTCATTTTATTCCCCCCACACTCCAATTCTTTGGCTGGCAGATCTCAGTTCTCAGATCCCCGACATTATGGGAAACTATTTCTGCTAACATAAGGGGATTCCTGCTAGCAAAAGAAGCTTCTGCTATTCTTAACCCGCTACAGCTGGTGCATCTGCAAGCAGGGTTTGTAACATCAGACTCTTGCGATGGAATATAACAGTAGCAGCCAGAGGATAAATGATCACTTTTCTTACAAGATTCTAATTCATGACTTCCCAATGCCCTATATATGTGACTGTACCATAGATATGGGCATGACTTGGCGAAATTCTCGTTTCCGTTTCCGTTCCTCGTTTCCGTTACGCAACGGAAATGGTAACGACAATTAAGCTGTCAGAACTCGAACTCGAACCGATAAAAGAAAAATTGGGTCTGATTTGTCATTGTCGTTCATGGCATCACGGTGATCGCGCGATGCCAAGCGGCACAGAAAAAAAGTTTTAAAAAAATGATTCCCGGCCAAAAAAGCAGGCGAAAATATGCCTGCCTGAGTGAGGGCACCTACCACAGGGTGGTTTCTGGGGGGGGGTCCCCGGCCTCCCCCCCCTCTCCTGTCCTGGGCTGCTCTGGTGGGGGGCATCCTCATCGTCTCGCCATGCCATGCGGTGCGGGGGGATCCAAAATGGCGACCGCAATATTTTTTTTGAAATCGTGGTCCAAAAACCCACCAAAGCACCACACAGAAACATGCGAAAATTAGGTATTTTAACTGCCTGAATTTTTACAGTAGCAGCAGTGGGTTTTTCTTGCAATAAACGTCTGTCTCCAATCCCATTGATTTTATTTTATTTTACTTTTATTTTTATTTTTTTACACATGCGCAATGATGGGCTGCCCATGGGATGGGACCATGCAAATTTTTGGACCCATTCCACCAATCGCATGGCCACTTGGCCAGGTTTTGACTGAGACTTCTGGGGTGTGCCAGTCGGGCATAAAAAGCCCACTATAACCCTAGCCCTAACCCTAACCCTAACCCTAACCCTAACCCTAACCCTAACCCTAACCCATATGCCAGTACACTGTCCTTCTTAGTGGGTCAGAAGCACCCAGAGGTGCAGCCCACTAACTCACCCTAACCTTACCCGTAATAACCCTAAACCTAGCCCTTGCCCTAACCCCAACCCTAAGCCAGATCTGTACTCGCATTGCACTACACGCAAGTACATTTCCCTTCTTAGTGAGCCAGAGGGCGCCCAGCAGAGGCATTCTTCTCTCACCTCGCTCACCAGTCCAAAGTTCCAAAAAACTCTGTATGCCAGTATGCTGTCCTTCTTAGTGAGCTAGAGGCACCCAAAAGAGAGGTGCCTCTGCCAGTGCCACTTGTTGGTACGCAATGGCTACACGGTCATGTACCCTTCCTTTTCCCTTTGTAGGGGGCCAGAGGAGGCATCCACCCCAGAGAGGTGCCTCCAGGAGCCTGATAAATGCCTTCCCTTTATAGCGGGCCAGAGGAGGCACCCACCCCAGAGAGGTGCCTCCAGGAGCCCGCTACCCTACCCCCCCCCTAAACCAGTACTAACGACAGACAAACAAAATGACAAATTTTTGAAAAATTTCGCGACAAACCGAAACGGGCCGGCTCCGACACAAGACAACTCAAAATGTCATTTTTCCTGGTCGTGCCCATCTTTACTGTATAGTATATTCAGAACTAGGTCACACATGGCTCAGTGGGTTTTACTTTCCAGGAACTGGGTAGAAGGCAGTCATAGGTGCTTTCTCTTAAGCTCCCTACCTATGGAGAAAATGTCTCTTTAGTTTCTAAATTATCCTTCCATTAATTGTAAAGGGGGTTTTCTTAGATTTAGAACATATAGAAAAATCCAAATGTAGACATGTAGACATAAAATGAAAAGAAATGAAATAGCAAGTTAAAATGGTAAATACACTGCAGGCAAATATTTGGAGGTAGTGAATGATATAGCAAACCCTGTTTGCAGTGTAAAGGATTGATTATTTTCCCACTTACTCAAAATATTCTGCAGTATTTCTGTTGCAGTTCCTTCAGATTAAAAGTGAAAAATCTCCCTGGATTTGTGTGCTAAATGCCCTGCTTTTAATGGAATGTATATCTCATAGTACTCATTCTGAGAACTCTGAATGTTATGCTTTTATTCACCGGGTTATTTCTGTCTGGAGACACGGCTGCAATATGATACAAACCTGCTATATCCCAATTGATCCCCTAATCCTGCTGCTTGACAGCACACTAGAATCTCAAAAGCTATATTTTACGTAGCTTAAGCACTGGATAGTCATTATTACCCCCTGTACTGAATACCAGTTGAACACCTGTAAGAAGACATCACTTGGTAGTACGAAATAAATTTTATTCCAGCAAATACCAGAGACACTTAGAATTGCTCTGTTTATTTGGAATTCCAAATTGTGGTGAACTCAGTAATCCCTTTTATATATGAGTTCAGCGAGACTAGAGCTTACTTTATCATAAACAGCTGACCTCACCTTGACATGCCTTTAAAAACAAAAACACATGGTTTCTTCATTTGCATTTAGCAGCCCCCTGCCCCAGACTTTGGATGGCAAGCCAATGATGTTATAAGCCTTATAAGGTGTTCTCTTTTCACACTCATCAGCTTAAAATGTACTACCAGTGACAACAGCTTTACTACTAAGGAATAAAAGCTAATTTTTGCTGGTCAAAGGACAAATGTAGTGATGAAGATTGTTACTTTTTTGACATTGAGCATGTTGGCGGGGTCTTCTGGGAGTTAGAGTCTACAAATGTAATGTTTCCCACCTCCAGACAATAGGAAAACAAGTATAGTGGACCCTCATATAACAAACGGTTTGTATCACATAAAATCTGTACAACATAAAAAATTCCAGAGAAAGGGGAAATTTGCTTAATCGAATTGCGTATGGGGCGAATCCGTACAACATAAAAATGGTCATGATTGGGGATTACAGTGGACCCTTGTATAACAAACAGTTTGTAGAACATAAAATTTGTACAACATAAAAAATTCCAGAGATGGGGGAAATTTGCTTAACAGAATCGCCTATGGGGCAAATCTGTACAACATAAAGATGGGATCACTCTGTTTTCAATGCATTCCTATGGGAAATTTGTATAAAGGGAAATTTGCTTAACATAATTTCATTTCGAACAACTTGATTCCTTTATACAAGGTACCACTGTAGTATTACTGGGAGTAGTACTGGTCTTCCTGCAGTAGGGTGAACCTATACGCATGGGAAGGTTTTGTGTTGTCTGCTGCCAAAGTGGGAGGCCATCTTCTACTTTCTCAGTTATATTGTTTGTTACTGTGAAAGCTTTCTTTTGCTGTGAGACTTTTTTTTAAAGAAAGCTTTGCTTTTTGTTGGTTTGTGTAAAAGTGATTGACTGATTGTAAGAGAAGGAAGGGTAAGCATAATTTGTGGGGAAATGCCTCCTTCCGATACTGGGCCTTGCCTGCAGAACACATCATGCCTCAATTACCAGAAAGGCTGGATCCAAGCATTGGGTTCCACCAGTAAACTTGACCTTCGCCTTCACTGCAGCTGCAGCTGCAGCTGCCTTGAAATTCCTTGGAGCTGCAGAAAAAGTAATACAGCCATTTAAACAGCCTGTCTATCACCCTCCACGCTATCCTTTGTCATATTTATTAGAGGACAAAAAGGAAGCAGCCACTGCGCTTTAAAAAAAAAAAAACGAACCGAAGAAACCAGAACCAAGACTGAACATGTTGCAGTAACAAAAGCTGACTGTAATACACATTATATTGAAGTTGTGGCTCAACAAGGAAAAATTGCTCCTTTTTTCAGTGTGACTAGCTTTTAAAGTTGCTCCTATAGTTACAGAAACAGGGTAGAGAAGGAATCTCATATGGTTTTACACTCTGTTCTGAGGACTGAAGCAACAGGGAGATGTTGAGAAGGAGTGTGTGGTTTCCACCACAGGCCAGTAAATTATAGCATTCATATTAAAAAATTAGGGGCCAGGAACTTAACAGCATTCTCACACAAGGTTATATTTTCAACTATGAGACCCAGAGTGGCACTCTAAAGAAGGAATGTCTCCTAACTGTGTTAAAATGTAACTTTTTCCTACTTTTAACTGTAACCATAATTAACTACTTAGAAGCACAGAATATAATTAATTACTTATTTGATGTATTTCTTTTGATGGATTTGTATGACACCAATAGAATTTGTTTCCCAACATTGCTTTAGCAATGACAAATTGTTGCTGTCGTGCACTTGCTAGAGGGAAGACAAAAGTATAAATAAGAATAATCAATTGTAGTTGGTGAATAAATAAGTGCTACAGAGCATTTTCCCATTATGCTTTGGATAAGTATTTCTGGGTACCGGATTAATGAACCTATATATTTATTCTTGTCTAATGGCCATCCTTCATTACTTCTTCCCATTTCAAACCAAGAAAACAGACACTGTGTAGTAAGCAGACCTTAGCAATAATTCATTAGAAGTAATGATGTTACTTGCAATGGCTTGGTTTTTTTAAAAGTTAAGAATAATGACAAACAATTTTTGCCATGTAACATTTTCCCAATTTAATATATATGAAAAAGAGAAACAACAACAAAAACAAAAGTAGATCCCACCCTGCAAAAGTTCAGAAAGCCTCTGATGGAACCAGTGACAAAGCAAATGTGGAGCTGGGAAAGAGAGAACGTTCATGAATGCATACTTTATCGCTGTACACATTCCTAAATATTAAGAATTGTTTTCCAGGCTAAACATATCTTGCTTTGCCTCTGGGGATAGAACACGGCTCTTAAATTGCTGGAGGGCATAAATGCTGTTGGAATATTTGGCAAGATTTACATTTCAGCCATTACAGGGTTAATGTAAATGTAGAGTATTATGGGCTGGATTTAATGTGAAGAGCAAAGCCTATTGGTTGTTGAGATCACACCACTTGGAATGTTCTGGTAGAAGTCTAGTTAGTGTGTGTGCCTTGTATTCTTAGAGAGAGAAGAGAAGCATGTTCCTGGCTTAGCAAGATGGCTGTTAGAATACGTATTGTTAGAAAACCTCCCGTGTACCTTTCCCTTCTAGTTAAATAAATAGTTTTTATATAGCAACACAAGAGGTGTCTGTCTCATTAAAGCAACCAAAAATCATCTGCAACCACCGATCCAACAAAGATCCCCAACAAATGCCCTCTGTCCATACCCCTGATATCTTAACCATCTGTAGAAACAAAGAGAAGTGAGGAGAAGACAACAGTGACTGTCAAACGAATGGTGAAGTACGATGTGAGAATGTTAGGCAATACTGTAGTGGCATGTATGCAGGTAAAGTAAGATCAGGGTGGTCCAAGGGAAGCTTTAGGATCGATTCGTCTCTAGAAATTGACACCTAGCGTGTGACAAATTTCCCAGCAAGACCCTGCCTATAGTTCTTTATCCTTCAAAGAAAAAGCAAGGCCATTGAGCCAGCATTTCCTGTAACTGTGGGATCCACAGCAAGGTTACTTGAGGTTTACTGTATCTAATGGACCAGAAAGCTGAACAAAAGGGCAAGATATTGTAAACACAGAGAGTGGGTAAATGCAGTAAAGGTGGGTGGTTGTTAACAGGGCAAGGGAAGGGATTGATTAGGGTCCACAAGCTTTGTGGCGAGTCTCCAAGTCTGATATTATCTGACAGCAACTTAAAATGCCCTCACTTTGATCTTGTTGTAGGGGAAACCCAGCTAATGTTGCAACCTGAAAGCTTCTGGGTTCCTTTTATTTCATTACCTGTCAGAGAGCTGCAGAAACAATGTGTTTTGTTTTAAATTAATGCCTCCCCTGGATCAGAGTGACTGAATATGTCTCTCTCAACCTTCCATGCTGGGGTCAATTCTCTGACTCGCTTAAATGAAGCTGGAAGGGGGGAGTTATAACTCCATCTGAAACTTATGGCAAAAGAAATGTCCATCCTTAAAGAAATGTCCATCCTCATAAATAAACCTGATAGATCAGTGGGCCCATTTAATAAGAGTTGGTGGTCTTTTTCAGTCCACTCTTTCTCTTTTCTTGCTACTTTCTACCTTTCCCAACATGGTGGGAATACTGCCTTCTGGTGATGTACCCAAAGTAGGCTCAACATTTTTGCCTCCAGAGACAGTTCTAGCTGGATTTGCTCTACAACCCACTGGTTTACCTTTCAGGCAGTCTAGGGTATCTGCAAGGTCTCCTCCAGCACCACATTTGAAGCAGAAAAAAAAATCAGGAAAAGGCTGTGTGGTCCTCAGAACAATACAAATTGAGTGGAGGGAGAGGGGAGGAAAAGCCCCCCTCAAAATACAAACATCTGAGACTTGGGATTAGGGATGGGCATTTCGTTTTGGAACCAGTAGGTTACGAAATGAATCCCACGAGCCCAGGTGGTCCTCGGAACCGGCTAAAACACACAGATCCAGTTGTTTTACCTTTTTCTGTCTCGCACAGGGTTAAAATCCAACGAGGAAGCATGCTGCGATGTCATCTTTCCTGCTTTGCACTGCTGGCCAACCAGAGAGGGAGGCAGGATGATGCCTGTCCCTTCACAGCTCCTGATTGGCCAGCAATAGTGTAGCTTGGGGGGCAGAGCGGCAAAATCCCTGGGGCACAGAGATCTGAGGGCACTTGAGAAGCTCGTGCCTCCTGCTACCACTGATGGTGGTAGTGCACGAGGCTGGGCTGTGCACGTTCGCCATTAGGGAAGCCGTGCACCCTTCTGACAGCGGAGGCTCCCCTGGAGGCACCTGGAGTGGTGGTGCTCCCGCCTGAGTGAAGCAGATCCCACCAGATGGTCATCAGAGGGCACAGTGATTGTGCCCAGCGCAGCCGGTGGGAGGGAGGCAAAGCCCAGTTGCGGCATGGCTAGGCTGCCGGGAAGCCACACCAGCAGCACCAGCCAGGGTAATGGGAACAGCTGCACCTTGGCCAGTTGTTGCTGGGCAAGCGTGTCTCTTGGGGTCCAGAAAGATCATCCATCACACCAGGAGAGTGCCTCTCACTGCCAAAAGGGCTCACCTCATTTATTGGCATGAGAAAGCACGCCCTGCCCCCACTGTCTAAGGGCCTTTTTACACGACCCCTAAGATCCGCTAGTCCCTTAAATTCGGACCAGAGATCTTGAGGGTTTGTCGCTCTCCCTGCGTTCCCACCCCCTCCGCACTTCCTTGTTCTGTCTGCGTGAGGGGAGGGAGAAAAAAAGGGAGAAAAGAATGCACTCTTACCTCCGGAGTGCCGGTGGAAGTTGCTCCGACCCCCCCGTCACTTCCTGGTTCCTCTTAAAGGGGCGGGAGGCAAAACAACAACAACAACAAAAAGAAGCGCGGAGAGCCCGGCACTCTCCGCGTCAAAATTTTTCACTCTCCCAGAGCAGGTACCTGAAAAGTGTGCTGGGACGCGCTTAGGTGGGCGGGGTCGCACTTAATTTTCTGTTAGCTCCGGAGCTGGTGGGGAAACATTTTTAAGCTCCGGAGCTGGGAGCCATTCGCAGCGGAGCTTAGGGGTCGTGTATAAACGCCCTAAGCTGCGGAACGCTCCTCCACTCCCTCCCCCCTTGAGGTGAGACGCTTCCCTGCCTCCACTGTTCCTGTGTTGTGTGGTTTGCACAGGAGAGCCTTGTCCAGGAGGGAGACCCCCAAAGAGGGTGTGAGAAAGAGGGACCCTTCTCCCCCTCCCCCGCTGTTCCCCCAGAATCAGGCCCTCCTGCCGGGTGGGTGATATGCAGTGGGGGCAAGAAAGAGCACAAAAACTGACTTGGTCCCCAGGCGCTCCAAACCCTAGCTACGCCTCTGTTGGCCAGTGCCAGGGAGAGGGAAATATGATGCATTGGAGGCTGCTTCCTGGTTGGAATTTCACCCAGCGTGAGGTAAAGCAATGTAAGACATTGGAGGGTGGGACTGGGTTCCAAGCATCAGTTGTGCTGGCATGTGTCATTTCGGAACCAGTCACCTTCCAAAATGAAACACCCATCTCTATTTTGCACTAATGCTGAGGTACCTCTTAGGGCATGAACATTCCACATTTGGAGTTCATGTCCAAGGAGCCTAATTGACAAGAACAGGGAATTTTGTGAATATTCTGCACAACTCTTCATTTGCAGAGTTATTAAAACGGTGTCCATCTTGCTCACCATCTGCATTTCCACTTAGAGTAAGCAGGGTTTTGTGGCTACTTGGAAAGCCACATCCACTTGTTCTGCTTTCTACTTTTGGATGCACAAAGACTGGTTACATTCCAGTTTAAAATCTTCTTCTAAGAAGAATTCCTGTTTGCCAAAATCAGAATCCTCCACTCTGTAATTCTAAAGAGATGCAGCTCTGATGTATCTGATGTTTCTCCCTACACCTATTTAAATGTAATCTGGTTATCAGTGACCTATAAAAGTATCACTTGTAGCCTAGTTTTTCCCAATTCTGTGATTCAGGAAACATGATTTACAAATAAATATATTTTGGGAAGGATTGGAGGGGAAGAATGGTGCGGAGAATTTGATGCTGGAGCAACAGCTGCCCAGCCAAGTTGAGGTGTCTTGTTCTTTATTTTTATTTACAGATGTCTTTTGAGAGCGGGTGTTTTCTCTTCAAGATTTCCAGTCAAGCTTTGGTCCTGATCAGCTGAGAGCTTCCCACCAGCTATTTATTTATTTATTTATTTATTTATTTATTTATTTATTTGTTATATTTGTATCCTGCTTATCTTCTAAAATAGAACTGTAAGCGGTGAACAGCGGGCGACCAAGCGCCGATCAAACAACCAACAAAATACAATACACAAAATACAATACTCAAATAAACAGCATCAATATAAAAAGATATAAACCATAGAATCCTGGTGCATCCCAGTACGCCGAAAGGCATAGGTCCCAGCAATTAAAAAGGCACCAATGGTCAACAATTAATAAATTCGACAATTAATAATTTCGACAGCGATGGCGGAATAAGAGAAAAAAATTGAATTAGATTAAGACTCGCTAAAGGCCTCTCGAAATAAAAAGGTTTTTAAGGCTTTCCGAAAGGCCTGCAGGGACTCTGCAGAGCGCACTTCGCTGGGGATAGAGTTCCATAAGGAAGGGGATGCCACAGAGAAGACCCGGTTCCAGGTAACCGTCTTCCGGGCCTCTCGTGGAGTGGCAACCCGCAGTGAGTGCGCTCGCACCTGCCGAACAGGACGGGCCGAGGTGGATCGCTGAACGACACGCTCTGCCAGGTAGTCCGGTCCCAAGCCATGGAGGGTTTTATAAACTAAAACCAAGACCTTGAATCTAATCTGGGCTGCAACGGGCAACCAGTGCAGGCGGGCCAGAACTGGGGTGATGTGGTCATAACGACGCACACCAGCCACCAGTCTGGCCACCACATTCTGTACCTGCTGCAGACGCCGGAGAAGAGTCAAGGGCAACCCCATGTAGAGGGCGTTGCAGTGGTTCAGCCTCGAGATCACCAGTGCTTGGACCACTGTTCTCAGAGAGTCAACATCCAGGTATGGGCAGATCTGGGTGATCTGGTGAAGATGGTAATAAGCGGCCCTGGTCACCGACGCCACCTGTGCCTCCATGGTCAGCGCCGGGTCCAGGACCACTCCCAGATTCCGCACCCTCTCCACTGGCTGGAGGGAACCCCCCAACAAGGAAGAGGGCCACCGTACCCAGATGGTGAACTCCCAAAGAACATGAACTCCGTCTTCTCGGGATTGAGCTTAAGCCTGTTCGCCCCGGTCCAAGCCAGTACGGCATCCAGGCACTCATCAAGGATCCTCACAGCTCCCACTGCAGAGGTGGAAAAGGAGAGATAGAGCTGCGTGTCATCAGCGTACTGATGACAGCAGACTCCAAATCTCCTAATGACCCCAGCCAGCAGCCTTACGTAGATGTTAAACAGCATAGGGGACAGTGACGACCCCTGTGGGACCCCACAAGGGAGTATCCAAGGGGCCGACAACTCCCCCCCATGCTGAATGTACTGTGGACGGCCCTCCAGGAAGGATCGGAGCCAACTGCGAGCAGTGCCTCCGATTCCAACCTCAGAGAACCAATCCAACAGGATACCGTGGTCAACGGTATCAAAGGCCGCTGACAAATCCAGGAGAACCAACAGGGTAGAGCAACCCCTGTCGGCCTCCTGGATTAGGTCATCTTGCAGCGTGACCAAAGCTGTTTCGGTCCCCCGACGAGGCCTGAACCCGGACTGGCAAGGATCGAGGCACTGCCGATCCTCCAGGTACGACTGCAACAAAACCGCCGCCACCCTCATGATCACCTTGCCCATGAACGGGACATTAGCAATTGGACGATAATTTGCAAGATTGTCTGGAGAAAGGCCTGGTTTTTTAAGAATGGGCTTTACCACCATCTCCTTCAGACGAGAGGGAAAGACCGCCTCGCTGAAGGAGGCGGTGGCGATGACCGGAGCCCATTCGGCCATGGTCCCGCTGGCAGCTTTAATTAGCCAGGCAGGGCAGGGATCGAAGGGGGTGGATGCCGGCCGGCAGTGAGCCATAGCCTTAGAGGCCTCGACAGCAGAAACAGGCCCAAGCGCATCCAACCCTCTGTGCCAGCTGGCTCATGTAATTCCAGACTTTTCTTGGCAAGCGGTCAACTACAACACACCTTTTTTAAACAGCTGGATTAACCTTGGGATTCAGACTAGAACCTTTCATCTCTTTTTTAACAATAGAAGGCTGCCACTTAATTATGTTTTAATTGATACACACATATATATCTCAGATTGTGGGAAAACAGGACATTTAACTGAAAAGCCTCATTAGATTTAACTACACATTTCAGTGTGTTTATGCTTCTGGGTTATAACTTCACATAAGGAACTAAAGACAATGGAGGCTGGGTATTCTTTGCTTTGATTTTGCTTGGGGTGGGGGAGGAGCCTATTCAGGCAAATAGAAGGCGAGGGACATTGCCTTTTGGAGCAACACAGTGAGTTACTGTTGTTTTGTGTCTGACACTGCAGTCCAAATAGCAGTTGCCATCCTCTAAGACGGTTACTTCACATCCCTCTCATCGCAGTTCACTGTCCCACTTGGGACCGGTACGAAAAAAGGTCACCCCACGTCCATTGTGTGACAGTGGAGTCTTGTCCTGTCCATGCCCCCTGAACTGGGAACAGAGTGTGATGAGCCATACGTCTCCCTGGCCTCAGGAAATCTCTTGTCTCGCTTCTTGTTTCAAGACAAGTGCCCATGAAGTAACGCTGGTCATGAACGTATGCATTCTCCATCTAGTGGCAGGAATGCGAAGTTGCATTCTCCAGTACAATCCCAATGGCGTAAACAATGCATCGTAGAGAGGGAAGAAGGCATAAAACCTCGAACTCTGCTGCTTAACGCACGAAAGGCAAAGTTACAGGGAATCAAAATATCGAAAAACGAAAGGTTGGACCAAAAAGGGGGGGGGAATGAAGGCAGGGAAGTACAGAAATTGTCACAAAACAAGGACGTGAAGTAAAAGTTGTCACAATACCATCAATCACGCTTGTGGATAAACAGAAACAGGGACAGAACCAGGACAAGACCACGTGACTGCAAACAACATTATCACGAAACGAACGTAATCTTGGAATGAGGAAGGACGTGAAGTAACCGCTTAAGTTTCGTAGGCTACATTCTCATGCCATTCACAGTGTTTCAAATGATACCCACATGTTTCTCATGAGGAAAATGGAAACTTGCCTAGCAGTAATAACCAGATGGTTGGACAAATTACTAGCAAATTCAGGTTGCAGTCCTGCACACAGTTTAAAAACAAATACCAAACCCCAATTCAAATCAATTAACATCCTTATCAGAGCTTGGTAAACCCCCTCTCTCAGCATTACAGTTCCCAGAATTCCCTGATGGAGGATTCTGGGAGATGTAGCCCCTCCCCCCAAAAGGTAGCATTTCCCAGTGGTGATCCTTAACTATGGACACGGACAGATAAATCTATTGTCTACCAAGTCTGAGTCTGAGTCTGAGTCTTTGGTGCGAAGCACTGAATCCTGAGCCCCAAGTCCAAGACCCTATTAAAAACAAGTTTTTTTCCTCCCAGAAAAACAGGTGTTTTTGTATTTTATTTTGTTGGCTTTGTTGTTGTTCACTGCCTTGAATTGCCTTTGTGCAAGCTGGTGGTATATAAATCATAACTAAACTAAACTACACTGCACATCCAGATTTCAGTCAATGACTCATCCAGAATTAGTAATCTATTTTTGGTTGCAGCATGATTTTGGTCTAGATTTACTGCTGAAGCTTTGATGTTCTATACATTAGCACCCAGTGGGCCTTGTCTCTTAATCCTAGGTCAATACCATTGAATTAATATTGGAATCCTTTAGTAGTGTGAAACAATTTTGCTGTCCAAATGCTGTGAAGGCTACCAACCCTGAGCAGAGAAATAGATTCACCTTCATAAAACATGTTGAAGTCATCTCACGGAATCCACTGTTTTAATTTCAGCAGTGCTTTCACTTGGTTTACATCTGTTTCTGTATTAGCCACATTGCTCAGAATTCCTTTCTCCTTCGTTTATGATCTGCTTTTTTTAAAAAAAAAATACTGTGGTAGAGAATAATGTTCCATGTTACCATTCAGAGCTTTTCTCCAGGCTTATGCAGATGTCAGACTATCCCTACGGGAGGAATGATTCTAAGGAATGAATTTGATATTCAGTCAGATTAAGTCATTTGTATGTCCATTTAATGGTAAAAATGTGCTCATAAAAATAATTTAATAAAATTGAAATTGAGACATGGCAATATTGCCATGCCTCATGGAAAACTCCCAGAGGATTTAGCGAAAGTTTGTGTATGGAAAGATAGCCATATTTCTTTTCAAGACAGAATTCCTCAGAGCACAGTCACACTAATTTGAAAATGAAGTAAAAAGTACAGCATCTTCTTCGAACGACTTTGAACAACATAACTACATACTGGAAACAAAAAAACAAAATAATAACCCAAAACCAAGAAGAAAAAAACAACAACAGTGTGATTTAAGTAAATATATTTAGGGTGTTTGCTTGGTGCTTTCATAATGTTTTTAGCAAGAGTTTTTGATATGTTTGGATACCATGACACCATTTACTTCAGTTCTCCTCAAGGACTGAAAATGTTTTGAAAATAAAAATCCAGTTTTGTTTTAGTCCATTCGTTTTTTTGCTTGGCACTTGATACAGAGTAGGAATTAGTACTCAAAAAAGGGTTTTAGCATAGGGCATAGTTGAAACATTGGCTTTCAGGGACAGTGGATTATATTCTGACCGCTAAACCACATAAAAAGATTGTCCCTCCTGCCACTGTCTTGTCAAATTAATAGTAATATGAATGAATGAATAAACTTTGTTCCCACTTGTGTATGACAGTCAGCTCTGTTTCTCCTTTCTAGCTAACTCCAAAGAAGCTGTCCTTTTTGTACACCAGTGTCTGGTGTTGGTTGGAAAAGTCACTGAAACTTAATCCAGACAAAACAGAAGTGTTAGTTACACAAACATGCTAGCGTTAACACTATTTGAATAAAGCATTTTAATGTTCTGAGGTTGCCCCGTGTGTTTCCTTTTCCTGTTCTAAGGTAACAAGTCAGTTACACTCAACAAGTTACTTCCAAGCTCTGTGTATGATTTCTACAAAATGACAACAAAATAAGCAAGAACTATCTACAGTGGTTTCATGTAGCACCTTTTTGATCTTTTTCTTCTTCTTTTTCTTAATGTATGTCCCACTTAGTGGCAGGGTCCACTATTCTGGTTTTTGTCCTCCACTTTGCACGTTCATGGGCTAGCTCTAGATCAGGCATGTCCAAACTTCGCCCTCCAGATGATTTGGATCACAACTCCCACAGTCCTTTGCCATTGGAAATACAGGCTTGGAATTCTGGGAGTTGTGGTCCAAAACATCTGGAGGGCCAAAGTTTGGACATGCCTGTTCTAGATGAACCCAGGACAACTTTGTGTGATTCTCAAGGGTGTTCATCCAGAACTGTTTTGGTCATCCCCTCGCTCGGGATCTGTGACCTCTAGGGTGAGACCCTTTTTGGCCAGAATTTCCCCGTTGGCACGCAAGACGTGTCCATACCGACGCAGTTGGGTTTCACACATCTTGTCATTGATTGGTGTGCCATATTTAGATTGGATTTCATCATGTGGCACCTATTCCCTCTGGAGAAGAATTTTTCTACACAGATTAAGCCAAAGTTGGAAATCTTGGGGAACCCAAAGTAGGTGCCAGCATTAGCAAAAAGACATTGGTGTTGCAAAGGTTACCTAGATAATGTTTTCAGTGCCATTCTTAGGATACTGAACATTCTAGAAGGAGGTGCACACTAAATCTGTCCCCCTTGTCATGCCTTTCCATCATCCCTCTACACAGAGAAGGCAATTACCTGAAAAGGAAGATCCAAGCTTTCCACATGAACTGCAGTTCTACTTCTGCAAGATTCCAGACTGTGCAGTATGTGCATGAAATATTGCTTAATGACCTATGTTGACTCAGTGGATAAGAAACATCCATATAAACTGAAAAAAGGGGTGTAATTTCCAGTTGGGTCAGTAGTACTTTAAAAGGGGAGATCTATTTCAGCCTTTACCAGTGTGATACCTTCCAGATACTTGGGACAAAAAAAATTCTCATATTTGCTGACCACTAACCCATGACAGGTAGATTTAATGGGAAGACAGTTTCAAAATCTCTGGAGTACATCGTGTTGAGGAGCTGATGATCTTCGTTAAATAGGCTCATCCAAAAGCTAAAGGGAAGGCATATTGGCAAAAGTGCAGTCCCATTTATTCTGCAGGTCTCAAAATACTCAGATAATGTGAAGTTTTGATAAGCCATGAAGGCAGAAACCATCTTGACTCAATCAGCAACTCTTTACTATGTGACTGATATTTGTCTCCAGGCGCTTATTTGTTGTTGAGGGGGAAGGCATCCTCCAGCAGCTTAAGCCTCAACATATTTTTATGAGATGAAATATCCAGGGTGCAAAGAAACTTATTTGACTTTGACATTCTTTGCTCTTGCAATAGCTCCAGGAGTGGACAAGAGTTTGTTAAACCTGACTCTCAGAGGTGAAAAGCACAGGACAGGACACACACACAAGAGTCCCCCCCCCACACACATGTAAAGTGGCAAAGGCATATTGGATAATGGTAAAATTATTTTTAGAAAGATATTTGAAGATTAAGTTAGAGCTTAGACCAGAACTTTTTTTCTATTAAACATAGTAGATATTAATATCTCATATGACCAGAAATATGTCCATCATGTAATAGTTGCAATGCTGGCAACCAGAAAACAGAGTTCCACGACAAGATAAGAGAATGTATTGAAATCGACAGACTCTTTTTCTAAAGGGAGACTGCTGGCAAGAACAAACTTATTAGTATTATGATATTATTTGGTGATTTGTTAATATGTTAAACCGTTTTTTTCTTGATATACTTAATGTAATTTTTATAGTGTATTCCCTCCCCATCCCCCACACCCTGGTCCCCCAAAAACCCAATAAAATTAAAATAAAAAGAGTCCCCCCCCCTTTCTTCTTTTTATAGCAATCAGTAGACTCTTCCAACCAGAATAGTCCCTGGCAATGCTGGCTGTAAGGTTCTGATGGTTATATGCTGAAAAACTTAGGCTGATACTTCACGTCCATCTCATTGCTGTTTGCAGTCCCACTGGGGACTGGTACGAAGAAATCTAACGGCATGTCCATTGCGGGATGAAGGGAGTTTGTCCCAACCACGCCCCCTGAACTGCGATCTAAGATTCCTGGCCTCGGGAATCTCCTCATCTCGCTTCTCATTCCAATATGAGTGCCTGTGAGGTAAGGCTTGTCACGCAACATGCCATTCTCCATCTAGTGGCAGGCGTACGAAGTGCCATTTGCCAGTACATTCCCTATGGAGTCCGCAACGCAGTGCAGAGAGATTAAAAGACAAATGCCTCAAAATTAGCTCTGTAATGCATTGAAGGCAATGCTTCGGAGAATCGAAACATCGAAAACGGAAGGTCGGGCCGAAAAAAAATGGAGAACAAAGGCATGGAATTTCACATCTCATCACGGAAGGAGGACGTGCAGAAACAGTCATGCCAGTATCATCAATCACACCCATGCATACACAGGAACAGGGACAGAACCACAAGAAGACCACGTGACTGCAACTGACAATGCAAAGAACTTCCTCCTGGGACAAGAGTGGATGTGAAGTAACTGTCTAAGTGAAATTCTGGCACAGGGAGAGACAAAAATGAAAGGAGCCTGATGGAAAGAACACAATTGCAGTATGTTCTCTCCACAGCAGAAGAGTAACACATGTGTTGAACCAGATCTGGGGAAATTCAGTATTAAATTCATGCTTTGGAGGGTTCTGGAAAAGAAACAATAATAATAAGCGTAAGCCAGTGCTCCCTCCTTGCTCTTGCTCTTGCCACTGCCCACACATCTTTGTACATGGCAGGTAGACATAGGGGGACAGGAAGTTTTAGGTGCCACCAATGGACTCTTTCCTGAGTTGTGGCCACTTCCAATTGCAGAAACCTTTACAGATGTCATGGACTTTCAACTGACTAGCTCAGTCTGTCTTGCTAAGAGGCTTCCTTATATTGTCGGTTCCCATCTGAGGTTTTCAGATGGTTTGGATTTTACTTCCCAGATGCTGTAGCCACACAATGGCCATTGGTCATGGATTTTGGGGTCTGGAGTCCAGAATATATAGGGGACAAATGCTGAGAACCACTTATTTGTTCCAAATCACTGGCATTTTTACAATGTCCTTCTTTCACCAAAGTAACGAATAATGGTGTCCTGGGCAGTAGAACCTGAGTCGATTTCCCACTTGTGTGTGTGATGCATGGTGTCAAGTTGCATCAACGTTATAGTAATCCTATTAGAGTTTCCAAGGTAAGTGAGATATTTAAAGTATGGTTTTGCTAGTGCCACATATCCCCAGTGAGTTTTTATGGCCAAGTGAGGATTCAAACCTAGTTGTTTTGAGTCCTAGGCCATCAATCAATCTACAACAGCACTCTAGGTAGTATTTGCTATCCCATTATTTTCCTGTATTCAGATGCATGGGATTTTAGCTCTGATGCAGAACCATCTGTGCAAGATGGAGCAAGATGGATATTTGGAAGCAGGTCTTTAGTCTTCTCATATGTACGTCAGCAGGGTTTGGTGGTTCCTCAGAGGACACTAATATTCATTTAGTTTGGACGTGGGGATTTCTGCAATTCTTTTGAAATTTGAGATTATGTCTATTATTGATGAGACATGAAGGGATAGGAAAATGCTGGAAGCAAGATCCTTTGATGTCCCTCCAATAAATGTGATACAGACAGGCTTAATAAAATAGCCCCCATGGTTGCATACCAGCTAATTACATTGAAGGGAGCAAGACCACCCTCTAGTGGAAACCTCATGCATTTCATCTCCCTCCCTCCATCTCTCCCTTGAAAACTATGCCATGCTAACCAGCTGCTTTCTGCTTCATAGAATTTTACTGCTGAAAGATAAATGTCAAATTTACGTATGTGCGATAATTCCCGGAATCTCCATAGTTCATTCTGGTGCATTCAAACTGTTTCTTTTTTTCTTTTCTCTTACGATATCATGTATAATGCCCTTAAAATAGCCACTGCTTTGGACTACAGCTCGGAGAAGCCACTGCCAACGTGGCCAAGGAAACCATTTCTATGTTCTGAATACATCATCATAATCATCATCTTACAACTGCTGAGCTTTATGGGATTCTATCAAGACCAGCCCCTATCAAGGAGGCACAAAGGGGAACTGAATAGTTCCCTCAACAGAGGGAAATGTAGGGTGCTACATCTAGGTAAAAAGAATGAATTGCACAGATGTAGGATGGGGGATACTTGGCTGGAGAATAGTACCTGTGAAAGGGATCTGGGAGTCTTGGTGGACCACAAATTGAACATGAGTCAGCAGTGTGATGTGGCGGCCAGGAAAGCCAATGTGATTCTTGGTTGCATCAACAGAACCATAGTGTCTAGATCAAGGGAAGTGATAGTACCACTCTATTCTGCTCTGGTCAGACCCCACCTGGAGTACTGTGTCCAGTTCTGTGCGCCTCAATTTAAAATGGATGTTGACAACCTCGAGCGGGTGCAGAGGAGGGCGACCAGGATGGTTGACGGTCTGGAGGAAATGTTTTATGAGAAACGGCTTAGGGAACTGGGAATGTTTAGCCTGTCTAAAAGAAGGCTGAGGGGGGATATGATAGCTATGTTTAAATATTTGAAAGGATCTCATATTGAAGAGGGAACAGGTTTGTTTTCCATGGCTTCAGAGAGTAGGACACGGGGCAATGGTTTCAAACTGCAGGAAAAGAGACTCCATTTGAACATTAGGAAGAACTTCATGACAGTTAAAGCTGTTCGGCAGTGGAATATGCTGCCACAAAGGGTGGGGGAGTCTCCTTCCGTGGAGGTTTTTAAGCAGAGTCTGGATGGCCATCTGTCGGAAATATTGTGATGGGGTTCCTGCATGGCAGGGGGTTGGCCTAGATGGTCTTGAGGTCTCTTCCAACTCTATGATTCTATGATTCTATGAATACCCTACCTCAGGCTCCACTGCCAGATACCCGGACCACTGAGCTACCCAGCAGTTCCATATGCCGGTTAGTAGGACTCCCTGGGGTGTGGTTCCCCAACCTAGCATAAACCCAGTAAGCTATACTTCCCATCCTCTCTGGCCAGAACAGCCATGCAAAGGCATTATACGGATTGTAGTTAATTCACCTCAGGGAGGGTGCTGTACATAGGAGAGAATCTAAGGAGTCCATTTTCTCTCACAACTGAGAGACTTGAAGGACCCCAACCTCCTAATGCAATGATGAGAGAGAAGGAAGGAGGGGGGGATAAAGCCAATTCAAGAGACCTCCATGAGCATAAAACATCATTCTTTTTGGTCAAAATCTCCCTCCCTCTTCTCCTCTCTTTCTTAGCCCTGGTGGGGAGAGCTCGAGGTCGTCTTGGGTCTACTGTGCCCCCCGCCCTTTTGAGGTTCATATACTACAGTCCTGCTATATTGCGGGACTGCAGTACCCCAAAAGGGCTTGAGGGGTAGGGGGGAAATTTTAAAAGCCAGGGCTTTTCAAACCTTAACCCCCCTTCCCCAAGCCCTGGGCTCCAGCTGATTGGTGCTGGGGTGGGGAAACAAAAGGTTTTTCTCCCCCACCCCAGTGCCAATCAGCTGGAGCCCGGGGCTTGCCTCCATGGAGGCACCGCATGCCACTACCCCACACCTGGGGGTGGTCAGGAGAAGCGGTGTGCAATGTTTGAAATGACTTTAAGCGATGGAGCCAAGCACTTGGCTCCATTGCTTAAAGTCATTTTAAACATCGCACACACACCCAGGCCCAACATGACCTGCATCTGCATATCGTGGATTTTCAATTACTGTACAAATATGCCTCTGGACAGCTACATGTAGTGAGTGTGGTCAAGAAGAATGAAGTGTGAATGTATTAAATGCTGGTTGGAATTCAGATAGATCCTTCATTTGGGGAGATAAAGTGTACTGCTTCTGCTTAAAAAGGCCTAGAAGTCTGAGGAAGGGAGGACCAACCGACTACCTCCTTATTGTACTTCCACTGGCAGGCTAAGTCCTTTTTTTGGAGCGCTTTGAGAAACAAACTGGTTCCCAGTGGGTTTTTTGTTGTTAATTGGGGGTGCCATTTTCTTTCTTTCCTCTCTTTCCTTCTTTTTTACATATGTCTCATAGAGGTGTTTTATACATGTGTTTTCAGTATAGGCTTTATTATATTTGTGGTTTTTGCATGTGTGCTTGTTTTGTCTTTCAATTGAAGTTTTAGAGTATGGCAAGGTATAGATCCAATAAAAATGTTTAAAGCCGCCAGTTAACATGCTATTAACACTCATAAAGATTTTTTTGAAGGAATAACATATTTCATATTTCTGGGGTGCGTGCAATATGCAAGGAATGGTGCTTGTCTAGACCTTTTCTCTCTTTCTCCAAAGAATGCTATTGCTAACAGACCAATGCAATGCCTCTGATAGAATCGACCAGCTTAGTACCACTAGCTGGCCAGACAGAGCTTGGTGTCTGTGCATAGACCTGAATGCAGCCATTCCTGGCTTCTGACCCCCATCATTGTGATGCCTATAATTACTGAAGAACATGGAAAGTGATTTGTTTGAATTAGACTCCTCCATGATGGATGGGAAGTAAATATTCAGATCATTCTGTTGCAGCTGCCTGAGTGGCCAGGTACTCAGATGTTTTAGGATGGCCAGCTGAAGTCTCCCAGATCTGTAGTGCCTCTCCAAATTTCCAGTCAGGGAGTCAGATCTTAGGGTGTGGATGAGATTGCCTGGATTTTTTTGTTTTGTTTGTTTGTTTGTTTTGTTTTTTGGGGAGGAAGGTGGCTTCAAAACCCAAACATCCCTTTCTCATCCATTCTTATTGGCTCAAAGTGAAGACATGAGTGTGTGCTGTTCCATATGGTATAATGGGAGCAGGTGCCCATACCTCAGGCCTCACCTTGGTTCACTCCCCAGCTCATGATAATTGGTCCATCGTGCCATTTTGAGCAAGGCAATTAGGGGAACACTAGCACAGTGACCTACAAGCTTTTCTGTTGGGTAAGCCCTGACAGTTATGGTGCCACGCCTGGAAAGAAAGAATGAATAAATGAAAACACCTTGCCCTCCCAATACTTGCCCACCTTGCCTCTGTGTGACTTCAAAAGTCCCACCCTCTGACATCACAGCGGTCTGGTCTACCTATTGGTCTCAGTGTTTGGGTCCTGAAATCTCAGGGATTTGGAAACCCTTCCTATCGTGGTAATAAGAAATGTAGAAGATATGTGATGGACAGAGACTTAGACTGGAAGGACAAAAGAGCAACCAGGTCATACTAAATGTTCAAGATTATTAGAAGAAGGAATTAAGTATTATTATTAAGTATTATTAGTATAACCATCAGTCACACACGCAAACATGCAGGTTTTGTATGCATGTGCGATTGATGGCTGGGGCACAGAGGTATCCTGGGTTATGCCTCTGGAGCAGTGGTTTCCAACCTCGGGTCTCCAGATGTTTTTGGAACACCACTCTGAGAAATCTTGGCCAGCAGAACGAGAGGTGAAAGCCTCTGGGAGTTTTAGTACAAGAGCATTTGGGGACCCAGGGTTGAACCTTAACGCCTTCCAGCATCTAATTAGTATCTAGCTGTAGTGTGCAGTTTTATCCCCATTCGTAGAAATATTTTTTTCCTATTGGCTCTAAATAGAAACTGTTTCCTCCCGTCTTCCACAGTGCTGCCGTTCATGCTACAAGGTTGAATAGCACCTGGCAGTGGCCTTACTCTGCAGTTAAGATGCTTGTTATCCCATTATCCTCTTGTAATTTTGTAACCGTAAAGTTTGGACATCTGGACTCCACTAGCAAAAAATGGCAAGCCTCCCTTTGGTTACAAGGTCAATGCTGTTTTCCAGTAAAGGCAGGAGTGGTACCGCTATAATTGTTCACTAGTCATAATTTAAAATGTCCCAAGGAACTGGATTTTCACACAGTCTTTTCCTTGCAAATTTTTTCCATGATGTGACTCGTACCATACTGTCAGATATTTTCCCCAGGTAGTCAGTCTCTGCGTTCCTTGTATTATACCTTTGCTGGCTGTTATTTTTCAATTGTTCAATACATTGGCACAATCCATGAGAAACTAACCAGGCAGTCTTATACTTGGAGAAAATGCCACAGGAAGAAAGTGTCAGTGAGCTACTTGGGAGGAAATATCTTTATATTCATTAGGCCTCCACAGGAAAACACTGTGTGGAATTTGTTTGGTTCGTATTTCAAAATGTACCTAAGAAAATTCTCATGTCCTGAACTAATATACAATTTAGAATCTGATGATTCTTTGTTTTTTCTCTTTTGCTAAATATTGCATTACCATTCACTGATAAGAAAAGAAAATGTGCAGATTAGGGAAAATTGCCTAGAGAAGGGCCTATATTAGCAGGAAATGTCTATATGGGGCAAGTTATGCACAAAATGCATATAAATGTCCACACTGCAAACTGATATTGCATCAGGGTGGAAAAAATATGAACAGTGTAGAACGTGAAATAAAAGCATTACAACCTTTCCCCACCAAAACTCTCTGAATCTTTTTTTTGTTTTTGTTTTGGCTTTCAGATATTTGTCAGACTAAGAACTCCTTCCTATTTAAACATTTGGGCACATCAACGCAGACTACAGCAGTAAATGTACTTTATGAGCCACCAAAAGTCAAATTTGAGTTGATGGCACATGACGACGATGACAACAACAACAACAACAACAACAACAACAACAACAACAACAACAACTGCTACTTAGGGGGATTAAAAGCCTATTTTAATTCCTTCTTTCAGTAATTTAGGCACGAGAAATTATTGGCAGAGGAGAGGGAGAGGGGTGACAATGTACTAAATGCTTTTTAGGCACTGAAAACAAGCCTTTCATGGTTTATGGGTGACACTGACAACACTCTTCTATCAACTTCTTCTAAGATTTAGTAAACTAGTGAAACTGCAGTAGCCAAACCTCTTCCTGAGCAGTGAAAGAGCTGTAACACTATATAAAAAATATCTATGCCTTTGGATCCCTGAACATGTAATCATAGTGCAGCTCCCATCTCTCTGCAGGATTGAACTATTGATGTTTTCATTGTGTTTCCAGTCATTATCTTTGGTTCCTATTTCATACCACAGCATTATACCAATGTCATTAGTTTTCCGCTGAAATGTATTTATTATGTGTACTAAAAGACCAGTTTTCTCATGCTACATATGCTACCTATACATTAAAAATGCAAAATGAACACTTACTGGATATTAATATTCTTATTAAAAACTGTTAAGATGATTACTTTAAAAGATGTAAGAAATGGGGCAAACTAAAATTTCCCTTGGCCTATAATGAGTAAAAATGCACGTGAATGACAAGTTTCTTTAACTCCATATAACTCCGGTCCTTTACACCCCAGTAAAGAAGTGTAAAATTGGGGGGGAAATTAATATCTTCTGGTGAAGATTGATGCTGTAGTATTACATTACACTTGTCCACACACATAGCCCTGCCCTCTCACTGTAAGCCTGTTCGTTTTTTGTTTAAAGTCATTTAATTAAAGCATTCAAAAATATGACCTCCTGAAATATATGTTGTTTAGAGATGGGCACGACTTGCCGGAATTCCCATTTCCGTTTCCGTTCCTCGTTTCCGTTACAGAACGGAAACGGTAACGGGAATTACTCCGCCAGAACTCGAACTTAAACCGACTAAAGAATAATTGGGTCTGATTTGTCGTGGTCGTTCCTGGCATCGCGGTGATCCCGCGATGCCAAGCGGCACAGAAAAAAAGTTTTTAAAAGTTAAAAAAAAAAACCGATTCCCGGCCAAAAAGCAGGCGGAAATATGCCTGCCTGAGTGAGGGCTCAGGGCACCTACCAGAGGGGTGGTTGACCCCCCCTCTCCTGTCCTGGGCTGCTCTGGTGGTGGGGGAAATCCTCGTCGTAGTCGCTCGCAACAAGCATCGGACTCGCCGCCGGCCGCTGCAATTCAAGCGGAAGCGGCACAGAAAAAAGTTTTAAACTCCCCCCCCATTCCCGGGCCAAAAAGCAGGCGAAAATATGCCTGCAGTGCAGAGTGCACCTACCAGAGGGGTGGTTTCTGGGGGGGGTCCCGGCCTTCCCCCCTCTCCTGTCCTGGGCAGCCGGACTCGAGTCGCCATGCCATGCGGTGCGGGTGGGGGATCCAAAATGGGGCGGCGACCGCAATTTTTTTTTGAAATCGTGGTCCAAAAACACACAAGCACCACACAGAAACATGCGAAAATTGCTATTTTAAAACTGCCAGAATTTTTACAGTAGCAGTGGGTTTTTCTTGCAACAAAATGTCTCCTCTTTCCTCTCTCCATTGATTTTATTTTATTTTATTTTATTTTATTTTATTTTATTTTATTTACACCTGCGCAATGATGGGCTGGCCATGGGAGAGACCATGCAAATTTTTGGAGCCATTCCACCAATCACATGGCCACTTGGCCAGGTTGACCACAGAGACTTCTGGGATGTGCCAATCGGGCATAAAAAGCCTACTAACCGTAGCCCGAACCCGAACCCTAAACCGAACCCTAATCCATACGCTAGTACACTGTCCTTCTAAGTGGGTCAGAGAGGCCCCCAGAGGTGCACCCCAATACTCACCCTAACCTCACCCGTAACTAGCCTAACCCTAGCCCTTGCGCTAACCCTGTTGCCTAAGCCAGATCTGTACTTGCATTGCACTACACGCAAGTACAATTCCCTTCTTAGTGAGACACAGCGGATGCAGAGAGTCTGCCAATCCGACACTTGTGGCTCTGGGTGACTCCTGCAGGCTTGGCTCGGCCGGCAGCATGTGTGACATGCAAACCATGCCCCCGAGGCCTGACTGATGCAAGGAAGGCACCCCAAAAAGAGGGGTGCCTCTGCCAGTCTGCTGTGTCTCTGCGTGCAACTTGGTATGCAAGCATATCCATATGGCTATGCATGCATGCCCTTTTGCAGCAGGTGAGGAGAGGAGACCCCCATGTATGAGGGGTCTCCAGGAGCCTGCTTTCCCTAGCGGGTGAGGATAGGAGGCACCCACCCCCCAAAAAAGAGGTGCCTCCAGGAGCCCGCTACCCCCAAACCAGTTTAACGACAGACGAAAAATGAAAAACGAAATGACAAATTTTTGTGAAGTTTCGCAAAACGGAAACGAGCCGACACAGGCCGCCTCCGACACACGACAACTCGAAAACGTCATTTTCCCTAGTTGTACCCATCTCTAATGTTGTTGCTTATGCCATGTCCCCAAACTCCAAGTCAACATTGCAGTATCTTGGGGCATTCTGTGTATTTTAGGTCCTAAGGCAAAAAAAAAAAAAAAACCCATAAATTTCTTCCCAGCTACCTGACAGTGAAATTGCGACAATAATGAATTAAATAATCAACAATTTGATGCCCTTTGATGACACTCCATATCAGCTGCCTGAGAAGTCCACCTTTACATTCTGGTGATAAATAAGGATAGCTCTTTCTTCAGTTTAAAGTGGTACTATTCATTTTATCATCACAGGACTCCATCCCTTAAAAGGACCCTAAAATGTCTTCAGATTTAAAACAACTCATATAAATTGGAAAAAAATCAATCTTACTTCTCTTAAAAGAAAATGGTTAGTCCTAGCCACTTTTTTTAAATTTAGAAATATTCTAGGCTGCATTGTCTGAAATATTGATCCTCAAAAAGAGGCTTTTAAAAAATACTGTGACCTTGTTATAAACTAAGCATGTGCGGAACAGGCTTAACAGCAAAAAAGTGTTCCTAAGTAGATACACTGTTACAGTTTCATTCTAGGATGGTTTTAGGGCCATGAAAAGTCATGAATAGACATGGGCACGACTTGGCGAAATTCTCGTTTCTGTTTCCATTCCTCGTTTCTGTTACGCAACGGAAACAGGAACGACAATTAAGCCATCAGAACTCGAACTTGAACCGATAAAAGAAAAATTGGGTCTGATTTGTCGTTGTCGTTCATGGCATCGCGGCGATCGCGTGACGCCAAGTGGCACAGAAAAAAGTTTTTTAAAAAAACCCGATTCCCGGCCAAAAAAGCAGGTGAAAATATGCCTGCCTGAGTGAGGTCACCTACCAGAGGGGTGGCTTCTGGGGGGGGGTCCCCGGCCTCCCCCCTCTCCTGTCCTGGGCTGCTCTGGTGGGGGGCATCCTCGTCGTCTCGCCATGCCATGCGGTGCGGGGGGGGTCCAACATGGCGACCACAATATTTTTTTTGAAATCGTGGTCCAAAAACCCACCAAAGCACCACACAGAAACATGCGAAAAGTAGGTATTTTAACTGCCTGAATTTTTACAGTAGCAGCAGTGGGTTTTTCTTGCAATAAATGTCTGTCTCCAATCCCATTAATTTTATTTTATTTTATTTTTATTTTTATTTTTTTTACACCTGTGCAATGATGGGCTGCCCATGGGATGGGACCATGCAAATTTTTGGAGCCATTCCACCAATCGCATGGCCACTTGGCCAGGTTTTGACTGAGACTTCTGGGATGTGCCAATCAGGCATAAAAAGCCCACTATAAACCTAGCCCTAACCTTACCCTAACCCTAACCCATATGCCAGTAAACTGTCCTTCTTAGTGGGTCAGAGGCACCCAGAGGTGCAGCCCACTAACTCACCCTAACCTTACCCGTAATAACCCTAAGCCTAGCCTTTGCCCTAATCCCAACCCTAAGCCAGATCTGTACTCGCATTGCACTACACGCAAGTACACTGTCCTTCTTAGTGAGTCAGAGGGCGCCCAGCAGAGGCATTCTTCTCTCACCTCGCTCACCAGTCCAAAGTTCCAAAAAACTCTGTATGCCAGTATGCTGTCCTTCTTAGTGAGCTAGAGGCACCCAAAAGAGAGGTGCCTCTGCCAGTGCCACTTGGTATGCAATGGCTACATGGTCATGTACCCTTCCTTTTCCCTTTGTAGGGGGCCAGAGGAGGCATCCACCCCAGAGAGGTGCCTCCAGGAGCCTGCTAAACGCCTTCCCTTTATAGCGGGCCAGAGGAGGCACCCACCCCAGAGAGGTGCTTCCAGGAGCCCGCTACCCTATCCCCCTAAACCAGTACTAACGACAGATGACAAACGAAACAACAATTTTTTGAAAAATTTCGCGACAAACGGAAACGAGCCGAAATGGGCCGGCTCCAACACATGACAACTCGAAACGTCATTTTTCCTGGTCGTGCCCATCTCTAGTCATGAAGATAGATTCAAAAGACTTTTCGTTATAAAGAGAGGGGGAGCTTCTGGGATTTTTCTTTGGCTGATATCACTTAGTGAATGTTGGTGAGCACAATTCAACATTTAGGTTGCCCTTTCTGAAAAGCTTGGCCTTCTTTTTCCTTTTGACAGCACAATGTTGTGTAGCAAAATCTTCATTACATCAAAGTGTAAAAGTTCCCACATATTTTCATCATGCCTGATGTGTTTTTAGATACTAATTATTATATGCCATTGGATTCAGACTAGGTATTCTTACCTTAGTCCAGCTGAAATTTGTGGGGCTTAATTTCAACACTATGTAAACGAAACAATGGTCCATTAGAAATATTTCTTATTGTCACCCTAATGGTTGAAGGCAAAAATCCAAATAGAAAGGATTTTGTCAGACTTAGCAAGATAATGTAGGATTTCTGTAACATGAAATTACTTTCCGGAAAAAATAGGTAACATCAATAATCTTTATTTCAAGAGCATGACACTGAGGGCGAGTCTTCAATTTGACGTCAATGCTTGTTATTTACAGTTTTGTAACCAAGACTATTGAAAGGTTTCCTGTTGATCAGCTACTGGCAACGTCACTGCTATTCAGAATCTTCTCTCATGACAACTTCAGGTATAATGCTTTTCCCGCCACACATTGCTTGGAGGAAAATGATCTCCTCAACGAATGACTTTAATGGGATAAATTACTCATCAAGAATAATGCAAAATCTGCTTATCACCCCATTCAGATCTAATGTGAAATGCTCATGCGAACAGAAAAAAGTAATTTGTAGCCATGAAAACAAAACAACGCTCCTTGTAGAATGATTTATAGATTTATAAATAACCTAGAAAAGGCAACATGGAAAAAAACATTTTCCTTGTCTCTGTGGCTGAACTTTAAAAACATATCACTCTTTTTTCCAAACCACATTTAAGTCTTTTTCTCTTTCCAAGTCATTTGGAAAAACCCAAAAGACATGTTGCTTCTGGATATGAGTTTACTATGGCAGGGATTTTGTCCTGCTTGACATCCCAGTGTTCAGGAACTCAGACTTGCTCTGTCCAGTCAAAATCATCACACACACACACAAAACCTGACTGATAATAACCTGACTGATAATAAAAAAGGAGAATTTGAGAACTGGGAGTAAGGGCTCTCCTTTTTTTCAGAATGTCAAGAATGCTTGGGATGGGGCTTCCCCAGGCTCTGTTCTCTACTTTATAGAGGGTTCACCACACAGATGGGAGCAATATACACAATCACTCCCTGCATAGAAGCAATAAAGCAGTGACATCAGTCCCTTTAGCAAGGCATCCTCGAGTTTCAGGTGCCCTTCCCGAGTGCCATACGGAAACAGAACATGGAAAATAATACCTTATTGCTGGTATAAGATTTCATCAGCTGGAGGTCTTTTGGGAGGCAAGCAGTGATGGGTGGCCTGCCATTCCCATCCGTTCTGGAAGTATTCCAGCCTACAGATTATGTACGGATTGGGTTTTCTCTTGACGTCATTGCTACATGCTTGGGCTAAGAACCCAGCGTTTTTTGAGAGCCTTTAGGCTGTGAACTGGGCTCTCATCAACCTCTCTCCTTAATGTTTCAGGTGAAGACAGTAAGGATGGTACAGGGAGCAAAGTTTAATCCCTAAAAGCCATCTCGAAAGCTTGGGCAATCAATGTTCCTCACACCCAAGATAGATCACTTGTGCTGTTTGTCTTGAGAAGTCAACCTTCTTTTGCATATCTTGTATTCATGGGGCCACCAAGAGCATCTGGATAACCACTGAACTCTTTCTCACTCACTTCGCATTATTTATGGGGACATGATAGAGTGAACAAGTGATCATCAATGTTCCTTTCATAGATGAAAAGGGTTACGTTTGCCCTCTGCACATTTCCAGACACTGGTTGGTTGGATGGTTTTTATCCTACCTTTCTCCCCTGGTGAGGACTCAAGGTAACATACAAAACATTGAAAACCTACAATCAAATAATGCAAGCTGATAAAAATATAAATCTTGAGGGCCATGGGCAGCCCACAGGCAGCATTTGCCCAGCCAAAGTTTAGCAGAATGGCCAAATCTGACATAATTTAAATCCTATGATAAGCACATAAGAACATAAGAACAGCTTTGCTGGAACAGGCCACAGCCCATCCAGTCCAGCATCTGTCTCACACAATGGCTCACTGTTTGGTTCAGGGTATTCCCAAGCAGATGTCTTCACCTGCTCATGATTCCCTGCAAATGGCATTGAGAGATATCCTGCCTATCACTCCAACCTGAAGGTTGTCCTTAGGCATCCATAATGATAGCTATTTATACCCTTGTTCTCCATGTAATTGTCCAATCCTTTCTTAAAGCTGTCAAGGCTGACAGCTATTGCCACTTCTTCTGGCAGGGAGTTCCATAAGCCAGTGATCCTCTGGGTGAAAAAGTACTCACACAAAAGTTTCATGGAGTGCCCCCTAGTTCTAGTGTTGTGGGATAGGGAGAACAGCTTTTCCTTATCTACTTTGTGCACACTCTGTATGATTTTAAAAACGTCAATCAGGTCACCTCTTAGACGCTGTCGTTCAAGAGTGAAGAGGCCCAGCTGTTGCAGCCTCAGATGGTAAGGAAGGTGTTCCAATCCCCTAATCCTTCTGGTTGCCCTCCTCTGCACTTTTTCCATTTCCATAATATCCTTTTGGAGGTATGGTGACCAGAACTGTTCGCAATGCTCCAGATGGGGCCTCACCATAGATTTATAAAGAGGCAAAATGACACTTGCTGACATATACGTTTATATGCCAGAAGTTGGTTTTACTTTAATATGTGGCAGGGAAGAAAATGTTCACTGAGACCAAATGATGCAGGAATAGTAGTGATAAAACTCTCTTTTCCAACCAAGATCCTCACCCATGAACTGTCTCCTATGCAGCAATCAACATTAAAAATAAGGTAGTTTTTGTTTTCTATGGGTGCAAATGTGAGCTACACCCACACACCATGTTGATTGTTTCTTTTTGTAGTACTGGGCAATTCTCATGAGCATGGCACTTTGGGTAAGAAAAGAGTTAAACATCTTTCTACCTTCTTTGATCCCTATGAATATTAAGTATGAGTTTTTCCAGAACAATAAGATATGGTTGCTTATCATTCATGAGCTAAATTCAATGGTTGATCCCAAACCAATGAATGGAATTTGTCAAGCAAGCAATTAGATAAGTCACATCCATTCAGTGTGTCTTACTGTGGTTAGCTTTAACACCAGGGATTTAGCCCCATGTAATTTAAGGAGCAACTTGATTGCACCTTAATCCACAGATGAACTAGGCTGAGAGTAACCCAAGCCATTCTGGAATGTTGGTTAGAATCAAGACGCCGAGGTGCTTCAAATATTGCCGCTGAATTCATAAGGAATGTAGGCCTATACGGGAACATTCAGTGTGTGTTCCATTAAGAGAATCATAGAGTTGGAAGAGACCTCAAGAGCCATCCGGTCCAACCCCCTGCCATGCAGGAACCCCCATCACAGTATTTCTGACAGGTGGCCATCCAGCCTCTGCTTAAAAACCTCCAAAGAAGAAGACTCCACCACCCTCTGTGGCAACATATTCCACTGCCGAATAACTCCAACCCTCATGAAGTTCTTCCTAATGTTCAAATGCAATCTTTTTTCCTTTAGTTTGAAACCATTGCCCTGAGTCCTAGTCTCTGAAGCCATGGAAAACAAACTTGTTCCCTCTTCAACATGACATATTTTCAAATATTTAAACATTCAGTTTAAATTCAGTTTACTGTCTTATAGCTGAGCAGCCATTTGTAGGAAAAATGAAGGAAAAAAATGTTTGTGAAGATTCTCAATCATCCAAGTGAGGTTCTCTGAAAGTTGAGTCATGGCAACTGGAGTCCTTTTCTTGAAACTTTTTGATCGCTCAAGAAAAGAAGTCCAGTTGGCATGACTCAACTTGAAATGAAAAACAACCAAATGGAATGAAAACAACCAAAAAGATATAAAAACAAAAAGAACAAGAACAAGAACAAGAATTGAAGAATAAGCCAGATAATAATTGTGGAAGATTGACTGAAATGCAGTCACAAAGAATTGCTTTATTAAGGCTTGGTGAATGGTGCATTGGTTGAAGTATCTGATTGCGGAGCCAGAGGGAGGAGCTAGCCTATGAAGCTGTGCAAAAGCAGCAGACTCCCAGGACAGCTCCTAGAAGAAGGGAATGGTAAACCACCATGGTCAATAATCGTGTCCTTGTCAAGTCAGTTCTGACTTATCATGACCCTTTTCAGGGTTCTTCTGATAGACACATAGAAATGATTGCTAAACGTATAGCACTTACTAAAATGCTATAGCAAACAATTGTTCCATTAGATAACTGTTAATTAAAACAGTTCTAGGAGTTTATATTATCACAAGAGGGAATAAGAAATGATCCTTGCCCTTAATGTCTTCAGCAATCCTAAACGTTGCTAAATAATCTAGTTCAAGATAATTTTCAGGACCTTCAAGTTCTTCCTCGAACACCAATGGTAGCATCACCATTACATCCAGTACCATCAGAGGTGCTGAAAGTGTTGAAAACTTAAATCTCATTATAACTGGCATTCTAGAAAGAAATGGATCAAACACTCTGCTTTTTCAATTGGCAAGACAAGGACTGCTCATTACATGCCCCTTTACAATACCATGGACTGTTGGAAGGGCTGTATGAAGGAGCAGTGCTTGGGTTGCAGCAGGAGCTTCTGACCATCCCTACCACTTCTGTACATAAGGTGAACAAAAGAAGTGAACTGGGGCCCATTCAGATCTATTTTGGACTGGATGAGACTCTGGATGTGAGACAGGATCTAATCGAATATAGATCACCTGAAACCAGCTGCCCATTGTGACTTGTACAGGAACAGCCCTGGTGGATTCTTACCACTCATTTTCATTTCTATGACTGGATGGGCAGATGACCAGAGACCTATGGAAGGCTTGATATACTCACATGTCACATTATAAGAAAATAAGAACATAAGAAGAGCCATGCTGGATCAGGCCCATCTAGTCCAGCTTCCTGTATCTCACAGTGGCCCCACCAGATGCGTTTGGAAGTGCATGAAATTAGATATCTGTCTCCTGATACCACTCTCCTACATCTGGTCCTTGAAGTACCCCGGTTTTAAGCCTGGAGATGATACATCTCCCTCATGGTTTGTAACCTGTGGTGGACTTTTCCTCCAAGAATCTGTCCAATCCCCTTTTGAAGGCATCCAGGCTAGATGCCATCACCACATCCTGTGGCAGGGAGTTCCATAGACTAACAACGCGCTGGGTAAAAAAATATTTCCTTTTGTCTGTTCTTACTCTCCCAGCCCTCATTTTGAGTGTATGTCTCCTAGTTCTGGTATTTTGTGAAAGGGAGAAGAGCTTCCCTCTATCCACTTTACTCATGCCCTGCATTATTTTGTACGTCTCAATCATATCCCCCCTCAGGCGCCTTTTTTCCAGACTAAAGAGCCCCAAATGTTTTAGCCTTTCCTCATAAGGGAGGTGCCCCAACCCAGTAATCATTTTAGTCGCTCTCTTCTGCACCTTTTCCAGTTCCACTATGTCTTTCTTGAGATGCGGTGACCAGAATTGTACACAATACTCCAGGTGGGGCCTTACTATTGTTTTGTATAATGGAATTATAATGTTGGCTGTTTTATTTTCAATCCCCTTTTTGATAATCCCTAGCATGGAATTGGCCTTCTTCACCGCTGCCACACATTGGGGAGACACTTTCATGGAGCTGTCCACCAACACACCAAGATCTCTTTCCTGATCCGTCACGGATAACTCAGAGCCCATGAGTTGATAGATAAAGTTTTGATTTTTTGCCCCAATATGCATTACTTTACATTTGGCTACATTAAAACGCATTTGCCATTTTGTAGCCCATTCCCCCAGTTTGGAGAGATCCTTCTGGAGCTCTTCACAATCTTCTCTGGCTTTTACCACACAGAAAAGTTTCGTGTCATCTGCAAACTTGGCCACCTCACTGCTTATCCCTGTCTCCAGGTCATTTATGAACAGATTGAAAAGCACCGGTCCCAGGACAGATCCCTGGGGCACACCACTTTTCACCTCTCTTCATTGTGAAAATTTCCCATTGACACCTACTCTTTGTTTCCTGGATCTCAACCAGTTCTCAATCCATAAGAGGACCTGCCCTCTTATCCCCTGACTGTGCAATTTTCTCAGCAGCCTTTGGTGAGGGACTGTGTCAAAAGCCTTTTGAAAATCCAGATAGACTATATCCACCGGTTCACCCAAATTTACATGCCTGTTGACTTTTTCAAAAAATTCTAAAAGATTTGTCAGACAAGACTTACCCTTGCAGAAGCCATGCTGATTTTCTCTCAGCAAGGTTTGTTCTTCTATGTGTTTTAAGATTTTCTCTTGGATTAGGCTTTCCACCGACTTCCCTGGGACAGATGTAAGGCTAACTGGCCTGTAGTTTCCTGGGTCCCCGCTCCTTCCTTTTTAAAAAATTGGTGTGACATCTGCTATCCTCCAGTCCCCCGGCACTGTGGCCGTTTTAAGAGACAAGTTGCATATTACAGTTAAGAGATCTGCAATTTCATTTCTTTTTTTTTCCCCTTTTTTTTTATTTTGCATACTATATACAAACAAAATTCAATAGTATTAAGGGTCACGTTAGACTACTAATACAGACCAGAATCTAGAGTAGACAGCTCCTGTCCCCTTATCTATTACTAATACAGAGGTATTGGTGATTCCACCTTTGAACAGCCATCTACAAGACTTCCAGACTTAGTGTCACTTTTTAACGTCTTTATGACTATTTTGCCCTTTATTCATTTAACTGCTTCTGGGCCCAGCTGTATATCATCTTCCAGCTCTCCTTTACATAATGCCTTGGGTGGTCTCGCAGCGCCTCTGAGAGCATATCCAGTTCTGCAATGTCCAGTAACTTTTTCAAGAGTTCAGCCTTCGTTGGTATTTCGGTTATTTTCCATTTCTGGGCCCAGAGCAGTCTAGCTGCCGTATATATATACAAGAGAATATATTTTATTTTTTTATCAGTAGTCTCTGGCATTATATTCAACAGTAACGTTTCCGGTCTGAAATTTAATTTAATTTGTACAATTTCTTGTGCCACTTTCCAAGTCTGCCGCCAGAATATCTGAGCTTGATCACATGACCACCATGCATGATAATAAGTCCCTGGATTCTTTCTACATTTCCAACAAACATTATTAGACCCTTTTGACATTTTGGCTAGTTTTACCGAGTCAGATGCCACCTGTGAAACATTTTAAATATATTTTCTTTGAGACTAACAGGTTTAATTAATTTGTGACTGTCTTTCCACATTTTAGTCCAGTCATCAATATCAATATTATATTTAAAATTTTGAGCCCATTTAATCATTCCTCCTTCACTCTTTCATCCTCCAGTTCATATTCTAATAAATATGTGTACATTTTTTTGATGATTCCCTCATTTGTATATATCCAGAGTTCATCCACCCGTGTTTTCCCTTCAAAAAAACCCATACATTTATCTTTTTTGTATCTTGATTCTAGTTTTGCCATAGACCACCAATCTGTTGCCAAGCCCAATTTCTCCAATTCTGTTTTCTCTTTCATCTCCTTCTCTTTAGTCAGCAATTCTTGATACGTAAGTAGTAAACCCTTTTGGTTTATTGTTTTTAGAGTAAAGGCCTCTATAGGTGCAACCCATTCTGGAATTTTTTTATAGTTCTGTGTTTGAAATTTTTGCCAAACTAAGGAGAGTGCTTTCCTTATTATATGGTTTGAGAAGTGTGCCTGCTCCTTGATTCCCCCATACCACACATATGCGTGCCAGCCCATTCTTAAATCCTGGCCTTCTAATTTTAGCATTCTTTGGTTCCCAAGTGTTATCCACTCTTTTATCCAAACCAAGGCGCATGCTTTATAATATAGTAACCAGTTTGGTAGCCCCGTCCCTCCTCTTTCTCTTAAATCTTGTAATGTTTTGAGTTTTATTCTTGGTCTTTTCCCTTTCCAGATAAATTTTGAGATCAGTGTGTCTAGTTCTTTGAAATACTTAAAGTTTAGTATAATTGGTAGATTTTGGAAGAGGAATAGCAATTTTGGGAGGACTGACATCTTGATTGTTGCGATTCTTCCCATCATTGATATTTGCAACTTGTTCCAATCGTCCAAATCTCTCTTTATTTCTTTCTGCATTAAGAGATAGTTTTCCTTCATTAGATTGCTTGTTTTTTTGGTGATCATAATCCCCAAGTATCTTATTTTTTGGACTTCCTGAAATTTTGTTTTAAGGCTGAGTTCCTCCACATCTTTTTTGTGCATGTTTTTAGTCATGAATTTTGTTTTGCTGTAGTTTATTTTTAGGCCTGCCACTGCTCCAAATTCTTTTATTTCTCCTAATACTTGTTCAATGCTGTGCAGGGGATTCTCCAATATTACTACCAGGTCGTCTGCATAGGCTTGCAGTTTATACTCCTCCCCTTTGATTTCCAGACCTCTAATTTCCCTATTCCCTCTTATTTGTCTATTCAGAGACTCAAGGATTAGAACAAATAGTAGAGGGGAAAGTGGGCACCCCTGTCTCGTGCCTTGCATGATTTGGATACTTTCCGTCATTTGATTATTGACTTTGATCTTCGCTTTCTGCTCGGTATAAATATTTTTAATTGTTTGTAAAAAGAGTCCATGTGCCCCCATCTTCTTTAACTGTAGAATCATAAACTCCCAATTCAGATTATCGAAGGCCTTTTCCGTCTAGAAAAATCAACATCATTTGTTTCTCTGGGTGTTGTACATAAAATTCCAGGATGTTTATTATTGTTCTTATATTAGATGTCAGTTTTCGTTTGGGGATAAATCCTGTTTGGTCATCATGTATCATTTCTTCAAGCACCTTCTTTAGTCTTGTAGCCCAGATAGTTGCATATATCTTATAATCAACATTTAAAAGAGAGATTGGCCTGTAATTTTTAATTTCTTTTTTTCTGTTCCTGCTTTATGTACCAGTGATATATGTGCTTCCTTCCATGAGTCTGGAATTTTGCCGTTTTTTCCAATATATTCCACTAGTTTTTTGAACTGTGGAGCTAGAATTCCCTCCAATCCTTGGTAAAATTCCATCGGGATCCCGTCCGGTCCCGGCGCCTTCCCCTTCTTCTGTTTTTTCCATGCCTCCATAATTTCATAGGTTGTTATTGGATTGTTTAGCCTCTCTAAATGTTGGTGACTAAATTTCCAGCTCCCGATCTTATCTAGATATTTCCACTGATCTTCCTGCTCAATTTCTTTTTTTTTTTATATAAGTTTGTGTAGTAATCTTGTATTATTTTCTCAATTTCTTTCTGCTTATATATTCCCCTGCCTATTTTGTTTTCTAGTGTGCCAATTCTCATTTTTTCTCTCTCTTTTAATTTTGTAAGCTAACCATCTTCCTGGTTTGTTCGCATTTTCAAAGAAGTTTTGCCTTGCAAATTTGATTTTTTTTGCCATTTCTTCTTGTTCCAGCAAATGGATTTCATGTTGTAAAATATTTATTTTATTTTTAAAGTTGGAGGCTGAGGGTCTTTTTTTTAAGCTCCTGTTCATTCTCCTTTAAGGCTGTTAGAAGATCTTGATATTGTTTCTTCTTTTCTTTCCTTTTTGTGCATTATATTGTATTGCTAACCCTCTAAGATAGGCCTTCCCTGCGTCCCAGATTGTTGTCATTTCTGTATCTTGGGGTTTATTTGTTTGGAAGAAGAAATCTATTTCCTTTTTCATTTTGGTTATAAAATTTTCATCCCTCATCAGATAAGTATTTAATCTCCATCCTCCTTTCCTTCTTGCTTGTCCTAACGTCATTATTATTGGGCTGTGGTCTGCATACGTATTTGGCAATATTTCAATTTCTTCCACTTGATGTATCAAATCTGCTGAGATCCAACAGTTGTCAATCCTCGACCAGGACTTGTGTCTGCATGAGTAAAATGTGTAGTCTCTTTTATATGGATTTCGGGTTCTCCAAATGTCAATTAAGTTCAGCTCTTTTGCCATTTCTAAGAAAGTTTTAGGGATCATATTTCTTTTCTTTTTTCTTCCTGCCCCATCTGTCGTTGAGGTATCTTTTGTTTTGTCCACTACTGCGTTAAAGTCCCCCATGATGCATATTTTTTTCTTCGGTTCTCTTATTAGGAGTTTTTTTAATTGTATGAAAAACTTATCTTGCGCTTCATTTGGTGCATAAATATTTATTAGCAATATTTCTTCGCCCTCTGTTGTTATCTCTGCTGCTACCACTCTTCCATCCTTTGAGGTGTGGATTAGTTTTGGATTAAGGTCTTTCTGTATATACATTGCCACACCCCTTTTCTTTTGTTTATCTGCTGCTATAAACATTTGTCCTAATTTGTCATTCTTTAGCATGTTCTTGTCTGATTCTTTAATGTGGGTTTCTTGAATTAATATGACATCCGCTTTGGTTTTGTATAATTTATTGAAGATTAAATTTCTCTTCTGGGGCGAGTTCATCCCTCTAACATTAACTGATAGAAACTTGAGTTCTCTTGACATTTTACCGGTTTTTACTGTCTGATTTATCTGCTTTGTCTTTGTTCTTATTCCAGTTCCTTGTCTTCCTGGGTGAGGGGGGGTGTTAAAGTTCTCTGTGGTTTCCATGCTCTGTCCTCCTTCCCTTCTGTCTCCCCTTCTGATTCTTCACTGGAAAGCTGCAATTCTTCTTCCGTTAACTTGAGTTTGTATCTCATCTCTTCCAGGAAGTTCCTTGCCTTCATTTTGCTATTTAGATTGTATCTTCTCGACTCCCAGTTAAATAAGACGCCTTCTGGGGTTAACCATTTGAAGGGGATTTTCCTATCTATAAGCACTTTTGTGAGGAACGCATATTCCTGTCTTTTTTTTCGCATGCTCCATGGGACCTGTTTCAAAATATTGACTTTAGCCCCCCCTTATCGTTAGATCTTTCTCTTGGTTAAATTTCAATATTTTCTCTTTTGTTGATCTCTTTATAAACTTTATGTGCACTTCTTTTGGCAATTTGTTCTTCCTTGTGTATGCATTGCCTACTCTATATATTCTGTCTATGGATTGTTGTAGTTCTTCTTTGGTTAATCCTATTTGTGCGGCCCATTCTTCAGTTATTAATTGCTCTAGATCTTCTCCTTCCTGTTCTTCTAAGTTTTGGATTCTCAGAAAGTATGATGCTCTGTCCATCTCTATCAGTGTCAGTCTGTCTTGATCCTTACTCTTTTCTTCCTTTATAATTTCTAATTCTTTTTCAATTTTAGTGACTTTGTGTTCCACCTCTTTAATTGCCTGTGTGAAGGTGTCAATTTTCGCATTATTGCTATCTATTCCGGCTTTAAGCTCAGTCTTGACCTCTTGCATCTGATCTAGGATTTGCTTTACAATGTTTGCTTGAAGGTCTTGAAGGGCGTTCTTAAATGGATCTTGGGCTATGAGTCTCAATAAATTTGCTGTTTGGTTGGGGGATTCCTCTTTCTTTCGAGTTGCCATCTTCCTGAAGCTCAATTTGACCCCAAGGTTAGTTTATATAAATATGAGCCCCTTTTTCAATTGCCTTTTGTCCTTCTCCCCTTCCTTCGCCACTTATTTCAATATAAAACTTAACCATTAATCTAGCCTATAACATACAACTCATACCCACCAAATTGATAAACAAAACAAGTATCAACGATGAGGATTAAAGTAATGATTCACAACTGTCTAATATAGGTTGCTCTTAACCAAAGGTCTGTTCAGGGCTTGTCCATCTAAATAACAGCCATTTATAAGCGCTTAAGAAAACTCATCTACTACCAAGTTCAGTCTATAACCTTATGCTGTGATTTCAGTTTAGTTAAAGTTAGACACCTATACCCTCTTGAGTTAGGGATATCTTCGCCCGATATGCAGGCACCTGTAAACAAGAAACCAGATTCTTCGTGCTGTGGAGACGGCTATGCCAAAGGCTCCAACAGCACCTTGCGTGCTCTTAATTGTATCCAACTGCAACGTGCCCCACTCTTCGTGCTAAGAAGCTGGCAATTGCCCAAGGCTTCGGATAGCACTTTGATGTCTTTATAAATCCACAGCTTTTAGGGATGACGAAAGAAGGCTAAGATTCAGGTGGTCTGGCTCAGTTTTAAATCACCAGCAACAAGAGTCAAGCAGTTAAAGTGTAATTCAGGCTATCAAAGGGTTAAAGGCTTGAAACAGTCTCCCTGTGTAATGGCTTCTGGTCAGACTTAGCAGCTTCGGGTTAATTGCCCTTGGTCTCCATTCTTGCTTTGATGTTGCTTGTCTGTTAACTGAGCGCTAACAGCTCTGCTTATGGAGATAAAGCAGCTATTCAAGGCTTTACAACCAGTCAGTGATTTATTTCAGGTCACTCTGCCTCTGTCCGATAAATTTAGCCAAGGCGGACAAAGTGAAAGAGAGCTCCAGAAAGGGGGGGAGGGGTCTTCTATGCCGCTTTCCCTCTTTCAGTCCCAAAGAAATGTTTGTGGAAATGGCTTATTTACTCCAATCCACTCTTTGCTGCCAATTCTCTGTACACACTTCTCGGGTTGGCATTCCTTATTCTTCGATGCATTCGGATTGCCTTAAAGTGGAATCCTGGCGTGGTTCAGCAGCTGAGTCGCCATCATGGCGCCGGACCAGATCGCTCGCCTCGGGAGAGAAATGCTTCGGGGGTGAGTTGCTGCTCAACCCCCCACACTTCTTTGATCCCTATCGGCCCAGGAGTGTGCTCTCCTGCACAACCCCCCTGCTCCTGATTTCTTCAGGAGATCTCGATCTGTCGTAACAGCAGTCTCTTCTCGGAGCCCCGAAAAACGCTGCTGCTCCGCTGCTCTTCCAGCCACGCCCCCTGCAATTTCATTTCTCAGTTCTCTAATAACCCTTGGGTGGATGCCATCTGGGCCCAGTGACTTGTTAATCTTCAATTTATCAATTAGTCCTAAAACATCCTCTCTTTTAACCTGTATTTGATTTAATTGTTTCGTCAAGAGGGGCTGTTCAGGCAGCGGAATCTGCTCACAGTCCTCTGTCGTGAAGACAGACGCAAAGAACTCGTTCAATTTCTCTGCAATTTCCAAGTCCTTCTTAATCTCCCCTTTTCCTCTCTCACCATCCAGAGGGCCAACTGGTTCTCTGGCAGGTTTTCTACTTCTAACATATTTAAAGAAGCTTTTACTATTACCCTTTATATTGCTAGCCATGCGTTCCTCAAAATCTTTCTTTGCCTCTCTTATCATCCTCTTACATTTCTATTGCCAGAGTTTGTGTTCCTTTTTATTTTCCTCATTTGGGGCGGATTTCCATTTACAGAAAGACCTCTCCTTGCACTTTAGAGACTCTCTAACTCCACTCGTTAACCATGCTGGTGCCCTCTTGGACTTAAATGAGCTCTTCTTTCTTTGTGGTATGCACTTGTGCTGGTCCTCTGTTACCGTTGTTTTAAACAGGTTCCATGCACTCTGAAGAGATTGGATTCTTCCAACCTTCCCCTTCAATTTCTTTCTAACTAGTTTCCTCATCTGAGGGAAGTTTGCCCTTCGAAAATCAAGGGTTTTTATGTCTGATTTGCTTGACACTTTTCCTCCAACATGCATGGCAAAGGAGATTGCAGCATGGTCACTGTTCCCCAGAGGCTCAGTGACATTCACATCCCTGACCAAGTCCTGAGTATCACACAGTATTAGATCCAGAGTTGCCTGTTCTCGGGTGGGCTCCATGACAAGTTGCTCTAAGGCACAGTCATTCAGCAAGTCGAGAAACCCAGTTTCTCTTTCTTGCCCGGAGCTCGCATTGGCCCAGTCAATGTGGGGATAATTGAAGTCCCCCATGATTACTATCCTATCCTTCTGAGACACCTCCATGATTTGTCTCCTCATTTCAAGGTCCCCCTCAAGTTTTTGATCTGGTGGGCGATAGTATACCCCAACTATCACATCACTCCTTGGACCTGGTAGTTTAACCCACAGTGATTCTATGGTGGAGTCAGACCCTCTGTCAATCTCCATTCTGCTGGATTTTATCCCTTCTTTAACATAGATGGCCACTCCCCCTCCAACCCGCCCCTCTCTATCCCTTCTATAGAGTTTATAGCCTGGGATTGCTGTATCCCACTGGTTCTCTACATTCCACCAGGTTTCTGTTATGGCTATTATATCAATATTATCCCTGGCTGCCAAATGTTCACGTTCTCCCATTTTTGGTCGGAGGCTTCGAACATTGGCGTAGAAGCACCTGTACAGTGGGTTCTGCATTTCTCTACCCTTCTGCAGTTCTCTACCCTTTCCAACCTCATTCCCTGTGGATGAGGTGTTCTGAACCGGTGCTACTCAGCTCCTGTCGGCTTTCCCCCAGTTATCAGTTTAAAAGCTGCTTTGCAGCCTTTTTGAGGTTGAGTGCCAGCAATCTGGTCCCATCATGATTCAAGTGCAACCCATCCCTCCTGAACAGGTTTGGCTTGTCCCAAAATGTTCTCTAGTTCCTGACAAATCTAAAGCCCTCCTCTCGACACCATCGCCTCATCCATGTATTAAGGCTTCTGAGCACTGCCTGCCTGGCGGGTTCTGCACAAGGAACAGGTAGCACTTCTGAAAATGCTACCTTGGAAGTCCTGAACTTCAATCTTCTTCCTAACAACCTGAACTTGGCTTCCAAGACTGACCGCTTGGCCTTCCTGACATCAGTGGTACCAACATGTACCACGACCACTGGCTCCTTCCTGGTTCTCTCTAACAAGCTATCTAGATTTCTCGTGATGTCTGCAACCTTTGCACCTGGCAGGCAAGTGACCATACGGTTATCATGCTCATCACAAATCCATCCCTCCGTATTTCTAATTATAGAATCCCCTAGCAGAAGGAGCTTCTCTCCTGCAGCCTGTTCTTCTACATGTACCTGATCCTGTATCTCATCAATTGTGATGAGGGAGAGATCCTCAGGTGGAACCAGTTGTTCCTCGGTGTGTGCCTCATGAGGTGTGATGAGGGAAAGAGCCTCAAATTGATTGTGCAATATGAGACTCTCTGAGCGATCCCTTGGCCTTCTACTCCTTTGAGTCACATTCTTCCACACATGTACCTCCTGGGTTGGGTAAGTGACTTCATCCTCAGAAGTGTGCCCTGTCTCTTCTTGGACCTGGATAGTCTGTTCTGCTCTGTCCAAGAACCACTCAAGCTCCTTAATATGTTGCTGGTTCGATATGTGGGCCTCTAGCTCCTGGACCTTCTCTTCTAATAGTGCAACCAGCTTGCACTTGCAGCAAGTGTAGTTCTCTGTGCACTTTGTCAAGATGACAAACATGGCACAAGTGTTACAGGTAACTACAGATGCTCCCTCAGACTCCTTTTTAATGAGTGCAGTATCCTGGGCCTTGAAGATTTTACAGTGTTACTAGCTACTAATCTAGAAATAATAATCTAGTACCAATGTTCCTCCTTTTATGTAAAAAATAACGTCAGGTGTGTGGGCCGGTAAAACAGCCCTAGCTGAACTGCTCCAACCCAGAAACTTACCAGTGCTGTCTTCTTTCTCTTTTTCTCTCTCAGCAGTAGCTCTGCTTGGATTCACATGGAATGAAGACCTGAGATGACAGAAGGGAGTGTGCATGGGGGTGGGTGGGATTTGTGATGCTCCTCTTTAAAAAAGATTTATCTGCAAGCAAAAATTCAACACAATAAGCAAGAATTTTCACCAGCATTTCATTTCTGAAATTGTATGTATGTATGTACACATGGATGGATGGGTGGATTATTTATTTATTTATTTATTGGATTTTATACTGCTCATCTGGCAGCGAGGCCACTCTGGGCGGTTAACAACAATTAAACAAAATACAAGACATAATCACTTAGAATTAATACATATAAATAATCACATAAAATTAATACAATAAAAATAAAAATAAAGGTAAATATAGATGAAGTTAAGGATAATTTTATTTATTATTTATTTATTGGGTTTTTATACTGCCCATCTGGCAGCAAGGTCACTCTGGATAACATTGTATTGAGTCTCCCCCCCCAAAAAATCACAAACAATTGAAACCAATTATTAGGCATTCAATATAAATTCTAAAATTACGAGATAGTAGACTGCTTTATTTCCTTTTATAAAATAACTGCTTCCCACATGCAATCCTATAGTAATCCTATCCCACCACTTCCTCAGTAGAGATGGGCACGAAACAGAAAAATGGCGTTTCAGTTTTTTGTTTGTCATTGAGAGGTCTGTTTCAGTTCGTTTCCGTTTGTTGGGAATTTTTTGAAAAATTTTGTTACTGTTTTACGTTTTTTCGTTTGTCATTTCTACCCGCTTTTTGCGCGATTTTTAAAGCGTTTCCGTGCGCAGGGATCCCCCAACGCTCCAGACCAGAGGGAAAACACTAAAAAAATGGATGCTGGCAGAGACACAGTATAGACTAGATATGCAGGGAGGCTGCAAAGGCAGCGGCGGGTGTTGCCCAGGGTGCAAGGCAGCCGCAGAGTGACTGCACTGTGGGGCAGGGGAGGGTACTCACTGAGATGTATGCAGCACGCATGCACACAGGGAGGCTGCAGGACTGAATCTAGAGTCGCAGAGACAGCAATCCCACCCTAACTCCCACCACTGCCACCAGAGACTGCAAGGAGGACAGGGGCTGCCAGAGCTTTTTATGCCCTCTGTGGCTGCCAGACCTGCCCGCCCAGTCTGCAACTTGGGCATGCTATTGGTTGAACATGATCCCACATCACATGGCTTGCCTCCATTTTGTGGCTGGTGGCGACATCCATTTTAAAGGGAAAAGAAAAATACATCGCGATGGGAGAAGACAAAAACAAACGTTTTAAGGACCCCAACCCCCCGGTTGGTATTATCAGACAATATAAATAATTATTGCTGCGTTTTTACGGATGTCCAGGGCATTTTTTAACATTTAAAACAGCTCATTTCATTGCACGTCGCCATTAACGGAAACGAAACATAATGACCACAATTTTCGTGGTTCTGTTCGTTTCGTTTCATTTTCATCACAATTTTCATTTGTCATTTCGTTATGTAATGGAAACGACAAACGGTAACGGAAATGAAAAGATGTTCGTTCTGTGCCCATCTCTACTCCTCGGGGTGCTTCCACCTCATTCTCCTGTATATGTAGGTAAATAGTCCATTCAGGTATTACAATCTTGGCAAACATGTATGGGCAGGAATACTCTAAACCAGGGCTCCTATGTCTCCAGTTTTGTTGTATTCCTCTAAAGTAAAGGACAATGAATTTGGAGAACACCATTATCTATGGACATTGAGATTCTAGAAAGCAACCTGAATATGTTTAAGGTGTCACTTGCAGTGTTATGTACCCCTAAAGCAGAATTTTCGAGGAAGTGAATTGTTACCTTTCATCTCATTATAGTGTAGTAAGTGGTCCATTTGGCAAATCCACTTAAACTGAGTGTGGAGTTGGGGGAGATGCAAAGATTTATTGACTGACTGACTTCTTCTTTCAGCTTTAGATTTATACGTTCTGTTGACGTGGGAGAACAGATGTATAGAGCCAACAATTTGTATTAAGTGCAAATTTCTTTCTCAGCAGCCTACAGCAAAATCAAGGCAATAAAAATTTATAACATATGGATGTACTTTCATGGTGTGTTTCCATAAGTATATACACTTTCATAGCATCTACACTGTTATTAAAAGTGGAAATAAAGTGGAAATAACTTTAAATTGTTGCCGGTCTTAGCTATAATTCCTAAGTAAATTCGAACAAATGATTTCTCAATTCAGTTTAGAAGAACTGAACCAATATTTGAGGCCTGATCCTAATGGTGTTTCCTTAAGAGTAAATTCCACTGAAACAATGCTGTAAACCATCTGCAAGCTGGGGATGGGAAGAATAAGATGGAAGACAGTTGAATGTCAGGATCCAAGAAGGACTTTTGCTGGTAGAATACAAAATGGAGTGAAACTATGAGAGAGCAAATCACCTTGTCTTATTGAATCTTTCCACCCCAACCAGTTTGGGAGGCATGGAAAACCTTTAGGATATGCTTCTGGGTCATGCAGGGGGTTGCATGGGTGTTGAGGAAGTAGGTTGTATATTTTGGGAATGTATCTTTCTGTCCCAATTCAAATCAATCTTTTTTAGGGGGAGGGGGGCATCATTCTATATTTTAAGAGCTTGGCTCATTATCTTATTACAGTGGACCCTCATATAACAAAGAGTTTGTATAACATAAAATCTGTACAACATAAAAAATTCCAGAGATAGGGGAAATTTGCTAAACAGAATCGCCTATGGGGCGAATCCGTACAACATAAAAATGGTGGCGGTTAGGGATTACTCCCTTTCAATGCATTCCTATGGGAAATTTGTATAAAGGAAAATTTGCTTAACAGAATTTCATTTGGAATGAATTATTTCCTTTATACAAGGTACCACTGTATTCCCAGACAATTACTCATGACAAAAACCAAGGAAGCAGAGGTTGTTATATAAACTCATACTCCTTAGGTAAAAGTCCTGTTGTGTCCCCCATGGTAGCGGACAAAACAAACCTCATAGCACAGCAGTTAAACTGCTGTACTGCAGCTGTATTCACGACCTGTAGTTCAATCCCAGGTAGCAGGCTCAGCCTTCTATTCCAGGTAGCAGGCTCAGCCTTCTATTCTTCCGAGGTTGGTAAAATGAGTATCCAGCTCTCTGGTGTGTGGGGGAGTGCAATGTGTAGCCTGCATAAATAAATTTTAAACTTCCCAGAGAGTGCTTTAAGCACTATGGGGTGGTATAAAAGCAGAACACTTTGCATTGCTTTGCATGGCTTTGTTTTGACTCATTACGGAGATTATCAAATTTATCATCCATGTACGTCACTACAAGCAGTCTAAGCCTGGCCAAATGATTACGAAACTTGCTGCATAAAATCTCACTGTACTTCTCCCAGGCAACAAAAGCACAACAATAATACTTCCATTATAAAATCATGGAATAATTGAGCTAGAAGGGAACCTATCAGGTCACTGAGTCCGACCCCCTGCTTCGTATAAGAATCCAAATCAAAGTAGATCTGACAATAGTTGTCCAACTTTCTCTTGAATGCCTCCAGCACTGGAGCACTCGCCATCTTCTAGGGTAATTAGATCCACTGTTATACTGGTTTAACGGGAAGTTTTTCCTGATATTCAGCCAGAATCTGACTTCCTGTATCTTAAGTCCATCCTCTGTCCTATAATTTGGGATGAGTGTGGACAAATTCTGCCTCTCCTCTGTACAGTATGATTATATATGGGGTATTTGAAAAGTGCTATCCTATCTCCCCTAGTTTTCTTTTCTTTTCTCAAAGCTAAACATGCCCAATTTTTTTCAGTCTTCACTCACAGAGTGTGGTTTTCAGTCCCTCGATCAACCATCTTGCCCTCCTCTAAACTTGCTCCAGTTTGTTTGTGTGAACTCCTTCATCTTAGTCATAAATAAAAATGTTGATTACCTAATAAGTTGCCGCCATTTTATGAGTGCAGAAATTATTGGAAGGAGGCTGCCTCACTCTGCCTAAGGGTAGGTCCAGACCAAATAGATAATCAAAACTCTAGAACTTGACACAGCCTTTTATTCTTGGAAAGCCTATCAAATGACACATTACCCTATATGAACCTTGTACCCAGGAGAGTTCAAAGGTATTACACAGAGGCTACCCAGCTGAGTAAATCTTCCTTCGCTGAACAGGAAGGGTTTTTGCACAAGCTTAGGAATTTGCAACACTGTGCGAGTACGGTTTTATGGATGGGAAACTACTTAAAAAAACCAGGAATAAATCAATAGCCATTTCCGCAATGAAGTAAGAAGTGAGATCATTGGGAGGGGTAAGTGTGATCTTTACCTAGATTGCTATTAGCAGTGCTGGAACACTGGTTTTTGTTTCCTCCAACACCTAGCTTGTTAACTAAAACAAAACGTAGGTGAGCTTCCATGTTTCATAGAATTGATTTGTCAAGATGGAAGGGGCCTACAAAACCATCAAGTCCAACCCCTTGCTCCATGCAGGGATACAAATAAAAGGATATCTGCCAGGTGGTTGTCCAGATTTCTCTTGAATGCCTCCAGTGTTGGAGCACTCACCACCTCTTGAGGTTATTGGTTCCACTGCTGTACTGCTCTAACAGTTAGGAAGTTTTTCTGGACATTCAGATGAAAGCTGGGCTCTCTTAACATGAGGCCATTGCTGCAGGTCCTACACTTTGAGATGTTCAAGAAAAGATCCTGCCCCTCCTTGTGGCGCAGTGGTTAAATGCCTGTACTGCAGGGAAAACTGTGCTCACGACCTGGGGTTCAATCCCAGGTAGCAGGCTCATGGTTGACTCAGCCTTCCATCCTTCCGAGGTAGGTAAAATGAGTACCCAGCTTGCTGGGGGGGGGGGCAATGTGTAGCCTCCATACTGTAATTAAAAACTGCAAACTGCCCAGAGACTACTTGAAGTGGTATGGGGCGGTATATAAGCAGACCACTTTGCTTTGCTCTGCTCTGTATGACAGCCATTCAAATATTTGAAAAGGGCTATCATAACACCCCTCAGTCTTCTTTCCTCTAGGCCAGGCCTGCCCAAAGTCAGGCCCGGGGCCAAATCCGGCCCGTCAGGCCATTCTGAGTGGCCCGCGGCCAGCTGGCCCACCCCTCCCTCCCCCTCCTTCGCTCCATGTTTTTTTTTAAAAAAAACTGCCAACACTGACACTGCTGGGAAGCTTGGGCGGACAGGTGGTCTGCTTCCACTGGCACCGCAAGGGAATGTGTGGGGGTGGGCAGGCCAGCGGGCCTCTGCCACTGCCAACGACCTTTGGGGCGGGCTGCTGGGCGAGCCGTCACTACCACTGGGGAGCTTGGGGGGTGCAAGGTCGCACAGATTGCCTCTTCCAAGGGGCGACCTGTAGCCACGGCTCCCTGTGCTTCCTTTGGTCCCCACCTTCCTTCTTTCCTCCCTCCCTTGGTCCCCGCCTTCCTTCCTGCGGGTGGGGTTGCAAGGGGTCAGTGGGTGGGGCTTATGGGTCAGTGGGTGGGGCTTACAGTGGGGTGGCAGGGTCGGGGAGCAACCAGCCCCTGACACATTCTCAGCCACCAAATCTGGCCCTCCTTACAAAAAGTTTGGGCACCCCTGCTCTAGGCTAAACTTCCCCAGTTCTTTCCATCCTTCCTCATAGGGCTTGGTTTCCATCCCCCTGATCATCCTTGTTGTCCTGCACATAGGAAGTAATTGAGGTCCATCTTTCTTTCTTTCTTTCTTTTTTAAGAAAACCTTCCTTTGTGTAAAATAACACAAACCCACCCACCCTGAGCTTTTTACGGAATTTCTCCCGCCACCCTTTCTGAAAGCAGACCATTTGCCATATACCTATGATTTGCATAAGGATGGCTGTATTGCAGCCTGCTTCTTCAGATGCACAGGGTGAAATCTTGATAAAGATTGACAGACATGCATGGAAGAAGGCAATGTGAAATGTGATAGACATGTAAAAGATGCCAGCACAGTGATGGACTTTATAGGGACTGTTAAAGGTTGCTTAACAGTTATTGAGTGGTGACAAATATATATCTCAGTGGAAATGTTAGTTCAAACATTTTGTTCCACCTGCCGCAACAGAATAACATGGCTTTTCCTTGGGGATCAAGGGATGCCTTGGGCAACATAGCTGGCCTTTAAATGGTCAGGGAAATGGTTCTGTATCTTTACCACCTCTCCCTCTGCCACATCTGGCTGGAATGGCTTTTGGTGATGGTGACCAAATTGCTTGAAATGCAGATGCATCACATTCTTGGATGAAAAAGAAAATCAGTTTGTATTACAAGGCACAGATTACACAATCCTTCCTTCCTTCCTTCCTTCTATACTTGTCTCATCAGTGTGAACACTTTTTGGCCATTTCACAACCCATCAAACACAATTAGAGTTGTACCAAAAAAAGTTTATAGGCCCTCGTCCGGTCCATTATTGTGGCCAGGCAGCACTTGAGAACTTGCACAGCATCAACTGCAGATTAAGAAAAGGCTGTGCATATGCTGTTCATCAGCATATTGATGACAATGAACTTCAAATCTCTGTATGTTCTCTCCCAGCTGATTCATATGGCTATTAAAAAGCATTTGAGAGACAGACAATTCCTGACAGACCCCATAGAGGAGGTCCTAAGGGAAGGACCCCTCATCCCCAATCTGTACCCCCTGAGATCAGCCCTTAGGGAAGGACTTGAGCCAACACAAAGAGAAGCCTTCATAGCTGTTTAGGATACCATGGCTGATGGTATCAATGGCCACAGAAAGATCCAGGATTACACAGGGGTTACACTTCCTCTGCCCCCTCCCTTAGGAGATCATCTTGCAAGGCAACCAATGCTGTTTCAGGTCCATGGCATGACCTACAGTTGGCCACCCCCGCCCCAATCAACTTGCCTAACATTGGAATAATGGCAACAGGACTATAGTTATTTAAATCATCATTGCTAAGTTTTTCTTCTTTGGAATGGTAATTATAATGACTAAAATGCAGTGTAACTTTTAACTTATGGTTTTTCTGTATGTTGGCCTAAGCCACTGGGTTGAAGGCAGCTTGGTGTTAGTATCTAACATCAAACCATGTCTCCTGCATAAGTTGCAGGAGGAGAAAGGATGCAACCTTTCTGGCTCCAGATTTAAGTTTCTCATTTTATTATTTGCAGGTAAAAATTTAAAAAAGACTCAAAACATGTGGCACCTTAAAGCCTAACTTTAATATTTTAATGTAACGTTTCATGGACACGTCCACTTCTTCATTGTCTTTTTTTTTTTTTGCCTTCAATTCTTGAAAGGACTAACACGGCTACCCTCTTTGAAACTTCAGTTTATTATTTCTTTCTGTGTTAAAATATTCATATTATGTTCTACATCAAAAGCTTTCAGCCAGCAGTACAGGTAGCATTCAAGAACAAAATTTAAAACAATCCAAATATATTTTGAATGTTATACACAATGTACACCACACATTTTCTGGTCTCTGCTTGTAATTTCTAGACGCAAGGATAAGAATGACAAATTGAATCATATGTTCAAAGAATAATCTTTGTTGACTAAAAAAAGATAAGATAATTTTTCCCTAGAACTGAATGGACAATATATGGAATAAATCAGAAAACATTCCTGGGCTATTTCTGTTCTTGGTAATGTCTGTTTTGGGTGTGCCTATTTTCTTGAGAATTCAGCCTTTGAACATTTAGAAACTATTTCCAGACAGAGCCAGAAAAGTGTGTGTGTGTGTGTGTGTGTGTGTGTGTGTGTGTGTGTGTGTGTGTGTGTGTGTGTGTGTGTGTGAGAGAGAGAGAGAGAGAGAGAGAGAGAGAGAGAGAGAGAGAGACTTTTGCTTGCTGCTTTTTCTACCTTAAGCATTTATTCTTTTTGGATTTTTTTAATCACTTCTCAGGATCCTTTTTCATTTTATAAACATTTGAAATTCTTCTTAGGGCTGCAAATGTGATTGTGGCTATAAATTCCTCGCTCCATTTTAAAATATCCCTTTGACATGTGACAAGGAGTTGGAGTTATATAGAATGCCGAGTTTTATGTATTTTTTCCATGTTACCCACACCTGCAGGTCCATTATAATCCATCATCTGTAACATATACAAAGGAAAATTGATCAGAAATATGAAGTCCAAGAAGCATTCCTTTGGACGTGAAGTAGGACTGCCTGGTTGAAATGGGAGACAGTATTATGGCTCTGTACTTCACAGTATTAGTCCTGTCATCCTATGTATGAACATGTCCTATCTATGCATGTGAGGTACTGCCATCTGATATGACCAGTTTGCTTCCAGTCCTGGTAATAGAGATACATATTGTGTGCAAGCCCAGTTGGGAACTGGGCCATACCAGCAAAATATAAAGCCCATTACTAGTCCCAGCTAGAGTAGACCCACTGAATCAACTATTGGATGGCATGTCAAGTAGAGATGTGCTGAGACCTCAAATGCCCTTGGCATGTCTCCACAGGAGACTTGTGTTCCCTTCTCTCACTCCAGATGGCTCACTCATTCATTCACTGGTGCTTGCTACTTGGCTTCTCCTCATCTCATGACTGTCCAGTCCTGGCAGGAGCACTTGATTCCCTCCCCCACCTCCTTTGGTGCAGGGATTCCTGACGTCACCCTTTCATTGGGCAACTGCTGGAGTAAATGGAGGAGAAGCTGAGCTGCGCACACTGGCTAGTGAGTGGGGGAACTGCTTTGGAGGACATGGGCATGGGATGCATAGCACCTGTGGTGCCACACCAATGGTTTTTAAACAACTCAGCCCAAAGAAATTTGTGCCCATCTCTAAGGTCAACACATATAGGACATCCACTGTTTTCTCATCTACACGTCTAGTCTCTGGTTGTGATCAGCAGTTGGATTTAGGTCAAGGAAGCTAGCTCTCTATCTTACCAAGTTCAAAAGGTCCAAATCCTTCAGCAAAGTATGTCTAGAATGGCTCCAAAACACCTTGAAAAAATGCTCTAACTCCTTCCACCCCTCCACAAACTATGCATCCTGCAATGTATGCGGGGTACACATTTTTTGCAAGGCATTATGAAACATTTGTTATCCGAGGCAGCCCTATACCTGGAAATTTCCATTTTTTATCCAAAAAATTTGTTATCCAAGGCATTCTTTATCCAAGGTATTACTGTATTTGGAAAAAAGATAAAGACATCTTATTCAAAAACATCTTATTGGGCAAGAGCAGTTCTGACTGGATTCTACTCTGTGCCTAGGCAGTTCATAATCCAAGTTGAGAGTATTCTCGTGCCCCAAATTGAATGATACTCCCTTTCTGTTATGGTCTGGACCAGCTCTAATGCTTGTCTTCTACCCCCCCATCAGTGACATTGCCTCCATGGTGGAGTGCTTTCCCTCAGCAGCGACACACATGTCTTTTAAGGAGAGGACAGGATATTGCCTGCCTTCATGATAATGTTCTTTATTAACCTTCATTGTTTATTTCTGCTAATATGTGTATGTGTGTATTTTGCAGAAAAGTGACAAGATAAAGATTGGCTCCCAGTCAAGCTAAGGAGTGGCCAAACAAGTTGGGCTACCATATAAATATGGTATATAAATATTATATAAATATTATTTTGGCCTATAACTCAGGTTGAAGAATGAAAATTGTTCCAAGATAAATGTTGATGACATTAATATTGGTAATAGATCTCACTTCAAAATGGCTGGAACAACTGTTTGCTATTTAATTTGCCAATTAAACATGAGGGCATTCTGAATAGCAGTCCCATTATTGTCAGTGACACAATACAAAAACTGTGGTAGGTAAATTTCACAGGATGTCATAAAATACATTTGACCAAAAACACATGCTCCTTTTTAATCATTAAGGATCCATAGATTGGGCCAAACTGCACAATCCCATTTAATTTACTTGTTTTCTATAATGAATCACTGGAGTGATCCCAGAGGGTGCAATAAGGCAATAAAATATTGGGAAGGGCTTTTTTAGCTTAATGGTAGAGTGCACGCCTTGCCTTCATGGCCATGGGTTTAACCTACACCTATTCCCATCTACTGCATTACAAATACAAGCATTCTACCGACACTTCATCACATTTCAATGCACTTACCACATGCACTGGCTTGTTCTCATGTAATTTTACACTTGTCCAAGACACTGTATCTGTTCTGGGCACCTGAGTTTAAGGATATGAGCAAGCTAGGAAATGTCCAAAGGAGAGCAACCAAGATGGATTAAATGATTCTTGCAGGTCCTTCCAACTCTACAAGTTCTGAGTGTTGGGTGTGTTCAGCTTGGAGAAGACTGAGAATATTTTGATAGCTGTATCCAAATATCTGAAAGCATCTTTGAAGATGGAGAAAGTTTGGTTGCTGTTGTTCCAGTGGGAAGGACTTAAACCATTGGACTCAAATTAGAAGAAAGGATATTTCAATCAAACATTCAAATGTCTGTACATGAAGAGTTGCTTGATCCTGTAACTCTACTAAGGAAGATTGTGTTTTCAACTTCATTGAGAATTTTAAAAGTGAATCCTGAACCTGCAGGAAAACACTAGAAATAAGATTTAAAGTTTTTTAATATAGTTGTCATATCTCACGGATACATTAGTTGTGGTTTCCCTGCATCAACAAACGGTTGGGCTAGGCCAGTGGTTTTCAACCTTCCTAATGGTGCGACCCTATAATACAGTTCCTCATGTTGTGGTGACCCCTTGCCCTGCTTGGAAGGGGCCACAAGCACCCTTTGGCAGGCCACTGCCACAGGTGCCATAGAGAACTTCCCTCTACAGGTCCCCTCAGCCAATCGCAGCCTGCGATGCCATTGACCGACATCCCCTCCAACCTATCAACCTGTAACTCACTCCCCTCCTTCCTCCCCCTCCTCTTCCAGACCCAAGCCATTTGTGCCTTTTTCTTCAGTGGCTCATGGCGACCCCTGAGAAATGGTCATTCGACCACGAAAGGGGTCCCAACCCCAAGGTTGGGAACCACTGGGCTAGTCAGTGGTTCTCTCAATCAGTGATACCTGTACCACTGTTGGGACACACAAGTAGTCTCCATGGGAAAGAGGATTTCATAAAAGTACAGTACTAAGAACTCCCTCTCACTGAGTCCCTACATCCTCCGACAGATGTGATGTGCCATTTCCTACCAATAGCACTGACATGACTTATCTTTCATAGACATTTAGACATGGTTGCTTTTAACGCCCAGAAAATAATTTTGAAGAAGCCACTCTTCTCTGGGCCACTAATCTCTGTAATGATAGATATAATAAAATAATGTGTATAAATATATTAACATCTCCTTGTTTGGAAAATGGGCTTTTGTATTTACAGTAGGACTGGGGTTCTCCGACAGCATGATTGGTGGGGCATAAGACAGCAGAGGCTGGGCTGCATGACTCTTGCAATTCTAAAAGGGTATAATTCCATTCTTTGTTTATTTTATTAATATGCCTATCTCTATGCTCTGTTTTCAGTCATCATCGTAAAAAGATGCTGCACCTCCACAACTCACTTTGAAGCAAGGACGGCATGAGGCTGAGGAACGCTGCAGTGCCTCCTGCCCACATTGCCCCTGCACTATACTTTGAAAAATGAACTTTTCAAAGCTCTGTTTAAATCCCATTTATTTCAGCAGGACTTAAAAGTGAGTTATTTCTGGAGGTGGGTCAATGACATGCATCCCAATCTTATGCAACCCCACCTGGGGAAATAAGTCTAGCATTGTTCAATCAGCCTTCGTCATACAGTTAACAGCTAAAATGATCAGCAGCGTAATATTTTTGCCAGGGGTTAGGAGGCAACCCTTTAGTTTGGTGGAAACCATTTCAGTCCTCAGCTGCCAGCCAACAAGGGCTGAGCCAACTGAACCTAAATCAAATGACACACATCCCTACACGTGTGGGCATGCAGAGGTAGGGCGTTTGTATACATTGCGCAACAGCAAACCGTAAAGGAACACTTGACAGTTCAGTTTATGATCAACCAGGATTCCAAGATCCTTCTCACATTTAGTATTGCTGAGCCAGGTGTTCCCCAACTTTGTAACTGGTTTCGTATACCTTGGTGCAGTACTTTGCACTTCTCCCTGTTACATTTCATTCTGTTAGTTTCAGCCCAGTGCTCCATGACATTGTTAGACCATGTTCACACAAACACAAAGCTCTTGATCACAAAAAGCACAGAACTTTTTGTACATACTTAGAAGAAGAACTAGACACATGCATACATGTTCAATGAACAAAGAGGCCTATTGAGGGATATCTGAGGAAGCTTGTAAGGAAGAGATTGCAGCCATAGAAATAGGAAGATAAGTTAGATTCAGCATTTTTTTCCGTCTCAGTTGCTCCTATTCGTATATTTGTAACCTCAAGGGTACATGCCTTAGCCATGTAATTGAGGTGCGTTCAGTAGGACAAGGTCAATTATTTGTCATATGAACTTACGTTAGCATTTCAAGGATATAAGTATATACATGGCTGTACTTGGGCATACAGTAACATGCATTAATCTGTCAAAAATCAAGATGGTTTAATACTTGAATAACTGTAGCCAGGATTTCAGCAATACTTTGGAAACTGTGCTCTATCTGAGATTTCAATTCTTCATGGAATGTTCATAATCTGAATCAAATGACTGTCTCAAGAAGATGGAAAGCCAAAAGTAGATTAAGAATGCTATTACCTGGAATGAATTTCAAAATCAGCTTTCCATACACTGAAACCAAGCAAAACATGAGAAGAAACTGATTTTCCACTACCATCTATTACTGAATATTTATCACTACCTCTGGCTCAGGGCACTTCAAGCCTGGCAAGTGTGTTAGAGCAGCAGTGAGGTCAAAAGGGTGCGTAACCTGAAACAGCCTTGAAACTTTCCATTCCATGTAGTGGCTGATACAAGCACAGAAAAATACTCTGGGCAAATTGCCTATAAGGTTAGATTTAAAGTGTGAAAAGGTTACTTTTTCTGCACTACATTTCCTAGGATTTTGAGGATTGCAGGGCAAAAATGTAACTTTTCTAAATTGCAGTTAGGAAACAATTCAAGCGGTAGCATATATGCTACAAAGATTTATGAAATTAAGGTTGCAAAGTCACAAAGCAGACAGGCCAGAACCCTACCAGTGTTCGCATAAGATTTGGTTAGCTTGCTGCAGCTAATTGATGAGGTGCCAGGCCAAGTCTTGGTCACACTCCCAGAGGCACTACCAAGGCATGACCTTGGACTTTGGCAATTAGCATCAGCAAGTTAAGCAAACTTATCCTAAATAACACTTGCCCTGAGCAAGGAGTTTGACTCAAGGGTCTTGTATGCCCATTCCAACTTCATGATTCTATGATTTTCCTTGCTGTGATTAGGACACTATGATAGGCTGGTCAATGAAGCCCAAGACGGATGTAACAAGTTGTTGTTACGCACCCAGGCTTTTTACATTCAGCAGCTACTAATACCAGTATTGACCAATGAGTCTACATTAGCAAGTGAACTACGATACAAAATCACTTACCAGTTCAGAGCTGGAACTTGTTTGTTTGTTTGTTTGTTTATCAGGAGCTTGAGCTCATGCCTCCAAGCAAGAGTTTGAAAATACCCCCTTTAGCACGATAAATATCAAAATTGTGTGAAGAAGTGGTGGGAATCAGATGTGGTAATAAAACTGGATACTTGCGTGTGTTGGCTGAAATTTTTTGGCTCAGGAAGCTCTAATAGAAGTACATTCCTATGCAAAATTCTTGGTCAACTGCCAGTGGGTGTTAACACACCAGAAAATATTTACACTGGTCCATGAACACTAGCTGTGATATGTATCATTTCTTGCAAATGTCTTGCAGGAAGAGGTCACTGGAGGGCAGCGGTAAGAAAATGACGTTTTATATTAACCGTGTGCCTTTTGTTGTGGAGTAATGAGGTGTTAGACAAAACGGAATACTTAACATAGGGAAAAATGTGAGCAGCAACGTCACTGCAGTCATTAGCAATAAACAGGGTGGGATTTCAGTCTTCGAGAGAAATCCCACCCAAAAACTATATAAAGTGCAAATAAACTGGTATGTTAAAAATCCATAAAATATTATTGCAACTGTAAAACTACTCAACATTCAAATAGGCTACAAAATATTAGCGTGCACAGAAACAGCAAATGTTACTGTTTTGGATTGTAGCTGCTGTGCTTTCCCCATCCCGTCCTACCATTAGCCATTGGAAAACCGAATATATATATATATATATATATATATATATATATATATATATATATATATATATATATATATATATATATATATATATATATATATATATATATATATATATATATATATATGCATGTTAGGTGGATTCGGGTTTCTTCCCGTGTAGAAATCTGGTTGTTCTGGCGACGTTTCGACGAGGTCTCACTCGTCATCTTCAGGCTGGTGTTCTGGCTTCTTTCTTCTTGAAGCAAAGTGTGGTCTCAGTTGAAGTCCTTCTATAAATACTGCTGGGGGGTGTGGTTTGCTTGCTCTGTTGCTGATTGTAGGTTCCTTTGTTCCTTTGTTCTTTTGTGATCTGCTGTGTGGCTGAGGCGATCGTTAAGGGATTAACTGCTGATGGCTGTTTAGATGGCTGTTTACATGCTGGTGGGTTAGATGGCTGGTAGGTTCTGGCAGTATCCTGGGCTTTGGTGGAGTGGGGTCCTGTGTCTTGTGAGTTCATTTTGGTCTGGCTACGTGTCTGTGGTCTCCCAATGTTTTTTGGGGGTGTGTGAGTGTGCTCCATGTGGTGACTGGAGTGGGGTGCCGCAGTAGATGGTGCAGTCGTGGTTTTGTTATTGGATGGTGGTTTCGTTTCATCTGTGGGAAGGGTCTGGGTTTGTGTTTGGTGTGGATGGAAGGTGGTGGCATCTTGTGTCCTTTTGGACCTGGTGTCAGTCTTTGTGACAGAGGCTCGTCTGTTGACCAGGGCTAGTTTCCAGATGTCAGGCAAGCGGGAGGTGTCATCACGTTTATTCATGTTGTTTGGGTGTTTCTCTATTTCAATGGCTTCCATGATTATTCGACTGTTGAAGTGTTCAGTTTTGGAGATGAGCGGCACCCCACTCCAGTCACCACATGGAGCACACTCACACACCCCAAAAAAACATTGGGAGACCACAGACACGTAGCCAGACCAAAATGAACTCACAAGACACAGGACCCCACTCCACCAAAGCCCAGGATACTGCCAGAACCCACCAGCCATCTAACCCACCAGCATGTAAACAGCCATCTAAACAGCCATCAGCAGTTAATCCCTTAACGATCGCCTCAGCCACACAGCAGATCACAAAAGAACAAAGGAACAAAGGAACCTACAATCAGCAACAGAGCAAGCAAACCACACACCCCCAGCAGTATTTATAGAAGGACTTCAACTGAGACCACACTTTGCTTCAAGAAGAAAGAAGCCAGAACACCAGCCTGAAGATGACGAGTGAGACCTCGTCGAAACGTCGCCAAAACAACCAGATTTCTACACGGGAAGAAACCCGAATCCACCCTAACATGCATACCTATACCCGTGAAAATCTACGAAAAAACAATATCCGACCTCTACGGGAGGAAACCTTCCAGCTGACCAGAACCTATGAGAAACTAGAAGTCCGAAGAGCCACCATCTTATGTGACATTGCATTCCTACGCAACTGCCGAGACAAAATGTGATCCCCACAAGCTTTCAACTGAAATTCCACTCAAAACCCCATCCAGCGAAAGGATCCTGAAAAGAACAGAACTAGCCCTAATCAGAAGCGAACTACACAGGAAAAGATACCTACTAGATCAAACCAACAGAGACCTACTCACTCTCCACCTCAAACTCAGCAACAAAATCCACCCAACACTCTGGAACAAATCCAAGCAACTGGCCGCCTGGAGAGCTGAAACAGAGACCTCCCACAAGACAGACACACACACCAACAAACTCCACAAACTGGAAAACGCCAGAAGCCCAACCCCCACACAACAGCCCATGAAACAAACAGTTCACAACATATCAGACAGGACACTCACCATCGCAGAGACCAAAGTCCTTTCCAAAGGATTCAACTTTGCAATCGCCCCCAGACACATCCCCACCGAAAACATCATATGCGGAGTGGAAGCCAGCCTAACCAAAATCAACCCAGATGAAGCCAACAAAATCAGACTCGAAGTCACCAATGTCCTCTGCTCCAGCAAACCACCCAGAAGCAATTTACACAAAGAAGAACAAAAGCCCTCTCCAACCTGAGGAAAGACAACAACATAATCATTCTCCCAGCAGACAAAGGCAATGCCACAGTGGTGATGAACACATCCGACTACCAAGCCAAATTATCCAACCTACTACAAGACCCTGCTTACATACCTTTGAACACAGACCCCACCACCTACCTGGAAAAAAACCACCAAAGCCAAAATAAAAGCCTCTCCCTTAAGTGAAGAAATCAAGCCAAGCATCATCCCCAGAGAGAAATCATCCAGATGCCCCAAGCTCTACGGCCTCCCAAGATTCACAAAGAAGGAACACCTCTCAGACCCATAGTCAGCTCCATAGGCTCACCTCTACAAAACCTCGCCAAATTTCTTGCCAAACAACTCCAGCCCTATGCAGAATCCATCACTTCATACGTACAAAACTCGTTCCACTTCATAGAAATTATAAAGAAACAAGACCTACAACCCAATGACCTACTCGTGAGCTTCGATGTTGTTTCGCTCTTCACACAAGTGCCCATTCAAGAAGCCTTGACAGCTATCCACAACAAATACAACCCCCAAACACATCCTAGATCTGACCAACCACTGCCTAACCAACACATACTTCATCCACAATGGACAAAGATACAAACAGATAGAAGGAGCACCCATGGGATCACCCCTCTCACCGGTCATCGCAAACCTATATATGGAACACTTTGAAACCAACGCGTTACAGAAGTCCGAACATAAACCCAAACTCTGGCTCAGATATGTTGACGACACCTTTGTTATCTGGCCACACGGGAAAGATAAACTGAACAACTTCCTCACACATCTCAACAGCCTACACCCCAAAATACAATTCACTATGGAAATAGAAGCCAACAACCAACTTCCCTTCCTGGACGTCCTAATCTACAAAAAACCCGACGGCTCCTTAGGACATACCATCTACCAGAAAAAAACACATACAAACCGCTACTTAAATGCACAATCACACCACCACCCTGCACAGATCAACTCCGTAGCAAAAACCCTCACCTCCAGAACCAAACGCCTCGCTGACAAAGACCACCTAAAAACTGAATTACACACTCTCTCGAATGTTTTAATTGCGAACGGATTCCAAAAAACACCATCACCAAACTAATCCAAAAGGAAACACCCCCAAGAACCAAGAAACAGAAGAGAACAACGGCACCGCCCTCCTCCCTTACATCAAAGGCACCACAGACAAAATCAGCAAAATTCTCCACAAACACAATATCAAGACAGCCTTTTGCACCGACCAAAAAATAGCCAACATCTTAAGAAACCCCAAAGACAAGATTGAGCTAGAAAACCAAGGAGTCTACGAAATACCATGCAAAGTCTGCCCAGCCACATACATCGGACAAACAAACAGGAGAATAAGCGCACGCATCGCAGAACACAAGAACGCAGTCAAAAAGAAGAAAAATCTTCCTCTCTCTTCCAGCACATAAAAACAACAGGTCATGAAATTGACTTTGAAAGAACCAAACTCATCTCCAAAACTGAACACTTCAACAGTCGAATAATCATGGAAGCCATTGAAATAGAGAAACACCCAAACAACATGAATAAACGTGATGACACCTCCCGCTTGCCTGACATCTGGAAACTAGCCCTGGTCAACAGACGAGCCTCTGTCACAAAGACTGACACCAGGTCCAAAGGACACAAGATGCCACCACCTTCCATCCACACCAAACACAAACCCAGACCCTTCCCACAGATGAAACGAAACCACCATCCAATAACAAAACCACGACTGCACCATCTACTGCGGCACCCCACTCCAGTCACCACATGGAGCACACTCACACACCCCAAAAAAACATTGGGAGACCACAGACACGTAGCCAGACCAAAATGAACTCACAAGACACAGGACCCCACTCCACCAAAGCCCAGGATACTGCCAGAACCTACCAGCCATCTAACCCACCAGCATGTAAACAGCCATCTAAACAGCCATCAGCAGTTAATCCCTTAACGATCGCCTCAGCCACACAGCAGATCACAAAAGAACAAAGGAACAAAGGAACCTACAATCAGCAACAGAGCAAGCAAACCACACCCCCCCAGCAGTATTTATAGAAGGACTTCAACTGAGACCACACTTTGCTTCAAGAAGAAAGAAGCCAGAACACCAGCCTGAAGATGACGAGTGAGACCTCGTCGAAACGTCACCAAAACAACCAGATTTCTACACGGGAAGAAACCCGAATCCACCCTAACATGCATACCTATACCCGTGAAAATCTACGAAAACATATATATATATATATATATATATATATATATATATATATATATATATATATATAGATATATATATATATATATATATATATATATATATATATATATATATATCAACCCAGATGAAGCCAACAAAATCAGACTTGAAGTCACCAATATCCTCTGCTCCAGCAAACCACCCAGAAGCAATTTACACAAAGAAGAACAAAAGCCCTCTCCAACCTGAGGAAAGACAACAACATAATCATTCTCCCAGCAGACAAAGGCAATGCCACAGTGGTGATGAACACATCCGACTACCAAGCCAAATTATCCAACCTACTACAAGACCCTGCTTACATACCTTTGAACACAGACCCCACCACCTACCTGGAAAAAACCACCAAAGCCAAAATAAAAGCCTCTCCCTTAAGTGAAGAAATCAAGCCAAGCATCATCCCCAGAGAGAAATCATCCAGATGCCCCAAGCTCTACGGCCTCCCAAGATTCACAAAGAAGGAACACCTCTCAGACCCATAGTCAGCTCCATAGGCTCACCTCTACAAAACCTCGCCAAATTTCTTGCCAAACAACTCCAGCCCTATGCAGAATCCATCACTTCATACGTACAAAACTCGTTCCACTTCATAGAAATTATAAAGAAACAAGACCTACAACCCAATGACCTACTCGTGAGCTTCGATGTTGTTTCGCTCTTCACACAAGTGCCCATTCAAGAAGCCTTGACAGCTATCCACAACAAATACAACCCCCAAAACACATCCTAGATCTGACCAACCACTGCCTAACCAACACATACTTCATCCACAATGGACAAAGATACAAACAGATAGAAGGAGCACCCATGGGATCACCCCTCTCACCGGTCATCGCAAACCTATATATGGAACACTTTGAAACCAACGCGTTACAGAAGTCCGAACATAAACCCAAACTCTGGCTCAGATATGTTGACGACACCTTTGTTATCTGGCCACACGGGAAAGATAAACTGAACAACTTCCTCACACATCTCAACAGCCTACACCCCAAAATACAATTCACTATGGAAATAGAAGCCAACAACCAACTTCCCTTCCTGGACGTCCTAATCTACAAAAAACCCGACGGCTCCTTAGGACATACCATCTACCAGAAAAAAACACATACAAACCGCTACTTAAATGCACAATCACACCACCACCCTGCACAGATCAACTCCGTAGCAAAACCCTCACCTCCAGAACCAAACGCCTCGCTGACAAAGACCACCTAAAAACTGAATTACACACTCTCTCGAATGTTTTAATTGCGAACGGATTCCAAAAAACACCATCACCAAACTAATCCAAAAGGAAACACCCCCAAGAACCAAGAAACAGAAGAGAACAACGGCACCGCCCTCCTCCCTTACATCAAAGGCACCACAGACAAAATCAGCAAAATTCTCCACAAACACAATATCAAGACAGCCTTTTGCACCGACCAAAAAATAGCCAACATCTTAAGAAACCCCAAAGACAAGATTGAGCTAGAAAACCAAGGAGTCTACGAAATACCATGCAAAGTCTGCCCAGCCACATACATCGGACAAACAAACAGGAGAATAAGCGCACGCATCGCAGAACACAAGAACGCAGTCAAAAAGAAGAAAAAAATCTTCCTCTCTCTTCCAGCACATAAAAACAACAGGTCATGAAATTGACTTTGAAAGAACCAAACTCATCTCCAAAACTGAACACTTCAACAGTCGAATAATCATGGAAGCCATTGAAATAGAGAAACACCCAAACAACATGAATAAACGTGATGACACCTCCCGCTTGCCTGACATCTGGAAACTAGCCCTGGTCAACAGACGAGCCTCTGTCACAAAGACTGACACCAGGTCCAAAGGACACAAGATGCCACCACCTTCCATCCACACCAAACACAAACCCAGACCCTTCCCACAGATGAAACGAAACCACCATCCAATAACAAAACCACGACTGCACCATCTACTGCGGCACCCCACTCCAGTCACCACATGGAGCACACTCACACACCCCAAAAAAACATTGGGAGACCACAGACACGTAGCCAGACCAAAATGAACTCACAAGACACAGGACCCCACTCCACCAAAGCCCAGGATACTGCCAGAACCTACCAGCCATCTAACCCACCAGCATGTAAACAGCCATCTAAACAGCCATCAGCAGTTAATCCCTTAACGATCGCCTCAGCCACACAGCAGATCACAAAAGAACAAAGGAACAAAGGAACCTACAATCAGCAACAGAGCAAGCAAACCACACCCCCCCAGCAGTATTTATAGAAGGACTTCAACTGAGACCACACTTTGCTTCAAGAAGAAAGAAGCCAGAACACCAGCCTGAAGATGACGAGTGAGACCTCGTCAAACGTCGCCAAAACAACCAGATTTCTACACGGAAGAAACCCGAATCCACCCTAACATGCATATATATATATATATATATATATATATATATATATATATATATATATATATATATATATATATATATATATATATATATATATATATATCAACCCAGATGAAGCCAACAAAATCAGACTTGAAGTCACCAATATCCTCTGCTCCAGCAAACCACCCAGAAGCAATTTACACAAAGAAGAACAAAAGCCCTCTCCAACCTGAGGAAAGACAACAACATAATCATTCTCCCAGCAGACAAAGGCAATGCCACAGTGGTGATGAACACATCCGACTACCAAGCCAAATTATCCAACCTACTACAAGACCCTGCTTACATACCTTTGAACACAGACCCCACCACCTACCTGGAAAAAACCACCAAAGCCAAAATAAAAGCCTCTCCCTTAAGTGAAGAAATCAAGCCAAGCATCATCCCCAGAGAGAAATCATCCAGATGCCCCAAGCTCTACGGCCTCCCCAAGATTCACAAAGAAGGAACACCTCTCAGACCCATAGTCAGCTCCATAGGCTCACCTCTACAAAACCTCGCCAAATTTCTTGCCAAACAACTCCAGCCCTATGCAGAATCCATCACTTCATACGTACAAAACTCGTTCCACTTCATAGAAATTATAAAGAAACAAGACCTACAACCCAATGACCTACTCGTGAGCTTCGATGTTGTTTCGCTCTTCACACAAGTGCCCATTCAAGAAGCCTTGACAGCTATCCACAACAAATACAACCCCCAAACACATCCTAGATCTGACCAACCACTGCCTAACCAACACATACTTCATCCACAATGGACAAAGATACAAACAGATAGAAGGAGCACCCATGGGATCACCCCTCTCACCGGTCATCGCAAACCTATATATGGAACACTTTGAAACCAACGCGTTACAGAAGTCCGAACATAAACCCAAACTCTGGCTCAGATATGTTGACGACACCTTTGTTATCTGGCCACACGGGAAAGATAAACTGAACAACTTCCTCACACATCTCAACAGCCTACACCCCAAAATACAATTCACTATGGAAATAGAAGCCAACAACCAACTTCCCTTCCTGGACGTCCTAATCTACAAAACCCGACGGCTCCTTAGGACATACCATCTACCAGAAAAAAACACATACAAACCGCTACTTAAATGCACAATCACACCACCACCCTGCACAGATCAACTCCGTAGCAAAAACCCTCACCTCCAGAACCAAACGCCTCGCTGACAAAGACCACCTAAAAACTGAATTACACACTCTCTCGAATGTTTTAATTGCGAACGGATTCCAAAACACCATCACCAAACTAATCCAAAAGGAAACACCCCCAAGAACCAAGAAACAGAAGAGAACAACGGCACCGCCCTCCTCCCTTACATCAAAGGCACCACAGACAAAATCAGCAAAATTCTCCACAAACACAATATCAAGACAGCCTTTTGCACCGACCAAAAATAGCCAACATCTTAAGAAACCCCAAAGACAAGATTGAGCTAGAAAACCAAGGAGTCTACGAAATACCATGCAAAGTCTGCCCAGCCACATACATCGGACAAACAAACAGGAGAATAAGCGCACGCATCGCAGAACACAAGAACGCAGTCAAAAAGAAGAAAAATCTTCCTCTCTCTTCCAGCACATAAAAACAACAGGTCATGAAATTGACTTTGAAAGAACCAAACTCATCTCCAAAACTGAACACTTCAACAGTCGAATAATCATGGAAGCCATTGAAATAGAGAAACACCCAAACAACATGAATAAACGTGATGACACCTCCCGCTTGCCTGACATCTGAAACTAGCCCTGGTCAACAGACGAGCCTCTGTCACAAAGACTGACACCAGGTCCAAAAGGACACAAGATGCCACCACCTTCCATCCACACCAAACACAAACCCAGACCCTTCCCACAGATGAAACGAAACCACCATCCAATAACAAAACCACGACTGCACCATCTACTGCGGCACCCCACTCCAGTCACCACATGGAGCACACTCACACACCCCAAAAAAACATTGGGAGACCACAGACACGTAGCCAGACCAAAATGAACTCACAAGACACAGGACCCCACTCCACCAAAGCCCAGGATACTGCCAGAACCTACCAGCCATCTAACCCACCAGCATGTAAACAGCCATCTAAACAGCCATCAGCAGTTAATCCCTTAACGATCGCCTCAGCCACACAGCAGATCACAAAAGAACAAAGGAACAAAGGAACCTACAATCAGCAACAGAGCAAGCAAACCACACCCCCCCCAGCAGTATTTATAGAAGGACTTCAACTGAGACCACACTTTGCTTCAAGAAGAAAGAAGCCAGAACACCAGCCTGAAGATGACGAGTGAGACCTCGTCGAAACGTCGCCAAAACAACCAGATTTCTACACGGGAAGAAACCCGAATCCACCCTAACATGCATACCTATACCCGTGAAAATCTACGAAAACATATATATATAGATAGATAGATAGATAGATAGATAGATAGATAGATAGATAGATAGATAGATAGATAGATAGATAGATAGATAGATAGATAGATAGATAGATAGATATGTATTAGAGATGGGCACGAATAAAAAAATGGCATTTCGTTTGTCGTTTGTCGTTTGTCGTTTGGAGGGTCCGTTTCGGTTCATTTCTGTTTTTTGTGAATTTTTCAAAAAAATCATTTTCGTTTTTGTGCATTTAATTACCATTTCGTTACCATTTATTTCAATTTTTGTGGGGGTTTTTTAGGATTTTAAGCAATTCACTCATATTGCAGTAACGGAAACGAAACGCACGACAAAATTTCCAGTGTTTCTGTTCGTTTCGTTTCAATTTAGAGACAAATTTCATTTGTCATTTCGTTACGTAATGAAATGAAAAAACAAAAACGGAAAATGAAAAATTGTTCGTTTTGTGCCCATCTCTAATGTGTGTGTGTGTGTGTGTGTGTGTGTGTGTGTGTGTGTGTGTGTGTGTGTGTGTGTGTGTGTAGATAGATAGATAGATAGATATAGATAGATAGATATATAGATATATCGATATATCGATATATAGATATATATATTAGAGATGGGCACAAAATGAACAATTTTTCGTTTCCGTTTTCATTTTTTCATTTCATTACGTAATGAAACGACAAACGAATTTTGTCTCTAAAATGAAACGAAACGAACAGAAACACCAAAATTTTTGTCGTGCGTTTCATTTCCGTTACTGCAATATGAGTGAATTGCTTAAAATCCTTTAAAAAAATCACAAAAAATTGAAATAAATGGTAACGAAATGGTAACAAAACAAACAAAAACGAAAATGAATTTTTTGCAAAAATTCACAAAAAACGGAAACAAACCGAAACGGACCCTCCAAACGACAAATAACAAACGAAATGCCATTTTTCTGATTCGTGCCCATCTCTAATATATATATATATACACACACTCACATACATACATACAATTTATATGCCGCCCACTACCCAAAGGTCTCTGGGCGGCTTACAACAGAAGTGAACAATTGAAACAAAGCATTAAAATGTCAATTAAAACAATAAGAACATTTAAATACAAAACACTAAAATTGCCATCAGGACCCACAATCTATATTATGTCAGTTAAAAAACTTCTGAAACAGAAAGGTTTTTATCTGGCACCAAAACATTATCAGCGTTGGCGTCAGGCAGATCTCAGATGGAAGGGCGTTCCATAGCCTGGGGGCAGCTGCCGAAAAGGCCCTATTCCTACAAGCAATCCCTTTCACCTCCCTAAGGGACGGCTCTTTCAGGAAGGCCCCCTGGCTGGATCTTAATTGCCGGGTAGGTTCATATGAAGTTTTGCACATATATCCCTCCTGATTGCAATATATTGCAACTTCCTGCTTGACAGAAGGAAAACAGAGTTAGAGTACTGCAAGCAGATAGGTTTTCAGTGTCCCGTCCTCCCACCCACCCCGCAAGGAAATTGGCTCCTGTGCTGAATTGTTCTGACCATCGAAAAATTTATCCTTGTGTCCAATGAAAATCTACCTGGACCTCCCTTCCACAGGAGGCCCGACTGGCCCAATCTTTGCTGTCCCTCCACAAGTAGACAAAGGCATTTCTCTTCAGGCAGGCTTTTCCTTAGTGACTGGCAGTCTGAGATGGACTTGTAAAATGGGTTGTTGGGCAATGCTGCTATTAAATATGTTGATTTTGTTTACAATTTTTAACATTACGTGTGCTTAGTTTTTAAAATATTTTGTTTTTAATGATGTAAGGCACCTCAAATTGTTTTAAGGAGAAAAGCAGGGTAAAAATACTTGACATAAACAAATGATAATAAAGTAAAGGTTCCCTCTGACAAGTAAGTGCAGTCATTTCCAACTCAAGGGGCCAGTACTCATCTCCATGTCTAAGCCAAAGAGCAGGCATTTGTCCTTAGTCATACTTCCATGGTCATGTGGCTGCCATGATTAAGTGTTTGAGTGCACAGAAAACCATTGAAGTGGTACTTATTTATCTACTCGCATTTTACATGATTTCAAACTGCTAGCTTGTTGGCAGCTAGCACAAGCAATGAGAGCTGCCATCCTTTCAAATGATACTCATCTGTAAATTAAGAACATTAAAACTAACCCTGTTGTCTACATCAGCAGAGGATGGCTGAAATCCTGTTATGTACCTCCACCAAGGAATGACAGCAGGAACTGCAGATGGCTGCCAATACAATGCTCCCCCCTTTGCAATTTTAGCATGCACACAGCTCAATGATACAATGAAGTTTTGCACATCTTGAAATCACAAAGGGGAGCTTTCAATCCATGGTCATCTGTAAATGATGTCATTTCAGGTGGACCCCACCCAAAAAGCATTTTGGCCAAGAAATCTACCTCTTTCTGCACAGCAGAGATATTTCAAGATGAGAGTGGCTACATATGCTTTTCCTTTGAGGACAGTCCTCCCTTTCAAGATGCAGCCAAAAGACAGTCCTCGATCCAACGGTGTCCTCCATTTGAAGGACTGTCTGGTCTACATTGTAATGAGGAAGATCAGATTCCTAAAAAATTGTTCATCCCCAGGAGATTCAGGCAGGCAGGCACATATTTTTGTTACACTAGGGCCGTGGTCACACCTGGGTTTCGATCCTGATCTTCAGAAGGTCCGGCTTTTCCTCTTCATCCCGTCACGTGATTGAAGAAGTGGGACAGAAGTTCACATGTCAAAAGCTGTTTTTTTTTTAAAGTGCAGCTCAGCCCCCTTGGCCAGCAGGTGGCGCTAGCATTTGAAAAACAACAGACCACTTGGCTGGGGGAAAGGAAAACTTCTAGGACTGGATAGAGCTTCCTGTTTCTCCGAAGGTGAAAAGCAATTTAAAAAAACATAGCCCATTGGCCCCAGGAACAGCCGGTCGGTGCTATGAAAAAAGAAAGAAAAAGAAACCTGGATCATCTGTGTGGTCCCACGGCGTCTGCCTCCTTAAAAGCTGGATTTTCAAAGCGAGGCAAAAATTTCCCTACCTCTTTGGTGAGTCACAGAAACCTCGCTTCAAAGGGCATTACCGGGTTTTATTATTATTTTTTTTTTTTTCAAAAAGCCCGGTGGCCGTGGGGACTGCATTTTTAGACACGGATTATCTGGTAATTTAAACTGCTTTTAAAGGGATGTGGGACCAGGGCCTAGGAAGATGTATTTTAACTCTGTTTAATTGATAAAAATCATTTGTAACCTTGCCATTGCCACTGTACAGATAAATGTAGACCTGCACTAAACTAGTATCCTCTTCTGAACTTCCTAGGGGTAGGAAGTATAGCTCCTTTGGGGTGTTGTGCAAATATGCACCCTATTTGAACCTACTGCCAACTCTCTCCCTCCTTACCCCAATCCTCTTTTCTTCAGTATTAACATTCAGTTGATGTTGTGGTTGCTGAACAAAGACCAAATGCTTGTCTGTCTTCAACTTGGCTTGCATAGAATCATAGCGTCAACTTCTTTTGTAGGTCGTGACAGGTTTCCTGAAGGTCATTCAGTTCAAATCAGAGTAATAGGAGCAATAGGAGGCATGTGTGTGTTGTGTCGTTACAATCGTGACTGACTCTATGGGACTCCATGTCCATTGAGTTTTCTTGGCAAGAGTACTGGAGTGGCTTGCCAGTTCCTACTCCAGGCGCCTACAGCACCTGGTATTCCCTGGTGGTCTCCCATCCAAGTACTAACCAGGGCTGACCCTGCTTAGCTTCCGAAATCAAGCGAGATCGGATGTGCTTAGGGCATCTCCTGCAAAGGTGAACCTTCTGATGCTGTATTCTGTCTTGAAACAGTTCTTTCCATCAAAACATTCTCCTGATGTCTAGCTCAAGCCGGTTCCTCTGTGTTGGTTCTTGTTTTGGAAGCACTGGAAATACGAATCAACTCCACTTTCCACATAACAGTCCTTCAGATATTTATAGATGACCACAATCTTCCACAGAATAAATATATTTGGAACTTTTCATTGTTCATGAAGTTCATTTTTCACCCTCCTTTTGGAATTCTTTGTTCCTAGACATACCAAGGCTTAATTCTAATGTTTAGTCCCAACTACAATAGACTTGCTGAATCAATGAGAACACAATTGATTCAACACTTACAGAAGCATCACTGATTTGACAGGTCTACTTTAGTTGGGGGAGCAACCGAATCGAGGGTCAAAATTTCACACTAAAGTTGGGGAATGGGAAATATATAGTACATGAACTGAAGATGAGTAAGGAGTTAAATGGGTGACATTTCTCAAACTGAAGAGCTCTTGAGAGGCTCACTTACTGTAAATAAATACCCTTTCATATTTGATCGAGAACTAATCCCCCCAAACCTCTCTGATGAGCAGTTTTAAGGGACAAGTACCAGGTTTCCTTAACATTCCTGCAGGTTACCATGGCAGGGGCTTCCCCATCACAGAGGAAACAGAGGCCTTGGTGAAATGGTTAAACAAACATATAGTTATTGTTGAGCTTTAGGAAAGGATATTAGATTACATACCATGTCTGTATTTGGCCTTCGGGAACCTTTACAGACTCTGTTTTCCCGTGGTGGAAAGCTTAGTTTTGATTACAAAGCACCGAAAAGTTTAGTTTGTTTACCCAAGCATTATTCTAATATCAACTCAGCAGTCCCAGTTATGCCTTCAATTACACAAGCAGCCCTATAGGAAATTTACCACTACAGCTGAGAATGTGGATTTTCTTCCATGAGTTATTTATATACCGAGATCTTTTAGGCTGTTTTCAGCAGAGTGAGAAACTGCATGACACTCTTAATAACACAACTGCCTCTTTTCTAGTACTCGGTTAACAGCTAAAAATGTGTTGTGTGTTAGTAAGATCACTTTAGAGAGGCTGAAGAAATAATTTTCTTTCAGGACATCAAGCTTTCAAAAAAAGGTGTTGGCAATCATCATTCAGTATTTCCAGCAAATTTATGAAATTTGTTTATGAAAGTCATCCATATGGAACTTCACTTCCTTTACTGCATTTTCATCATTCTTTCAAGTGGTGTTTCTTATCCCCAAACAACCAGGTAATATATAAATATCCTTTACTTAAGTGCATATACTTTCAACACCTTCTGCTCTGTGTCCCTCCTGCTCTGCCTCTGTTTTGTTTTGTTTAAGTCACTTTCTTGTTGTTGTTTCATCGCTCACACTCAAAGCCACTAAATTAATCCTCAAGGCTGTGGAAGTTATGTATTATAGTTGGCCGAGACCTCCCAAAGTGATAGAGCTGGCTGGGCAATTTTGTTAGCAGGAGTTCCTAGAAGTAACTTCTGAACTCTGACTTTTTAGCTTTTGTCCCAGCTTTCCAATATGCATTTATGAAGCTATGGATATCCAATACTTCTCCCTTGAATTGCACAGATCTGACCAGCACAGTTTTAGTTATACATGGATTTTAAAAAAAAACATAAATAAATATTCGTATGTATGTATGTATGTATGTATGTATGTATGTATGTATGTATGTATGTATGTATGTATGTATGTATGTATGTATGTATGTATGTACATACATTCAATAATTTGATTTTAATTGTATCAATTATATTTTTATTGTATTTTAATTGTAACTATATCTTTTTAATATTGTTATTTATGACCATTTTGTAAACCGCCTCAGGTAGTGCAGTTTGCAATAAGGGGGCAATATACTGGCAAACCACGCCAGTATTCCTGCCAAGAAAACTCCATGGACATGGAGTCACAAAGAGTAGGTCACAACTGTAATGACACAACACACACACACACACACACACACACACACACACACACACAATAAATAAATAAATAAATAAATAAATAAATAAATAAATAAACATACATACATACTGTGCTGCTGTGCATCTCTAGGAAGTGGCCTGAGAAAGGTGGGTCTTGGGTTTACCAAGGGTCCTGTTATTGGCAGTACAGCCCCTGTTCTGATGGTAGTGACCCAGCCAGCCCCTCTCTTGTCATGGCAACCAGGGAGGGTACTGGGTCATGCTAGGAGACTCATGCCAGTTGGGCGAGGGGTATCCATGTATAGCAACAGTTTTTGCTTTGTAGCTACATTTTTGGTTGTATAAGAGGTATACACAGATCTTGAACTATATGGGAGTCTGGCACCCTACCTCCAGCACTGATGAAGAGAGGATTATATAAAACTTTGAGTTTTCCATGTTTTGTGGGGAGCTTGAGAATGTGGACTGTTTCTTCATTTGTTTCTTTTTGATTAGCAACATCCGATTCCCTGAGAATTTATTAGGGCCAAAATCTCAGACTGTGGGGCTGGCTGTTGTGATATCAGGGGGTGGGCCCTTGCAAAGCCATGGAGGTGGGCCAGACAAGAGGTGACCTCCATGTAACGACGGGCCAGGCTTTTTACAAAATTGCCCTCTTTTTCCTAAGAATTACAGGATGGCAGATTGTGTCATACTGCCAATCAAACTCTCTCCATAACTTCACTCAGTGGCTAAGCACATTGAAAAGCAAGAAGAGATTCACTCCAGAGGAGACTGTTAGATAAAAATGTAACTTCATGCTTTGCATCATATCACAGCTTTGACAAGGGCTAAAACCTTCCTTTCTGAAACAGAAGCCCCAGGAATTCCAGGATCTCATGAGACTAGGAGTAAAGCAGGACTGAGCTAGACTGCCTGGGAAAGTTGTAGGGACATCAAGGCTGTTGGGGAGTAGTATGCAGTTGTATGCCAATCAGTGTTTGCCTTTGCCATTCCTTTCCCCTGAAGGGAGGCGGTGTTTTGCGACTGTGCAGCTTGCCCAAGGCTACATGGGCTACCTGTACTCATAGGAGGCACAGTGAGAAATCAAATTCCCAATCTCTGGCTCTACAACCAGATACCTCAAGTGCCAAGCTATCCATCCGGCCCAATAAACATGATTAGAGATGGGCACGACTTAGCGGTATTCCCGTTTCCATTTCCGTTACTCGTATCCGTTACTGTACGGAAACGGTAACAGGAATTACTCCGCCAGAATTCGAGCTCGAGCCGATGAACGAACAATTTGGTCTGATTTGTCGTGCTCGTTACTTGCATCGCGGCGATCGCGCAATGCCAAGCGGCACAGAAAAAAGTTTTTAAAAGTTAAAAAAAAAAAAAAAACGATTCCCGGCCCTAAAAGTAGGCGAAAACTGTCTGAGGGCACCTACCAGGCCAGAAGGGTGTTTTATTTGGGGGGGGTTCCCCGCCCCCCCTCTCCTTGGCTATTGCTACTGCTGCGCTGCTGGTACCAGGCTGGGAGGGCGCATCCATTTGCCATGCAGTGTGGGGGATCCAAAATGGCGACTGCAATATTTTTTTTGAAATCGTTGCCCAAAACCCCACCAAAGCACCACAGAAACATGCGAAAATTAGCTATTTTAAAGGCTTGAATTTTTACAGTAGCAGCAGTGGGTTTTTCTTGCAAAAAAAAAGTCTCCGTTGATTTTATTTTATTTTATTTTTTTACACCTGCGCATTTGCAATGATGGGCTCGCCCATGGGAGTGGACCATGCAAAGTTTTGGAGCCATTCCACCAATCGCATGGCCAGGTTTTGCTGACTGTACCAGGCTGGGAGGGCGCATCCATTTGCCATGCAGTGCGGGGGATCCAAAATGGCGACCGCAATATTTTTTTTGAAATCGTTGCCCAAAACCCCACCAAAGCACCACAGAAACATGCGAAAATTAGCTATTTTAAATGCTTGAATTTTTACAGTAGCAGCAGTGGGTTTTTCTTGCAAAAAAAAAGTCTCCGTTTATTTTATTTTATTTTATTTTATTTTATTTTATTTTATTTTATTTTATTTTATTTTTTTACACCTGCACATTTGCAATGATGGGCTCGCCCATGGAAGTGGACCATGCAAATTTTCCACCAATCGCATGGCCACTTGGCCAGGTTGACCACAGAGACTTCTGGGATATGCCAATCGGGCATAAACAGCCCACTAATCGTAGCCCAAACCCGAACCCGAACCTTAACCCTAACCCATACGCCAGTACACTGTCCTTCTTAGTGGGTCAGAGAGGCACCCAGAGGTGCACGCCAGTAACTCACCCTAACCTTACCCGTAACTCTAGGCCTAGCCCTTGCGCTAACCCTAACCCTAAGCCAGATCTGTGTACTCGCATTGCACTACAGCAAGTACACTTCCGTTCTTAGTGAGCCAGAGGGCGCCCATAGGGGTCCTCTCTCTCGTCGTCTCACCAACTCGCAGGCCATGCCATGCGGTGCGGGCGGGGGATCCAAAATGGGGCGACCGCAATATTTATTTTGAAATCGTGGTCCAAAAACACACCAAAGTACCACAGAAACATGCGAAAATAGCTATTTTAAAACTGCCTGAATTTTTACAGTAGCAGCAGCAGTGGGTTTTTCTTGCAAAATTAAAAAAAAACCCGATTCCTGGCCAAAAAAGCAGGCAAAAATATGCCTGCCTGAGTGAGGGCACCTACCAGAGGGGTGGTTTCTGGGGGGGTTCCCTGGCCTCCTCCCCTCTCCTGTCCTGGGCTGCTCTGGTGGGGGGCAGCCTCGTCGTCTCACCAACTCACTCGCCATGCCATGCGGTGCGGGCGGGGGATCCAAAATGGGGCAACCGCAATATTTATTTTGAAATCGTGGTCCAAAAACACACCAAAGCACCACAGAAACATGCGAAAATAGCTATTTTAAAACTGGCTGAATTTTTAGAGTAGCAGCAGTGGGTTTTTCTTGCAACAAAACGTCTCCATTGATTTTATTTTATTTTATTTTTATTTTTATTTTTTTACACCTGCGCAATGATGGGCTGGCCATGGGAGTGGACCATGCAAGTTTTTGGAGCCATTCCACCAATTGCATGGCCACTTGGCCAGGTTTTGACCAAGACTTCTGGGATGTGCCTGTCGGGCATAAAAAGCCCACTAACCCTAGCCCGAACCCGAACCCGAACCCGAACCCTAACCCTAACCCATACGCCAGTACACTGTCCTTCTTAGTGGGTCAGAGAGGCACCCAGAGGTGCACCCCAGTAACTCACCCTAACCTTACCTGTAACCCTAAGCCTAGCCCTTGTGCTAACCCTAACCCTAAGCCAGATCTGTGTACTTGCATTGCACTACAGCAAGTACACTTCCCTTCTTAGTGAGCCAGAGGGCGCCCATAGGGGTCCTCTCTCACTTTGTTCCTTCCTCCTCCCCATCCCCAGCCCAAGTGCACTGTATGCCAGGCAGTGAGTCACAGAGGCACCCGAAAGAGAGGTGCCTCTGCCTGCCACTGCAACTTGGTATTAGATATGGGCACGACTTGGCGAAATTCTCATTTCTGTTTCTGTTCCTCATTTCCGTTACGCAATGGAAACGGTAACAACAATTACTCTGCCAGAACTCGAACTCGAACCGAAAAAAGAAAAATTGCGTCTGATTTGTCGTTGTCGTTCCTGGCATCGCGCGGCGATCGCGCTATGCCAAGCGCAATCGGCACAGAAAAAAAGTTTTAAAAATAAAAAAACCCGATTCCTGGCCAAAAAAGCAGGCGAAAATATGCCTGCCTGAGTGAGGGCACCTACCAGATGGGTGGTTTCGGGGGGGGTGTCCCCGGCCTCCCCCCCTCTCCTGTCCTGGGCTGCTCTGGTGGGGGGCATCCTCGTCGTCTCGCCAACTCGCTCGCCATGCCATGCGGTGCGGGCGGGGGATCCAAAATGGGGCAACCGCAATATTTATTTTGAAATCGTGGTCCAAAAACACACCAAAGCACCACAGAAACATGCGAAAATAGCTATTTTAAAACTGGCTGAATTTTTACAGTAGCAGCAGTGGGTTTTTCTTGCAACAAAACGTCTCCATTGATTTTATTTTATTTTATTTTTATTTTTTTACACCTGCGCAATGATGGGCTGGCCATGGGAGTGGACCATGCAAGTTTTTGGAGCCATTCCACCAATTGCATGGCCACTTGGCCAGGTTTTGACCAAGACTTCTGGGATGTGCCTGTCGGGCATAAAAAGCCCACTAACCCTAGCCCGAACCCGAACCCGAACCCTAACCCTAACCCATACGCCAGTACACTGTCCTTCTTAGTGGGTCAGAGAGGCACCCAGAGGTGCACCCCAGTAACTCACCCTAACCTTACCCGTAACCCTAAGCCTAGCCCTTGCGCTAACCCTAACCCTAAGCCAGATCTCTGTACTCACATTGCACTACAGCAAGTACACTTCCCTTCTTAGTGAGCCAGAGGGCGCCCATAGGGGTCCTCTCTCACTTTGTTCCTTCCTCCTCCCCATCCCCAGCCCAAGTGCACCGTATGCCATGCAGTGAGTCACAGAGGCACCCGAAAGAGAGGTGCCTCTGCCTGCCACTGCAACTTGGTATGCATATACAATTGGCTATGCATACCCTTTTGTAGCGGGCCAGAGGAGGCACCCACCCCAGAGAGGTGCCTCCAGGAGCCCGCTTTCCCTTCATGGCAGGCCAGAGGAGGCATCCACCCCAGAGAGGTGCCTCCAGGAGCCCGCTTTCCCTTCATAGCGGGCCAGAGGAGGCACCCACCCCAGAGAGGTGCCTCCAGGAGCCCGCTACCCCCCCCAAAAAACCAGTACTAACGACAGACGAAAAAATGACAACTGAAATGACAAATTTTTGAAAAATTTCGCGACAAATGGAAACGAGCCGAAACGGGCCAGCTCCGACACACGGCAACTCAAAATGTAATTTTTCCTGGTCGTGCCCATCTCTACTTGGTATGCATATCCAATTGCCTATGCATACCCTTTTGTAGCGGGCCAGAGGAGGCACCCACCCCAGAGAGGTGCCTCCAGGAGCCCGCTTTCCCTTCATAGCGGGCCAGAGGAGGCACCCACCCCAGAGAGGTGCCTCCAGGAGCCCACTACCCCCAAAACCAGTACTAACGACAGACGAAAAAATGACAAACGAAACGACAAATTTTTAAAAATTTCGCGACAAATGGAAACGAGCCGAAACGGGCCGGCTCCAACACATGACAACTCGAAACGTAATTTTTCCTGGTCATGCCCATCTTTAGTGAATAGGTCTTGTGTATATCACAAACATATCTGTGATATCCAACTTGGACGAAGACGTTTTTCCACCACACCTGGATGGATAAACCTGCTCATTCTGTGATGGGATTGTCACTCATCCAATGACCTTTGAACAATCCTTAGCTACCATTAAGGTCTGTACTTATTGCCTCCCAAGGGCACTTAGACAATCTGTAATAGCCATTATTAGGACTATTACCAAGATGATATATTTGCATTTCTTTCACGTTTTCCATTGTCACGTTTTACATTGGCACTTATTTCTCACATTTTTGTGTTTCTTATTCAGTTCATTACCATGAAATCACTGTGAAAGGTATCCCAAGGTACGTAGGGTAGCCCTACTTAACTAGGTTCAGGATACACCTGAAGATGCAGAAGTTAAAGAGAAAAACTCTAAACGATAAATAAATCCTGCAAAGCACCTGTTTACTACAGAATGCAGACAAAAGAGGGTGTGGAAAGGAGAATAAAATGAAATGACTGGGAAAAGTGGACAGAAGGCAGTGCCTCATTATGAAATGGATAGGGGAAACCATTGCAATGTTCCTAGGAAGAATAGCCCGTGACACTTGTAAGTTTCTATATACTGTATATACAGTATCCTGTACTATATCTGTTCAAATTATACATATAGAGCTTGAGAAGTATCATGCATTAAAATACATTTTTGAAACCTTTGCAAAGTAGAGAAAGGGATGATTCACAACAGGCTTCCAATCCCTATGCATTGTTTATTATATATTGATGGCAGAAGGAGAAGACATTCACCTAGTACAAAAGTAGTGGGATTGTGCAGCACCTGCCTGCTGGATTATTTCTATGATCAAGTCACTGTGCCACTTTTAACTGTAAACCTTCCACAGCTTGGGGTGATAGTATATGTGTGTAAGTTGTTGGGTGGGGAAATAGAATAAATACATGCTGGGGTGGATGACTACGGAGGAGAATCACTGTTCATCAAAGAAAAGTTCTCTGAAATGCCTTGACTCCGTTGTTAGCTGTACAGAGAAAATATGATGTTAACGAAGCTTATTCCCACTAACATGATCCCTAGAAATGCAAGCATTTATGAGAGAAGAGGCAACCAAGAATTCCAAGACTTTAATATAACTGGGATTGGCCAGAGGTGTGTTAACCCTTCCCCACCAGAACTCATGATGATAGAGACAATGGCACTAGACTGCATAATGGGAAGTGAGCATACTCTATGGACACGCAATGCTGACTGCTGTAGGGGACAACGGAACAGAGTGTTATTCCATGCTGCAATATTTTGTTTTATTGTCCCATTAGCTATGTATAAAACACGAAGAGCAAAGAGCATTCCTTCCAGTCATTTCAGTCTTAAAGTGATATATACTTGAATATAAGCCTAGTTTTTCAGCCCCAATTTTGGGCTGAAAAAGGGGGCCCTCGACTTATATGTGGGTCAATACTTTTAGCCACTGAGGCAAGTGCTTGGGTCAGTGGCTAAAAGTCATTTTAAACATTGTGTGCAGCTTCTCATGACCCCCCTCTGTATCACAGGGGAGTCTAGGATGGGAAATGCAGCAGGGCCTGGCAAGTGCTTGGGTCAGTGGCTAAAAGTCATTTTAAACATCACACACCACTCCCCCAGCTCACAAAGGAGGAACTGCCAGGCCCTGCTGCATTTCCCACCCTAGGCTTATACTCGAGTCAATACATTTCCCCAGTTTTGGGGGGTTAAATTAGGGGCCTCGACTTATACTCGGGTCAGCTTATACTCGAGTATATACGGTATATAGAACTGAAAGTACAAATACAATATCTATTGTATATATATATATATTCAAATATTCAAATTCAAATATGGATAGATAGATAGATAGATAGATAGATAGATAGATAGATAGATAGATAGATAGATAGATAGATAGATAGATAGATATAGAAGAATAAAACTAGACAACAGTACTCCCCTCCACCAGCAGGACCTATTAAACAATATTGTCCCTTATTATACTCCCTTCCAGAACTGAATTGATCATTGCACTGGAACTTTACCTTTATTTCCTACAAGCACATATTCAATAAATCTGCCCCATAAATCAGAAAAAATATCTCTTTTAAATTCTCCTTTCTCAATCTTTCAATGACAAGTCAAACTATCATTTAGGGCAATATTCCATACTTCATTATACCATTCATCCATACATAATTCATAATTCCCCTTCCAACTCCCAGCTATAATTAATCTAGCCACTGTCAAGGGATTACTAACCAACTCTCTAGTTTTGAAGACATAATTCATCTTAACAAATATTGACAGTATAGCAATTTCTGAATTGGGCTCTATATGCCTTTCAAATATATGACTTAATTCTTTAAAAATAGATCTCCAAAATTTTAGTACTTTTTCACATTCTCACCACATGAAAACGTGTACCAACTTCCTTACCATATTTCCAACTATTCTTAGAATAATTACCATTTATTTTATTCAATTTCACTGGTGTCAAATACCATCTTAAACCTATTTTTTTAAACTGTTCTTACTTACATAGATCTGAGTATTCTCATTCTCCATATCTTAGCCCAGTCTTCCTCTTCTATTTCTTTTTTTAAAATCTTGCTCCCAAACTATACCTTCAATCCTCTTCCCTCTTTTTCATCTTCCTCTAAATCCAAAAATATCTGATATATTTTACTCACACTACCTTTAACTAAATCTTCCTTCTGAGTATCTTCATACAACACTAAAAACTGTTCATATTTTGTATACTCTCTACATTTATTATGTTTCTTAATCCAATCATTACTCCATTTTTTCTAATTGTACATAATTAAACCATGAAATATCCCTACATTGGAGAACTTCTTTCATTTGTTCCTTCTATCTCATTTTACCCATTTGTATTTAGTATTTTGTATTGTTTTATTAAATAATTAAAAATAAATATACTAAAACATACTAAAACAAGAATTAAAAGTACTATATTGATGTGTGTGGTCTCTATTAGAATCAAATATTAGAAACATAAATCCATGGTTTCCACTAGTAATATAATTTTGTGTTGTATAGCAGTGTGACAATGACTGTTTGAAGACACTGGAAGTGTGGACATTATAAAATATGGAGTGTTGCAATGACAAAATCCACATGGTTCTAGATAGGATAGGTGGTGATTGGATGATTAGTTCATTTAGAAATGGGGAGGGGAGCAGATGGCATACTTTTTATTCTGGCTGTGAGAATTAGTTTTGAGTCATTTGTAAACACTACTGTTCCCTGAAAGATTTCCATCAAGTGTCAAATTGGGCAGGACACAATTGAATGCACTCTCCAGTTTTGGAGGGAAGTGGTTGTTTTCAGTTAATTGTCCCTCAAAATCTAGGCTGATGCAGGTGCTAAATAACACTAACACTAATGTCAGGCAAGATTCTGCATTCTCTACATCTGTGGGGATCTTGCTAGGGTTGCCACATGAACATGAACACGAAGAATGAATAAATTGGGAGAATAAATAACATTTTAATGGCTTTGTGGTGGATAGAACTCAACAGCTGTAAGATTACCCATCATTGTGTTCCAGTGCCCAGAAAAGCTGGCACCTGTTGAATTTATGTTAAAAGACCCAGGGGCCATGATGTCAGGGAGAGGGGAGGTCGATAATCTTAGGTTCCAAGATTCATTTTCCAGGAAGTAAATCTGTCTGGAAGAATTAGCTCTACTCTAAAGCCAAGTTATGGAATGCAGTCTTTTGCTGCCTACACAGGATTGACTGCAGGAATGTCAGTCTGTTACAGAAAGATAAAATGAATCCACCAAATCAGTCAGGCCATCTACAGTTTATTTAATCTAACACCCTATTTTGGACAATGCCCTTGCCCCTCTGAGAGCAGAATTTGTATTTGCCTTTCAGTAGCTGGTACACCGCCAGTGAATCTGGATAGTTCATTGTGACTAGTAAACTTGGGTCATTTGCACATTTGCCTAAACTATCTTTCCTTGCCTTCTAGATATGTTGGGGTACATCTGCCCTCACCATCAGACACACTCCTGCAAGTCAAATGCAAATACAAATACAAAATCTCAATTACACCATGCATAATTTGATAAAGATATACCATATAGCCTTCTCTTCTGTCATATATTTTTCCTCAGCAAATTTGCCCAAATATATATGCCTTTTCTCTCACAAAGATTCACCAATACTGTTGCCATTTTGAATGTTCCTTTTATTTTTTTAAGTATTCTCCTGTTTTTATGTTCCTTTTTGAATGAGATGACCTGCAATGAACTCAGTGTTCCAGATGTACCAATCAAACATTTATATATGGGAATATATAATGCTATCCCTCAAAAGAGAAGAAAATGGTTTAAAGCAAAAAGTTATGTTTGATGCTATGCCCCCAAAACAAGGAAATTCAGACCATAGATCAACCTGCTAGCAGCACACTCAAAACAGACGCACGTCGGTTCACCCTTCTTGCACCTTAACTTCCATCCCAGGTAAACACTACTGTGTAACCACATTAAGTCAGCCAACTCCATTCATTGTGGCTGAAATTCTGTCCCACAGCTCTACGTGAGGAACAGGAATAATGTCACCAGCAGTGGAAAATAGAATTTTAAAAAATGGAATGTGTCTCTTGTATTTCTATAAAGTAGAAGAGCTGCCTAGATGCCCTGAGCACATCCGATCTCGCCTGATTTCAGAAGATAAGCCCTGGTTAGTACTTGGATGGGAGACCACCAGGAATACCAGGTGCTGTAGGTGCCTGGAGTAGGAACTTGGCAAACCCTCCAGTATTCCTGCCAAGAAAACTTCATGGACATGGGGTCACGAAGAGTCGGTCATGACTGTAACGACACAACACACAAAGTAGAAGAGGGGTGCTTTAATGGAGCCAGGTTTTGAGTTAGGAAGAGGGATGATTTGTGGCAAAAAGCTAGATGCCATTAATTAAGGAGCAGGACCAGTGGTAGGTGCCTGAAATCCTGTTCACAGAGTGGTGGCAATTTTTCAGAAATAAAAAGAAAATTCTGATCCCAACCTCACAAAAGTCCCAGGGCTCCCATGGACTCTCCATTGTCACTGAGAAACTGTTAGAGGCCATATCCAAATTAAACACAGAGGAAATAGGCAGGACATGGGGAAGCAAGGTATCTATCTGCAGAATTGGGGGAAACTGAATGCTGGGAATTATATATTTTTTTGTTTAGAGCTGGCATGTCAGGAAGAAATCCTGGTACTGTCAAGCTTTTTGTTTAGTTTCCTTTGATTGATATGGGGGTTGTATTTGTGCAGAGTAAGGAGATCACAGATCCACCTATGAAAGGAAGCCATTTAACATTAGAAACAACAGGCTACCCCCAAGAGTGCATAGTAATGTTTCTGCATTGGAGACTGGATTTTTCTCTCTCATAACATTGCTCTAGATTTAGTGTGACTGCAGCTACATTGCTATACATACTTGATTGTCCATGCCTAATGAATGTCCATGACCAAGCAAGTCTCTTAAATCTAGTCCAACATCAAACTCTCTCCTTGCATTAAGCATCTGAAAAGTAAAGGAGGTTCCCCCTAGTGTCCAGTTATGTTATCACACCTTAGAAAGATTAATAAAAATATATAAGGCAAAATAGAAGCATACCGACGATTCATGAAAAATAGCATAGACCATGTTTTTAAACTGACAAAATGCCTCTACACTATTGTAATGTATCCTTTAAAAACTAGCTTTTGAAAAATAACTAGGTGGTATCCATTACCCGAAATAAAATAGGTTACTCATTACACCAGAAAATACATCTATAATTACTAGTCACTGTGTTAAATAGTTGTGTTATCTATAGCTTGCTTAAGAATAACTATATTAACTGTAACTAGTTACCTGCAAAGAATAGTAGAGGTAAGTCCCATTGACCGGACTGAGGCTTAAATATAAGTGGGCGTGCAAAGGATTGCCAGGGAGGGGAGTATTGTCAAGTTTTAAGCCATTCTCTGATCTATCCTAAGCAGGATTCCCCCTTTTTGTCTTTCTGTTTTGGTCCCAATGAGAGTTGTTTTTGTTTTTTAAATGGTGCATCTAAAGGCTCCCTGTGACATAAATGTGCAACTTACTGTGCCTTGTAATAAGCGTGTCGTGTGCACATAACACATTAGCAAGTGATAAATCTTCTCTCGCTAATTCATTTCTGCCGTGGAGATCATATTATGAAAGGTTAGACCATTAGGCAAATGCTAATGGTTTAACCTCATGCCTGGAGCTTGTCCAACAGAACCTGCAGCAGCTGTCAACCTAATTAAGGCAGATGTGTGTTAAGTATAAATGGACCTCCCAAGAGGAACAATAACAGACTTTAGATCCTTGGAGAGCTTAAAGTACCAGGGGGTATAAGGTTTCAGAAGGGAACATTCACTCCACCCAAGCAGGCTTTCTGTTCATTAGTACCATCTTGATTGTACTCCATGGATGAGCATCCAGCTTGGAGGGTGGGAGACAAGGGAAGGAGTCTTTCGTCAGCCCAGGAAAAGACAGTGTTAACATTTGTTTGCGGATGATCTATTCCGTTGTGACATTTGATCCATGCTCTCCCAATTTGTTTAACACTCCACTTTAACTATGCAGCTGACTGGGCCTGGGAAATGGCATTTAAGCGGTGCCAATTTTGCCACCATCAGCCTTTTAAAGGGTGTGTGCAAATTGGAAAGCCATTAAAAAGAATGTGAACAAGGGTTTTTAAAGATATTAACAGACAGGTGAAAGCCACAAAACAGGGAAATGTTAGGTAATTTTGAGCAAGGAGGAGCGAATAAGGTAAAATCATTTAAAGGCAAAAGACCTCTAAAAGCTTCTAAAAATGTCTGAAAGCATTGTGTGATTCCAGGAAATGAAGAATGAATGCATGTATATTTATGTACAGTGGTACCTCTATTTATGAGCAGCTCTACTTATGAGCAATTCAACTTAAGAGCAGAAAACCATTGGTGTTTTAACTGCTGCCTTACAAATTTTAGATGCAGTCTACCCTACTTACATTTTTTTATTTTTTTCAATTTATTTATTTATGTGTTTATTATATTTTACATACCGCTGCTCTACTTACGAGTTGTTCGACTTATAAGCATGTATTCGGAATGGATTAAACTCGTAAGTAGAGGTACCACTGTATCCAAAATAACATAAAGTAAATCCTTTGCAGCAGAATTAGTCTACAATACTGATATTAACAAAGACTGCCAAGCATGCTGACTTCTGAGAATGTTCACATATATGGGGGCTGCATTTTGCTATCATCATTTCAACTGCAAGGTAAGCACATGAGCTTGGGTGATTAGATGAGCAAGGAAAACCAGCCTACTTGGTCATTTGTCCTAAAATAAGCAGCAATTTTCATTGAGATGCATGTTATCATTGGCACATTGCTAGGAAAGACACGCCCAAAAAGAAACCCAACAGCAAATCATCAAGGGAAGAAATTGTTGATGTATCCTGGGACCAAACAATACATTACAAATAACCCAGCATTACAAAGAATTGGATTACCAAAACAGGTGATTTTCTAATGCCATGTAGTTTGCAAATTAGCTGACTCTGTTCTATAACTGGACTAAACAAAGAAAATGCATATTGATGTCTGGCAGAGTCTGGCAACTTCCATCATTGACCAAGGTAAAATAGAACAGTGATTCCCAACTTTGGGTCCCCAGATGTTCTGGGACTAAAACTCCCAGGAGCCTTAGGGGGACACAGAAAATTCCTCTCTCCCCTCCCGTCTGCCCCACTCATCAGCCTTGGCACACCAACTGGATACAGTAATACTTTGGTTTAAGAGGAACTTGGTTTAAGAGCATTTTGCGAGACAAGCAAACATTTCTTCTAACTTTTGCCTTGATCAACAAGCAATATTTTGATATACAAGTACTGGAGCAGGTCACATGATCACAGGGGAGCCAGTGGTGGTTCTCTCTCCCTCCGTCCCCCTGTAGGATTATGGGTGATTGCCTGGAACGTTCCATCTCTGGCAGCCTCCAAAGCAGAGGGAGGAGAGAAGAAAAGAGGTCTCCCAACTAGGAACATTTTCAAAGGGGAGTGAAGATGAGGGTTTTATTTTTATTTTTATTTTATTTTCAACATTCTTTCTTATTTTTTCAAACAATTTCTAGTCACGGGGGAACTAGTCAAGTCTGTGTAGGATTAAAATTGTACTTGGTTTTCAAAGTAAAAATACAGAGTAAAATCCAGTTGTTAGAGCAGATTCCACAGCCAGGTACCTAAACCATGGTGTGGACATGGACTTCTATCCAACCTATTTAGTGATTTTGGCATTTTGTGTGTATAGTATGTGATCTATGGGACCACAGAAAGAATCATCTAAGTTTCTTTATTCTTATGGGGAAATTTGCTTAGATATAAGAGTGTTTTTGGTTTACAAGCATGTTTCCGGAACGAATTATGCTCGTAAACCAAGATATTACTGTACTTTTGTTTTTGTAATGGTTTTGCATTATTTATTTATTTATTTATTTATTTATTTATTTATTTTACAACTTATATGCCACCCACTACCCAAAGGTCTCTGGGCAGCTTACAAACAAATGAATTAAAACAGTTAAAATAGATTACCAATAAATAAGCAAAATAATAATAAAAAAACTGAATTCTTCTTTATTATTGGAATAATATACTGTTCTTAGTTTTCAATATTATGGTTTTAATAATGTAAACCTCTTTGGGTCATCTTTTTTTTTAGAGAAAAAGGTGAGCTAATAATAATTTGAATGAGTGAATTTGATGCATGTATTTATTGGCTGAAATCCAGCAGCATTAGCCTAATAATGGCACCCTAACCACATTTACTGAAGTTTAAATTCTACTGTAATGAATGAGACTTGCTTTTAAAGAAGTGGGTTCCATATCTGGATGTAAAGCAGTCTGACATCAAAGCTTGTAGTCCTACACTAGTGTTGATTATTGGGTTGGTTTTAACCCATGAGCCCAAGAAAAGGGCTAGCCCTGCCCTCCTGGGTCCTGGCTCTCATATATGAGGAGGACCTAAATCTGAAGAGCACAGTAGTCTCACATATGGAGTATCTTCGGACAATGAAAGCAGAGTATTAATTTTCTGTTCATGTTTTCTGATCAGACAGATAAGTTCCATAGAAAGAGGCATTTGATTTGGCTGGAGCAGAGGTGTGGTGCAGTGGATAAGACAGTGTGGTACAGTTGATAGAGTGAACTCAGGATGCCTGGGTTCAAATCCTCAACTCAGCCATGGAAACTGGAGGTGTGGAATACGTAAAAACACTCCTAAAGTATCTACTGTAGCTTGAAAACCCTATTCAGGTTGCATTACACTGGTTTCACCTTGATGGCACATAACAGCAACAAGAGAATGGAGGAAGGTGAGGTCTCCCTCTGCTCACGGGCTATGATGAACTCTTCTACTGACTGTCTTTTGTCTTATTTGATTGGAAATTCAATTCTAAACGATCTTGCACAGTGGACCTTCAACAAAGCAGTGGGCTAACCCAGAAGAACAAGGGACCAGTCTGAGACCCAGACCCAACGGAAGAACCTGGTCATCCCTTACGTGGCTGGAGTGTCAGAGAAGCTTAAAAGGATTTTTGGCAAACACCACATCCCTGTTTATTTCAAACCCACAAACACACTAAGGCAGAGACTTGTCCACCCAAAGGATCCAATATCAAACCATAAAAGGAGCAATATAGTATATGCAGTCCAATGCAGTGAGGAGTGTTCAGACCTCTACATTGGAGAAAATAAACAGCCATTAAACAGAAGGATGGCCCAACATAGGAGGGGTAACAGCTCAGGACCAGAATCAGCAGTACACCTCCATTTGAAGGACAAAGGGCACTCTTTCAAAGATGAGGATGTACACAGACAAAGAAGAGAGGTGGTTTGAGAGAGGAGTAAGGGAAGCCATTCATGTGAGCATTGAAAACCCCTCCCTCATCAGAGGTGGTGGGCTCCGGCATAGTCTATCTGCTGCTTATCAGGCTGTGCTTTCCAAAGTATCTACTGAGACAAATCAAAAGGCTTCACCACCAAGGCCATGGGTAAGAACCCATTCTTGGTGGCTTTCAGCACCTTAGGCCATTGTTCACCTTAAGGCTATGGATACTATTGTCTCCCTAATGAGCTTATTCAGGCTATTGTTCATCTTATGAGCCTAAGTCAGACCAGGGTGACAAGAAGTTAGGATGGCAATTAAACAAAAATGACAATAAATTCACAAAGGATTTTTAAATGTTTTAATAGTTTTGAACTGCAGGAGTGCAGTGATCTGGGGGTGGGAGAAAAATAGGGTTTCTGATAATTCTGTAAAAACTTCAACATAATAAAAACAACAGGTTCGTCTACTTTAAGTTCACATATACAATGAACGGAATACCTCCTGAATCCCTTCTTCAGATTTTGCTGTGGAAGTTTTTCTAACTCAAGCAAAGAACTAATTGCCAGGCATCTGATAGGTTCAGAATTCTTTTTTAAATGTTTGGTATGTCCATAGAGAAGGGTACTCTGGATTACATCAATTATGACTTGTTCTAGCAAAAAAAAAAAAAAAAAAAAACAGGAAAAAGGGTCAATTCATTGCTTCTGTATCATAATGCAGGTGGCTGTATTCCATATAAATAATTTTTGTCACTTACTTATTTCTATGTCACAATTTACATGACATTTATTGCAGTTACTGCCACGTCAAAGAAAAAAATCCAGCCAGCAAGGCCATTTTGGGGAAGATCACCAAATGTTTGTGGGACAGTGAGTGTGTATCCCATTCAGAAGTCTTGATCAGTCTAAAGAAAATTCCTGTGCTCCTGAAGCATGGTACCATGATTTTCTTTTGTTATGAGGTTAAAAGGACTCTTGGTATATGGTAAAAAAAAAAACCCTAACCTAATATATAAAATACATAAAGTCATCTTGAATGTGATAGACTTCCTGGTTCCTATCTATTTTCTATTAACCAGGGAACCCATGAACTCAGCCAGAAAGGAAACAGTTCTGAATTTATTTGGGTGACTTGACATTGTCTAAGATGGGGAACCAAATATTTCTAATGTGCCATCTCCCCTCAAATTCATGGAGCATCCTGAGTGAAACCTCACACCACTGTGTCATCTCCTGATCCCCATTTGATTGGCTGTATAGTCATCCTCTTCTATTACATCTCAAGGTACCACATGGCCTACATAATTCACCCATGGTTTTTCCTCTCCCTGTTTATTTGGTAAATCTTGCCTAATAACAATGGTCAATGGTTTACATACCTTTTTTGTGCCTTTTGGTTAGCCGATGAAGGTATCAGATCTAATGATTAAAAGTATGGTTTGGTTTTGTCTTTTTATAAACATTTTCATGGTGTAATATCAGAATTGGCCACTAGATGGCCAGTTTTGGTCTGGAGAGTCAGGACAACACAATAGTCTAACAATGAACTAGAAAACCTGGAGCCAAAATAGCAATGATGCAATATGGGTGCTAAAAAGTAATGCATAACAGAGCTAGTGCCTTTTAAAATGCAGTCTTCTCAGAGATGGGAAGAAGATGATAAGAGAGAAATGAGAGAACCAGTTGGCCCTCTGGATGGTGAGGGAGGAAAAGGGGAGGTAAAGGATTACTTGGAAATTGCAGAGAAATTAAATGAGTTATTTGCATCTGTCTTCACGACAGAAGATCATGGGCAGATTCCACTGCCCGAATGGCCCCTCTTGACTAAAGAGTTAAATCAAATACAGGTTAAAAGAGCGGATGTTTTAGGTTTAATTGATAAATTGAAGATCAACAAGTCACTGAGCCCAGATGGCATCCACTTAAGAGTTATTAAGGAACTGAGAAATGAAATTGCAGATCTCTTAATGGTAATGAGCAACTTGTCTCTTAAAATGGCCACAGTGCTGGAGGACTGGAGGATAGCAGATGTCACAACAATTTTTTAAAAAGGAAGGAGAGGAGACCCGGGAAACTACAGGCTGGTTAGCTTTATGTCTGTCCCAGGGAAGATGGTGGAAAGCCTCATCCAAGAGAAAATCTGAAAACACATAGAAGAACAAACATTGCTGAGGGAAAATCAGCATGGCTACTATAAGGGTAAGTCTTGCCTGACAAAACTTTTAGAATTCTTTGAAAAGGTCAAAAGGCATGTGGATTTGGGTGAACTGGTGGATATTGTTTATCTTGATTTTCAGAAGGCTATTGACACAGTCCCTCACCAAAGGCTGCTGAGAAAATTGCACAGCCAGGGGATAAGAGGGCAGGTCCTCTTATGTACTGAGAACTGGTTGAGATCCAGGAAACAAAGAGTAGGTGTCAATGGGCAATTTTCACAATGGAGAGATATGAAAAGTGGTGTGCCCTAGGCCCTAGGGATCTGTCCTGGGCATAGCTGTCAAGTTTTTCCTGGCACTTGGCAGGACAGGAGGAGGAAGGTGTAACGTGAGTGTGTTTGCGTGCAAACAAAAACACAACATTCCATACACGTGCATGCACCTGCACCCAGATGCCCGCACATGCACCACCTCTCCCACCACTCGGCCCAAAGTGAACATGGCCCCTGTAGAAGCCACGCTGGGGGTGGGGGTGAGGAGGGTGACAAAAAGGAGGAGGGCATGGTGCAGAATCTGGGCATGAGAAGACCGAGAAGGGGAGGTGAAGAGAAAATGAACCCTACCGCCCAGCCAGCCAGCCAACCTGCTTGCCCGTCTGCAGCCCAAACGCTTGGGCTGCCTGGATCCTGCAGCTTTACCGGGAGCTCGCTCAAGACACGAAAGCATCCGCAAGGGATTCCTTCCAGCAGCTTTCTCCCCATCTTTCCCCCATTGGCTGCGAAGCAAATTTGCAGAGAGGATCACAAGAGTTGTCATCTCCTTCTCTCTCTCCAGTCAGACTCCCAAGTCTCTCCTGTTGGCAGCCGGAGGAAGCTCGCCTCTGGCACTGCCACTCAGGACATTTCTGGGAAAAGAAATGTTCCAGGAAGACAGCAGGACAAAGGCTAGAAAACGGGAATGTTCCGCCCATATTGGGAAACTTGATAGGTCTGGTCTTGGGACCAGTGCTTTTCAATCTGCTCATAAATGACCTGGAAACAGGGATAAGCAGTGAGGTTGCCAAGTTTGCAGATGACACGAAACTTTTCTGTGTGGTAAAAACTAGAGAAGATTGTGAAGAGCTCCAGAAGGATCTCTCCAAACTGGTGGAATGGGCTACGAAATGGCAAATGTGTTTCAATGTAAAAAAACGTAATAATGCATATGGGGCAAAAACTCAAAACTTTATCTATCAACTTATGGGCTTTATGCTATCCATGACAGATCAGGAAGAGATCTTGGTGTGCTGGTGGACATCTCAATGAAGGTGTCTACCCAGTGTGCGGTAGTAGAGAAGAAGGCCAATTCCATGCTAGGGATTATCAAAAAGGGGACTGAAAATAAAACAGCCAACATTATAATGTCATTGTAAAAACCATAATAAGGCCGCACCTGGAGTATTGTGGACAATTCTGGTCACCACATCTCAAAAAAGACACAGAGGAATTGGAAAAGGTGCAAAAGAGAGTGACTAAAATGATTACTGGGCTGTGGCATCTCCCTTATGAGGAAAGGCTAAAACATTTGGGCTCTTTAGTCTGGAAAAAGGCACCTGAGGGGGGAATATAATTGAAACATACAAAATAATGCAGGGCATGAGTAAAGTGGATAGAGGGACATTCTTCTCCCTCTCACAAAATACCAGAACTAGGGGACATCCACTCAAATTGAGGGTTGCAAGAGTGAGAACAGACAAAAGAATTTTTTTGTACCCAGCGTGTTGTTAGTCTGTGGAACTCCCTGCCACAGGATGTGGTGATGTCATCTGGCCTGAATGCCTTCAAAAGGGGATTAGATTAATTCCTGCATGAAAGGTCCATCACAGATTGCAAACCATGATGGAGATGTGTCATCTCCAGGCTTAAAACTAGGGTACTTCAAGGGCCAGATGGAGGGGAGTGGTATCAGGAGACAGATATCTAGTCTTGTGCACTCCCAGATGCATTTGGTGGGGCCACTGTGAGATACAGGAAGCTGGACTGGATGGGCCTTTGGCCTGATCCAGCATGGCTCTTCTTATGTTCTTATGTTCACATGTTCTTATGGAGCAGCTGCTATATTGGACTTTTATGGTACTTTATTTTAACATCTTGCTGTTAGCTTATTTTGAAGTAGAGATGGGCACTTAGCATTCCCGTTCTCCGTTAATCTATGGAAACGGTGGGGAATTACTCCGCCAGACTTCGAGCTCAAACCGACGAACAAACAATTTTGGTCTGATTTGTCGTACTTTTCCTTTTCAAATCATCTTGCTGAAAAAAGTTTTTAAAAGTTAAAAACCCGGTTCCTGGCCAAAAGCAGGCGGAAAAATGCCTGCCGTTATGGAGGACACCTACCAGAGGGGTTGTTTCTGGAGGTCCCCGGCCTCCCCCATCCCCCATCCTGGGCTGCTCTGGTGGGACTCGCCGCAGGCTCGCAGCCAGCAAAAGCCCAGTCTGAAGCTTATGGCACAGGAAAAAAACTTTTAAACTCTCCCCCACCCATTCCCGGGCCAAAAAGCAGGCGGAAAAATGCCTGCTTGACTAAGGGCGCAGGGCACCTACCGGAGGGGTGGTTTCTGGAGGGGGTCCCGCCTCCCCCCGTCCTGGGCAGCCGGACTATGCCATGCCATGCGGGCGGGGGATCCAAAATGGGGCAGCGAAGGCAATATTGTTTTTGAAATCGTGGTCCAAAAACACACAAGCACAACAGAAACATGCGAAAATTTATAAACTGCCAGATTTTTCACAGTAGCAGTGGGTTTTCTTTGCAACAAAATGTCTCTCCTCTCCTCCTCTGTCCTCCATTGATTTTATTTTTTTTTTTTTTTTTTACACCTGCGCAATGATGGGCTGGCCAAGTGGCCAGCCATGTGGGAGTGGACGACCATGCAAATTTTGGAGCCATCCCACCAATCGCATGGCCACTTGGCCATGGAGACTTCTGGGATGTGCCAAAAAGCCCCTAAAACCTGCCCTAGCCCCTAACCCTAACCCTAATCCTTGAATCCTTACTTACCCATACGTCACAGACTGTCTTCTTAGTGGGTCAGAGAGGCACTCAGAGGTGCAACCCACTTTCCTTACCCATCACTAGCCTAACCCTAGCCCTTGCACTAACCCACCTTAACCTAAGCTAGTTTCTACATTGCACTACACGCAAGTACAATTCCCTTCTTTGTGAGACATGGCGGTGCGAGAGCCTTAGGCATCAACCTTGGCTCTGGGTTCACTGCCATCACTAGTCTCACTGTCTACAACTGGTATGCATATCCATATTATGCATGCATTTTGCAGCAGCAGGTGAGGAGGGGAGACCCCATGTTGAGGGTCTCTTGGAGCCTGCTTCCCCTTCCTAGTGGGTGAGGATAGGAGGCACCCATGGGTGCCTCCAGGAGCCCGCTTTCCCTTTATAGCGGGCCAGAGGAGGCACCCAACCCACAGAGGTGCCTCCAGGAGCCCGCTCCCCCCCAAAAAAACAGTACTAATGAATACAAAAAAATGAAAAAATGAACCGACTAATTTTTGCGAATTTTTGCGAAAAATGGAAACAACCCGAAACGGAACTGGCCTGACTAACGACAACTCGAAAAAAAAATTTTTCAAGTCGTGCCCATCTCTATTTTGAAGCCCTAGATTCAGTTATGGACAAAGCCCTAGATTCAGTTATGGACAAACCAGTTGCAGTTATGGACAAACCAGTTGCTCTATGTGAGCATATATTTGAAGATTATTCAGAAGGTTTTGCTGTTTCTGAACCCAGCTGGTGACACCACTTTTCTCCAGCTTTCATTCAAAATTTGGAAATTTTGGGAGTCAGGGAGATCCAAAGAAGCAGTGAACCCCAAACCTTTCCAAATTTCAGGGTGTTACCTAGAATTGCTTGAGGAAGCTCCCTTGCCATTTTGGTCCTTTAGGACCCAGGGGAGCATAGGGTTTTGTTTCTTTTTGTCTCATAACAAAACTACTTTTAAAATTCATTGCAAATGAAACGAAATGAAACATTACAGAAACGAAATGAAACGAAACACTATTTTTCCATTATGTGCCCATATCTATTTATTATTTATTTGTTTTACAGAATTTTTTAACCACCCCACTACCAAATAGTCAGAATCACATTTCTGAAACACTAATAGATTTCATCTTCTAATGATGTGCTAGCTTCAATACAGAGTTTGGTGCTCAAATCTCCTAAGAACCCTACAAAAACTGCAGAAATACAAAAGTTGCTCAGGAGTCTGACAAGAGTTTAAAATCAGTGATATACCACAGAGATTATGTTGGTTCCCCATCATATTTCTTCCATCTCTTGGAGATGGTATAATTGGAAAAAATACTTCATCCATTATTTCCAGAAATCCTCCAACAGTTTTGAACTCATATAACTACTTCCCTCTTTTTAAATGCAATTTAATTTAATTTTAATTTATTTTTGATGGTGGTGTCCTCTAGACTCTGTTTCATTCCTGTTAGGATTTTCTGCAGAGTATAACATCAGCACCAACAGTGAGACTTACTTCTGTTGCGCAGAGTTTAGATACAGCACAGAGTGACATGAAGAATGACTAGTCTTTTGACAATGATGACAGAGAGATATCATACAGAACATGAGACTTATATATGTGCTGCCTCCAATCACATTTGATTACACAGGTGTTTATATAATTACAAGTCCATCAAGTCCATCCTGACACTATTGTGTCTATTTCAGTACTGGACAAATTAATTCTTCATATACCAACAAGTCCCCATACTGTTTAACATTTATGTGAAGCTGCTGGGAGAGGTTGTCCAGAGTTTTGGAGTCGCCTGTCACCAATATGCAGATGACACCCATCTCTACCTCTCCTTTCCACCCAGATCCAAGGAAGCTATTCCTGTTCTAAAGCAGTGTCTGGTGCTGGTTTTAGAAGAGGTAGGCATGCTGGCTTGTGCTAGCACAGCAGGCAAGTACAAACAAACAAAGAAGGCAAAACACCTTAAAGACTAACTGTCAAGGATTGTAGTTTTGACAAAATGTCTGTAATATATTGTGGGAGGATCCTGAAGAAAAAACACTTGAGTCCAGTTGTCCGACCAATGGAGCCATCATGCCCCTTGCCACTGCCACGTTTTATTACATATCATTTACATCCCAGAGTATGCACAACATCAGTGATTGGTTACAAGAGTAAAGGTGGCATAAGCTGGTTGGATGCTCTATAGGGAATCACCTTGTGAACAGAGCATGCTTTGCACAGTTATTGATTACAATAACACATGTCCTTGCTGTTTACAGACAGGAGGTGAGTTAATGGGAAGTAGACAAGAATAGATGAGGAGTAGACAAGAATAGATAAAGGGAAATGAAAAGCAAACAGAATTAGAAATGGAATTAGCCAGTAACAAAGAGTAAATAAATGAAAGATGAACAGAGCAGAGTCAGAGTGAGTAAACAAGCTGAGTAAATGAAAAGTAAATGAGGCTTTAGCTAAATAGTAAATAATAGGTGAACGAAATTTACCCAAGGGATTACCAGGTCTGCCATTTGTGGATTTAGCCAGATTTCCATCAGGAGGGTTTTTCCTCTTGTGAAATGGAAATGTCCCCTAGGTCTCATCCTAACTGTCTGAATCAGACTCCATCAATATATATTTAACAGATTACAAAATGGATTCTGTAACTTGTGCCATGTCATAAACTAGACATGATGTGTATTAGGTCTAGGACACAGGTGCATGGAATAATGAGCCTGAAAGGTCAAGATGATTAGTGCCAGGTGGAATAGTTTGGTCACCTCACTTCATCAAGGATCTGATTGGGGTACTGCCAGTAGTTATATGTATAAAAGTAGCAGGTAAACCAATGTAAAATTGGGACTCCCCAAGGTGAGGGGCTTTCCTCACACTCTGTTGTATTTTCTCTATATGCTGTGCTTTGTATATTGTTATAGTATATTACTCTTGTCATGTGTACATATGTAATATAAGTTTTGTACTAAGCTTTATTGCCTTGTTCATTTGTCTCCTAGCTCCGTAATCACTAAGTGCATTTATTCTTCCACAATGCTGCTCATCTCTGCTAGTAGTTTATATTTCCTTGAACATAACAAATCCCTATCTGCATAATAGGGTTATATACTTTAACACTAACTGTCCTACTTTCAAGTGAGCTTGTGTGGACGAATAGTTGGTATTTTTAAGGCGCACCATGTTTTTTGTCTTCTTTTTGTTTTTGTTTTTGCCTGATATGGTGTTGGTTTGTGGGCAAACAAATGGAAATTTAAAACCCAGATTAAACAGAGGTGTTCCTGGTCAATCAAAAGGCAGCTCAAGGACTAGAGATTCAATCTGTCCTCCTTGGGGTTACACTCCCCCAGAAAAACCAAGTGCCCAGCTTGGGAGTAATTTGGTGCTTCTCTTTCAGCTTGGTCTTAGAAGTAGCCGGGAGAGAATTTGTACAGTTGAAGCTAGTGTGTAAACTGCACCCATTCGTTGAAATGTCTAATCTGGCTGCTGTGACACATGCCTTAGTTACATCCCATTTGGATGGGTGCAACGCATTGGGGTTCCTTTTGAACATGATTCAGAGAAACTTCAGATGGTGCAAAATACAGAGTGTTGACCAGGGGTGGTTTCACAAAGTATGTATGTTACTCCCCTGTTGCAGCAGCTTCACTGGGTATCAGCCCATTTAGTCCAGTTCAAAGTGCTGGTTATTATTATTCATAAGGTCCTGTACAATTTGGGTCTGTGCTATCCGAATGACCATGCTTTCCCATGTAACACTTAAGACCATCTGGAAAGGCCCTGCCCATCACCGTTGTATGACAGGGACTTCATAGCAGGACTATTCAGTAGCTGCCCCAGGTTATGGAATGACATCCCCTGTGAAGCTAAGGTGGACTCTCTTTTCAGCAACAGCTGAAAATATTTTAGGCCCAGCAACCTTTTAATAATAGGGATGGACACTAATTGATTTGTATGAAGCATGTCATCCGGCACCACAGGTGCCATGTGGGCCCACTCCACCAGATGGCTGACTGGCCAGCCAATGTACCGTGTGTCATGCCCCCCTGGAGTCCTCCTTCTCCAGCAGCACTCGAGCCCAATGAGGAGCTCTGCCTGCCCTTCCCCACCCCCTCCAACAGCCAACCACAGCACTGGAGGAATCCCTGTCCCGCCTCCTCCTTGGAGCGGTCAGCTGCCAGAGGGAGCAGGTAAGGGCAGGGAGAACTCCTCACTGGAGTGGGTTAGGCAGACGGGTGGGGGAGTGGGTTCATATAAAACATACAGTGGTACCTTGTATAAAGGAATTAATTTGTTCCAAATGAAATTATGTTAAGCAAATTTTCCTTTATACAAATTTACCATAGGAATGCATTGAAAACAGTCATCCCTAATCGCGACCATTTTTATGTTGTACGGATTCGCCCCATAGGCAATTCTGTTAAGCAAATATCCCCTATCTCTGGGTTTTTTTGTTGTACAGATTTTTGTTATATAAACCATTTGTTATATGAGGGTCCACTGTACTTCATAAAAAGCATGAGAAATTAGGGTTGATTTGTTGATTTTTAATTAGTTATATATTGTATTATTTTATTGTATTGTCAATGTTTAAATCTTTGTAAACCACCCAGAGTGACCTTTGGTCAGATGGTGCAGTATATAAATAAAATAAAATAAAATATATTGATCCAATCTCTCTTTACTATCTAATTTTTAACAGTAACTATTTGTCCTACATTTGCTATCATTATATCGCTTTTAATGTGGCTTAAAATTATTTAATACAGTGGACCCTTGTATAACAAATGGTTTGTATAACATAAAATTTGTACAACATAAAAAGTCCGGAGATAGGGGAAATTTGCTTAACATAATCGCCTATGGGGCAAATCTGTACAACATAAAAATGGGATCACTCTGTTTTCAATGCATTCCTATGGGAAATTTGTATAAAGGAAAATTTGCTTAACATAATTTCATTTGGAACAAATTAATTCCTTTATACAAGGTACCACTGTACTTTTAAATCTGCTTTATATAATATTTTAATATTTCCAATTGCAATGCTTCTTTTCTGTTGTTTTAATTCTTGTCTCTTTTAATGACTGACGAGCTACCTTTAGTCCCATTGCCAAGAGCATAGAAGTGCAGTAAATAAAGAAATTAATAAAGTGCCATCCAGCTCCCCAAAATAGAAGGGAATCCACAAAGTGGCATTCCTTCTTTAAAAGGTTGAAGAAAAGAAAGAAAACAAACAAGCCCAGGAGCTTTCTCAGGAGGAGGGGGAGATGTTTCTGTTTTATTTCTAGTTCAAATGCCGGTGTTCTCTTATTGCTTTTTTAGGCCACGCTGGAGATGTCCAAGTGCACCTGTCCAATATCACACTCAAGACAGAGAAAAATTGCTTCCAGTAGTTTGAAAGGCTATTTGCTAAAGCTTCCCAGGACAGGACAGAATGTTTTTCATATTTCTTAGAGAAGTCCTGTTAAAACAGAATCTCATTAATGCTTTTCATATTTACATTTGCAGGATTTTCGGCAAGCGATGACAAGTGAAGGGAGGTAAGAAAGAAGAGACAGCAGCTGGGAAGGCTTAGAACACTATGTTAAAGTGAGGTAGGAGAGCATGTCTTGAGGTAAGAGATGAACCTGTTTGAACCTTTGCCCCTTTGGCAAGGAGCAGCATCTGAAACAGTCACCTCAGCATGGCAGCTTACCAGAAATGTGTGTTCCTATCGTTCAGTTAGGTTCAAGGAGTCCAGCTTTTGTCTGGTATTTTAATGCCTGGCTGCCTCAAATCAGATGTCATTCCAGAGAAATGAGGATGACTCAGCTGAATTTCAAATAACGATGGCTCCAGGCCAGTCTTCCTCAGCCTGGTGTCCTCCAGATGTGGTAGACTACGGTCCTTTCCCCCCTCCCATGCTGCCTGAGGCAGGTTTGTCCTGTAATCCAACCCATACAGAGGAAGCAGACTTCCTTAGCCTATCTGTCCGTTTCCATCATGATGACCATAGGAACATAGGTAGCAATCTTGACTCAAACCACTGCTCCGTCTAGCCTCAGATTGTCACCTCTGTTTTAGTCAGGATTCCCAAGCTCTGCCTTTCCCTGAGGTCCAAAATGTCCCCCAGTGGTCTCCAATTTAGGTGCTAAAGACTCCCTGGTCTTTTTTGCTTCCAAAATCCAACAAGGTCAGGACTGTTTATGGTTAGCCATGCAAGTAACTGTAAAACATCCTGGTCCAGATTGTCATATTTTCCTTCTAGAAAGAGAGAAAAGTCACTTATGTGATAAACCTGCTGCTTCCTCATGGCATTTGTTGCATGGTTAGTCTGTGGAACTGCCTGCCACAGGATGTGGTGATGGCATCTGGCTGGATGCCTTCAAAAGGGGATTGGACAGATTCCTGGAGGAAAAGTTCATCACAGATTAGAAACCATGATGGAGATGTGTAATCTCCAGGCTTAAAACCAGGGTAATTCAAGGACCAGATGCAGGGGAGTGGTATCAGGAGACAGATATCTAGTCTTGTGTGCTCCCAGACACATTTGGTGGGGCTACTGTGAGATACAGGAAGCAGGACTAGATGGGCCTTTGGCTTGATCCAGCATGGCTCTTCTTATGTTCTTATATTCTTATATTCTTATGGTAAGGACATGCACAGTATGTGAAACAGCATAAGAATCTACAGGTGTCTGTGGAAAATGCACACTCTCCATGGACAATTGAATTAATAAGCTTCTCAAAACAGCAAGGCCTATGTATGGAAGATATTCCAGCCTCTTACTCTTCCCTATAAAACTCCCATCTTCAAATATATAACATAAGAACATAAGAACATAAGAAGAGCCATGCTGGATCAGGCCAAAGGCCCATCTAGTCCAGCTTCCTGTATCTCACAGAGGCCCCACCAGATGCTTTTGGAAGCGCATGAGACTAGATATCTGTCTCCTGATACCACTCCCCTGCATCTGGCCCTTGAAGTACCCTGGTTTTAAGCCTGGAGATTACACATATCCATCATGGTTTGTAACCTGTGATAGACTTTTCCTCCAGGAATCTGTCTAATCCCCTTTTGAAGGCATCCAAGCCAGATGCCATCACCACATCCTGTGGCAGGGAGTTCCATAGACTAACAACGCGCTGGGTGAAAAAATATTTTCTTTTGTCAGTTCTTACTCTCCCAGCCCTCAATTTGAGTGGATGTCCCCTAGTTCTGGCATTTTGGGAGAGAGAGAAGAGCTTCCCTCTATCCACTTTACTCATACCCTGCATTATTTTGTATGTCTCAATCATATCCCCCCTCAAGCGCCTTTTTTCCAGACTAAAGAGCCCCAAATGTTTTAGCCTTTCCTCATAAGGGAGGTGCCCCAGCCCAGTAATCATTTTGGTCGCTCTCTTCTGCACCTTTTCTAGTTCCACTATGTCTTTCTTGAGATGTGACCAGAATTGTACACAATACTCCAGATGCGGCCTTACTATTGTTTTGTATAATGGCATTATAATGTTGGCTGTTTTATTTTCAATCCCCTTTTTGATAATCCCTAGCATGGAATTGGCCTTCTTCACCGCTGCCACACATTGGGTAGACACCTTCATGGAGCTGTCCACCAACACACCAAGATCTCTTTCCTGATCCGTCACGGATAACTCAGAGCCCATGAGTTGATAGATAAAGTTTTGATTTTTCGCCCCAATATGCATTACTTTACATTTGGCTACATTAAAACGCATTTGCCATTTCGTAGCCCATTCCCCCAGTTTGGAGAGATCCTTCTGGAGCTCTTCACAATCTTCTCTGGTTTTTACCACACGGAAAAGTTTTGTGTCATCTGCAAACTTGGCCACCTCACTGCTTATCCCTGTCTCAAGGTCATTTATGAACAGATTGAAAAGCACCGGTCCCAGGACAGAGCCCTGGGGCACACCGCTTTTCACCTGTCTCCATTGTGAAAATTTCCCATTGACACCTACTCTTTGTTTCCTGGATCTCAACCAGTTCTCAATCCATAAGAGGACCTGTCCTCTTATCCCCTGACTGTGCAATTTTCTCAGCAGCCTCTGGTGAGGGACTGTGTCAAAGGCCTTTTGAAAATCCAGATAGACTATATCCACCGGTTCACCCAAATCCACGTGCCTGTTGACCTTTTCAAAAAATTCCAAGAGGTTTGTCAGACAAGATTTACCCTTACAGAAGCCATGCTGATTTTCTCTCAGCAAAGTTTGTTCTTCTATGTGTTTTAAGATTTTCTCTTGGATGAGGCTTTCCACCATCTTCCCTGGGACAGATGTAAGGCTAACTGGCCTGTAGTCTCCCGGGTCCCCCCTCCTTCCTTTTTTTTAAAAATTGGTGTGACATCTGCTATCCTCCAGTCCCCCAGCACTGTGGCCGTTTTAAGAGACAAGTTGCATATTACCGTTAAGAGATCTACTTCCTGTTACTTTGAAAGCTAACCAAGTTGGCTAATTCTGGGTATGATCCCATGGGGAAATACAGGAGGACTGGGATATCTATGGGGTCAGTACCCACGATTTCACTTATCCAGTGTCTGAAAATATTAAATAAAATAAAAAACCCGAAATACATCTTTGCATGGTATATTACCAGAACTGGCCACTAGAGGGAACCAGAGACTTTGCTATGTATAGAATGTCTATAAATGCATTTTTTGGCTTGGCTTGGGGCTTGAAACCTTTGAGAATATCATTTTCCTAATTGTAGATTGTATTTGGGATGCTTTGTGGAGTGGGCTGTTGAGACTGAATTCTGATTGATCATATGGCATTACAGGGAGTTGTGCTCCCATCCAAACTTGATCTCAAACTGGACTTTTTGGATCCAGCTGTAGGGCTAGAACTGCCACGTAGCTCAGTGGTTTAGGTCTCTGCCTGTGGAGCCAGAGGCTGGAAGTTCAATTCAAATTCAATTTTTCAAAACACTGTACCTCCTTAAGAGGATTCATTCAAGTTCAAAGGTACATAAGAACATAAGAACATAAGAAGAGCCATGCTGGACCAGGCCAAAGGCCCATCTAGTCCAGCTTCCTGTACCTCACAGTGGCCCCACCAGATGCGTCTGGAAGTGCATGAAATTAGATATCTGTCTCCTGATACCACTTTCCTGCATCTGGTCTTTGAAGTACCCCGGTTTTAACCCTGGAGATGATACATCTCCCTCATGGTTTGTAACCTGTGATGGACTTTTCCTCCAGGAATCTGTCCAATCCCCTTTTGAAGGCATCCAGGCCAGATGCCATCACCACATCCTGTGGCAGGGAGTTGCACAGACTAACAACGCGCTGGGTGAAAAAATATTTTCTTTTGTCTGTTCTTACTCTCCCAGCCCTCAATTTGAGTGGATGTCCCCTAGTTCTGGTATTTTGTGAGAGGGAGAAGAGTGTCCCTTTATCCACTTTACTCATGCCCTGCATTATTTTGTACATCTCAATCATATCCCCCCTCAGGCGCCTTTTTTCCAGACTAAAGAGCCCCAAATGTTTTAACCTTTCCTCATAAGGGAGGTGCCCCAGCCCAGTAATCATTTTAGTTGATCTCTTCTCCACTTTTCCCAGTTCCACTATGTCTTTTTTGAGATGCGGTGACCAGAATTGTACACAATACTCCAGATGCGGCCTTACTATTGTTTTGTATGATTGCATTATAATGTTGGCTGTTTTATTTTCAATCCCCTTTTTGATAATTGGCCTTCTTCACCGCTGCCACACCTTGGGTAGACACCTTCATGGAGCTGTCCACCGATACACCAAGATCTCTTTCCTGATCCATCACGGATAGCTCAGAGTCGATGAGTTGATAAAGTTTGGATTTTTTGCCCCAATATGCATTACTTTACATTATTATTTCAAAGTCATCATTATTGCAAAGATTCAGGAAAGCTTTTTATCCTTAGTAGCTGCTGAGTACAGTGGACCCTTGTATAACAAACAGTTTGATAACCATTTGTAAACAAAAATTCCGAGATATGGCAACTGCCATAATTGCCTGTGGGGGGAATCCGGAATAATAAAATGTCACATTTTCAATGCATTCCTATGGGCCTGGCCATAATTTCATTTGGAACAAATTAATTCCTTTATACAAGGACCTGGGTGGAACCATCTCCACTGTCTGTTTTTAATTATTGCCATTTGAATTTTATTTCTGGGTTGTATTTTTGATTTTTGATTATTTTTCATTATATTATGCTGGTGTATTATGATTACAGTTTATATTGATTCTTCTCTTCTGTAAACTGCCCAGTGTGACCTCTGGTCAGATGGGCAGAAGACATGTGAGGGTTCTCTCAAATACACACACAGCAACTGGGGGCCCTGGAGTCATTATCTGACAAACAAAAGGATTTTTATAGAATGGAATGTGGTGGCTGTATTGGATGCACACCTTTCCCACAGTCTGATTGCACCTTCAGTCTATTTTTAACAAAAATGTTTATGTTTGTCTTAGTCTGCCTTGTTTTGTAAGTGAGCACTGGATGCATTAGTCAATTTGGTCTACTGTTTACTACTGCATAGATCTCTGGTGGTTTTGGGAGGAAAGTCAAAGGTTTTACAGTGCTTAGTCTGAACCTCATCCACACAATTAAGCAACAAAGTTCACTGGAGGACCTTCCATGTTTTCTTAATCAAAATTAGGAAGAACATGAACATAAGAACATAAGAACATAAGAAGAGCCATGCTGGATCAGGCCAAAGGCCCATCTAGTCAGATGGAGAGATGGCCAGCGCATGAGACTGATATCTGTCTCCTGGATCTGGCCCTTGAAGTACCTGGTTTAAAGCCTAGAGATTACACATCTCCATCATGGTTTGTAACCCGTGATGGACTTTTCCTCTAGGAATCTGTCCAATGAAGGCATCCAGGCCAGATGCCATCACCACATCCTGTGGCAGGGAGTTCCATAGACTTACAACTGCAAAAAAATGGACTTACACTCAATACCCCTAGTTCTGGTATTTTGAGAGAGGGAGAAGAGCTATCCCACTTTACTCATACCCTGCATTATTTTGTATGTCAATTATCCCCCTCAAGCGGGACTAAAGAGGCCCAATTGTTTTAGCATTTCTTCATAAGGGAGGTGGGCCCAGAATCATTTTAGTCCCTTCTGCACCTTTTCCAGTTCCACTGTCTTTCTTGAGATGCTGACCAGAATTGTACACAATACAGGTGGGGCCTTACTATTGTTTTGTATAACGGCATTATAATGTTGGCTGCTTTATTTTCAATCCCCTTTTTGATAATCCCTAGCATGGAATTAGCCTTCTTCACTGCTGCCACATATTGGGGAGACACCTTCATGGAGCTGTCCACTGATCTTTTCCTGATTATAATAAATAAAGTTTGGATTTTTGCAATATAGATTTACATTTGGTTACATTAAAATTTGCCATTTCTCAGCCCACTGTTTGGAGAGATCCTTCTGAACAATAATGGAAAAGTTTTGTGTCATCTGCAAACTCATCACTTTTTCCCTGTCTCCAGGTCATTTATGAACAGATTGAAAAGCCAAAGGGCCTGGGGGCACACCGCTTTTCACTTCTCTCCATTGTGAAAATTTCAATGTTTCCGGGATCTCAACAGTTCTCAATCCAAAAGGACCTGCCCATCCCCTGACTATGCAATTTTCTCAGCAGCCTTTGGTGAGGGACTGTGTCAAAGGCCTTTTGAAAATCCAGATAGACTATATCCAGTTCACCACCAAATCCATGTGCCTGGACCTTTTCAAAAAAATTCTAAAAGGTTTGTAAGACAAGATTTACTAAGAAGCCATGCTGATTTTCTCTCAGCAAGGTTTGTTCTTTTAAAATTTTCTCTTGGATGAGGCCTTCCACCATCTTCCCTGGGACAGATGTAAGGCTAACCCCTGTAAGAAAAATTGGTGTGACATCCGGTCCTCCGGCACTGTGGCTTTGAAGAGACAAGTTCCATATTACCAGAAGACATGTCCAGATGGGGAAGATTTCTGGTTTTCCTGTGTTAATTAGCAACACAACAAATCTCTCCCCCAAATCCATTCAGTTCTGTGCCAGAAAAGGAGCAAGGCTTAAAGGGACATTTGGTTGGTGCTGCCATAATTTGATTTGAACTGAAAAGGAAAAGGACCCGACTATCTGCTGATTGTTGCCGCAGCAGTGACAGCCAAAACAAAGAATATGGCAACTGCCATGTTGACTTGGGTGGGGGAGCAATAACTTTCTGCCCTGGCCAAAGGGTTGGGTGGAACCAACATTTTTGGAGGGGGCTGGCCTGATAAAAAGGGGAAACAAAGTGGCAAACCCCTTTCAAGCAGAAGACAGAGCAATGGCCTGCCCACCCTTTATATGGAATGTGGTAGCAAAAATGTTTAGTTTGTCTAATTGTATTGGATGCATGTCAAACTTTAAACAGGTAGAGGAACGGATCAAAGAACCTGTATCTTCCCAGCTGACCAGGACAAGATGGAGAGGGCCACAGGCGGAACCAGGAGGGGACAGCTGAAGTCCTCCAGAAATGATTTATGGCACAGGCCACCGATGGGGTCTATGCCCCTTGGGGTCCTACAACTGCAAAATGGACACCCAATACTAATGGGGTATCCTACAACTGGCAAGAAGTGGGCATTCCCAAGGGCTCTGGAGGATTAGCATCAATGGGCAGATGTGTCCCTTGATGCACTGGATCCAACCCATTGACTCAGACAGAGCACTGTTTGTTATAATAAATAAAGTTGTAGCATTTTTCCCAAATATATGTGTTCCAGAACAATAATGGTCATGTCATGTTCTTCCTTTTCACATTCGGAACCAAAAGGCTCAGCTATAGAAACAATGTACTAACAGCAATCAAAATGCCCATCTATATACCCAACAGGCCATTATTTGGATATAAGTCACCAATCTGGCCAGCTGAGGGATTCCAAGAGCTGTATCACTTTTACATGACCCCTAAGATCCGCTGGCAACTTAAATTGGGACCAGAGATCTTGGGGGTTTGTCGCTCTTCCTGTGTTCCCACCCCTCTCTCATTCACTGGGAATGAATAACAAAGTATGGTTGGTGCTGTATGGTATATAACCCATGAGAATGCATAAGCCTGTTGACTTCACTTTCTCCCGTTTCCCAACATTTTTAAACCTCAAATCCTTTCTATCATGAACATGGGGAAATGTGCAAATTTTGGCAAATGTTTTCAAAACTAAAGAGAAGCAAAATTATCTTCCCTTTGCACCTGTCAAATGCAGTCAGTAGCACTATTTCCAGAATGAAGGCTTGGTTATACTTGAGTACTACTCTGGTATTAGACAAGAGAAACCTGGTATTAATAATAATTTAAAAAATGAGATTCAAAAACAGGTGTAAAAGGATTAAGCATTTTAAAAGTTAACACCTTGGCCCAGATCTCTATATATAGGAAGAAATTTGTGAATTCTAGTAAATTATTCCCAACTACAAATTGACTTCAAATTATCACACATTCTTAGTAAGCTCCACCAGCAGCATTTGGGCTGGCTATATTACGAAGCAAAATTCTGCCGCCAAGATGAATCTATATGCTGATTTGGTTAAAGGCTTAAGTTCTTAACACATGATGAACCGCTGTAAACACTGTGGCAAAACTAGTATGCAACAAATTGGAAATATAGTGGAGACCTACAGCCATTTCCTTAAGAAAACATTTAGTCCAGCATTCTGGCCTACCTTTGCTGTGCAGGTGAATGAAACTGTGTATACAGTTTCACCTTTAGCAGCTAAAAGAAACTGCAGATTGGTTTGCACGTTGTTCTTAGAATATTCAACTGTAAAGCTGTGTTCAAAAGAGATTCAATCAAAAGATTTTATTTTTCAAAAATCCTATACCTCATTGATTCTACAATATTCTGCTGCCACACCAAGAAATGTATTCTGGAGATAAGCCTCAGAGTTCCTTTGGATTTAATGTACAGTATATACAGAAGGGCTTGCAAAGATTAGTTAGGAGGACTTTTGGTTGCATTGTGCTTCCAACCATACTGACACTACACATTCATTACCTCCCAGAGGACCTGTTGTTAACCATTCTACTTAGGACTTAGAAGCCAGACAAAAACATGTTAGGGCTTCCTTTTTTCTGATCGCCTTCCACTTTTTCTAACATCAATGCCATTTTGACAGTGAACCTTGTTTTCTTGCTGTCAGATGGGTGGTATAGAAATCCAATAAATAAATAAATAAATAAATTCACATGTTGTGTTTGGAGTACAATAGCCTCTGTTTAGTCATTTTTCAGTTCAAATTTATTTTGGTCCAAAACTCACTTATTTGTCATTCTGGCAGTTCATCTGTAAATCACTTGTCTAACGTGCTGGAAATGTAAAAAAGAACAAAACAAACAAACAAACTGAGAAGCTTTTTTGTCACTGTGTACGTGAGAAATGCTTCCAAATGTTTAAATGTTTCCAAATGTTTAAATACTGACACAGTCCACTAAATGACAATATATTTCAAATAAGTGGTTTTTTGCATCACAGCAAGGGCACAAAGAATCCATTGTTACCATCCAGTGTTTAGTCTCCATATAATAATAGGCCACAAATTTAAAAGCACATATGTATTGACAAAAATCAGGGAATGATCTGGTACACAGTTAGGTGAGCAATAACAATACGCACCTTAGGACATTGTCCACCTTAGGTCATTGTTCTTAGGTCATTGCCCATTGAGACTATTATCCACTTAATGATCCTAATCAGGCCATTGTTCATCTTATGAGCCTATTTCAGACAAAGTTGACATGAAGTCAAAGTGAACTATAAAATGGAGGCCTCACAGTTAGCTTTCCTGAGACTGAGGAAGCTGTTTGGATGAGCAGTGAAATGTTTCAATCTCTCAAGAAAAGTCCAGTTACCATGACTCAACTTCTAGATAAACTCACCTGGATGACTGAGAATATTCACAGAAACACTGGGTATGAAACTTATATTCCATTGTATATCTCTGGTTTGATTAATTGAACATTTCCTTCTGTCGTCATATGTCTAAAGAAGTGGACTTGTTCCAGGGAAGCTTCCATTAAAATACAATAGTTAGTCTTTAAGGTGCCACATATTTTTCTCTTTTGTTTCATTTTGTTTCTTTGAATTTTGAACAGAACATGGTAGAAAATGATTAAAAACCAGAAAAATTACCACCAGTAGTCCTGTGGATCACAATGTCACCCAAATTGTCCGTGGTCACTTATATCAACAGGATTGCTGCCATAGTTTCTTATTTTAGAAATAGCATTTGGAAAGGCCATGAAATGGCCATAAAACCTCATTTGCGACTGTTTTTCCCCATATATTACTTCCTCAAAACATATTAGAAGTCACAATTGAACATTATGGATTACAATAGAAAAGTAGTGATGTCACCAGTTATTACACTATTCTGCAAAAGAGATATTATTGCACCCTTATTACCCCAGAAAGAAACTTGTTAACATCAACATCATTACTTAGAACACAGTAGTTCAAAGATTACAGAGATGTTGTTCTGATCTGTGTATTAGTCTATCTACCTTTTAGGTAAATCAAGTTATTTTGCCTAAAAAGTAGACAGAACAAAACCCTTGAGCATCTCTAATTAAAACTTAGATTTTCTTATTTTGAAATGTTATTTATACCATTCTGGTCCAGGGTCAGCCTCTGGCATCTCTCTCTGTGTGTGCATGCACTGTGTTTAAAGTCAGACCTCTTATATGAAGAGCCAGATGCCTGAGGTCCTGAAGAAACTGCCTCATCATACTAGTAGCCAATACTGCACTAGACTGATTAATGCAACACTTCTTGCTGTGCCCCCCGTGCCCCCCCATAAACAGCCTGTAATTAAACAGTCTATGGGTGTGGCAGTAGTCAGGAGGAGTCCTGATCTACTAGGCACATTGGCCGGATGAGCTCGTAAACTGAATGACTGATTCCCTTGCCATTCGTGCAAACTGTTGGCACAGATTGGCATGCCTTCATTCAATAACTGCTTGAGTGCAAATTAACCAGGGGGATCACTGAAGCTCTTTGCATTGATGTGTTATGGACCTTAATTCATAATTCTTGTGAACTTCAAACCACGAAAAGCCTGGGAAGACAGAAGACAGGAAGACTTGATTAGTTCGAAAAACAGGTTCATCTATTATCTGTCATGGCTTTGGTTGACAATTAGGAGTTTTCACATCCATTAGAGCTAGGTCAGATTTAATAGCAGTGAGCTAAGAACTCCTTGCCTTTGCCATGCCTTGCAATAATTCCTTAGTGAGCAAAGTAGATATTTTCACCTTCCAAATGATTGAGAGGAGAGAGATGAAGGGATAAGCAGTCACTAAAGCTTATTTTTGCAGAGGGCTAGATTCCATTTCTCACCATTTAGCTTAGCTCCTTTGGATTGGAGCTTCTATCTTCTCTGTCAAAGGGGAGTTTAATAAATGATCCTGACTAATTAGCTTTGTGCACTCTCTTTTGTGTGTGTTGGGAATTCATTGTTTTTCTTTTTTAAAAACTGTGTAGGGCCACATCTTGAAGAAGAACAGAGCTTGACATAATTTTAGTTATCAAATGCTGGTAATTGACACAGAGACAGGCTACGCTTTACACAAGGTTATAATTAATCCAGTCCAGTGACCTCAAAGGCTGCTCTTCTGAGAAATGGGTGACTTGCGTTTTGATATGTTGTCAGCTACTTCAGCAGACATAAATTACAAATGAGGTACTAATGAACTATTTCATCACCAGTTTACCTTCTGAGATCAGTCTTCCTACTGCAAATTTACTGGTGCCTCATGGCTTTGGGGAGGGGAGAAAAAAGACTTGGAAGCACATGGATGGCAAAAGGACTCTAACTGAAGCAAGGTCTTTGTGCTGGCTATTAACATTTTGGATTGAGAAAGAAAGAAAGAAAGAAAGAAAGAAAGAAAGAAAGAAAATGCAAGTATTTTCAAAATAGACCGAAAACACTGCTTCCTTACATACATAATAGGGATCTGCACTAGTACCAAATTCAGGTTCAGAATTCAGAATTTTACCCTTTGGATTTAGAATTTACAATTCAGAATGTTCAGATCTCTGGAATTCTATTAGAGTAAATATCAATGCTACACAGACATTATTTTTATAAGAACATAAGAACAGCTTTTCTGGAACAGGCCACAGCCCATCTAGTCCAGCATTCTGTCTCACACAAAGGCTCACTATTTGCTTCAGGGTATTCCCAAGCAGATATTTTTATCGGCTTATGGTTCCCCTCAAATGGCATTGAGAGATATCCTGCCTATCTCTCCAACCCGGAGGTTGTCCTTAGGCATCCATAATCATAGCCATTGATACCCTTGTTCACCATTAACTTGTCCAGTCCTTTCTTAAAGCTGTCAGGGCTGACAGCTGTCACCACTTCTTCTGGCAGGGAATTCCACAGACCAGTGATCCTCTGGGTGAAAAAGTACTTTCTCTTATTTAGTTGAGATTTGGCACCCAAAAGTTTCATGACGTGTCCCCTTGTTCTAGTGTTGTGAGATAAGTTAAACAGTTTTTCCTTATCTACTTTGTTCACACCGTCTATGATTTTATAAACTTCAATCAGGTCACCTCTTAGGCGCCGTCATTCAAGAGTGAAGAGGCCCAGCCATTGCAGCCTCAGATGGTAAGGAAGGTGTTCCAGTCCCCAAATCATTCTAGTTGCCCTCCTCTGCACTTTTTCCATTTCCATATTATCCTTCTGGAGGTATGGTGACCAGAATTGTACACAATATTCCAGATGGGGTCTCACCATAGATTTATGAAGAAGTAAAATGACACTTGCTGACTTATTTTCTATACCCTTCCTAATGATCCCTAGCATTGAGTTTGCTTTTTTTTTTCACTGCCTCGGCATGCTGGGTTGACAACTTCATTGAGCTGTCCACCAGGACACCAAGGTCCCTTTCCTGGTTTGTTCCAAAGTGTTTAGACCCCATCAGTTTTCCCCTTTAAAAAATTACAAACAAGCAAAATGTTTTAGAAGGACTTCCCCGTCTCCTCTAACACCTTCTCAGTACAGATTCCTGGAAGAAAGGTCCATCACAGGTTACAAACCATGATGGAGATGTGTAATCTCCAGGCTTAAAACTGGGATACTTCAAGGGCCAGATGGAGGGGAGTGGTTTCAGGAGACAGATATCTAGTCTCGTGCGCTCCCAGACACATCTGGTGGGGCCACTGTGAGATAGATGGGCCTTTGGCCTGATCCAGCATGGCTCTTCTTATGTTCTTGCCCTTGCCCACCAACACACCAAGATCTCTTTCCTAATCCATCACAGATAGCTCAGAACCCATTAGTTGATAAAGTTTTGATTTTTTTTTTTGCCCCAATATGCCCTCTTATGCCCTGACTGTGAAATTTTCTCAGCAGCCTTTGGTGAGGGACTGTGTCAAAATCCTTCTGAAAATCCAGATAGACTATATCCACCAGTTCACCCAAATCCACATGACCTTTTCAAAGAATTCTAAAAGATTTGTCAGGCAATACTTACCCTTACAGAAGCCATGCTGATTTTCTCTCAGCAAAGTTTGTTCTTCTATGTATTATAAGATTTTTCTCTTGGATGAGGGTTTCCTCCATCTTCCTTGGGACAGACGTAAGGCTAACCGGCCTATAGTTTCCTGGGTCTCCCCTGCTTCCTTTTTTATAAATTGGTGTGACATCCGCTATCCTCCAGTCGTCCGTCACTGTGGCTGTTTTAAAAGACAAGTTGCATATTACCATTAAGAGATCTGCAATTTCATTTGTCAGTTCCCTGATAACCCTTGGGTGGATGCCATCTGGGCCCGGTGACTTGTTGATCTTCAATTTATCAATTAAACCTAAAACATTCTCTCTTTTAACCTGACAGTTCCATGTCAGTTTCTTGTCCATGTATCTCTGTTCAAATCAGTCCTTCTTTGGAACACTGGCATAACTAGGGTGAGCAGCAATCTGGGGGTGCCTGGAGGGAGAGCAGGAGGATGAACCCATGCACCATCCCACGCAGCAGTCCTCCTTTCACCCCACTAAGTTTTGGCAATGCTTAGTTGAGGGAAAGGAGGAAAAGGAAGCAGGCATTTTCCCCCCAAGCAGCACCTCCATCAATTGCTCCACCCTCGTCCCCCCCCCAAGGGGAAAAGAAAAGAGGGAAGCGTGTGACAGAGGTGCTGCTGGGGGGGCAATCCCATTACCTGCTTCCCTTTCATTCTTTCCCCAGGCTAACGATTGCCTTAGCCGGGGAAAGGAGGAGTGGGAATTGTGTTATAGAGGTGATAGCTTGGTGCTATCCGCACACGGTGCGGTTTGCACAGGACAGACTTAACTGGAAAGGAGACCCACAAAGAGGGCATGAGAAGGAGAAACCCTTCTTCTCCTCCCCCACTTCTCCCCCAGGATCTGGGGCCCCTTGCTGGGTGGGTAAGACATGGTTGGGGGAGAGGCTGCAAAAACTGACTTTGACCCCGGGCGCTCCAAACTTTAGCTATGCCACTGCTTTGGAATTTCATCATGAACATCTTTCAAAAATAAGTTTTAAAAAAGACCAGCATTATGAAAAAAAAACTGCTTCCAGATATCTAATCATATGAATTTCTATTCAGAAGGAAGTCCCATTGAATTCAAGGGGAATTTGGCCTTATGCAGCCATTGAGGAAATGTGCTGATTTAACATACACATTGTGGTAGCTCACAAGCATGTCTGCTCTCTGTCTTGGGTCCCGTTGCCCTTGTACACCTGGAATGGGGGTTAGAGTCTGACGTGGAGACACACATACATACACAATTTGTGGAGGCTCTTGACATGATTTAGAACTCTGTCATGTGCAAAATTTCCAAGGACAACACTATCCTCCCAGACTCCTCACCCTGCGTAAAGGTTGGCCAAACATATAGCAAAGTGTGTTGAGGGGAAGTGAGAGGCTGCAGGATTGTCAGACTGATATGGAGACATACCAAAGATTATGCTGTTCCTTCAGAGTTTGTCAGCCTCCATGAGCACATCCGATCTTGCCTGATTTTGGAAGCTAAGCAGGGTCGGGCCTGGTTAGTACTTGGACCACCTGGGAATACCAGGTGCTGTAGGCACCTGGAGTGGGAACTGGCAAACCACTCCAGTATTCCTGCCAAGAAAACTCCATGGACATGGGGTCATGAAGAGTCGGTCACGACCATAACGATGCAACACACACACACACACACACACACACACACAGAGAGAGAGAGAGAGAGAGAGAGAGAGAGAGAGAGAGACGTGTGTGTGTGTGTGTGTGTGTGTGTGTGTGTGTGTGTGTGTGTGTGTGTGTGTGTGTGTGTGTGTGTGTGTGTGTCAAGGGCAGATGAATCAGGTGGGTGGGGCTAGTACATCAACATATTCTGTGGGTGAATGAAAAAGGCTTTACACCGAGCGAATGTACTGGAATTTCCATTTTGTGCTCACGGTGCAATCCTATAGCTATAGTCGCCACTGAGCTCCAGTGGGTCTTACTCCTAAGTATGCTGGTATTCAGTCACAGTCTAAAGCAGCCTTTCTGAAGAATCAGACCATCAGTCCTGGACCACCCAGCTGGTTGGCCTGAGGAAGTCTTCTCACAGTGAGCTTGGCTTTGGCACCGTAGTAATGGCTGAATTCCTTAGACCTAACAAAGCAGCTGGGTTTTCTCTCTCCTGATCCAGACGTTGGGTGTTCTTGTGTTATTTTTAAAAGGCCAGAGTGTGAATCAAAGAAGCTTGAGCTAAGAGTAGAGACAGGTGGTGAGGGTGACATCTGAAAAGGCATCATCATGCCTCCAGCAATTGCTGTGGGAGGGGGTCTTTTCCCTATATTTACTGATTTAAACATATTAGTTGTGTTCCTATAATTATATCCCAAGCTGCATATATGTAAAAAAAAAAACACCACAAAAAGAGTATGACAAGTGTTTTTAAGCGGTGCTATGTATCAACAAAGCTCCAGACAAAAAATGATCAAATTGCAAAGAACATTGGGATTAAAATAAGTTATCTTTCTGATCTTCAAAAATATGCTCTAAATTGATATCTAAATTTGGTAAATAAATGTATTTTCTGGGCAACAATCCTGGAACCAAGAATGAACAGTTTCACATATTTATCTGTTTGCTTGTCACATTTATATTCCATTTAATGTAATAAAATGTACATGAAATAACCATATCAAAACACACAAAGAATAATTAACCCACATTATAGACCCTATGTAACATAGTATGAAACATAAAATAGAGAACACTAAACAATTTTACAAGCAAAGAAAATTTTGCATTAAAAAGTAGGATAACCCACCACATTTAGAGCTCACATTTTCTCTTCTTGAACAGCCCATGGGAATGTGTTTCACAGCATAGGAAATGGGACGGGGAACTAGTTTTGCTGAATCTAAACCCCACCCACTCCACCTTTCTCTAATCCTGGCCTAAGATTGGGCTGGCATAGCAGATGTGAGTCTGGGGCAAGAAGTTTAGATCTGGCATAAATCAGCTCCTCACCCATTCCTTTTTGGATGGCAGATTCAGTTGGGTTGGCATATTCAGCTGTGCCAGCAGATCTGAGATCAACCCAGGTTGCTCTCTCTGGCACAACAGGCTTCTGTCCAATTCCCAGTTTACCACAGCAGGCAGATTTTGGAATTTGGACGGCATCACAAAATCATTGATTCTACCCAAACGTAGGTGGAAATTTACTTTCGCAGGAGGTTTGAGTCTGCCACACCTTCCCTTGAGCCTCAAGGACCCTTAGAAAAATGCTCTGGAGGCAGCATCAGAGACTGCAGTGGTGGGACAGACTACCAAGAATTTGGTGGCAGTAAGTACAAGTCGTCCTAGCTCAACTCACATAGCATCCCAACCATTTTTATCCTTAAGGGGTTATCTTATCCCCAGCAAAGGCTCGAGATTGCAAGGGCTAGACCAGAACAGAGGGTGGGGAGAAAAGTGAACATGCTTTTAGGACACAAATAAGTATTTACTCACGCAAACTGAGCTGCGCTGGTGTCATGTTTTATAAAATTGACTACCAGCTGACTGCTCCTGTGTTATAATGCCATCTTTGATATCATAAAGTCTAAAGGTAGGCTAACTACGGTAATTCCCATGGATCTCTGTTTATTTTAATTAGAATCTCAAAAATGCACACACACACACACACACAATAAAGGAATTAATTCATTCCAAATGAAATTATGTTAAGCAAATTTTCCTTTATACAAATTTCCCATAGGAATGCATTGAAAACAGAGTAATACCTAATCACGACCATTTTTATGTTGTATGAATTCGCCCCATAGACGATTCTGTTAAGCAAATTTCCCCTCTCTCCATAATTTTTTACGTTGTACTGATTTTATGTTATACAAGCCATTTGTTATACGAGGGTCCACTGTATGTATATATAGCCTTTTAAAGAACTTAAGCTTTGATATCCTTTTTTTAAAAAAAAAACCAACAAATGGAGAAAACGTTTGAAAACAATAATTGTTTCAGGATACAGGAGCACTTTGCTTTCTTCAGTCTGAAACACTCTGTGATTCTGTTCTGCTTCTCATTCAGCATTGACAATTTCCCATCCAAAGAATTATAACTCTTGGGTTTTATTCCAACACATTCCAAAACATCTTTGCAAAAAGGCATTTAAGAAAAGTGAACAACATGTCCTAGACTAAAATATGTCACAAAGTAAACATAAATGGGGGAATTCTTCTCTCATTTATTTCTCGTCATTTTGAAAGCAGACAATTCAAACGTCAAAAAGGGAGAGAAATCTTTGGCTTCTGACTATTTTTAAGCCACAGAGATGTGCTGTCAGACATTTTCTCTGTCATGCTGTGGAAATTCCCAGGTTGGACCCAAGGCTGGTGAAACCTGCTCCCAACAATAAATATTACATTAGAATAAATGTTAAGTCCCTCCCAATGCTCCACTACATTTGCATCATCCTAATATCAGTTTAGTTAGACCAGGTCTAAGAAACAAATGAGCGAAACACTTTTCCTGGATTCTTTGCCACCTATGGGGGTATGTACACAGGCATTCAGCCTGCTGTCTGGTCTGTTGCAGGGATGGGCTGATTCACTCCTAAAGCCAGCAATCAGACAACAACTTTGCTGGAGTGAACCAGCCAAACCCTAGAGCAGGGATGGCAAACCTTTTTGACACCGAGTGCCCAAACTCGGTGATGGGGACAGTGGCGGCGGAGGGGTCAGGGTCACCAGTGGTGGCGGCAGTGGGGCAGGGATGGCGGAGGTGGGGCAGTGGGAGCAAGGGCGATGGCGATGGTGACGGCAGCAGCGGGAGGGTCGGGATCAGCGGCAGCAGGGGGAAGAGGGGGCGAAGGCAGCAAGGGTGATGGGGTGGCGGGGTCAGGGTCATCGGCGGCGGTGGGGGGAGGCAGAGATGGTGGCAATGATGGCGGTGGAATGGGGGCGGCGGAGGTAGGGCCAATGGCAGCAGGGGGCGGCGGCGATGGCAGCGATGGCGATGGGGACGGCAGCGGCAGGGTCGGCCTGGCACACGACATGCTCCCTGCCCCCCTACTTCCCCCTCCGCAAATTCCTCATGGCTGGTCCAGCAGAGGGGGGAGGGGGCAGGAAGCACGTCGTGTGCCAGGGGAAAACTCTCCACGTGCCACCTTTGACACGTGTGCCATAGGTTCGCCATCCCTGCCCTAGAGCAATTTTGGCACTCCAGATGTTTTGGACCACAACCCCCAGAATTCCAAGCCTAGATTGCCAGTGACAAAGGACTGTGGGAATTGTGGTCCAAAATGTCTGGAGTGCCAAAGGTTCGCCACCACTGCCTTAGAGCATACCTTTCCACACATTTCTGCCCCTATTAGGGGTTTCTACTTTTTTGTGTAAGTAGGAGCTGCCTGTATGGGTTTGTTTCCAGTGCACATGATCACTGGAAATGAACCAAAACCATCTGGCAAATTGAAGTTTCCTTCACTTTGTTGCTGTTCTTCAATTTCCTCATATCAGTAGTGGTTTATTATTTCCTGGCAATATGCTTCCACTCTGGGGTAAGAGATAAGAACATAGGAACATAAGAACAGCCTTGCTGGAACAGGCCACAGCCCATCCAGTCCAGCATTCTGTCTTACACAGTGACTCACCATTTGCTCAGGGTATTCCCTAGCAGATGTCTTCCCCTGCTTAAGATTCCCTGCAAATGCTAGTGAGAGGTATCCTGCCTATCTCTCCAACCCAGAGGTTGTCCTTAGGCATCCATAATGATAGCCATTGATACCCTTGTTCTCCATGAACTTGTACAATCCTTTTTTAAAGCTGTCAAGCCTGACAGCTGTCACCACTTTTTCTGACAGGGAGTTCCACAGACCAGTGATCCTCTGGGTGAAAAAGTACTTCATGTTATATGTTTGAGATCTAGCACCCAAAGGTTTCATGGAGTGCCCTCTAGTTCTAGTGTTGTGGGATAGGGAAAACAGCTTTTCCTTATCTACTTTGTCCATACCGTTTATGATTTTGTAAACTTCAATTAGGTCACCTCTTAGGAGCTGTTGTTCAAGAGTGAAGAGGCCCAGCCGTTGCAGCCACAAATGGTAAGGAAGGTATTCCAGTCCCTTAATCATTCTGGTTGCCCTCCTCTGCACTTCTTCCATTGCCACTGTTTTGCCCACTCCCCCAGTGTCAAGAGATCCCTCTGGAGCTCCTCACAATCTCTCTGTTTTTACTACCCTGTATAATTTAGTGGTGTCGGCAAATTTGGCTACCTTGCTTTTTAATACTACTTTTAGATCATTTATGAAGAGGTTAAAAAACAGGCGTCCCAGTACTGAACTTTGGGGTACCCCACTCTTTACCACCCTCCACTTGGAGAAGTGTCCATGTAATGCTACCCTTTGTTTCCTTCCCTTAGCCAGTTGCTGATCCAGGACAAGACCTGTCCCTTGATTCCTTGACTGGCAAGCTTATTCAAGAGCCTCTGGTGTGGGACCTTGTCAAAAGCCTTCTGAAATTCAACTGGATCTTCCTTATCCACATGCCTCTTAATACTCTCAAAAATTCCAACAGATTAGTGAGGCATGATTTGCCCTTGCAGAAGCCATATTGGCTCTCCTTCAGCAATGCCTTCTCTTCTATGTGCCTATAAATTTTATCTTTTAGGATGGTTTCCATCACTTTACCTGGGACATATGTCAAACTCTCCAGTTAGTAATTTCCTGGATCACCTCTGGATCCTTTTTTGAAGATTGGTGTTACATTCGCTACCTTCCAGTCATTAGGCACAATGCCTGATTTGACAGAAAGATTATATATTTTGGCTAGGATATCAGCAATTTGATCCACATGTGTTCTAATGTACCCTTGCTTCCACAATTACTCCAACAGCTAGCTGAGATTTCTTGAATAGACACCCTGTTAAATCAAAGAATAATTACAAATGAAGCTTTGTTATTATTATTTTCAATATTTAAGAATGGAATTGCAAATCTAATTGGTGTAGCAAGAACTGAAATTGCAAAAAAACTGGAGAAATGCTTCAAGACCTTTCAGCACAAAAATATATAAACAGAATCTGGCAAATGATCCTTATGGGAAAGTTGACCAATCAAATTAAAATATCCAGAGGAGAAATAAAACATAAATTTATGAAAACCTGGAAACCTTTATTAACATATGGAATTAGTACAATAAAGGAAGAATGTGCTGTGGCAAATAATTTTGACTGCTGGGATGTAATATTTTAAAATAATTAATTAGCTATATTAGATTATGAATTAGTGGGTGTACATAGAGAAAGATAATGTGCTTATAGAATATAAAGGTAAGATGGTGGTATTGTGTATTATAATTCTACCTTGCCTTGTCATGCTATGGATGTTAATTTATTTGAATAAAAATTAACAATTATATATATATATATATATATATATATATATATATATATATATATATATATATATATATATATATATATATATATATATATATATATATATATATATATATATATATATATATATATATATATATATATATATATGCATGTTAGGGTGGATTTGGTTTCTTCCCGTGTAGAAATCTGGTTGTTTTGGCGACGTTTCGAGAGGTCTCACTCGTCATCTTCAGGCTGGTGTTCTGGCTTCTTTCTTCTTGAAGCAAAGCGTGGTCTCAGTTGAAGTCCTTCTATAAATACTGCTGGGGGTGTGGTTTGCTTGCTTTGTTGCTGATTGCAGGTTCCTTTGTTCCTTTGTTCTTTTGTGATCTGCTGTGTGGCTGAGGCGATCGTTAAGGGATTAACTGCTGGTGGCTGTTTAGATGGCTGTTTAGATGCTGGTGGGTTAGATGGCTGGTGGGTTCTGGCAGTATCCTGGGCTTTGGTGGAGTGGGGTCCTGTGTCTTGTGAATTCATTTTGGTCTGGCTACGTGTCTGTGGTCTCCCAATGTTTTTGGGGTGTGTGAGTGTGCTCCATGTGGTGACTGGAGTGGGGTGCCGCAGTAGATGGTGCAGTCGTGGTTTTGTTATTGGATGGTGGTTTCGTTTCATCTGTGGGAAGGGTCTGGGTTTGTGTTTGGTGTGGATGGAAGGTGGTGGCATCTTGTGTCCTTTTGGACCTGGTGTCAGTCTTTGTGACAGAGGCTCGTCTGTTGACCAGGGCTAGTTTCAGATGTCGGGCAAGCGGGAGGTGTCATCACGTTTATTCATGTTGTTTGGGTGTTTCTCTATTTCAATGGCTTCCATGATTATTCGACTGTTGAAGTGTTCAGTTTTGGAGATGAGTTTGGTTCTTTCAAAGTCAATTTCATGACCTGTTGTTTTTATGTGCTGGAAGAGAGAGGAAGATTTTTCTTCTTTTTTGACTGCGTTCTTGTGTTCTGCGATGCGTGCGCTTATTCTCCTGTTTGTTTGTCCGATGTATGTGGCTGGACAGACTTTGCATGGTATTTCGTAGACTCCTTGGCTTTCTAGCTCAATCTTGTCTTTGGGGTTTCTTAAGATGTTGGCTATTTTTTGGTCGGTGCAAAAGGCTGTCTTGATATTGTGTTTGTGGAGAATTTTGCTGATTTTGTCTGTGGATTAGTTTGGTGACACCTTTGTTATCTGGCCACACGGGAAAGATAAACTGAACAACTTCCTCACACATCTCAACAGCCTACACCCCAAAATACAATTCACTATGGAAATAGAAGCCAACAACCAACTTCCCTTCCTGGACGTCCTAATCTACAAAAAACCCGACGGCTCCTTAGGACATACCATCTACCAGAAAAAAACACATACAAACCGCTACTTAAATGCACAATCACACCACCACCCTGCACAGATCAACTCCGTAGCAAAAACCCTCATCTCCAGAACCAAACGCCTCGCTGACAAAGACCACCTAAAAACTGAATTACACTCTCTCTCGAATGTTTTAATTGCGAACGGATTCCAAAAAAACACCATCACCAAACTAATCCAAAAGGAAACACCCCCCAAGAACCAAGAAACAGAAGAGAACAACGGCACCGCCCTCCTCCCTTACATCAAAGGCACCACAGACAAAATCAGCAAAATTCTCCACAAACACAATATCAAGACAGCCTTTTGCACCGACCAAAAAATAGCCAACATTTTAAGAAACCCCAAAGACAAGATTGAGCTAGAAAGCCAAGGAGTCTACGAAATACCATGCAAAGTCTGTCCAGCCACATACATCGGACAAACAAACAGGAGAATAAGCGCACGCATCGCAGAACACAAGAACGCAGTCAAAAAAGAAGAAAAATCTTCCTCTCTCTTCCAGCACATAAAAACAACAGGTCATGAAATTGACTTTGAAAGAACCAAACTCATCTCCAAAACTGAACACTTCAACAGTCGAATAATCATGGAAGCCATTGAAATAGAGAAACACCCAAACAACATGAATAAACGTGATGACACCTCCCGCTTGCCCGACATCTGGAAACTAGCCCTGGTCAACAGACGAGCCTCTGTCACAAAGACTGACACCAGGTCCAAAAGGACACAAGATGCCACCACCTTCCATCCACACCAAACACAAACCCAGACCCTTCCCACAGATGAAACGAAACCACCATCCAATAACAAAACCACGACTGCACCATCTACTGTGGCACCCCACTCCAGTCACCACATGGAGCACACTCACACACCCCAAAAAAACATTGGGAGACCACAGACACGTAGCCAGACCAAAATGAATTCACAAGACACAGGACCCCACTCCACCAAAGCCCAGGATACTGCCAGAACCCACCAGCCATCTAACCCACCAGCATCTAAACAGCCATCTAAACAGCCACCAGCAGTTAATCCCTTAACGATCGCCTCAGCCACACAGCAGATCACAAAAGAACAAAGGAACAAAGGAACCTGCAATCAGCAACAAAGCAAGCAAACCACACCCCCAGCAGTATTTATAGAAGGACTTCAACTGAGACCACGCTTTGCTTCAAGAAGAAAGAAGCCAGAACACCAGCCTGAAGATGACGAGTGAGACCTCGTCGAAACGTCGCCAAAACAACCAGATTTCTACACGGGAAGAAACCCGAATCCACCCTAACATGCATATATATACCCGTGAAAATCTACGAAAACATATATATATATATATATATATATATATATATATATATATATATATATATATATATATATATATATATATATATATATATATATATATATATATATATATATATATATATATATATATATATACGTCCAGGAAGGGAAGTTGGTTGTTGGCTTCTATTTCCATAGTGAATTGTATTTTGGGGTGTAGGCTGTTGAGATGTGTGAGGAAGTTGTTCAGTTTATCTTTCCCGTGTGGCCAGATAACAAAGGTGTCGTCAACATATCTGAGCCAGAGTTTGGGTTTATGTTCAGACTTCTGTAACGCGTTGGTTTCAAAGTGTTCCATATATAGGTTTGCGATGACCGGTGAGAGGGTGATCCCATGGGTGCTCCTTCTATCTGTTTGTATCTTTGTCCATTGTGGATGAAGTATGTGTTGGTTAGGCAGTGGTTGGTCAGATCTAGGATGTGTTTGGGGGGGTTGTATTTGTTGTGGATAGCTGTCAAGGCTTCTTGAATGGGCACTTGTGTGAAGAGCGAAACAACATCGAAGCTCACGAGTAGGTCATTGGGTTGTAGGTCTTGTTTCTTTATAATTTCTATGAAGTGGAACGAGTTTTGTACGTATGAAGTGATGGATTCTGCATAGGGCTGGAGTTGTTTGGCAAGAAATTTGGCGAGGTTTTGTAGAGGTGAGCCTATGGAGCTGACTATGGGTCTGAGAGGTGTTCCTTCTTTGTGAATCTTGGGGAGGCCGTAGAGCTTGGGGCATCTGGATGATTTCTCTCTGGGGATGATGCTTGGCTTGATTTCTTCACTTAAGGGAGAGGCTTTTATTTTGGCTTTGGTGGTTTTTTCCAGGTAGGTGGTGGGGTCTGTGTTCAAAGGTATGTAAGCAGGGTCTTGTAGTAGGTTGGATAATTTGGCTTGGTAGTCGGATGTGTTCATCACCACTGTGGCATTGCCTTTGTCTGCTGGGAGAATGATTATGTTGTTGTCTTTCCTCAGGTTGGAGAGGGCTTTTTGTTCTTCTTTGTGTAAATTGCTTCTGGGTGGTTTGCTGGAGCAGAGGACATTGGTGACTTCGAGTCTGATTTTGTTGGCTTCATCTGGGTTGATTTTGGTTAGGCTGGCTTCCACTCCGCATATGATGTTTTCGGTGGGGATGTGTCTGGGGCGATTGCAAAGTTGAATCCTTTGGAAAGGACTTTGGTCTCTGCGATGGTGAGTGTCATGTCTGATATGTTGTGAACTGTTTTTTTCATGGGCTGTTGTGTGTGTGGGTTGGGCTTCTGGCGTTTTCCAGTTTGTGGAGTTTGTTGGTGTGTGTGTCTGTCTTGTGGGAGGTCTCTGTTTCAGCTCTCCAGGCGGCCAGTTGCTTGGATTTGTTCCAGAGTGTTGGGTGGATTTTGTTGCTGAGTTTGAGGTGGAGAGTGAGTAGGTCTCTGTTGGTTTGATCTAGTAGGTATCTTTTCCTGTGTAGTTCGCTTCTGATTAGGGCTAGTTCTGTTCTTTTCAGGATCCTTTCGCTGGATGGGGTTTTGAGTGGAATTTCAGTTGGAAGCTTGTGGGGATCACATTTTTGTCTCGGCAGTTGCGTAGGAATGCAATGTCACATAAGATGGTGGCTCTTCGGACTTCTAGTTTCTCGTAGGTTCTGGTCAGCTGGAAGGTTTCCTCCCGTAGAGGTCGGATATTTGTTTTCGTAGATTTTCACGGGTATAGGTATGCATGTTAGGGTGGATTCGGGTTTCTTCCGTGTAGAAATCTGGTTGTTCTGGCGACGTTTCGACGAGGTCTCACTCGTCATCTTCAGGCTGGTGTTCTGGCTTCTTTCTTCTTGAAGCAAAGTGTGGTCTCAGTTGAAGTCCTTCTATAAATACTGCTGGGGGTGTGGTTTGCTTGCTCTGTTGCTGATTGTAGGTTCCTTTGTTCCTTTGTTCTTTTGTGATCTGCTGTGTGGCTGAGGCGATCGTTAAGGGATTAACTGCTGATGGCTGTTTAGATGGCTGTTTACATGCTGGTGGGTTAGATGGCTGGTAGGTTCTGGCAGTATCCTGGGCTTTGGTGGAGTGGGGTCCTGTGTCTTGTGAATTCATTTTGGTCTGGCTACGTGTCTGTGGTCTCCCAATGTTTTTTTTGGGTGTGTGAGTGTGCTCCATGTGGTGACTGGAGTGGGGTGCCGCAGTAGATGGTGCAGTCGTGGTTTTGTTATTGGATGGTGGTTTCGTTTCATCTGTGGGAAGGGTCTGGGTTTGTGTTTGGTGTGGATGGAAGGTGGTGGCATCTTGTGTCCTTTTGGACCTGGTGTCAGTCTTTGTGACAGAGGCTCGTCTGTTGACCAGGGCTAGTTTCCAGATGTCAGGTAAGCGGGAGGTGTCATCACGTTTATTCATGTTGTTTGGGTGTTTCTCTATTTCAATGGCTTCCATGATTATTCGACTGTTGAAGTGTTCAGTTTTGGAGATGAGTTTGGTTCTTTCAAAGTCAATTTCATGACCTGTTGTTTTTATGTGCTGGAAGAGAGAGGAAGATTTTTCTTCTTTTTGACTGCGTTCTTGTGTTCTGCGATGCGTGCGCTTATTCTCCTGTTTGTTTGTCCGATGTATGTGGCTGGACAGGCTTTGCATGGTATTTCGTAGACTCCTTGGTTTTCTAGCTCAATCTTGTCTTTGGGGTTTCTTAAGATGTTGGCTATTTTTTGGTCGGTGCAAAAGGCTGTCTTGATATTGTGTTTGTGGAGAATTTTGCTGATTTTGTCTGTGGTGCCTTTGATGTAAGGGAGGAGGGCGGTGCCGTTGTTCTCTTCTGTTTCTTGGTTCTTGGGGGGTGTTTCCTTTTGGATTAGTTTGGTGATGGTGTTTTTTTGGAATCCGTTCGCAATTAAAACATTCGAGAGAGTGTGTAATTCAGTTTTTAGGTGGTCTTTGTCAGCGAGGCGTTTGGTTCTGGAGATGAGGGTTTTTGCTACGGAGTTGATCTGTGCAGGGTGGTGGTGTGATTGTGCATTTAAGTAGCGGTTTGTATGTGTTTTTTTCTGGTAGATGGTATGTCCTAAGGAGCCGTCGGGTTTTTTGTAGATTAGGACGTCCAGGAAGGGAAGTTGGTTGTTGGCTTCTATTTCCATAGTGAATTGTATTTTGGGGTGTAGGCTGTTGAGATGTGTGAGGAAGTTGTTCAGTTTATCTTTCCCGTGTGGCCAGATAACAAAGGTGTCGTCAACATATCTGAGCCAGAGTTTGGGTTTATGTTCAGACTTCTGTAACGCGTTGGTTTCAAAGTGTTCCATATATAGGTTTGCGATGACCGGTGAGAGGGGTGATCCCATGGGTGCTCCTTCTATCTGTTTGTATCTTTGTCCATTGTGGATGAAGTATGTGTTGGTTAGGCAGTGGTTGGTCAGATCTAGGATGTGTTTGGGGGGGTTGTATTTGTTGTGGATAGCTGTCAAGGCTTCTTGAATGGGCACTTGTGTGAAGAGCGAAACAACATCGAAGCTCACGAGTAGGTCATTGGGTTGTAGGTCTTGTTTCTTTATAATTTCTATGAAGTGGAACGAGTTTTGTACGTATGAAGTGATGGATTCTGCATAGGGCTGGAGTTGTTTGGCAAGAAATTTGGCGAGGTTTTGTAGAGGTGAGCCTATGGAGCTGACTATGGGTCTGAGAGGTGTTCCTTCTTTGTGAATCTTGGGGAGGCCGTAGAGCTTGGGGCATCTGGATGATTTCTCTCTGGGGATGATGCTTGGCTTGATTTCTTCACTTAAGGGAGAGGCTTTTATTTTGGTGAGACCTCGTCGAAACGTCGCCAGAACAACCAGATTTCTACACGGGAAGAAACCCGAATCCACCCTAACATGCATACCTATACCCGTGAAAATCTACGAAAACAAATATCCGACCTCTACGGGAGGAAACCTTCCAGCTGACCAGAACCTACGAGAAACTAGAAGTCCGAAGAGCCACCATCTTATGTGACATTGCATTCCTACGCAACTGCCGAGACAAAAATGTGATCCCCACAAGCTTCCAACTGAAATTCCACTCAAAAACCCCATCCAGCGAAAGGATCCTGAAAAGAACAGAACTAGCCCTAATCAGAAGCGAACTACACAGGAAAAGATACCTACTAGATCAAACCAACAGAGACCTACTCACTCTCCACCTCAAACTCAGCAACAAAATCCACCCAACACTCTGGAACAAATCCAAGCAACTGGCCGCCTGGAGAGCTGAAACAGAGACCTCCCACAAGACAGACACACACACCAACAAACTCCACAAACTGGAAAACGCCAGAAGCCCAACCCCCACACAACAGCCCATGAAAAAAACAGTTCACAACATATCAGACAGGACACTCACCATCGCAGAGACCAAAGTCCTTTCCAAAGGATTCAACTTTGCAATCGCCCCAGACACATCCCCACCGAAAACATCATATGCGGAGTGGAAGCCAGCCTAACCAAAATCAACCCAGATGAAGCCAACAAAATCAGACTCGAAGTCACCAATGTCCTCTGCTCCAGCAAACCACCCAGAAGCAATTTACACAAAGAAGAACAAAAAGCCCTCTCCAACCTGAGGAAAGACAACAACATAATCATTCTCCCAGCAGACAAAGGCAATGCCACAGTGGTGATGAACACATCCGACTACCAAGCCAAATTATCCAACCTACTACAAGACCCTGCTTACATACCTTTGAACACAGACCCCACCACCTACCTGGAAAAAACCACCAAAGCCAAAATAAAAGCCTCTCCCTTAAGTGAAGAAATCAAGCCAAGCATCATCCCCAGAGAGAAATCATCCAGATGCCCCAAGCTCTACGGCCTCCCAAGATTCACAAAGAAGGAACACCTCTCAGACCCATAGTCAGCTCCATAGGCTCACCTCTACAAAACCTCGCCAAATTTCTTGCCAAACAACTCCAGCCCTATGCAGAATCCATCACTTCATACGTACAAAACTCGTTCCACTTCATAGAAATTATAAAGAAACAAGACCTACAACCCAATGACCTACTCGTGAGCTTCGATGTTGTTTCGCTCTTCACACAAGTGCCCATTCAAGAAGCCTTGACAGCTATCCACAACAAATACAACCCCCCCAAACACATCCTAGATCTGACCAACCACTGCCTAACCAACACATACTTCATCCACAATGGACAAAGATACAAACAGATAGAAGGAGCACCCATGGGATCACCCCTCTCACCGGTCATCGCAAACCTATATATGGAACACTTTGAAACCAACGCGTTACAGAAGTCTGAACATAAACCCAAACTCTGGCTCAGATATGTTGACGACACCTTTGTTATCTGGCCACACGGGAAAGATAAACTGAACAACTTCCTCACACATCTCAACAGCCTACACCCCAAAATACAATTCACTATGGAAATAGAAGCCAACAACCAACTTCCCTTCCTGGACGTCCTAATCTACAAAAAACCCGACGGCTCCTTAGGACATACCATCTACCAGAAAAAAACACATACAAACCGCTACTTAAATGCACAATCACACCACCACCCTGCACAGATCAACTCCGTAGCAAAAACCCTCATCTCCAGAACCAAACGCCTCGCTGACAAAGACCACCTAAAAACTGAATTACACACTCTCTCGAATGTTTTAATTGCGAACGGATTCCAAAAAAACACCATCACCAAACTAATCCAAAAGGAAACACCCCCCAAGAACCAAGAAACAGAAGAGAACAACGGCACCGCCCTCCTCCCTTACATCAAAGGCACCACAGACAAAATCAGCAAAATTCTCCACAAACACAATATCAAGACAGCCTTTTGCACCGACCAAAAAATAGCCAACATCTTAAGAAACCCCAAAGACAAGATTGAGCTAGAAAACCAAGGAGTCTACGAAATACCATGCAAAGCCTGTCCAGCCACATACATCGGACAAACAAACAGGAGAATAAGCGCACGCATCGCAGAACACAAGAACGCAGTCAAAAAGAAGAAAAATCTTCCTCTCTCTTCCAGCACATAAAAACAACAGGTCATGAAATTGACTTTGAAAGAACCAAACTCATCTCCAAAACTGAACACTTCAACAGTCGAATAATCATGGAAGCCATTGAAATAGAGAAACACCCAAACAACATGAATAAACGTGATGACACCTCCCGCTTACCTGACATCTGAAACTAGCCCTGGTCAACAGACGAGCCTCTGTCACAAAGACTGACACCAGGTCCAAAAGGACACAAGATGCCACCACCTTCCATCCACACCAAACACAAACCCAGACCCTTCCCACAGATGAAACGAAACCACCATCCAATAACAAAACCACGACTGCACCATCTACTGCGGCACCCCACTCCAGTCACCACATGGAGCACACTCACACACCCCAAAAAAACATTGGGAGACCACAGACACGTAGCCAGACCAAAATGAATTCACAAGACACAGGACCCCACTCCACCAAAGCCCAGGATACTGCCAGAACCTACCAGCCATCTAACCCACCAGCATGTAAACAGCCATCTAAACAGCCATCAGCAGTTAATCCCTTAACGATCGCCTCAGCCACACAGCAGATCACAAAAGAACAAAGGAACAAAGGAACCTACAATCAGCAACAGAGCAAGCAAACCACACCCCCAGCAGTATTTATAGAAGGACTTCAACTGAGACCACACTTTGCTTCAAGAAGAAAGAAGCCAGAACACCAGCCTGAAGATGACGAGTGAGACCTCGTCGAAACGTCGCCAGAACAACCAGATTTCTACACGGGAAGAAACCCGAATCCACCCTAACATGCATACCTATACCCGTGAAAATCTACGAAAACATATATATATATATATATATATATATATATATATATATATATATATATATATATATATATATATATATAAAACAATATTATATATATATATATATATATATATATCAGTGGTGGTTTATATGGACAGCTTAGTCACTTTATAATATGGGGTAACTGGAAAACTAAAAACTTCCTCTCTGTTCTATGTTCGCCCTGATCAGCTGGAAGGCAGGCACATGCTCGGAGGTAGTGACCAGCTTCCTCGCAAAGAGCCTGGTCAATGCAAATCCAGGAAGGAGGTGGTGGGAGCAGAAGTGCAGTAGCAACACATTGGAGGAGCAGATGAACTAGGGAGAATGGAGCAGTGGGAAGGGGCAGGAAGTCCATCCTGGCTTGTCAAAGCAAATGAAGCATTAGGGGTGGAGTGTTCAGTGTTTTATGTTTTACTTTGGAAGAATGGGATCCCCAAACTGGGTCCCAAACCAAAGCACAAAGTAGCCTAGTTTGTCATTTTTTTCACTTTGTGGTTGGGTTTGTGCCTATCATCATCATCATCACCACCACTATCATCACCATCATCATCATGATTATCATTCTCTCATGGATCTGGAAGTTGAGTCATGGCAACTGGATTTCTTTTCTTGAGAGACTGAAACGTTTCGTTGCTCATCCAAACAGCTTTGGCAGTCTGAGGAAAGCTAGTTGTGAGCCCTCCATTTTATGTCTCTTGTCCACCTAATGAGCCTATGGGGGCTATTGTCCACCTAATGACCCTCTTCATGCCATTGTCCATCTTAAAAGCCTATTTCAGACCTGGGTGACATGAGGTCAAAGTAACTATAAAATGGAGGACTTGCAACTAGCTTTCCTCAGACTGACAAAGCTGTTTAGATGAGCAGTGAAACGTTTTTCAATCTCTCAAGAAAAGAAGTCCAGTTACCAAGACTCAACCTCCAGATAAACTCATCTGGATGACTGAGAATCTTCACAGACCTCTTATGGATGTTGCAGGTCCTTTCAACTAGGAACTTGGGAATCTTGTATCAACTCAATGCCATTTTCCAATCTATGCCAGTATTTTATATGTTGACTGGCAGCAGTTCTGTAAGGTTTCCAGGAGATATTTTTGCCATCACCTGCTGTCCCTCTTATCTACCTTCATGAAAAGTCCCATTGCCTGCTTGACTCTTGCAAACTCAAGGCTGTGTGGCTTTTCTCGTTAGCTGAAACCCAATAGTAACGAGAGTAGATCCATTGAATCAGTGGGGTTGTTGTGAGTCAGTTCTTCAGTAAGTTCCATTGATGCAATGGGCTCACTCTAGTTGCCATTTCCTTCTGAATTTCAGACACTGGATCAATCTGTCACATGCCATCCCGATCCTGTTAAAGGAACTGAACCTGTAATTTGAGCACTTTCAAACATGGCAACATTTTCATTATATCATTACATGTTTACAAATTGTTATCATTTTCTATAAATATAAATTATAAAAAATCACCTGTATGTTGATATTCCCTTGCAATATTATACTCTCGATTGTGAATGGTACTTTTGTTTGTCTAGCAACGGTCCAGGGTACATTTTTGGGAATCCCCTGTTAATAGAGATGTTTTCCATGCATGGCTCGGCCTCCTGAATTTTTGTGTTGCTTCCTTCTAAGTGAAATCTCTTTGAACAAACAAGGAATGCTTTAATCTGTCCCCTCATCCAAAAATCCCAAGGCTACTCTGATTGGTGGTTGGTTATTTATTTATTTATTTATTTTAGAGTATTTTTACCCCGACTTTCTCCTTGGAAAAGGACCCAAGGCAGCTTACAGTAATGAAGGATAATATACAGTCCAGCAAAATTTAGACATTGTTCAAGTATTTGAATTAAGACATATTCATGTACAGTGGTACCTTGTATAAAGGAATTAATTAATTCCAAATGAAATTATGTTAAGCAAATTTTCCTTTATACAAATTTCCCATAGGAATGCATTGAAAACAAAGTAATCCCTAATCACGACCATTTTATGTTGTATGGATTCGTCCCATAGGCGATTCTGTTAAGCAAATTTCCCCTATCACCAGAATTGTTTATGTTGTACAGATTTATGTTATGCAAACTGTTTGTTATACGAGGGTCCCCTGTATTTGAGAACAAGGAATTGAGGGATATCTTACAGCATTAACAAACAGTCTGTTTCTTATACTAGAAATCTTATGTTACTGCTCAAGTTGCTAACTTTTTCCTTGTGGGAATAAGAAGGGGATACTTATTGGAAGATGCTTGATAATTCTCAATTCTTTTTAACAGCTTTCTGTGTCCTTTCTCTTATGCATAGGTCAGTGATGTGTATCTGAACAGGTCATATGAGCATCATTTCCATGGTTTGGGACCTGAGTATCTGGTGGAGCATATTTCCCAAAGGTCAGCTTGGTCCTGGCCCACCAGAGCTTCGCCTCTCGCTCCGTGTGGCCACCCTCAGGGAAGCCCGCAGGGTTTCTACCCGCAGTCAGGGTTTCTCGGTGGCCAGTCCAGTGTTGTGGAACAAACTACCAAGCGAGATTTGGCTAGCAGAGTCTCTGCCAGCTTTCCAAAAGGCCTTAAAAACATGGCTTTTCAAAGATCATTTCGGCGATTACTAATTGCATTTGTTTTGTCTCCTCTGTTGTTTTGCCCTGCCCTCTTGCTGCTGCCGGGTTTATTTAGTTATGCATTTATATTATTACAATTTTAATTTATCTGTTATTTTCTTACTTAACTCCTTAAGTTGTACATCGACCTATTTGTTTCTTTACTTGTCCTTTTTCACCACCCAGAGTTCCCTCTGGGGGAAGTTGGCACGGTCAGTAAGTACAGTATTAAATAAATAAATAAATAAATAATAAACTCTGCATTGAGAACTGAGTCTAGTGACAATCGGATCAATGAAAGTGACTTCCAAAAAAACCAAAGCTCATGGCTGCTCATCGTGAATTAGTGGTTCATCCTGGGCTGCTGAAACGTTTTAAGAAACTGTTGAACAGCCAGCTTAAAAATGAAATGTTGTACTTCAGCTCCACCACATGGCTCTCAGTAACATCTACCGTTCCCTCACTCGAGTGCAAATGGAACTAATTTAACCTTGAACTGTCTGTGTTCCTCATTTAGATGGATGTTGTGTTAATCTGTTTCCCAGAAAAATCATTGCATAGACTGATATCCGATAACAAATGAAGCAATTGACCAATTCAGCAAATAACAAATGTGGTAAAAAGTATTGAGGTGTGTTACTTATATGGAAATACTGTTGGGACATATCAAACTAGACTGCATGATGGCATGTGCAAAAAATATATATATGCTGAGCTTTGAAAAATGACTGGTTAGGCTGGCTAGAGGATTCTGTGAGCTGTAACTTTGTCAGCTCCATAGAGAAGGAACAATCTGAGCATGATTTCAGAAAAGCTGCTCTTTTACATAGTGAAAAAAGTTATCATAGCATATTCACTTTATCTTGCATTTAATCCACTCTGATTTTATACTGATTGCTGGAAGGTCAACATGGGTGCTATTTTTCTTTCTAATTGATTATGCACCATCAAATCTGAACCAAGTTATAGCTCAACATTTAAGTAGTTTTACCAGTTTTGCACACATACAAGTTTTCATGGCTGAGCAGGGATTTGATTTCAGGTCTCCAGATTCCTATCCTATCACTTTATCCACTGTAAGGCACTGGGCACATGTATCTGAGGAAGTCCTGTTTTTAAAAGTAAAGCTGGTTGATCATTGGGAGGGAGATACATTCTCTTGAACATTACTTTGTATCTGAGTAATACTTTCTATATGAATATTGAAATATTGAGCATTAAATTATTAAAATGTCTTTAAATGTCTTCGTGGGTTTGTTTTGGAGACTTTAGGGTTAACAGCAGAGGTGATGTAGCTCAGGGCAAGGAGCCTTACGGTGGACTCTTTCTGACATAGATATAACCCTTCTGGTGGGAGAAGCCTGGATCCAGAAATTGTGGTTTAAATATTCCACAATGACCTGGAACAAAGCTATATCAGCAACACTGCCAGACTATAGAAATGTGATTAGTTACTGCCCAGCACAGGCGACCCAATAGACAGAGCACAAGGCTGAGGATAGAGGGACTTGGGCAGCCAATTCATTCAGTAGTTCTACTAGATATCTCAGGGTGTTTAGGTCCCAGGTGGCAGAGCCAGAGGTTGGAAGTTCAATTCCCCACTGAGTGTCCATGAGAGTGGCTGGACTCAGTGATCCATTGGACCCTTCTAGCTCTGCTTTATTATTATTATTATTATTATTATTATTATTATTATTATTATTATTATTATTATTATTATTATTATTATTATTATTATTAACCACACAGCTAACTATGCTGGATTTTGTAATACAAATAACTAGTTGAATGCTTCCCAAGCATTTAGGACTACGTGATGTATCGGCGAATTATGCAAGCAGATCCCAGTTATTATTATTATTATTATTATTATTATTATTATTATTATTATTATTATTATTATTATTATTATTATTATTATTAAAAAAATACCAGGCACAGTCAATCAAAATGATAAAAGCATTAACTGGAATTATATAACAGTAACCACTTTTAACCAAAAACCTAAGTACAGTATCCATTAAATATTCACACACTATGTATGCTGTTCCTAATATGGAGCTCTGACTGTGTTATTTTTGTGATCTGTCACTGCTTCTAATATTGTGTGAAATTTCTTGACATTGTTCCCAAAGCCCTGATGATTACGGGGACCACTGAAGTGTGTTTCATCAGCAGGCAAGGTCTCTGTATTTTGCTTTTTCCAATTCTATAGCTTCAACTCTGGCATTCCCTGGAATTGCAATGTGAGTGATCCATAAGAACATAAGAACATAAGAAGAGCCATGCTGGATCAGGCCAAAGGCCCATCTAGTCCAGCTTCCTGTATCTCACAGCGGCCCCACCAGATGCGTTTGGGAGCGCATGAGACTAGATATCTGTCTCCTGATACCACTCCCCTGCATCTGGCCCTTGAAGTACCCTGGTTTAAAGCACATCTCCACATTACACATCTCCATCATGGTTTGTAACCCGTGATGGACTTTTCCTCTAGGAATCTGTCCAATCCCCTTTTGAAGGCATCCAGGCCAGATGCCATCACCACATCCTGTGGCAGGGAGTTCCATAGACTTACAACGCGCTGAGTGAAAAAATATTTTCTTTTGTCAGTTCTTACTCTCCCAGCACTCAATTTGAGTGTATGTCCCCTAGTTCTGGTATTTTGAGAGAGGGAGAAGAGCTTCCCTCTATCCACTTTACTCATACCCTGCATTATTTTGTATGTCTCAATCATATCCCCCCTCAAGCGCCTTTTTTCCAGACTAAAGAGGCCCAATTGTTTTAGCCTTTCTTCATAAGGGAGGTGCCCCAGCCCAGTGATCATTTTAGTCGCTCTCTTCTGCACCTTTTCCAGTTCCACTATGTCTTTCTTGAGATGCGGTGACCAGAATTGTACACAATACTCCAGGTGGGGCCTTACTATTGTTTTGTATAACGGCATTATAATGTTGGCTGTTTTATTTTCAATCCCCTTTTTGATAATCCCTAGCATGGAATTGGCCTTCTTCACTGCTGCCACACATTGGGGAGACACCTTCATGGAGCTGTCCACCAACACACCAAGATCTCTTTCCTGATTTGTCACGGATAACTCAGAGCCCATGAGTTGACAGACATCTCTTCGTTCTATTACTTCTATGACTGCTGTGTTATGTTCCAGGTGTCTATCAGTTTCTATCTGAAAATCCCACAAGATCTTGACTTTGTTATTTTATGGCATTTATTCTATCCATTGTTGTGATGGTGGTTGTTGTAGTTAAGAACATAAGACCTAATATTAGGTTCACTAGGGAAGACACCCAAGACAACAGGCTGGCTTTCCTGGATTGTGCAGTCATCATCAGACCTGACCGTGGCCTGGGAGTAGAAATTTACAGGAAACCCACCCACACAGATCAATACTTACTGTTTGACTCCCACCATCCATTACAGCACAAACTAGGAGTCATCAGGACCCTAAACCACAGAGCAGAGAGCATCCCCACCTCCACAGAAGCCAAGAAGAAGGGAGACAGGCACCTGAAGACAGCACTTAAGGGCTGTGGCTATCCAAAGTGGGCCTTCAACAAAGCAGTGGGCCATCCCAGAAGAACAAGGGATCAGTCTGAGACCCAGACCCGACGGAAGAACCTGGTCATTCCTTACATGGCTGGAGTGTCGGAGAAGCTTAAAATGATTTTTAGCAAACACCACATCCCTGTTTATTTCAAACCCACAAACACACTAAGGCAGAGACTTGTCCACCCAAAGGATCCTATACCAAAACATAAAAGGAGCAATATAGTATATGCGGTCCAATGCAGTGAGGAGTGTTCAGACCTCTACATTGGAGAAAATAAACAGCCATTAAACAGAAGGATGGCCCAACATAGGAGGGGTAACAGCTCAGGACCAGAATCAGCAGTATACCTCCATTTGAAGGACAAAGGGCACTCTTTCAAAGATGAGGATGTACACATATTAGACAAAGAAGATAGGTGGTTTGAGAGAGGAGTAAGGGAAGCCATTCATGTGAGCATCGAAACCCCCTCCCTCAACAGAGGTGGTGGCCTCAGGCATAGTCTATCTGCTACTTATCAGGGTGTGTTTTCCAAAGTACCCAGACAAATCAAAAAGCCTTCACCACCAAGGCCATAGCTAACGACCCATTCTTGATAGGTTTCAGCACCTTAGGCCATTGTTCACCTTAAGGCTATGGATACTATTGTCCCCCTAACGAACCTATTCAGGCCATTGTTCATCTTATGAGCCTAATTCACATCAGGGTGACAAGAGGTCAAAGCTGACTATCAGATGGAGGACTCGCACTAGCTGTATTCAGACTGATGAAGCAGTTTGGATGAGCAGCGAAACGTTTCTATCTCTCAAAAAAGAAGTCCAGTAGCCATGACTCAAGTTCCAGAGAACATCTCCATCATGGTTTGTAACCTGTGATGGACTTTTCCTCCAGGAATCTGTCCAATCCCCTTTTGAAGAACACAGAGTCACAGACCCTTCTGGAAGAACACAGCTTTGTGCCTTGGCCCAAAGAAAAGGCTGGCTCATGTCCAAACTCTCAAGAATGCTGCACAATAATCACAATAAAATAAAGTCACAATAATAGGTTTCCTGAAGAGGAGGGGGTCTCCCTTTTTTATTTAGAAAAAGATATACTAAATAAAACTGCTCTTAAATTGTATTCTTTAAAATAGACACTTCATTTACTTGGTGTGCGTTTTTCAAGCCAAGAAGTGCATCTCAGAATTTGAAGGTACACAACATTCTAAGCTCTGTATTTGTTTGGGAAGTTGAGAATTAGATTGGCTCACTAATGAAATGTAATCTGCAGCATCTTCAGCCGGGGTACCAAAATCGGGATGGTCTTGTTCATTTATTCAAAATCATTTGTCTTTTGAACTTCAGGTACAAGCAATTATGTCTCCCCAGAATTTTGTGGCTCTAGTGGTATTCCAACTGGGTGTTCTTGCTTTTAAACCACATTTCATTGATTAGTGGTGCTGCTGCTTCAAAACACTTCCATTTTATTTGTTTTTTTTTTTTATCATATTATGTTATTTCTATTATACTGAAGGGTCGGAAAAATGTTATGAATAAGTAGCTAATGGGGGTGGGGGTGGTTCATTAATAATTTCATTGGCCAGCACCTGATTGCTGTCCCCAGGTAGAGCAAACCCATTGACTCATTGGGATGACCACAAATACAGACTTGCCTTCAAGCAACTGAATCAGTGGATCTTCTATCTAGTGAAAAGAGGCCATCAAGAAGATATTGGGCTCAGAAATCAGTATTTGAAGAGAAATCAGTATTTGTTTGTTTGTCTTTAAGTGTACACCGCCCTGAGTTCCGCTTCGGAAGATGGGGCAGTATATGAATGTAATAATTAATAAATAAATAAATAAATAAATAAGGTTAATTGTATGGTTTCTGTTGAAATATTTATGGCTTTCTTCTGGTAATCCTCTTTACACATGGGGGGAGGATGTCAATTTTCAGATGTCATGGTGGTGTCGGACTCTATCACTTTGCTACCGTTCCAAAACCCATGATGTATTTTCCAAATATAATAAGCACAAGCAATATGGGCTTTGCAGCTGTAAAAGGAGGAAAGTGTTTTCTTTCTCTCTTACGCAAAGGCGAGGAGGGGGGGTTAATGCAAAGATGAGGCTTATGTTCTGCATTTGTACAATACTTTCCTGATTTCATTACTCCAAGACAGAACTTTTATGACTTAAGCTAGATTTGCTAAAAAAAATGTTAGTGCTTCACCACTGCCGGCAAAATGGGATTTGCAGTATACACAAATTCTCAGACAGTTCCTTTAAACCTACGGAAACTCCCATTAAGAGAGTTTTACAGACAGCCTCGCCACAGTTTTCCCCCTGCTGAAATGGCTGGATCCAAAAAGCATGTCTGGGGCTCAACACGATTTTCCTACTGTCTCTTGCATGAAAAGCCATCTAATTTCCCCTGTGAGTATTACCTATAAAGCGATTGTAATGAGATGTATAGAAATCCCTCCCGTTTCCATTTAATGGGTTTAATCAAGATCTACAGTGGAATGAGATCACCTTTGGCAGCAACCTATTCAGGTGCAGACGTCTATTGTTCCTTCAAATTATGTAACAGGAGTTCTCCTGTAGGCTAAGCTCAAATAACCCCAGCCTTTCTTTCCAGCTCTTTAAAGAGCAAGCCATGCACCTTTCTAGCCACAATACTGGGCCGAGTATACAGTATATACAAAGAAGCAAAGTGGGAATTATTGTGGTGCTCTCCTTGAAAGAAGGGAAACTGTGGGTCTGATTGTGTCAGTGAGATGCATGGAGAGAGCCAGCTTTCTTTACCCATAAGTCACGTAACTGATACAGACAGAATAAGAGGGGCAAAGCAATATGGTTAATATATTGGGTACCCCATACCTTCTTTTAATACAGTGCTCATGACTTTTAGGGGGTTATGGGAACTTCACATACAAGAATAACCGGAGACATTATTTTAGGCTCATAGACTTAGCTTTTGTTTGTCATTATTGCAAGTTTTATATGTTTAGATTTTTCTTACAATATTTGAAACTGCCCCGAGTTGTCACCTAGTCACTAAATGAGTGGGATTTTTAAAAAAAAATCAAATCAATCAATCAATAAAAACCTTACAGATCTTTCTACCTGAAGGGTTTGGGAAAGGTGCCTTAAAGGGCTACAACTCCAAGAATCTTTGTGTCTGGGGGGAATAGTGTAAGTTGTAGTCCCCCCCAAAAGTGAAATTTCCAAGCTCAGTTTCTCTGAATAGAATAGCATTGTGAAGGCAAACAAGCTGCAGATATGGACACGTGAGCCCTCACCTAAAAATGTGGAGCCCACACATCCTGAGTGCAGCATACTAGTCATCTGTTGTCTAGCTTACAAATCACCCTCTGTTGTCATCTCCAGCATATGAAAGGAACAGTCTGAAGAAAGGGAGATTTTACAATAGTCAGGTAGCCTCTCCACATGAACAAAGACCCTTATTTTTAAGTGTTCTGGCTTGTGTGGAGTGAAAACATAGATAAAGCAGATTCCTTCTCTTCAGACTATTACTTTCATGTGTTGAAAGTGATGACAGAGACAATACATTCACTTTGCTTTGCTCATAGAATGTGAGGCCCATTTGCTTAGCCAATTAATAAGGGAAAGGACAAAAAAAATACTGTAGTGTTTCCAAAAAGTTTGATTTCTGGGACTTCCCCTTCCTCTGTCCTCCATTTCTGTCTAGACCAGGGGTAGGGAATCTTCGGTCCTTCAGAAGTTTTGGATCACAATTCCCAGAATTCTGAAGCCTTGTTGCCAATGATAAAGGACTGCGGGAGTTGTGGCCCAAAACAACTGGAGGGCCAAAGGTTCCCCACTGGAGATGGGCTTTTCATTTTGGAAGTGGTCAGCTTCTGAAATGGAATGCAGAAGCCCAGCTGGTGTTCAGAACTGTAGGAACGCAATTAACCAATCCCTTACCTTGCACTGGGCTTGCGCGGGGCTAAACTCCAAAAAGGAAGAAGCCTCCAGCATCATCTTTCCTTCTCCCTGACCCTGGCCAATCAGGAGCTGTGTAGGAAAATGCATCATCCCACCTCCCTGTCTGATTGGCCAGCGCCAGGGACAAGGAAAGATGACATTGCATATTTCTTCCACATTGGAGTTTAGCCCCACGTGAGCCCAAAGCAAGGTAACGGATTGGTTGATTGCATTCCTCCAGTTCCAAACAGCAGTTGGGCTCCTGTGCACCATTTCAGAAGCTGACCACTTCTGAAACAAAAAGCCCATCTCTATTCCCCACCCCTGGTCTAAATAATCAAAGATCAGGGAGATGTATGTTTCCTAAGCAATTGTGATTGCTCTGCTATTCCTTTGTTGGGACTTCTGTCTTAGGTTGGTTTGAGTGGCTTCTGGTCTTGTGTTAGAACATCTTAGAATGTTGCTGAAAACTTACAAAACCAAGCACAGCAGTGTGTTCCAGGCTAACAGAGGGACCATATTATCTTATGTAGGCCTATCCAGACGTTTTGAAGGAAACCCAGTCTCATAGGTATGTCCACTGAGGATACAAAGCAGAGCCTTCTCAGTGCTTGCTCCCCAAGGTAACTTCTTATCAAGAGATACAAGGATGGTTTCTCCCCTGCTGCCTTGTCGCCAGCTTGGCTAATATCATTGTATTCAGAATAGCCCTTTTCATTATGATTGATAGTTTGAAATATTGTGTCCTGTGATTCAGTGTATCGAAATTTGATAGTACATGACCATGATCAATTCACAAGGGATAATGAAATGAAACCCGGCTTCCTAGTTTCTTGGCATATCCATGTTGTACCATTTGAAGTTTTAGTTTAATGGCCCATTGGAGGCTGAAAATCCTTTTCACTGACATTTGGTGGTTTACATCCCAAATGAAATCAAATCACATGGTTGTGAGGAGGGGGTTACACACGCATGAGGTGTTACAAGGAAGACATAGCCACTATTTGCAACTGTTTGCTGTTATAATAACCAATGTGAAGATGTTGCAATTTCCCTGCCACAAAGAGACGTTTGGTTAGCTACCCTCTACTGCTTGAGTGGTTACGTTTCTTGCTTCTGCGTCATTATTCTATGTTGTTGCTCAGGCTTGCGCATGCCACTTTCTCACTTGTTTTTCTTGGCAAGCTAACCCATAATTACAAAAATGACAACATGAGCTAATTTAAGTTGTATCCACATCCTGTCATACATCAGGTGCTTACCAATGTGGATGTTCTGAAAAACAAAAGCTGAACAAATTAGACTTACTTCACCAATCAGTAAATGGCCAGCTTGGGTGGTATCATCAGTCCGCTCCAATATTGCAACACATTACACTTGTGATGTAGGCAGATAAGGCATCCCAGGACCTTGTTAGCATAGTGCCTGATTAGGAACGACAACTTAAAGAATTTATTTAACCATACACCGAGTTTCAAAAAAAATACATTTTGAACCATATTTCCCAGAAGTCCTCATGTGACTGAGAAATTCTGACATTTGAAGTACATGATGTATCACTAGTACAGTACCTGATATTTTCCATCCATACTATTACTACTCTGCTGGTGACTCTAAATATTTGTTTGCTCTGAAGCATAGAGTAATGGAGCTGGTATAGTATTAGTGAGTCAGTCAAGTATGCCCCCCCGACCGCCTCCTCCATCTTGTAATAGTGTATCTGGTGAACTGTTTAGAGACCGAGTGCCCAAACAGGGATTCAAAACCCATTTATTTTTCACCAAGTGCCAATACGGAAATTGAACCTGAATACAGTGGTACCCCGGGTTACAAATGCTTCAGGTGCTACCCTTCAGGAAAGTGACAATCAAAGAGCAGGCTTTTGAATTTCCTTCGGCTGCAGCACCCTCACTCTGGCTGCGGAAAATTCAAAAACCTGCTCTTTGATCCTCACTTTCCTGAAGGGCAGCATGGAGTACTACACCCAAGGGGAGGCAGTAGCTTGTGGGCTCGTTCATAGCCCCAGTTTACTCTCCAGCCACACTGCTTTGGGCATCCCAAAAGTGGCGTGACTGGAGAGTAAACTGGGGCATCAAAGGAGCCCACAAACCACTGCCTTCCCTTTGCCCGGCTCTCAGCACGGAACACAGTGGGCATGCTCTGAGCGGAGGAAGAAGTGCTGTGGCTGTGAGGGGGCGATGTTGGGTGACCACAGAAATGGCTCCACATGCCACCTTTGGCACCCATGCCATAGATTCGCCAACACTGTCCTAGGTGCAGAACTTATCCCTGTTGAATTTCATTGGGTTGTTTTGGTGCAGTGCTTGAGCCTATAAAGATCTTTTTGAATTTTGTTTCTGTCCTCCATTTAATAATGATTTAATAATTTATTTATTTATTTATTTATTTATTTTAATACTTATATACCACCCTAATATTATTCTAATAATTGTGTTATATAATTATTATATTCTAATAATTGTTTGCTGTCAAGTAAATTCCACTTCATGGTGATCCTTTCCAAGAGTTTTCAAGGTAGAGAATACAGAGGCATGATCTAACCTTTTTTCTTCTTCTGGGGAGACTTCCAGAGACTGTGCAATTTCCCAAGGCCACACAGATTGGATGTTTTCCAAGGTCTTGAGAATCAAACTCCTGCCATGTAAGGATCTAAAAATCCCAGATCCTCAATTTCATTGCATTTATCTAAATCCTACCTACATTTTCATTCCTTCTGCATTTTCAGTTGGACTGTGAAATGTTTTTTCTTTCAACACTGAAGTTCATTAGGCATGTCCACTGTGCTCAGAAAAATTATATTTATTCCTGAGTTGCTAATGAGGCAGAGGAAAGAGCAACTGTCATCTACAGCCCAGAGCAACACTCCTCCAGATCGTTCATGTTAAGCAGAGCGTTCACGCATCACAGGTCAAAATGCAAGGGGGGGGGAAGCTAGGGAAGATGAAGAACAGGATGTTCGTTACCTGAGAAGTGAGGCATCCCTCCCTTTCCTGCTGCAAAATTATCAGTTAAGTCATCAAAGTTTTATAGCAACAGCCTCATTCATCTCAGATCCAAGGACCAAGAAAGGCAGGGGCAGAGAGAACGGATAAAAAAGTGTAAAGCAGCAGGCTCCCTGAATTGCCTGTTTGTGAAGGAGCCAAAGATGTCCACCATCCATGGCCGTGACCTTCATTAACATGGATGTCTTTCTCAGGAACAGAATTAGAAACAGAACAGAACAGCTGGTTCTGCAGACTGCCACCAGTGCCCTTTCATTTATCTATACCACTCTGTCTGTGATTTAGCCTCCCATTTGCATTTCTTCATTTGTAGGAAGAGGCTGTTTATGGAAAACTGAAAATCCATGAGTCACTTTGGAGACCCGGGCAAGGATTGCATTGCAGTGTCTCCAGAAGAGTGCAGAGTGAGTCAACCCTGATTTGTGTGCCTTTTATTCAGGAACAAAGTAACTAGAGGGCCTCTGCACATCTTTAAAATCCATACATGGGTATCTGCAGGTATTTCATCATCATCATCATCATCATCATCATCATCATCATCATCATCATCATCATCATCATCATCATCATCATCATCATCATCTTGAACAGCTGGAAGGAACCCTATGGATCATCAAAAACAGCCCATCAAGGAGGTACATTTGAGAATCAAGCTCCCAACTTCTGGCTCTGCACTGAGTTAACCAACATTTGTGTATGTGTTCTGCTTCTGCTTATATACCGCCCCATACCACTTTAAGTAGTCTCTGGGTGGTTTACAATTTTTAATTACAGTGTGCTGGCTACACATTGCCCCCCCCAGCAAGCTGGGTACTCATTTTACCGACCTCGGAAGGATGGAAGGCTGAGTAAACCTTGAGCCTGCTACCTGGGATTGAACCCCAGGTTGTGAACACAGTTTTACCTGCAGTACAGGCATTTAACCACTGTGCCACGAGGCTCTTGTTTATGTGTTTATCTAATTGCCACAAACATATTTGTAAGCATTTTTTCCAGTTGTACAATGATGTGTGGCGGCTCAGTGGGCTAGAGTGCTGAAATGTTGGCTACAAAGTCGGCAGCTTGGCGATTCGAATCCCGGGTGCCACACAGCAGAGTGAGCTCCCACTGTTAACCCCCAGCTCCTGCCAACCTAGCAGTTCGAAAGCATGTAAATGCAAGTAAATAAAAAAGCAGGTAAACATCTGGAAGGTAAGCAGTGTTCCATGCACTGGAATATGTTCAGCCATGCTGGCCACATGGCCACAGACTTGCACAACAATGGCTCTTTGGCTTGGAAATGGAGATGAGCACCACCCCTAGAGTCAGACACAACTACCCCGCGTTTGCGGGGAAAACTTTTACCTTTACCTTTCCAGTTGTACATTTTAAAATATGCACACACACCATGCTGGGGTGTTCTTTCTCTGAAACATCCCACAGGCCGTAAAAATATGCAAGTGATTGAGGTGACCCGTATGGCTTCTTACAATGAGTCTCTCAGTGAGTGTAAAAACAGTATGGTTGCATGTCTCAACAAAATGCTATTAACTCCCTCCCTCCCTCTCCTTGTGTTATTAGCTCCCCTATTAATACGCAGAATGGTATGCCATGAAAACACAGCTAAATGGGAATTTGAATCTCACGACCTTTCAAACCTAGAAAAAGAGAGGGAAAACCTTTCTTCCTCCTCAATTAAATATTTTGGTCAACACAACAGCTGGCATGATCCGCTGACACCACGCAACTAAACAAAACCACAGTTCACATTTTGATCCCACAGCTCAGTGGCGACTGAGGTCCACTTAACCATCTATCGGGAAAGAACTGGAAAGTTCTAAGTCAACACCCCACATTGTGCCAGTGGAGACAAAAGGGAAGCAGGGTCACCGACTCCTTTCAGAAAAACACAAGCCTTCTCCCACATCAAAAGGGACCTGGGAGACATCATTAGGAGCATCAGCTCAGTACAATGGGGCAAATTTTCAGCAAGGGATCTGAAGATAAATGACACTTTTGATGTGCTTGTTAGCACTCTGGAAATAAGGGTTTGTGTTAAACCCTCTTAAGAGAATGAAGTAGAGCCCTTTGGGTTACCTGGCCAGCAAAGAAAGTGCTCTACACACAGCTATGTGAGCTCTATGTGAGCTTTCTTTGTGAATGTCTGTCTTCAACTGCTTTACCTCTAATGACAAATAATTCCATAGGTTTGGTAAAATAAGGCAGTATTTTTTTTAAATGACACTTCTGTTTCAAAACAAACAGGTTTCTGCTTCATGCAAGATGACTTAAATGCTTTAGTTCCATACTTGGGTGCAGAACAGTATGCAACAATTTCTAGACTAAAAGAGGAACGGTTTGTGACCCACATGGTACTCTCCAGGTGAGTTTACTACAACTCCCATCATCCTCACCAAGCAAGGCGCACAGCCTCAGGGTGTCTCCCCAGAAGAAGGGGATGATAAACCACTTTGAAGTGCTCTACACCTAGAAAACCATGGAAAGAAGGGCCATAAGTTAGGATTGACATGACAGTAGAGAATGGTGGTGGTGGTGGTGGTTAGTCTAAGAACTAATCTTTGCTAGGCTCTAGAGATGGGCACTAAGCGCCAAAATGGCATTTCGTTTCATTTTTCATTTTGTTTGTTATTGTTTTGTTTTGTTTAGAACAAAATGAAATTTTAAAAAAATCATTTTGTTGTTTTTTATTACAATTTTCTTTCTTCTTTTTTTTTACGCGGGCCGGGTCAGCGTGTTTTTTTCTTTTTCTTTCTTTCTTTCTTTTTGCTTGTGCCATTGAGCTGCCCCATTTTTACTCACACTGACCAGCTGGCCCAAGGTCTGGGTCAGTGCGTTCCCCCCCACACACACACACACTCTATGGTGCCTGATCGGGTGGGGAAAGGGTGGGCTTTTTAAAAAAAAATTCCCACAGAAGCCCCATGCTACAGCTGATTGGTGGTGGCTTCTGTGGGGAAAAAAGCCCACGGCATGTTGAGGGGGGACCGCTGGCTTTTCCCCATAGGAATGCATTGCTTCAATTGAAGCATTCTTGCTTCAATGCATTCCTATGGGAAAATGAAAAATGAAACGAATGAAACAGAAATTTCCATTTTGTTTTGTTCATTTTTCTTTGATGGGTCCCTTTGTTATTTGTTTCATTTCATAACAAAACAAATAATGAAAAACAAAACAAAAATCATTCCAAATAATGCCCATCTCTACTAGGCACTTCTCATCCTTGCCTTTTGCCTCATATCTGCCTCTTCATCACTTCCACTGCTAGGCCCCATTCCCTTTCATCCGAGCACTCCTTTTCCTGATTCTTCTTCTTCTTCTTCTTCTTCTTCTTCTTCTTCTTCTTCTTCTTCTTCTTCTTCTTCTTCACCTTATGCAGCCTAACTTATGCAACAGTATGCCAGGCAGCATGAAACCTAATGCATAAAATCAAGTCTGATCCCAGTCAAATGATGAGAATTGTAGTACAATAACAATGGCAGGCACAAAGGAGAATAATTTGATTTAATGTGTTCTAACTCATTCTTCAAAGCATTACCTTTTCGATATATGGGCAAAATGAGTGGATGCTGGCCAAAGGATATGTTTGTTGGCCCCACAGGCAGAAGAAATGAAGAGAAGAATTTATCTAAAATGCAATTTTCTGATCCTGGAAGCTGTTAGTAACAGCAGTTTTGCTGTAAAATGGGTTGCAGGCCTGAAAACTCTGGAAACATAATCACTGCATTAGATGTTCTTTGTAAATTGTATGTCAGTCCATACAAGAATCCATTCTCAAGATGGTTATTAGTTATGCACACATCTGAGAAGCTCAGGTCTTATATGTTTTTTCTCTTTCCAGCTGAGTGTTATTAAATTGATGTGAGCCTCATTTAACGAAACTCCTTAGGCTCTCAATGTCAACTAAAGCTACAAAGAATGCATGCAGACAAAACATAGATTAGATCTTTAGATACAGTCCCTCCTTCATAGAAAAGGGACTTGTAGGATGTTGGTTGTAAATGTTGTAATAATGTGATGCCTACTGCCTCCCACCATATGTCTGAAAGCTGCTTTCTCTCAGATGGACCACACGCATGAAAACACACACACACACACACACACACACACACACACACACACACACACACACACACACACACACACACACACACACACACACACACACACACAGGGAGAGAGAGAGAGAGAGAGAGAGAGACTTGCACTTACACATAGTCCAGGTGACTTTTGTTAAAAACCTCTTTGAAGGTTTGAATAATGTATAATGGGTTGAGGAGAAATGTTGTGTGGTCTCTCCCCTCCAAAAGCCTTTAAATGGTGCTTTTGTTCACAGAAAGAAGTGTACACAGCATAGTCCCAGCTTAGAGGAACGTTGCCCAGTGAGACATAAGCAAATTACTTATAGCCCACCTTGGGTGTTCTTTGAGAAGTTGCTCTCAGATATATTGGACAGAGACACATACCGAGAAAGACACACCTGTCAACTTTAGTGCTTCCAAATCCCTTCAACTTCTTCTTCATTTGTGTTTGTTCCATGTGGTGGCAAGCTCCACTGTTCTGGATCAGAGATGCCATTTCTCCCAGTCGCTGGCTTGGTCCACGTGTAGGCGAGTGGCCATCATGTCATTGTGTAGTTCCCTTGGTTGACCCTTTGGTTGTTTGCCACCAGCCTCTGACTGAATGGCATTCTGTGCTAGCGTGTTGGTGTTGGTGCACAAGATATGGCCATATCATTGTAGCCAGGCTTCTCCCGTCTTGCCAGCAATTGGGGCAATGCTGTGCCACTGCCGAATGTCATCATTGCAGGCGTGGTCAAAGCAAGTGTTACCGCTGATTCGGCGCAGTTATCTTTACCAAGGGGATGCTCAGTTTCCTTTATCACTGGCCAGCCAAAACCCTTCAACATACTGTTGTTGTTTTTTTGTTAACACTCTTGCCCAAGCAGGGCCTGTGAAACGAAGATGCAGTTATATGCCTATTTCAAAGAAAGATTTAACTCAGAGGCATAAGAAAAACCCTGATAAATCAGACCAAAGATTTATTATTATTAAGTCTATTATTCTGTTCTTACAGTGGCCATTAAAAGAAGACTGACAAGCCTGCTTTTTTAGTTTCCCTTGATAATGACTGAATTTCCATATAAAATATTCAGAAGCTGCCTTACTTCATCTTCAGGAGCTGTGAAAAGCAATTTCTTGATTGGATAATACTGCCATCTGAAATATATTCCAAAGAAAAGATCCATTGTGGGAATAAACTATATTTTCCCATCTATAAGACGCCCCCATGTATAAGACCATCCCCACATTTCCAATTCAAAATTATAGTTACGTAACTGCAGGCTTCTCTCCTCGATTCACTCCTGTATATAAGATGAGTCTCAATTTTTAATCTAAGAATTTTAGAAAAAATATAGTCTTATACATGGAAAAAACTGTACATATAGTATCACCTAAGTGGAAGAAAGAATAGTAGAGTTACATACTAGTTTCTTCTTCTTTATTTGGATGACAACATTGCACAATTTAAACTTATGGATGTATATGAAGTAGAGGTAAAAATTAAAAACAAATTAAAATGTCAGCTATCATTGTCATTTGTTGTCCCAAAAGAATTGTTGGATCATTTTGCTCATCAGTAGGTTTACAGTGCAACACTTCTGGAAGTGAAGGAGTGGCTGACAGAATGCTGTTGCCCGAGCCAAGTGCATTTAGAAAGCTTTCCAACCTTCAAGGAAGCTCCTTCTCTATGCCCTAGATCAGGGGTCCTCAACGTTTTTAAATAGCGGGCCGGTCCACCACCCCTCAGACACCACTGGGGGCCAGACCACAGGGAAGGAGGGGCAAGTGGGGCCACCACCACCCCACGATCAGCGCATCTCCGGGGGCCCCGCAAATGCCTCCTGCTCCGGGTTGTGCCACTGCTGGGATCCCTCTGCTGCATACAGTGGCAGCGGCTGGAGCAGCTCTCCTTCCTTCCTTCCTTCCTTCCTTCCTTCCTTCCTTCCTTCCTTCCTTCCTTCCTTCCTTCCTTCATTGCATCGGGAAGGAGGTGGCAACCCAGGCAAGCTCAGGCCCCTCATCACCTTCTAGGCGGCCACTCAGGATGAGGAGCAGCAGCCGCAGCAAGGCTGGCACCACTGCACACAGATCCAGCTGTGCGCCCTGGCCATCATGCCCTTGCTGCACCCGGGAGGGAAAGCTGCCTTCTCTCTTGGCCCAGCCTGGCCGGCCCTGACTTGATGCACCACAAGTGAGGGAGGGAACGAGCACGGGCTGGGAACTGCCTCAGCAATAGAAGCAGCTGTGGAGGCTGGCTTGCTTGCGAAGCAGGGGGGGAGGTGGGGGGGGTCTGCAATTGGTCCCGGGGGCCGGATTCAGAACCCTGAGGGGCCGCATCTGGCCCCTGGGCCTTAGGTTGAGGACCCCTGCCCTAGATACTAGCTCATCAGTAACCATGTTTCCATTGAGTACATGTTGCACTTACTGTCATACCACATGGCCAGTTAAATTTGGGTGTGAGATGTCTGCAAAATCCTCTTATCGCACTTAACTTCAAAAGGGGGAAAACATGGGCCTGGAGATATCAAATGCCCTCAGTCTTGATTGCATTGCATTTCTGCAGATACTATCTGCATTCCCATCACATCATCTGTTTGTATCAGATTGGGAGGTTTTGGTTTCCTGTCCTTGACAAACTCTTGTATGCACTCTCCATGTGTATTTTTTTAACTCCTAGACTTCTGCACACTACTAAGTATGAGCACCAAACGAAACATGAAACGCTGATTCGTTGGTTCATTATGTAATGATTAAACAAAACAAAGAAGCAGCATTTTGTTACAAATGAAACAAAACGGCTTTTTTGTTGTTCAAAACAAGCCATTTTGTTCTGGTTGTAAGAGGCCCGCCGCCAAAGAGGCTCCGGCGCTGCCGTCTTCCAGCTGAGAGGCAGTGGGGAATCCCCTGGCGGGGGCTGAGAGGGGAGCACTGACGTTGCTGAGGCAGGCAAAGGAGTGAGCTAGGAGGTGAGTAAGTCCTCCTCTGACACTCTTTTCCACTGCTGCCGCCATTTTAAATGAGCTCCAGCCTAGCTGGAGAAACCCCCCAGCAGGGGGCTGAGAGGGCCATTTTAAACAGCCTTCAGCCTCTGACAGCTAAGCTGGAGCCTGTTTAAAATGGCGGCAGCAGTGAAGAGTGTCAAAGTTTAGGGGTTACGCCTTTATTGGTGATCTGGGATGCAATAGGGTTTTTAATATATTAATATGTTCTTTTTATATTGTTCTGTTCATTATTTATCGTTAATTGTTTTGTATTGTAAAATTATTATTGTCTTGTCTGGCGCATGTTCGCTGATTGTACGCTGCTTAGAATTCTGTCTAGAAGATAAGCGGGATATAAATAAATAAATAAATAAATAAATAAATAAATAAATAAATAGAGGAGGACTCGCTCGCCTCCTAGCTCACTCCTTTGCCTGTCTCCGTGAGGCAGCAGTGGAGGCAGGCACAGCAGCGCGAGTCCTCCTCAAACTCTCTTCTCTGCCCGCTGCCACCTACCAGTTGGGAGGCAGTGGTGAAGCCCCCTGCTGGGGGGGGGTTCTCATACCTCATTTCTTTTCATTATTCATAAGTAATAAAATTCTTTTGCAAAGTTTTGTTACTTATGATACAAAACAAAATGCAGGTGGGACGAAATGGAATGAAACAAAACTCAATTCTTCCCTTTTATGCCCATCCCTGCACACTACCTTGAATTGACAAAGAGGGTTTCCTTACCCCCCCCCCCGATGACTGCCTTCTTAGCCATTCACATTTGCAAAATACCTGCATGCTTTTGTGTATATTTTATTATGGTTAAGTACCCCACAAGGCCTCACAAACGTACAGATTTCCAAAGGAAGATGTGCTGAGTCTTGTGAATCTCTACTTCCAGATAAACTCACCTGGATGACTGAGAATCTTCAGAGACATATCAAATATATATTTCTAAATACTTAAGAAAGTTTGCTGGATAGCCTTTACTGACTGTTGGTTTCTTGTGTTGCTGCTTTTGTTTGTTTATATTTATAGTACAACCAATCCCTTACTCAGAGAGCTAAGGGTGACCTCCATGGTTTATCCACAAAACCAATCTTTAAGGTAAACCAGATGAAGATAATGTTCCTGGCATACCATCACTCAATAAGAGATCTAATGGGTGGACTGTCATTTCAACCCAGGTCTCCTGTGTCCTAATCCAAAGAGCTAACTGATCCATACTGGCCCTTCAAAGTACAGTAAGACCATAGCCTTTGTGGGGGATTAATTCCAGAAGAATCTAATGCTATATATCACATGGTCTCTGCCTCTCTCTAGTGGCCAGTTCTGGTAAATACATCCTAGAGATATAGAGCATTACATGCATAGCTGCTGCAGTGTTGGGATTAAAAACACAGCAGACTAATCATATCTCCCCATACCAGACTCTAGAGCAGTGGTTCTCAACCTGTGGGTCCCCAGATGTTCCTGAACTGCAACTCCCAGAAATCCCTTCCAGCACAGCAAGTGGTGGAGGCTTCTGGGGGATGCAGTCCAGGAACATCCAGGGACCCACAGGTTGAGAACCATTGCTCTAGAGGATGAATACTTCCATATCCCTTAAGAGGAGTCAAGTGAGAATGGCTCGGTTCAGATCCTGGTTTCTTCCAGACAACCATGCTCTTCCATCCTGATTGCCCATCTGGGTAAATGGGACATGCAGTAGCCTTTGGCGGTTGTGCAGCCACTTGAACCACCAAAACCAACTAGAGAAGATGGCAGCCATGTTGTTCCTGCTACCCCTTAGGTTCAGGGAGCAAACCGGCAACTTGTGGACTTGAGCACAGATCACTGGCACTTTCTTGGCAAGCGTAATAGATAATAATCACATGCTGACAAGTCAATTCTTATGACTTCAGGGTTTTCCAGGTTGAAGGCACTCTGAGTGGTTTACTACTCCTTTCTTGGGATGCCCCAAGACTGTGCCGTTTGACCAAGACCACACAAAAAGCTTAGTACAGAATTGAACTCCCAACCTCTGGTTCCACAGCTGGAAAACTAAACCACAGACCTATCCAGCCAGCTTTGCCAAGCACAATTGTCTGCTAGGTTGTGAAATGGTTCCTGGATAAAATAAAAACAAAATGTTGAAATAGACCAAATGCCTGCCTAAACCAGCACTGTGCTTCCAACATCAGCCAACTTGATGCCTCTCTCTTTGCTGTTCCCAGCATAGCATCTCTGAAGAATGAATGGCCACACACAGCCATTTTGTGCCACTGAATTTATCAATATCCCTTTTATAGATGGCATGCTGGTATAGGTCATAAAAGAATCACACTCAGTGTGAACTAGCAGTTATTTTATCAGTTCTGAACATTCTGCATTTGGTTTCATGGGGTGTGTCTGCATTATTCCCACCACTAGCTTCATTTACCATAAAAATGTAGATCTTGGCTTGTTGTTCCATTTTAAAGCCATTATTACAGAGCTGAGTTTCTACTTACAGGTCCTGGTTTGCTAAGAACACCCAGACAGGATCTCCAGTAGAGGCAATATGCTCTCTTTGAGGAGTTGGACCATGAGTAGAGATGGGCACGAAACAAATAAAAAATTCATTTCATTATTCGTTATTCATTTTGTTTGGTAATGAAATAACAAACAACCCCCTCTAAGGAAAATGAAACAAATGAAATTTCCATTTTGTTCCATTCGTTTTTCGTTCCCCCACCCCACCAGCGTCTCTTACCTGATGTCTGGGTCAGGGAGCTCCGAAGGTGGCAGTGAGGAGCTGCTGGGCCTCCGGAGGTGGCAGCGGTGCAGTCCACCGCCACCCGGTGCGGCCGCTGCTGGGGCTCCAGTGGTGGCGGTGAGGCTTCCCACTGCCCGGTGCAGCCACTGCTGGGCATCCAGAGGCAGCTGTGAGGCCTCCCGCTGCCTGGCAAGGCCTCCTGATGCCCAGCGCAGATGCTGCTGGGTCTCCGGAGGTGGCAGTGAGGCCCCCTGCCATCTGACGCGACCACTGCCAGGGCCTTCCAGGCTGCCGCCGCCGGGATCACTGCCGCTGCCGCCGCCGCCACCAGGATCGCTGCTGCTGCCACTATTGACGTAAGCTGAACCAGCTCAGTTTGGTTAGGTTCATATGAATTTTTGTTTTAAAAATTCGTACAAACCGAACTGAACCAAATTTGGGGGGGACAGAACCAACTGAACCATTTTTAAAGATAGCAGTAGCAGGGTCAGATGTTACTTTAGTAATAATTATTAAGGGGAGGGCTGGAATTCAGTGGGAATCACCTAAGACAAGTTACTAAAGTAGGACATAATGCAGAAATCTTGAATAATGAGTCCATGTAATTTTAATAATGTATGCAGAAAGAATAGGAGTCTTTGCCCTTTTGCAAAGATTTAAAGAAGGCAATTATTTCATTGTGTCCTGATTTAACGTCTTATTCTAAAGAGGGAAACCAAGGGCAAAACCCTTGCTGAAAGGTAGAGTTACTCTTCTATGAACCATCTGTTCTCTTTTGAGAACACAGACCTCATTAAAAGAAAATGAATGTACAAAATAAATTCTTCTAAATATTTTTCTTGTTTCTTATACAGCAAAAAGTAGGTAAAATATTATATTATTTTAATTGAGAATAGGGTGTTTGTAAAAAGTGGGAAGCTAAACAGTGTTCCGTGTGCAGAAATGTGTTCAGCCATGCTGTCTGCATGGCCACGGACTTGCACAACACTGGCTCTTTGGTTTGGAAATGGAGATGAGCGCCAACCCTAGAGTTGGCCATGACTAGCACACATGTGCAGGGGGAAACTTTACCTTTTTTACACAGGTGTATATTATCATAACATAACGTGGAATGTTCTTAACTTTATACTTTAATTTAAAAGCAAACTATTGAAATGTCATCTCTGAGATTAGAGGAAGACTATTGAATCCACTGGATTTACAAGAGAGCTAATATAGCAAGTCACATTCATCCAGTGGGTTCGCTGTAACTGAGACTTTAATGGAAAGGTCTAATTAATTATTTAGGATGACACCCAGGGACATCAGTGCTAATGCATTGCAATTGGAGGGTGCCATTCCATTCCATTATTTTTTATATCCTAACTCCCAGAATTCTCCAGGCAAAATGTTGGAATGTTGATGCATTTTCTCCCCACAGACCCACACCTAGAGATTTCCTGAAACAGGCCCTATCTTTAGTGGTTTCCAACCTTGCGTCTCAATATGTTCTTGATTATAATTTACAAATACAGTAGTCCCCCGTTTATCATGAGGGTTATGTCCCAAAACCACCCACAATAAATGAACATTCATGTTACATGGACACTGTTACCCCCTTACCGCCACTTCCACTGCCATAACCCCCCTCTCCAAAGCCACTTTGGAGAGTGACAGCGACGGTGGTAGTGGTGGTGATGGCAAAGGTGTAATGGCAGCAGCACCAGGGGTGGGGTGGGGTGCAGGCAGCAGGGGTGGGGGCAGGGGTGATGGCAGTGATGGCAGTGGCAGGGGTAGTGAGGGTGATGGAGTGACAGAAGAGGTGGCGGCAGGGGTGGCAGGAGTGATAGTGGTGGGGCAGAGGGCGACGGGGGGCAGATATATGGACAACAATATAGTGGGGGATTACAGTAACAGAAAACCTTATGACTTAATCCAACTTTAGTCCTTCATCTATCAAAATCAATGATACTTAAATTAGTTGTGACTGAAAGTGCAATTATTTCTAATAAATTACTCTAGCACTGGTTCTAGTACCTAGTACTCCTACAGAAGCAATCATTGATTTAAAAATATGTTAACATTGTTTTCTGCAATCTTGTGCATTACGTTCTGCTCAGTTTATTAATTCAAACTCTTGAAATCAATCCCAGTTAATCAATGAAATCTTTTCTTGCACCCATTTTCATTAAAGTCACTGAAGCACATAACAATAGACTGCATAGAAATTATCTTTGTCAAATAAAATCATGTAAATAACATATATCTATTAGAAATGGCACTAAAATGAAAGCTTGTATATCTACCAAAGTTATTCTATTAAATGACAATTATTAATCTCCTAATTATGATAAAGGGCTTTGTTTAAAGGGTGATAAAAACTGGAAAAAAATCAGATTTATGGATCCAGTTTTAGAATTGCCATTAAGTTTGAACAGAATGGATATAGATTGTGTTTGTTGTTTTGTACAATTACTATTAAAATGAGATTTTTTTAAAGTCAACATGACATCATAGTTTGCTTATCTTCTATTGGCTGAGTCCTGTTGTGTATCTGTACCAGTATAATTCCTCCAACATAGACTTCAGCGGCAATAGCTTCAAGTGGTGAAGTCAACATACTAAATCATGACAATGCATAAGTTTGATGTCTTCTTTATTTTTTGTTTTTATTTTGTTTTTGCCTGATATAGTGGCCATGATGATGATGACAATGATGATGATGATGATTTAGAAATTTAAAAATTCTGATTCCATCTCTTAACATCCTGTGATTCTCCTGACATCCACTTCATCATGAGGAAGACTTTAGGGCTGCAGGGTGGGGCAGTTTTTTTATTTCTGAAGATATCTACCACCAAGATGACATGACTAGTGATGGTGATTTTTTGAGTTTAAACCTTCTCCCACCTCCCCCCCCCCCATGTCATGGCATCCAATGGCTTCTCCATGAAGAGGATTCCATGAGAGCCTTGGTACAAAAGAGGGAGGGATAGGAAATATTCTGTTTCTGGAAAAAAGGCCACAGCTGATGACATCATCAGCTTTCAGTCTCATTGCACGAACAGGATTCCAGTTGAAGAAATTCAAATTCTACCATCTATAGTATCCATGGATTTTAAGAACATCTAAAAGTTACATCCTGGTAAAGCACATCTTTTACCATGTCTGAACTTCTGGGACCTGCTTTGAAGAAGAGTTATTTAAACTCGAAAGCTTGCAATGTTCCTTGTTTTTTCGTTTTTAATAGCGGCCTATAAAGGTATCGCCTCTAACCTATTATTTCAAATTCTCAGTGTAAATACACACTGCTATTAATGGAGAAAAGATGGTGCAGAGGCACTGTTTTCAGCAGCAGCTGTATGATGATTGTTACAGATGGTCCAGGCTTCTGATTTCATTGGTTTACTGTAACATTTTTGTTGCAGTTCTATTTTGCTTTCTTACAGTCATTTTTTCAACTGCTCCAAAGCTTGAGGTCAATGAGAAATTGTCATTTTATCTCATGATCTTGCTTTCATCCCTATCCCAATTCTGCAGTTATGAAGAGACAGACAACAATTTGTGAAAGATTTTTGCCTTAACTATCCTTTAGAAACTGGCTGGGCAGACAAAAATTGCCTAGTGTTCTGGGTCAGCAATAGCTTTGCTCATTAACCAGGCAGGAATTTTTGTTGTTGGGCTTTTCCGTTCTGCCTCCCGCTTCCCTCTCCCTCTCTTTTCCTTTCTCTGTTGCTTTCCAAAATTCTGCAAGTTCTGTGCTGCACAATATAACAGATATTTAACCATACAATAAAAAGTTGCATCAGGAATTTGTAGAACCATCTTTCTTTTCCTTCTTGGGGAGAAAAGGGAGACTATCTCGAGAAAATCTCTAATGATAATCACACTGCAGCAGATCAACTATTGAAATATCTTCCAAGGAACTCATTAAGTGAATTACTGTACTGCAGGAATGAATACGTGATATCATGTCAGCCGTATATCTAAGATGTAGATATCCAAATATCTATATTTGGGTTCAAGAAGTTCTGTCGGCCATTGTTGCAAATTACTGGGAGCTGTTGTGCTTGGTGATGACCTTGGCACTCTCAGGCACTGCACACTTAACCAAATACCCTTACCAAAGAGACATGGGCAATGATTCAGTGCTTGATGTACAGTAGGACCCCAGTATCCACTGATTCATTATCCACTGATTCAGTTATCCACGGATGGCAGATGAAAAATCAAATAAATAATTCAGCAGCCACAAAGCAAGCTACTATCATAAACAAAGCAAGCTAATGTCACAAACAGCAGCTGTAAAGCAAGCTATTGTTGTAAAATAGCAGCTGTAAAGCAAGCTACTGTCACAAAACAGTTTTGGGTTTTTTGTGTTCTCTCTTATCCACGGTTTTCATTATCCACTGGAAGGTCTGGAACCAATCCCCAGTGTATACCAGGTTCCTACTGTATTGTGAAAGGTGGAAGGACGCCACTGAAATCCTCCTGAAGATGTGATTGACAAAGGAGTTCAGGATGTTTACGGCTTGGGAAGAGATCCTGGTGTCAGGATGGAAGCACTTTAGCACCTTGTAGGCATCACAGCAGTGGCAGTTATGAGAGCTGGAAATTTTAAGAGGAATCTTTATAAATGGAACTACAGTACTGGAAAGACTGGCCCTGGCTAGAAAGACAGATTTATATATAAGGGGTCGTCATGTGTGTGTTAAGTCAGAATGTTCTGCTGATTATAACCATTAGCTAGAGTTTTATTGCAGTGTGGAGGAGTGAGAGAGAATGAATGTGGGTCTGATTTGTGAAGAGGCTCTGAATAACAGGATGGTCTTGTGTGTTTTAAACAAAAAATTATTTAAACTTTAAACTACAAGCTATTTTAGAGATAACAGTCAAACAATATTATTCTGCTCTGATTTATTTAATGTCATCAATGCAATAACTGTTGTGTTTCACAAAAACATTCTAACTTTTTAAAAGGGCAGTATGGGGTCAGCTCTTAACTATGGCAATGTTAAAGTAGTGCAAAAGCGAACACAGCCTGTTTATCTGGTGGGATAATAGAGATAATCCAAGAAGAGTTAAATGGCAACCCCAAACTTAATGTGTATTTACAGGGTGGTTCATAATTTAGGCAGCAGAGCACAGAAGCAGATAAGGCATGTGTCATAATCCCTCTTTTAACCTTTCTATCTTTTAAGTTACTATTATTTTAATTGATATTTTTATTGAGATCTATTAGTAAATAAGACAAATAAGTGATGGGCATTGGTGAATAAGGAATCCAGCTGAAGTTTTAAGGGTAATAACATAACTTTTTATTGATTTCTACCTAGCAGGATGTAAGCAACTAGTTAATAGTGAATTTTGTATTCATGCTTCTGTATTCATGGGGTTTGTTCCTGAGGGACAATGATAGGAAAGTCTATTAGTTTCCATGAATTATAATCAAATGAATTAGAGAAACCAGTAAAAAAGTACACTCAAGAGAAACTTTCAAACAGCCTTAAATAAAAATTGAAAATATTGTGTTCAATCTTAGACCATTTATTATCAAGGGAAAGAAATCTGAATTTTTTCGTAGCTTCCTTTCTGCCGATTTCCACTGTGAAATCCCAATTTATTTCATGAAAGAAAAAAATAAAGTAATAATTGTTCTGCTGGAGACAATATACAGTAATCGTAGATTCATGCAATGGAAAGTGAAGAGAGAGGTTGTCCCAAGCTTCAAGAAAATTCTGGTCAGGACAGTCAGAGGGAATAAAACACAGGTTACAATTAACACAAAACTAGACAAAAATATTTGGCCAAATTGAATGATTTCAAGACTTACAGGTATTGATGACTCACACCTCAGGGATGCTTGCAATGGCCTGGCTACACATAAAATAAACATGTCTTATACTGTACTATACTGGCTAGGGCTGATGAGAACTGTAATTAAACACCACCTGGAAGCATATTATTTATTGGATTTTTATACCGCCCATCTGGCAGTGAGGTCACTCTGGGCGGTTTACAACAATTAACAATTTCAAAACAATTAATACAATAAACCATAAAATAGCAACACAAGATAAAAACAAAAACAAAAATAATATTAAAGTGACATAAAACAATATCAATCAATATAAAGTTTATTGTCTTGGCTACAAGTCATCACAATCATAGATTACAGAAAAGATAAATAGAATAGAAATGAACAATTAAAACAAAGAATTAAAATGTCAATTAAAACAATAATAACATTTAAATACAAAAAACTATTTAAATCTATATTATGTTAGTTTAAAAACTTCTGAAACAGAAAGGTTTTTACCTGGCGCTGAAACATCATCAGCATTGGCGCCAGGCGGATCTCAGACGGGAGGGCGTTCCATAGCCTGGGGGCAGCCACCGAAAAGGCCCTATTCCTACAAGCCATCCCTTTCACCTCCCTAAGGGATGGTTCTTTCAGGAGGGCTCCCTAACTAGATCTTAATTGCCAGGTAGGTTCATATGGAAGGAGGCAGTCTTTCAGGTATCCAGGTCCTAAGCCGTTTGGGACCTAGATTCAAGCCCTTCTGCTTGATGTTTTGGCACTGCTTCTAATAGATCAGCATAAAATCCATACTTACAACAAGGCATCTGGGGCCAAAACAATGATCTAACTCAAATCCCCAAGCCCCGGGCATGGAACAAGGCATCTGGGGCCAAAACAATGATCTCCCTCCCTCCTCCTCCTCCTTTCTCCCGATGCCCACGGCGCCAGGTATCTTGAAGCGGCTGCCCGCCGCCGCTGCGGCTGGCTCCCAGATGAGGCCGACCCTCCCCCCACCCACTGAGTCTCAGAGGTGCCCCACCGAGGCAGGTGGCGGCGGCGGCGCTGCGGCGCGGCCACGGCCGCAGCGGCCCGCCTCATTTAAACCTTGTTTTCTATCAGGAGGAGGAGGCGGGGGCCCCGCCGCCCAGGAGCCCTGGGCTCCCCCACCCGTGCGCGCGGGGGAGCGCACGCCCGACCCCCAGCCGGCAAGCGCCGCCACCGCCGCTCCCATGGCCCCCCCAAGGTACACACGTCATCCCCCCCATCCCCTGCCCCCCACCCTCCCCTAATCTCCCCTCTCCCCACCCCCACTCCCGGCTAATCAAACAAATACTGGTCCGTGGAGACAAAAAGGTTGGGGAGCACTGATCTAACTTGATGCCCCTCCAGGTATCTTGAAGCTGCTTGCTTTTTTCTCAGATGAAAGACTCAAATTTGAGTCTCAGCAGGGTTGCATTTAAATTGTTTTCTATCATAATATGCACCATTTCCCCTAATGCTTTCGTTCAGAGATATTCTGCCCAATTAAGTGGCAAAAGTGAGATTGTTAGCATAAATGAAACGTTTCGTGACTTGAGGTGATGGTTGATCATTGATGTAGATGCAAAACAGCGTGTCCAGTGAATTCTCCATTGTGCATTGTCCTTGAAAGTCAATTAAAAATCTGTAATTTTGCAAGTGTTACCACAACTTTAGTTAATTATAATCTTTGGCTAGGCTATAGAATTGTTGCAGTAGTACTTAATGTTTAATAGTGTATTAGGCACCTGAGATGTAAAAAAGGAAGATGCTATGCCTATATAATCTTCCTAGGTTCAAAGCCATTCCCAATATGTTGCGTTAAGTGCAGGACCTGTGCAATATAGTATAGTTCTTCCCAGGTCTAAAGCCAGCTTGTAGTGACATAAGAAGTGGTTTCCCTATGCCCACTAGATGGATAAGAGTTCCGAGAATTTGTAAAGTGATCAAAAAGTGAGACAGGCCTCATGTTTTGGGGTTCTGTAAGTTCTTTGCCAGGTTTCAAGACAACAACCACTTGTGAGCTTTCAGTAAATGTTTTGGATCTTAACAGAGTCAAGATAATTATTTAAAAAATTAAGGCAAGTCCTGTTTGTTCCTGTTCCAAGATGATTTATCTGCTCTACATGAATGTCATCCAGAACCGTTGCCTAAACATTTTCACAAACAAAAATAGCCTTTTCCAATTCACTTAAGGTGAATGGACTTCTGAGATTATTGCACTTCATTTGCTTACTTAATTCAAGTTCAAGTTTTGATTTCCTGTGGCAATGGACATACAGTTCTGATTGCCACATCTCAAAAAAGACATAGTGGAACTGGAAAAGGTGCAGAAGATATCAATTACTTGGTTGGGACACCTCCCTTATGAGGAAAGTCTATAACATTTGGATCTCTTTAGTCTGGAAGAAAGGTGCCAAAGAGGAGGACATGATTGAGACCTACAAACTTATGCAGGGGGTGGATAAAGTGGATAGAGGGAAGCTCTTTTCCCTTTCACACAATACCAGAACCAGGGGTCAACACTCAAATTGAGGGTTGGAAGGGTGTGAAAAGACAAAAAAAATTTGCTCAGCATGTTAGTTTGTGGAACTCCTTGCCGCAGGATGTAGTGATGACATCCAGTTTAGATGCCTTTAAAATGGGGTTGGACAGATTTCTGGAGGAAACGTCCATGGCAGATTACAAACCATGATGGGGATACATGTTATCTCCAGGCTATAAGGAGGGTACCTCGAATGCCAGATGCAGGGGAGTGGTATCAGGAGACAGGTATCTAGTTGTCTCATGTGCTCCCATAGGCATCTGGTTAGGCCACTGTGAGATACAGGAAACTGGACTAGATGAGCCCTTGGCCTAATCCTGCAGGGTTCTCCTTATGTCCTTATGTTGAGATTTGCCATTAATTAAGAGTAAATGAATTATGTGACTTGCTGAAATGTTTGCATGAATATGGCTTTAGTTGTGTTATTGCTGAGCCAATAATCTCTAGACCTCTTGGCTGTTTCTTGACATGTTTATTTCATTCATATGTTTTACCCAATTATCTCTTCTGGTGTCTGAGAATAAAGAAATTAATCACTGCCCCACCAAAAGGGTTTCTTACCGCAAATAATTTTGCTCAAATTGTGAAAAAAAAAGTTATTAATTTGGGCAACTACAGTATTTCTGGTATAAGTCTTTCAAGATTTTTGGTTCAATCTAGATGCTTCGAGCATGGGCAATGAGGATAATGTTTTCACTGGGGACTGGACAAATGTTCAATATAATTTGATCTTCTGCCAATTGGCTTTTAAAATACAGTGGAGCCTTGTATACAAACAGTTTGCATAACATAAAATCTGTACAACATAAAAAAATTCCGGAGATAGGGGAAATTTGCTTAACACAATTGCCTATGGGGCAAATCCATACAACATAAAAATGGGATTACTCCGTTTTCAATGCATTCCTATGGGAAATTTGTATAAAGGAAAATTTGTTTAATATAATTTCATTTGGAACAAATTAATTCCTTTATACAAGGTACCACTGTATTGATAGTGACTGCATTAATGAATTGGCACATTATTGGTCATATTAGGACTTGGGAAACAATTCAGAACTGCTGGGAAGCTCATTAGTTTACGTATCTGGCTGTGGAGCCCAAGGTTGGGAGACTGTTTCTCTCTGACAACAGGTGGACTCAATGCAGTGGTGCCGAACCATCAGCACTCCAGATGTTTTGGACCACAACTCCCAGAATTCCAAGCCTGTATTGCCAATGACAATGGATTCAAAACATCTGGAGTGCCAAAGGTTTGCCACCACTGACCGAGAGAATTGCTTCCAGCTCTGCAGTTCTGAGATGATTAAAACAGATTTCATGATCTATAACCCGACAGCAAAAATCAAATGAGTTATAACCACATTTGCTATCTTCTGCTATTGTACCTCTAGTAATAGATACCCTTTCCATGTCAATAAGTTGCCTAGATGCCCTAAGCACATCCAATCTTGCCTGGTTTCGAATGCTAAGCAGGGTCGGCCCTGGTTAGTACTTGGATGGGAGACCACCAGGGAATACCAGGTGCTGTAGGTGCCTGGAGTAGGAACTGGCAAACCACTCCAGTATTCCTGCCAAGAAAGTGCCATGGACATGGAGTCACAAAGAGTCCACACACTCATATGATGAGCTGTTCTAATATCTAACAAAAGTGACAGAAAGACTCAGAGCAACCTTAGAACTACCAGGTGCAACAATCTGTGTGGACAAACTTTTAAGCTGTCACAGCAATGGCGGAGGTTCCCACTAGCGAACCACTGATGCCAACTAGACATGGGCACGACTTGGTGAAATTGTCGTTTCCGTTTTCAGATATCGTTTCCGTTACGTAACAGAAACGGTAACGACAATTAAGCTGTCAGAACTCGAACTCGAACCGAAAAAAGAAAAATTGGGTCTGATTTGTCGTTGTCATTCCTGGCATCGCGCAGCAATCGCGCGATGCCAAGCAGCACAGAAAAAAAGTTTTAAAAATAAAAAAAACCAATTCCCGGCCAAAAAAGCAGGCGAAAATATGCCTGCCTGAGGGCACCTACCAGAGGGGTGGTTTCTGGGGGGGGATCCCCAGCCTTCCCCCCTCCTGTCCTGGGCTGCTGGTACCGGGCTGGGAGGGGGCATCCTCGGCGTCTCCATTTGCCATGCGGTGCGGGGGGATCCAAAATGGCGTCCGCAATATTTTTTTTGAAATCGTGGTCCAAAAAAACACCAAAGCACTACAGAAACATGCGAAAATTAGCTATTTTAAATGCTTGAATTTTTACAGTAGCAGCAGTGGGTTTTTTATAGCAGTAAAAGGTCGCACTGATTTTATTTTATTTTTATTTTTATTTTTATTTTTATTTCTTTACACCTGTGCAATGATGGGCTGGCCATGGGATGGGACCATGCAAATTTTTGGACCCATTCTACCAATCGCATGGCCAGGTTTTGACTGACACTTCTGGATGTGCAAGAGGGCATAAAAAGGCGAGGCACTCCCAGAAGAGTCGCAGTCCGGGCTTGGATATGGGTGGGAGAGGGCTGTGTGTAGCTGGCTACTGTGCTGACTAGTTTTGATTTCGCGGAGCCTTTAGATTTCAGTTAGGCAGGCAGGGAGGGAATTGATTCATTTGAATTTTTAGGAAATAATAATAATTCCTTTCATTCTCTGTCTGCTGTGGGGAATAACAATGCAGTTTATTCTTTTTTATTCTCCTGCAGTTTGTTAGGATTTCTTTTCTGATAGTGCTTCAAAGGGGGGGAGGTTTGAGTGGGAGGGGAGGTGTGGATTTATTTTAAAAATTTCATTTGCTTGGTGGCAAGCAAGCCAAGGTTCTTTTAATACCCTGCCTGCAGCTCTGCTGTGGGTGCACTGCCCACTTTGTTTGCAATAAAAATTGCAATTGCTTTATTCGATGCAGTCTTGTGCAGCAAGTCAGTTTAAAGTGTTTTCCGCCTGCTCTGGGTCATTGCGGGACCCGCGCGCCCACCCCTCCCCCCTGCCACTGCCGCCGCCCGCCCATGCCCCCCCCGCCCACCGCCTAGGGCGCAAAAACACCTAGCGCCGGCGGGACGCCACTCGCTGGGACATCAAATCGCGCTAAATCGCGGCGCGGTGGAAACGACAAACAACACGACGAAACGACAAATTTTTTAAAAATTTCGCAAAAAACGGAAACGAGCCGAAACGGACCCATCCCGAAAAACAACAACTCGAAAAAAAAATTCTGGTCGTGCCCATCTCTAATGCCAACCAGTTAACTGTAGGTGTTTTGATAACGGTGCATTATTCTAGCAAGTATATGAGACCCGAAAGTTATTATTCATAAATAATAGCTTATTCAACTTTTAATAAATCCAGTACTGCAGCCTTAATAGAGTCTATTATTAATTCTTACTCTTTAAAAAAATTAGGGATAAAAAGTGGGATTTTCGGGATTTTCTATTGCATGTACCAAAGTAAGCCCATGGACTGGAAAGTGAAGAAACATGTGCTGTTCTGTCTCAAGAAGCCAGACTTCCAATCCACCTCTATGGTCCAGAAATCTGCCAGGTTTAGGGAAACTTCATTCCAGGGCACTGGGACTGAAGGGGAAAAGATCCATCTAGCCCTGCCCCCCCCCGACCTTGTGTGTTTGTGTGTGTGTGTGTGTAGAGAGAGGGGGGGGGGGAGGGAGAGAGAGAGGGAGGGAGAGAGAGAGTGGTGTGTTGTGTTGTGGTGGACTTCGCATTGTTACCAACAGCCTTCCTCGTTGTGTGGGGGGAGCGCGCCTCGGAGCGCGAATTCCTGGAGAGACAAAAGGCGCGCTTGTACCCGCCAAGTGACCAGCCGTCCTTTCGTCGCTCGGCCCGGGCGGAGTTCTGGGGGGCGAAAACGCGTGTCGTCGCCGTCCACCACCCACCACCACCCGGTGGTCCGCCGTTGGTTCGTCGGGCGAACGGGGCCACGGGGGGGGGGCGCCCGCCCTTCCCCGCCTCCCTGAGAGGCGGCGGGACGAGGCAAAACTCGAGCGCCGCCGGCGCGGGTGGGCGTTTTGGCGGCAACGGGAGAGCGGAGGAAGGCTGGTGGCCCTGAGAGCTTGCTTGCCCGCCCGCCTGCCAGCCTCCGAGACAATGCCAGGAACCTTCTGTCTTTCGCTCAACCCCCCCAAAGGCGGGACCAGTGGGAGCAGCAAGTAAACCCTCAGGGGCACACACGGAATAAGAGATCCCCTCTCCTGCCATTCGCGTTTGATTTTTCCCAGAGGGCAGCAAGACCTTCTGAGTCCAGTGGACTTACTTCAGAGTAAAGAGGCTCAGGATTACCGTGCCTTTCGGGTGTACATCCTGGTGGTATGTTTAGTCACTCCCCCCCCTTCCCCTTCTTCTGCTCTTTCCCTACCCTTCAGGGCGAGCAGTCTCCAAATCTTTAGTCATCAGCTCATTTCTACCATCTCATACTTTCCCTGGATTGCGTGCAACTGCCCCTTGGCATTCCCTAAATTCAGCGCATGTTGTGAATAATAGTTGTGGGCCTTCAAGTCCACTCCAAGGTATGGCGACGCTTTTCAGGGCTTTCTAGGTAAAGTGTGCTCAAAAATGATTGCTCATTTCCCTTCTCCTGGGCGCATCCCTGGGACTGTGCAGCATGCCCCACAGCAACTACACAGGCTGGTTGGAGGAGGCACAGAGGGGAATCGAACTCCCAACCTCTGGCTCCACTGCCAAGTCGATACCTGGCTTATTGAACCTTCAGTCAGCCCTTCTTGTTTACACCCCCGTTCCTGTCTGTCCGACTGGTCTTTGCTTTGCTCTCTTGTTTCCTTTTCTACTATTGCCTGCATTTGGAAGAGGTTTGTCACATGGTTGGTGTGTTATCCTCAGTCTTACAAAATGAAATACAGAAAGAACTTGTAAATGTTGCAGTAGTCCATTAGAGTTTTGTGGACATTCCTAGATTGTTGTTGAGATGAGAAATAGAAGGTGAAAACTTTTGCTTATATGTATTTGATGGGATCCAGTAAAATACTTTGTCAGTCTTTGACATACATACATTGTATCATACCTATTTTAAAACAGACTTAACAAGTCTCATTGATTTCAGTGAATCACTAAGAATCGCTAAGACTGGATTCAAACCATCAATTTTTTTAAAAAAATCCAGTATTGTACTGCATCTTTCCATCTGACTTTAAAATACTGTAAAGTAAAAAAAAAAAAACCCTCAGAATTAATAAATTGGTTATAACCACCCCAGGTAGTGCAGTTTGCACTAAAGGGGCAGTACATAAATATAAATGAATGAATGAATGAATGAATAAAAAACAAGTTTAAAAACATTAAGCAACTGAGCAAGGAAGTAGCAATGACCATTTGTGTAAAAAAATGCATGAGATGCAGAATGAATGCTGGATACTTGACTGATTTTACTTCTTTTTCCAATCATTCACCCTTTTGCCTAGTCATAGCATCAGAATCAGGAAATCTGTATGTATGTACTGTATATGAATCATGAAGGCTGTTGTATACCTGTGTAAGTCAAAGCTTGACACTGCTGTCTGAATGATGAATATGCATGGCTGAACTCACCCATTACAGTATATATAACAAGAGAATATCCCATGCTCCTTACTGAGGCTGAAGATACCAACCAACAGCATTGCTGAGTCTGTACTGACAAGAGTTACAAAAGATACAATAGTAACAGCTACTGTCTAACAGTATTTTGTTTGTAAATTGTCCAGCTGGCATGTATTTGAAGCTTTAATGCTAACAATATGGAAGCATGCTATAAAGATGTATTCCTATCTTGTATAGGAGAGGTAAATTTATAGTGATTGTGTTTTATGAATTACCAGTACTACATCTCTTAATAAGCTTCTTTCTTACAATTACAGGGTTCAGTCTTCAATCAGATTTTTTGCTGATTCAAGATGAAATTGATGGTCCATTCATAATTCTTACAGATTATGATTATCCACATTGTCTTGGGACAAACGAGGTATATTCAGTTGCACATCTTCTGCACTATGAAATGGCTTCTTGAGCACTATTTTTATTGTCACTGATACCTATGAGTAAGTTATATTTTTAAATTCCCATACCCTGATTACATATAATGAGTCTGAACTTTGGTTATTAAAATAAAAGAAAGGGGTAGAATTACCATATACTTGTCTTGAAGTTGAGTCATGACGACTGGACTTCTTTTTCTTGAGAGATTGAAACATTTCGCTGCTCATCCAAACAGTCATAGACTTGTCTGAAATCCTGTTGCTTGCCCCACATTAGAATTACAATACTGAATTAATTTGCAACTAGATTTGGTTCAGCTAAAATCAGTGGGATGTATGGAAAAATTGACTCACCAAATCCCCACTGATCAATGGTTCTACTCCAGTGTGACTTGCTATGCTAAGCCAAATGAGTTCACCCATTTTGAAATATGTTAGGAAAACAAAAAGACTCAGGAATTTGCAGCTGTGAAGCTGCTTTTATTCACTGCATCCTAAATTTCCAGAATAATACTTCTTTCTTTGAAAATAAAAATATATAAGTGATTTGTCAGAGTATGGCCTCAGAAACTTTAGCAAACAATGGTGACCTCTAAATAAAAATACAGTACTAAAGTCGTACTGGGTGATTCCAGCTTTTATCCCTGTAGAGGTTGTTGTAGCCTGCAAAGACGAAGCAGAGCTGCACTTGTAATACTTAGCTAATTCAGCAAACCTGACCTATGATGGATTTGTAAAATTTTATTTCTACTTTTTCTTATTTTCATCAAATGAACTTCATGTATTTATTTATCCACCATCCCACCCTTCTCACTGTAGAAGACTCAAGGGGGCTTACACCAATGCTTTAAAACACAAACATTAAAACAGTTATAAATGTAAAACTCACAATAGTAAAAAGAACTGAGCATACTAATTATTATTTGTAAAATAATTGAATAACAAGTCTTTAAAAGCAAATCATTTTTAAAAAGATAAGAGAACAGCTCTCTAGAGATTAACACCTTCATGTTTTTATGATTTGATTGGGCTTCCCCACCCCTGCAGATACTGTTTTAAAGTTGGAGGTGTGTCTGTAGAACCAGCATTTGCCTGGATCCAAAAAACTTTTCTACAGAAAAATATGGTAACTCTGAAAATATACTTCATAGTCTTAGAACGTAGAACATAATAAAACAGAATTTTATTATTATTTTTATTTTTGTACTTATTAACCTCCCGATTTTCACATAGGGAACTCTGGGTGGTATTCAGCACGTCGCCAAGCGACTACCCAACTACAAACCCAACATAACATGATCAAACAAACAACATAAAATACAAGACATGATAAAATACTAGCCAAACGGCCAAGGAAATAAGCCAAACACCACCCACCAAAAATAATAAAAAATAGTAAGCTCTGGCAAGAGGTGGGGGGGGGGGACACGATAACAGGATGCTCAGAGGTCCCCAAGCATTGCCTGAAGAGCCAGGTCTTTAAGGCCCTTCTGAACGTCACCAACTGCTCGGCCTGCCTAATCTCCGGAGGCAGTTTATTCCACTGTGCCGGGCCCACCACCGAGAAGGCCCGATTCCGGGTCGAAGCCCTACGGCCTCTCTCGGAGGTTCCGGTTCCGGCTGGGTGTGACTTGCAGCGTTTTGAGCCTGGAGCATTGCTTGTCTCTCCCTTTTAAGATATCTACTGTTTGCACAGTTTTCCTTATCTAGTTTTTCTTCAACCTAAGATCTTGCTAAGAAGTTATCTCTCACTCAAGGTTAAGAGTGTTTGGACATTGGAATGCCTGGAGGAGTTATATCTCTCGGGACCCGGTTCTCCATCAACTGCTCCTGCTCCTGCTAATTTCCACAGCCTTCTACTACCGCAGCTGCTTTTTTCACAGAAGAGATTGGGAAGTGCTGCGTGAATGAGAGAGAAAGCTGGAAGCTCAAGGTACTGTCTCAGAGTTATAGAATTAGTTGTTTGGCAGTGATTAATTAAAGCTCTGTAGGACAGAGGCTTCCACCCTTAGGTTAGGGCCAGCTGTTTCAGCAGGATAGCTGAGAGGGGAGAGAATTGTGAAGACACCAAAGTAGTCATAATGATAACCTCTGCACCCAGTGAACAGGAGGAAGTTCTGGATGTCTCCTCCCTACTCCAGTATTATCTCAGCTTCAGAGGACCATGTCAATAGCCATTACACCTATCTCGGACCTTAGAGAAACCAGTAGTAGAGAGCATTTGTTCACTCCCCTACAAGCTAGGGCGAGTAGCTCGGGACCTGTTACACCTCCCTCCCCCCTGCTCAGGTGTCATATGCAATCTATGAGGAAGAACAAGCCTCTGCTTGCTGCTAAAGATTACAGCAGAATAACGAGCAAGATGAAGCAAACCACTATAACTGATTATCTCAAAAGAGGGGAACCTGCCACAACTAGGGTGGATCAAAGCAGACTGACCCCTTCTGGGATGTATGGAACACAGTCAATAGACTTACCAGCAAGTGTTATGAAGGACTATCAAATCCTGGATTGCAGCTACTTGGAAAATAATTTAAATGCTGATTTTGGTGAACTAAGGACAATAGAAACGTTATACTCCCCTCTGGGTCCAATTGAGAATATTGTGGTCAACAATTTGCAAAAAGACACCACTGCATCATTTACAAACCTAGACACGCCCTCCTGTACTAGGGACAATGACCCCTCATTAAATCAGAAATCTGTTGATGAAATTAGAGATCTACTAAAGGACATTAAAGAGCTTATTGTGACTATGCTTGGATGCTTGCTAGAAGCCAAAAAATCACCTGAATTGACAACCCAGAGTACAGGGCAAAGGGAGAATGTTGTTGACCACCTGCCTCCAACAGACGAAGTGGAATTCTACAACTTATCCCCAGAAACTATCAACAAAATCACAGGGTTAAATATGGAAGAGCTGCTTTTGTGTGCTGGTCCATCAACTATTATGCAAACCAGATCACCTCTCCTGATCCCACCCATTGTTGACACGGAAGGGGATGCTGCCAGTTATACCAGCTCCACCCTCATTGAGGTAAAGGGTCCCACACAAAGAACTGTGGAGATGCATGATGGTGGGCTAAGAACAAAAGACAAGAAGAAAGATCCCTCACAAAAGAAGCTACCCCTGTCAACGATGGAGAAAAGGAAATGCAGAAGCAAAATAGATAGCAACCATTATGCCAAGGGGAACAGGAGGATGGACTTTAAACCTTTATTCAAACAGCTAGAGACCAGAGATCGTCCTAAGAGATCCAAACAGGGTAAATCCAGTTCACATCATAAGAAGTTAAAGCTAAAAGAAAGACAGGGGGGACACTCCCCAGTGTCGGGGACAGCAGTAGAAGAGATGCCTTCACCTGCCAGCCATGTCCAGAAGCAAGAGGGAGGTAGTCACCCAAAGGAGCAAGACTTACAGGAAAAGGCTCAACAACAACAGTCGGCATTAAGGAAGAATTCTGAATTGATAGGAGCCTCCCAAGAATCTACAAAGCTGGACACCTATATGAGTAAGCCTATCCCGGTTTTGATCAGACCTAGACCCACTGTCCCAAATCCTAGAAGGAAGAAGAATGTGTGGAGTAAACCAAAACACACAAAATGGAACAAAACTCAGAGAAGCTTGGACACCTTCAACAACCAAAGTACTGAAACTCCTCCTTATTGGTGGCAGAGACATTATGCAAAGGATAATTGGGGCTGGTTCCAGCGAGACTGACTTGGGGATAATAATGTAGCCATGTGCAAAGCTGAACTCTTAAATTTTTCCAATTGTGAGCTTGGCTCAACCCCAGCACCATTTACCTCTCCCTCAACTCATAAGCAGAGGGATCTAAATCATCAGATGAGCCAAGCTTCCTTTCAATATGACCACATTTTGTTCCCCCAAAGTGATTCAAACAATAATCTGTCACTGAGACAACATATGAGGGCAGATGATAATACAATTGAAATTCTCTCTTGGAATGTAGCTGGATGGCAACGTTGCCTCCACTCATATATGGATGTCCCTTTCGTAAAGAAAGTGTATGACATTATCCTTCTGCAGGAAACATGGACAGCAGAAATGCCTCTTCTGAATGGTTATTATTCCTTTAACTTAGAGGCATCTGCTGGGATAGGTCCGGGAAGATTAATGGGTGGGCTGGTTATATTTGTTTCAACTACCTTAAAGGTAAAATGTGTTTTGAAACCACCTTTAGCCCACCTGGCAATGGCCGTACTGATGAGCTGGGTGAACGGCAGCCTTCTTATAATAAATGCCTATCTTCCACCTAGAACAAAGAAATCCTCTATTGAAGAAAACTGGTCAGCCTTAGATAATTATATATCAGATCTGTTAGCTGGGTGTCCCGAAGCAGAAATCTTGTTGGCAGGTGATTTTAATGCCCGAGTTGGACCAAATGATATATTTCTAGCAAAGAAATATAATCTGGTCTTAGAGGATCTATATGGGGAATCATATGGACTCCTGTCTACACGCACATCTAAAGACCCAAAGGCGAACTATGCAGGAGCATGCCTTGCTAAGTTATCACGTAGGAGAGAGCTTCATATTCTTAATGGGGCATTCTATGGGGACTGCCCAGGTGAATATACTTTTATGGCAGGTAAGAGGGCTAGTTCTATTGATTATATGCTTGTCTGCAATGTTTTACTACCTAGGATTAAAACATTTAAAATTATGCCATTCTTGGAGGGGGATCATCTACCACTAAGCCTAAAACTGTCTCTTCCTCTGAATCCAACACAACCAAAGGACCAGTATACCCCACAGCTAGAACTTATAGGAAAAAGGTTAAAATGGTCTAGCACCAGTAGTACCAAAGTGAAAGAAATACTAACTACAGAGAAATTGCAATATCACCTCTTGCTCTTTAGTAACTTAAGTCCAGAGCAAGACCCTCTTGTAAACTTCCAGGCTTTGACCCAGGAAGTAAACTCCGTTTTGACTGTCCCTTCAGAGAACAAAGTATACCCTGCTTGTAGGAACACGAAACCTTGGTTTGACCATGAATGTGTACAAGTTAAAAAAGAGCTTAACACCCTGTACCATCTGTCCCTGAACAAAGGTCAGGAGGAAAGACCTGAAATACATCTTCAGCTGCTAGCTCAAAAGAAATTATATAAAACCACCATTCAGAGGAAGAAAAAAGAGCATGTAAGAAACTTATGGGAGGAGCTAATCCAGTCAGCCAAACAAAAGAACTCAGCTCAGTTTTGGAAACTTATTAATGCTGGAAGGGCGAAGAATTCATCGCCACTAGATATGCATGTTCCAGCAAATAAATGGGCCACTTTTTTTCAAAATCTCTATGATGATTCTGTGCAAGGCACTCCTATAGGAGACCTAAGGAATCTGCCTATATGGTCCCCAGTCAGCCCAAGAGAGATAAAAGACCATATTGGCCATCTAAAAATAGGAAAGGCTCCAGGATCGGATGGAATTCCACCCGAAGTCCTCAAAGAAAATGTTGATTGGTGGGCACATTATCTAGCAGAATTATTCACATTTATAGACCAATCTGGCCGGATTCCCAAGCAATGGGGGATGGCTATTGTGGTTCCAATTTATAAGAAAGGTGATAAGAAAGACCCAGCAAACTATAGACCCATCAGCCTGCTAAACATCATTAGTAAGCTATACACAAGACATCTCTTAGAAAAACTAGAATTATGGCTTGAGCAAGAAGAATGCATTCCATTAGAACAAGCAGGCTTTAGAGGAGGAAGAGCGACAATGGAGCACTGTCTGATACTCCAACAATTAATTGAAAAATATGCCTCTAAAGGCCCAATCTCCCTATATGCTGCATTTATAGATCTGAAGGCCGCCTTTGACTCTATCTCAAGACAGAGGTTATGGCAAAAACTAGGCTCTTCTAGCATTGACAAAAGACTTCTTTACCTTATCCAAGCCCTCCATCAGGAAACATACCTTAAAGTAAGATGTAACCCACAAGGCTTACTAACAAATTCTATCAAAACCTCCTAGGGAGTCAGGCAAGGCTGCCTGTTGGCCCCCACATTGTTCATCTATTATATAAGCAATATGGTGAAGCATATGAGTGACTTAAAATTTCACCCACCAAAGCTTGCTTCACGGCACCTCCCAATATTGATTTATGCTGATGATACTGTTATTCTATCAAGGTCTCCAGTAGGTCTCCAAAGGGCCTTGGATAGCTTCACAGCCTACTATGATAAAGAACACTTGACTATTAATTGTGATAAAACAAAAGTCATGGCCTTCGGCAGACGGCCAAAAATAAGATCTTGGATAATAAAAGGGAAGAAAGTTGAGCAAGTGCATAAATTCACCTATCTGGGGGTGATCGTGCAAGAATCTGGGGCTAACAATGCACACTGTAATTGGAGAGCTGAGAAGGCTGAGCAGTCTGCTAATGCTATTGTGAGATTCTTCCGAACAAAGGGAGGTCTCTTTGTTCCAGCAGCATTAAGGCTGTACCAACACAAAGTCGTAGCTCAGCTCCTATATGGCACCTATACAGGAATATCTCTGGCTGATCTGGCTGTGTTAGAGAAGGTACAATCCAAGTTCTTCCGTTCTATCTTACAAGTCCCTCCAGGTGTTTCCAACGCTTTGATACGATTAGAACTGGGTCAAATGAAACTAGAAGCCAGAATACTTACTGCCTCTGTTTGTCAGTGGCTTAAGAGCTTCTCAGACCAAAAAGGCCTTCTCCCTTTAATAAACCAAGACCCTTTTCAACCTAGGTGGATACAAACTTTAAAAAGAAAATTAGAATCTATGGGGCTCTCAATAGATGACCTATTGGTTCAGAGTACTACACAGGCCAAAGCACTTATTAAACAAAGGATCCAAGACATTGAGCGCCAACGAGATATAGCACAATCCCCTTTGTTTAGGGCTCCTATGGAGACCAGATATGTTATGAGAATGGCCAAGTATCTCTTACAACTGGAAGAGCCTGCTTATCGGAGAGCCTTCACTTTAGCCCGCTGTTCAGTTATTCCTTCAATGGTTTTAGAAGGGAGATATAAGAAAATTCCCTATGAAGATAGACACTGCATGTGCTCCCAAAGGGAGGTGGATTCTATGGTACATATGTTTTTTTGTTGTCCTCTTCACAATCTTTATAGAGAGAGATTCATTCACCCATGCTTAGATAGACTTACAGTAGAACCAAACGAGATGGGCCTGGAAAGACTTTTAAGTGATGAAAACTCTTTTATTACCAAACAAATAGCCAAATTCTGCTTATACCTGATTAAATTCCATTCTAAGAAGGCGGGCTAGTTTTAACTAGAATATTATCTATTTTCTTTTACTGGTTTAGTTTCTTTTTTCGTTTTAATATTTCTATGTATATTGTTATATCTACACTGTTTTTGTAACTCTACAATTTTGCAATCATGTTTTAATGGCTTTTAATGACTTTTATGGTTTTATACCGCAATAAAAACCTGACCTGACCTGACGGCCTCTCTCGGTGTGGCCACTCGGAGAGAAAGGGAGGCCGAGGCTCTAGTTGGTCGGGACGAGATTGACCTCTGGGAGATCCGCTCCGCCAGATAGGCGGAGAACAGTAGATAGAACAGTACAGATAGAACAGTAATTTTGCAAAATACACTGTGATTCACAGCTCAGAATAATTCCATTTGGGATCACCCCTTTGCCATCAATCATCAGTTAACACCTCCCTTTATGTTCAAGTAACACATGCAGGAATTCCTGATCTTTAGAGACCAGAGTTGGGTGTTTTGTGTGCATTGCAGCTTCGCACAAAGCTGTCAGCGCAGTGCCACAGGCGTTCCCCAACCCTTTTCCCTCTCCTCTGGGCTGGCTGGGCCACTTACCTGTTGTCATGCATCACTGGACTCCTTCTGCCCTGCCAGTACGCCAGTCCAAGTAGGAACCCAGCTTGCCTTCCCTGCCTCCTCAGGCAGCCAACCACTGGTGTTCCCCAACCCTTTCTCCCCACCTCATTGGCTGCGCTGGGAGAGTCCCCATCCAGCCTCCTCGACAGAGTGGTCAGCTGCTGGAGGAGGTGGGGACTCAACTGGAAACAAGTTAAAACCAGTTGATGTCACTGCTTTTCTGGCAGTAGCCACCACTTCCCACCCCATGAGGGCATCTTTGTGGAGATGTCCAAATGCTGAACGATTTGATAGCTTTCTCTACAAATAAAAAGGGAGGTATGTGCCACAGTCAGTGAAATGTAAGGAAGGAATATATAAGGAATATAAATATATTGAATTTTTTCCTTTTTTATTCTGTCTCCCTGATGACTCACTGTTCTGTAAAATTGGTAATGTATTAATTCACACATGCACAGAAGTTGATAAAGGATTAATGGTAGCAAATGAACAAAGTAATGTCACATATTTCCCTGTTTCAGTGTGAACCTTTGTGCTTGTGTGTGGTGTGTACACGTGTGCACACGTGCGTGCGTGCATGCATGTATGTGCATGTGCGTGCACACATGTGCATGCACCTTGGCTTGGCTTTTTAAATTGGAGCAGTGGGACACTAAGGGGAGAAAAGAAGGGGTTTCTCAAAAACAGTATAGTGGGAGATCCTTAGAAAAGCTGAAACCCCCTCCCCTCGTGCACAAAGAGACAGATTCTCTCCTGTCTTTCTGTGCAGCTGAGCTTTTTAAAAAGAGGCAAGTGGAGCAGTGCCAAAAGAAGCAAGAGACAGGAGGAGGATTTTTCCTCCTCTTCACTGCCTCTTTGCTCTTTTAAGAGAAAAGCAAGTTAAAACTCCTCTCGTTGCCTTGTCCTGTCTCCTCATACCTCTGACAGTGGGCTGTGAGGAATGAGATAGGATCCGCTCAGGTACGTGGTTGTGAAAACCCAACCAAAGAGCCATGGCATAGACCTCTGTTTAGCCTGATCTGAAACGGGTTGTGTGACGTTTACCTTCCCCATAGTCCAATGTGTTTGTGCAGGAGGATGTAAAGGGTTAATGCAGATGACCAATGAGGGGGTGTGGAGGCGGAGCCCACATGTTCAAAAGGTTCAGCTGAGGGTTGTGGAGTTAGATAAGGAAGGGATAAGGCTGAGATGAAGAGATCAACTGAAGATAAAGTTGTGAGACAGATGGGAGGGGTTTGAGAATAGTCAAAGGACAGAATTTGAATGTATCTGCTTAGAGGAACTTTGAATTAAGGGTGCACAAGAAGACCTGAAACTGAAACAGCTTGTTGTATTCAACTAACGTTATTTTTACTTTATTAACATTACAACTTGACTGGGACTCGGTTATTTCAACTGGGTAACCCTGAATGTTGGCACAAGAATAGAAAGAAGGTGTGTACAGGCCAATGGTCCGTGAAACAACTGGGGGCCCTGTATGGTAACGCCGCCCTGTGAACAGACAAGCCATTAGTCAGGCTCTTAATTTGTACTCTGCAGCTGTTTAATTCTAGAAAGAAACTTAGTGTTGCCCTGCCATCTATTCTATAGGGCCTCCCTATAGAGAGAAAGCCTACATATAATTAAGACAATATAAAATAAGTAATAGTTCCTGCAGAAGAAAACAAAGAACCCAATAAACTGGCACTGAATTGTTAGAAGTAGATATACCTGTAGTTTACCCATATTAAGAATTTTGACATAATATATATGTTGTGTGGATGAAAAAATGATAATTTGTGTTAATATAATGGGAAGTACAGTATGTTTTTCAAGCTATTCATGAGCCAGCACAAGAGTTATATGCATGCGTGAGCAAAGGAGAGCATGGCGCGGATCCACTTTATGCCAAGTGAGAATAAGTCCAGCTAGACTTTCATAGCCTACTGTTACTTTATGCAGAGTGTGGGGCAGCCAAGTTGGAGACTGTAAACGGATCTTTCTCATACACATACCACCACTTCAAGGCTGGGTCAGGCCCCATTTAGAACTATTTTATTCAAGGAACAGTGCTGATTAAACCAAAAACACAGTTTGTGACACACATTTCCTTTGAATCTTTTTCAAAAGACCATTCCAGTTTGCATGTTCTTTAAGATATTTTACATATTAAGATATTTTACATTGATGACAATGCCTTGAACATTTTGAAATGTTCAATGGAAATCGTTTATTTCTCATGGGTGGAATTACAGTCATAAGAACATAAGAAAAGCCATGCTGGATCAGGCCAAAGGCCCATCTAGTCCAGCTTCCTGTATCTCACAGTGGCCCCACCAAATGCATCTGGGAGTGCACAAGACTAGATATCTGTTTCCTGATACCACTCCCTTACATCTGGCCCTTGAAGTACCCCGGTTTTAAGACTGGAGATTACACATCTCCATCATGGTTTGTAACCTGTGACGGACTTTTCCTCCAGGAATCTGTCTAATCCCCTTTTGAAGGCATCCAGGCCAGATGCCATCACCACATCCTGTGGCAGAGAGTTCCACAGACTAACAACACGCTTAAACAGTCTGACCTTCATATTTTAAGGAGCCAACATGTTGAGATAACATGCTGTGGCGATAAGAGTAAAAGAAGGATAAATATCCGTGACTCTGTTTTGAATAGCCAATCACCAAGCTGGTGGGAGTGGTTAAGCATGCTACATATTTGGAACCTAATAGGTGATGAGTTAGTTCAGTTTGTGTTAGAGCTGAGAGGAGTTCAGTTAAGAGCTGAGAGTCAGCTTAGATTGTCAGTTGGTCAGGTGGGAGATCCTGCCACTAAAAAGGGTCTAGTTTATAAAGGAAATATATTGTTATAAGAATTCATGTTTGCAGTACAATAACATCAGCTAAAACTATCATAATACTGATAATCTAATTGTAAACTAATACACATTTCATGTTTTGTTTTAAAACTATTTAACCTGGTGTGACTCTCTCTCAAATACATACAAGTGTATGTATACAAGGAGCTTGAGCAGTTCCTGGACAGAGCGGAAGAGACTATCCAGGTCCAAGAAGAGACAGGGCACACTTCAGAGGAGGAAGTCACTCCCCCAACTCAGGAGGTGGATGGGTGGAGGAATGTGACTCAAAGGAGTAGAAGGCCAAGGCATCGCTCAGAGAGTCTCATCTTGCACAATCAATTTGAAGCTCTTTCCCTCAGCACACCTCATGAGGCACACATAGAGGAAGAAGTGGTTCCACCGGAGGATCTCTCCCTCATCACTATTGATGAGATACAAGATCAGGTACATGTTGATGAGCAGGCTGCAGGAGAGAAGCTCATTGTGCTAGGGGATTCTATCATTAGAAATACGGAGGGATGGATTTGTGAGGAGCATGATAACCGGATGGTCACTTGCCTGCCGGGTGCAAAGGTTGCAGACATCACCAAAAATATAGATAGCTTGTTAGAGAGAACTGGGAAGGAGCCAGTGGTCATGGTACACGTGGTACCAATGATGTCGGGAAGGCCAAGCGGTCAGTCTTGGAAGCCAAATTCAGGTTGCTAGGTAGAAGATTGAAGTCCCGGGCTTCCAAGGTAGCATTTTCAGAAGTGCTACCTGTTCCTCGGCAGGTCCCGCCAGGCAGGCAGAACTTAGAAGCCTCAATGCGTGGATGAGGCGATGGTGTCGAGAGGAGGGCTTTAGATTTGTCAGGAACTGGAGAACATTTTGGGACAAGCCAAACCTGTCAGGAGGGATGGGTTGCACTTGAATCATGATGGGACCAGATTGCTGGCACTCAACCTCAAAAAGGCAGCAGAGCAGCTTTTAAACTGATAACTGGGGAAAGCCGACAGGAGCTGTGTGGCATCCGAACCTCATCCTCGGGGAATGAGGTTGGAGGGTAGAGAATCACATAGAGATGACATAGCAAGTATTAACACTGGCAGAATAGCGGAATGTGACAGTTCGTCTACTGAAAATAAAAGCTGTGGGGGAGAAGAACAAGGCAGCAGCTGTTGCGGGACCCACTGTACAGGTGCTTCTCGCCAATGCTCGAAGCCTCCGAGCAAAGATGGGAGAACTTGAACATCTGGCAGCTAGGGATAACATTGATATAATAGCCATAACAGAAACCTGGTGGAATGTGGAGAACCAGTGGGACACAGTAATCCCAGGCTATAAACTCTATAGAAGGGATAGAGAGGGGCGGGTTGGAGGAGGAGTGGCCATCTATGTCAAAGAAGGCGTAAAATCCAGCAGAATGGAGATTGACAGAGGGTCTGACTCCACCATAGAATCACTGTGGGTTAAACTACCAGGTCCAAAGAGTGATGTGATAGTTGGAGTATTCTATCGTCCACCAGATCAAAAACTTGAGGGGGACCTTGAAATGAGGAGAGAAATCATGGAGGTGGCTAAGAGGGATAGGATAGTAATCATGGGGGACTTTAATTATCCCCACATTGACTGGGCCAATGCGAGCTCTGGGCAAGAAAGAGAAACTGGGTTTCTCGACTTGCTGAATGACTGTGCCTTAGAGCAACTTGTCATGGAGCCCACCCGAGAACAGGCAACTCTAGATCTAATATTGTGTGATACTCAGGACCTCGTCAGGGGATGTGAATGTCACTGAGCCTCTGGGGAACAGTGACCATGCTGCAATTACCTTTGCCATGCATGTCGGAGGAAGAGTGTCAACCAAATCAGACATAAAAACCCTTGATTTTCGAAGGGCAAACTTCCCTCAGATGAGGAAACTAGTTAGAGAGAAACTGAAGGGGAGGGTTAGAAGAATCCAATCTCTTCAGACTGCATGGAGCCTGTTTAAAACAACAATAATAGAGGCCCAGCACAAGTGCATACCACAAAGAAAGAAGAGCTCATTTAAGTCCAAGAGGACACCGGCATGGTTAACGAGTGGAGTTAGAGAGGCTCTAAAGCACAAGGAGAGGTCCTTCTGTAAATGGAAATCCTCCCCAAACGAGGAAAATAAAAAGGAACACAAACTCTGGCAAAAGAAATGTAAAAAGATGATAAGGGAGGCAAAGAAAGACTTTGAGGAACGAATGGCTAGCAATATAAAGGGTAATAATAAAAGCTTCTTTAAATATGTTAGAAGTAGAAAACCTGCCAGAGAACCAATTGGGCCTCTGGATGGTGAGGGAGGAAAAGGGGAGGTTAAGGAGGACTTGGACATTGCAGAGAAATTGAACGAAGTTCTTTGCGTCTGTCTTCACGACAGAGGACCTTGAGCGGATTCCGCTGCCTGAGCCGCCCCTCTTGACTAAAGAATTAAATCAAATACAGGTTAAAAGAGAGGAGGTTTTAGGACTAATTGATAAACTGAGGATTAACAAGTCACCGGGCCCAGATGGCATCCACCCAAGTGTTATTAGGGAACTGAGAAATGAAATTGCAGATCTCTTAACGGTTATATGCAACTTGTCTCTTAAAACGGCCACAGTGCCAGAGGACTGGAGGATAGCAGATGTCACACCAATTTTTAAAAAAGGAAGGAGGGGGGACCCAGGAAACTACAGGCCGGTTAGCCTTACATCTGTCCCAGGAAGATGGTGGAAGGCCTCATCCAAGAGAAAATCTTAAAACACATAAAAGAACAAACCTTGCTGAGAGAAAATCAGCATGGCTTCTGTAAGGGTAAATCTTGTCTTACAAACCTTTTAGAATTTTTTGAAAAGGTCAACAGGCACGTGGATTTGGGTGAACCGGTGGATATCGTCTATCTGGATTTTCAAAAGGCTTTTGACACAGTCCCTCACCAAAGGCTGCTGAGAAAATTGCATAGTCAGGGGATAAGAGGGCAGGTCCTCTTATGGATTGAGAACTGGTTGAGATCCCGGAAACAAAGAGTAGGTGTCAATGGGAAATTTTCACAATGGAGAGAAGTGAAAAGCGGTGTGCCCCAGGGCTCGGTCCTGGGACCGGTGCTTTTCAATCTGTTCATAAATGACCTGGAGACAGGGATAAACAGTGAGGTGGCCAAGTCTGCCGATGACACAAATCTTTTCCGTGTGGTAAAAACCAGAGAAGATTGTGAAGAGCTCCAGAAGGATCTCTCCAAACTGGGGGAGTGGGCTGAGAAATGGCAAATGCGTTTTAATGTAACCAAATGTAAAGTAATGCATATTGGGGCAAAAAATCCAAACTTCATCTATCAACTCATGGGCTCTGAATTATCCGTGACGGATCAGGAAAGAGATCTTGGTGTGTTGGTGGACAGCTCCATGAAGGTGTCTCCCCAATGTGTGGCAGCAGTGAAGAAGGCCAATTCCATGCTAGGGATTATCAAAAAGGGGATTGAAAATAAAACAGCCAACATTATAATGCCATTATACAAAACAATAGTAAGGCCCCACCTGGGGTATTGTGTACAATTCTGGTCACCGCATCTCAAGAAAGACATAGTGGAACTGGAAAAGGTGCAGAAGAGAGCGACTAAAATGATTACTGGGCTGGGGCACCTCCCTTATGAAGAAAGGCTAAAACAATTGGGCCTCTTTAGTCTGGAAAAAGGCGCTTGAGGGGGATATGATTGAGACATACAAAATAATGCAGGGTATGAGTAAAGTGGATAGAGGGAAGCTCTTCTCCCTCTCTCAAAATACCAGAACTAGGGGACATACACTCAAATTGAGTGCTGGGAGAGTAAGAACTGACAAAAGAAAATATTTTTTCACCCAGCGCGTTGTAAGTCTATGGAACTCCCTGCCACAGGATGTGGTGATGGCATCTGGCCTGGATGCCTTCAAAAGGGGATTGGACAGATTCCTAGAGGAAAAGTCCATCACAGGTTACAAACCATGATGGAGATATGTAATCTCTAGGCTTTAAACCAGGGTAGTTCAAGGGCCAGATGCAGGGGAGTGGTATCAGGAGACAGATATCTAGTCTCATGCGCTCCCAAACGCATCTGGTGGGGCCGCTGTGAGATACAGGAAGCTAGACTAGATGGGCCTTTGGCCTGATCCAGCATGGCTCTTCTTATGTTCTTATGTTCTTATGTTCTAAGTGTCCAGTTAATCTGGTGGTGGCAGCGAGTGAAAACCCAGTGTGTGTAAGGGGCACGTCACACATGTCATGGCACTATTGGGAGAAAACACAGGAAACTGGAGGAGTAATACCTCCTTAAAAAACCTTGGTCCAGCTGGCCCGGCTGGTAGTACCTTGTAAGGGCCCCCATCTGGGGTTACAGGAGAGGACGGTCAACGGTTTTGAAGGCGGAAGAGGGCTCTCATCGCCCCAACGGCAGAAAAAGCGGAAGAACCACCCTTAGGAGAAGGAAACTCTTTCAAACCTCCACTGCCTTGTGGCTATATCCATCATTAAAAAAGGTTTCAGGAGTCAACCTCGAGGAAAAAAACGGAGTCGGAATCCCGCAGACAGTTAATGACTGTAAACAATCATGTTCTGGCAACTCCTGCGACGCAGCTGGAACTAATCGTATCGGCTTTGCCGTTCCATTGGACCACTCCAGCTACGTGGAGAGGGGGGTTTCGCTGCCTGGGTAACAGCCTAATCACCATATTGAATTACCCAGGCCTTGTGCCCTGGAGAGGACCATTTGCAGCAAATAGCGGGGGAACAACACAGGAAGCGGCAGCTACCTGGGTGTAGGCGGATCAGGATGGAAACCAGCAAACAAATTGTTGACTCTGCACCATGCAATAAACATAAAAAAATCTTGAGCCTAAAGTTGGGCACATGGAATGTTAGGACAATGAATCCTGGCTGTTCAGACTATCTCCAAGAAATGGACACTATACGAAAGACAGCTGTCATCGACAGGGAACTGTGCAGACTGTGGATGGACATTGTTGCTCTCCAAGAGACAAGGCTACCTGACTCTGGATCTGTCAAGGAGAGGAACTTTACGTTCTTCTGGCAGGGAAAACCATCAAATGAGACCAGGGAATGTGGGGTTGGCTTTGCTGTTAGAAATACTTTACTAGGTCTCATTATCCCACCTGCTGTAGGAAGTGAGAGAATCCTATCCATGCAACTACACTCTACAGCAGGGTTGGTTACACTTATCAGTGCATACGCACCAACATTATCATCTCCAGCAGAACTTAAAGACAAATTCTATGATGATCTAGCTGCCACTATCAAGAAAATCCCTGAGAAAAGACCAATAGCTATCATTGGTGACTTTAATGCCAGGGTTGGAGCGGATTATAACTCCTGGCCCACCTGCCTAGGTTGGTTCGGCATTGGAAAGATGAATGAAAATGGCCAACACCTGCTGGAGTTTTGCTGCTATTATGGTCTCTGTGTCAGCAATACATTCTTTAACACAAAGCCCCAGCACAAAGTCTCTTGGAGACATCCAAGATCGAAGCACTGGCATCAGCTCGACCTGATTCTCGTCAGGTGCTCCAGCATTTCTAGCGTTATAATCACACACAGTTATCAGAGTGCCGACTGTGACACAGACCACTCCCTGGTGTACAGCAAAGTAAAACTGAAAACAAAGAGATTGCACCACCTGAAGAAGGAAAGAAGATCAAAAATTGATACCAGTAAGACCTATAACCAAGGAAAAGTGGAGGAATTCTCCCATGTACTCAAGGAAGCTGTTCCTGGCCCTGCTGAAGATAATGCATCTAAACGTTGGGAACATTTTAAGAATGTTGTTTATAACACTGCTTTATCAGTATTCGGCAAGGAGACTCAAAAGACAGCAGATTGGTTTGAAGCCCACTCAGAAGAGCTGATGCCAGCTATTGAGGAAAAGAGGAGAGCCTTGACTGCATATAAAGCTTGTCCCAGCAAGCACAACCTATGGGCCCTGCGAGCTCTTCGTAACAAAGTCCAGCAGACTGCCAGGAAATGTGCTAACAATTACTGGCTGCAACTGTGTTCTCGGATTCAGATGGCAGCTGATACAGGTAACATCAAGGGGATGTATGACGGAATGTTAAACAGGCCTTAGGGCCAATACATAAGAAAACTGCACCCTTAAAGACTGTTTCAGGTGAGATCATCCAGGATCGTGAGCAGCAGATGGCACGCTGGGTGCAGCACTACTCTGAACTATATTCCAGAGAAAACACAATAACTGAAGAAGTCTTAAATAATATTGAGTGCTTGTCTGTCTTGGAGGAGCTTGACAATGAACCAACACTAAAAGAACTAAATGTAGCTCTGGATTCACTTGCCTCTGGCAAGGCACCTGGGAAAGATAACATCCCTGCTGAAGTTCTGAAGTGCTGCAAAGAGATCATTGCCACTGAACTGTACGAAATCCTCTGCCTTTGCTGGAGGGAAGGGGGAGTACCACAGGATATGAAGGATGCTAATATTGTTATGCTTTATAAGAACAAAGGTGACAGGAGCGACTGTAACAACTATCATGGTATCTCTCTTCTTAGTGTTGTCGGGAAGCTGTTTGCACATGTTATACTGAAGAGGCTCCAGATACTTGCAGAGAGAGTCTACCCAGAATCACAGTGTGGCTTTCGAACCAACAGGTCCACTACTGATATGGTATTTTCCCTCAGGCAGTTGCAGGAGAAATGCAGGGAACAAGGACAGCCACTTTTTGTAGCCTTCAAACATCTCACAAAGGCATTTGATATGGTTAGTAGGGACGGACTCTTTAAAATACTCCTCCGGGTTGGATGCCCACCCAAGCTCCTTAACATCATTAAGTCTTTTCATGAGGATATGAAGGGCAATGTAGTTTTTGATGGCCTAGTGTCAGATCCCTTCAACATCCGAAGCGGAGTGAAGCAGGGCTGTGTCCTTGCACCAACCTTGTTTGGGATCTTCTTTGCTACCATGCTGAAGTATGCTTTTGGAACTTCAACAGAGGGTATCTATCTCCGGACCAGATCAGATGGAAAACTCTTCAACCTCTCTAGATTGAGAGCAAAGTCTAAGGTACAGGTGAAGTGTTTGCGGGATCTCCTCTTCGCTGATGGATGCCACCATTACTGCTCACTCTGCCAAAGATCTCCAACAACTCATGGACCATTTTAATAAAGCTTGCAAAGATTTTGGGCTAGTAAATCAGCCTGAAAAAAAAAAACACAAATAATGGGCCAGAATGTGGACTCTCTTCCTCGAATTACAATTTCTAAAAAAGAACTGGAAGTTGTCCATGACTTTGTGTATCTTGGCTCAACTATCTCAGATACACTCTCACTAGAGTCTGAGCTAAATAAACGTATAGGTAAAGCAGAAATTATGTTTTCCAGACTAACAAAGAGAGTATGGCTCAATAAGAAGCTGACAGAACATACAAAGATACAGGTCTATTTAGTCACACTAGGTGTTGTTTTTAGGATCTCTACTCCAGGCATGATACCAGTCTTTCGAGACTGAAGGATGCCAATGATGAATGAATTGGGAGAAGGATTTAAAGTCAATAAATGCCATATTTTTCCATCTATAAGACACCCCCATGTATAAGACAACCCCCAGTTTTCCAACACAAATGACAGTTTCGCAACCATGCAGTTACCTCCTCAGCTTACTTCTGTATATAAGACAGTCCTCAATTTTTAGCCTAACAGTTTTAGGAGAAAATATAGTCTTATACATGGAAAAATACTGTAAATAAATGCTGCTTGTCGCCACAAGGTAGAGAAGTGATATTTTAGTACTATATCCCTCAGATTCTTAAAAGCCTCAGGGTAGAAGTGAGTTGTGCATATCCAGGCTGTCCCTTTTAGTGCAGGATGATGTGGTCTGAATAGAACTGGTTGATGTTGCAGAGAGGAGCCACATATCATTTAATGCAATCCTCACATCCAAGTGGCCTAAAGAGAGAGGCAAGAAAGTGTTTAGACTAAACTAGAACCCACCAACCTGCAACAACACAGTAGAATTCTGTGAAAGAAACTAAAAAAAAAAGTGTGAGTTGCAGTGCCTTTGGGTGGATGCCAACAGAAAGAGCATGGCCTATCTGCCCCAGCAAGGCACCGAACGGACAAATGCCTGTTTGGACACACTGTTAGAAAGTGAAAGCCAGAATCCAGTGGCATATTCCACTGACAGAACTGCTTATCTCACTGGAACTAGGAAGCGTGTGGGGGGGGAGGTGGCATTCCCCCGCCGCCGCCCTTGCACTCCGTACGTGCCCAGAACACCTGTTCTAGAGGGCTTGGGCTCACTCTGGGATCACATGAGGATTTAGGCCTGCATAAACAAATAACAAATATAAATCCTAGACAAGATGCAGTGAGGAAAACATATGTAAGAATAAATTTTCCTACAAATAGAATTAATCCAAGCCTTTCACCTCTGAACGCATCAGTACAGTTCTAGCTGGTTTGTCACAGATTAAAATTAGCCCTGCCAATGTTGCCAGTGAAAGGCAGTGGAATGTGAGATGTGGCCAAACATGTAAACAAGTTCAGCCACGCCTAAAATATCTCCCCCGCTACAACTGAAGAACACCCTTCTGTAGTGCACAAGACATCTGAACTTACTTAGTTCAGGAAATTGACTTCCATTTCTCCCTGAAGGTAAGTCTTTTCCGTACATTTGTCTATTTAAATGCTGTGAACATGACACATTTAATAAAGCATGGGAACCGTTTTTAACTTCTGACATTTTCAGTTCTGTTCATGTGCCCTTTTGTTCTGCAGTTCAACTGATACTTCAGGTTCAAGCCAAAAATATTAACATTGAGTGTGGTTTATTATTTTAAATATTTCATTTCATAAAACATTGTTAAACATTTCGCTGAGGAAATTAACTTCACTTGTTTTACATACTGCTGTACATAACAAGTGTCATTTGATTCTCTTTGAGATAGTTTGATTTCCATTGTATGAAATATCTTTTTGCCCTACTAAGATACCATGTATGTCAGGTTTTCCTGTCTCCTCCTCCTATAAAGAACATGGAAAAAGGAAAAAAGGGAGAGCTATCAATGCATAGTTATTTTTAAGTGCAACTTTCCTTCAGTGACTGGCTGCCAGAGTGGGTTGTTAAACAAATTGTTGTGCCTTATTGCTTTTAATGTGCTTTTGTAGACTTACTGTTTTAGGTTTAAACAGTGTCTTTGAATAATGTAAGGTACTGTACCTTGGGACCTTTTTAAGGAAAATGGTGGGGTAAAAATAAATAAATAAATAAATAAATGACAGAAATGTGGTGATGTTACTTTTTTTTTACTTGATGGACTTTTATTTGCTTTTGCTATTTATGCCATGAATAAATTCTTATTAAAATTGTCTGAAACCTTGTACAATTCTGCCTATACAACCAGAATGACTTCATTAATAATAGCCGATGGTTACTGATTAAACTGGCTTCCTTTTGTGATTTGAGTGTGCTGCTCATACACCATGCAACACAGCTGTATGCACCCCAGAATCTCAGAACATCTTTAATCAGAGACAAATCAACACCTGCTAATGGCATTATTCACACTGCACAGGCAGGTCCCACATAGCAGCATTTTGGCTGTTATATGTTAATGTTTATTTTTCTCATTTATTGTGTAGTATATGAGTTACAGGCTACCTTTGCCATGGACACTGTTTCTACAAAGAACACCTGCTTCATTGCTTTTGTGTGTAAAGAGGGGGGTTGTTCACAGAGCCTGATTTTCGTACACAGTCTGTGCTTTATGAATCAGAGTAGCAAATTAAGAAGTAGTGGAATAAGGCAAAGAATAAAAGTTTGTTGTAATTAACAGGGTTGAGTGGGAGTGGGCAGAAGCTGATCTCCATAAATTAGAAGCTTTGTTCATAGACCAGCTTCTCCCATGCTCCCTTTTGTTTTTTGTGGCTCTGGCAATTCAGTGACATTTTACTTTGCATTCTGAAAATGCCAAGGTATGGTGAACTGCCCATGACTGCTTCCAAATTATTACCAAGAACAATTTTAAAAAAAAAACAGTTCTAGAGAGGTGTTCCCCTGGTCTCTACTAAAACCACAGGTTCTTCACCAGGAGCACAAAGGGACTCCTAATGATAGTGTTGGGAGGATTGAAGTGCACATTTTAGGCAGCAGCACTACTCATTTGCCATGTTACAATTTCAGCTGGGGCTACAATATATATATCTGCATTGCCTACACAACCAAAGTTACTGCCCCCTTCACGAACAGAGGTGAATAGTTGTTCTCCAATATGTGTCCACTGGCCAAGTGTTGTGTGTTATATTATAAATAAAATATGATTCAGAGAGAACAATGCCTTACCCTGAAATTTTGGAACAAGGCCACCCACACCCTCTCAACCATAAGCCACTCCTCTTTTACAGGGGAAATTCCTATGTACAAAGGGCTGCCAGATAACAGTTTTTCCTTTGAAGGGCACTTCTGATTGAAAGGCTCTGCCCAGTCCAAGTTTAAGGCAGGGAGCACTGAGAAGAGACATGAAGGGCCTTGAAGTTGCCTCTTAGCGGTTGGCACCTAGAGAACCAGTGGGCAGATTGACTGGTCGCAATCTTAGCTTAGTGAGTACTATTCAAAATTGGTTCATTATTCCTATCTCTGTATCGATGCATGTAAAATAGTAATGTCATTGTTATGCAGGTCTGTGGCGGTGTACAACAACAATAAAATATATACCAATACGCAGAATTAAAATACAACAATTTTCTTATCTCAGTAAACTGAATGAAACAGGGAAGACTTACACCAGCAGGAGAGTTGTTGAATCAATCAGCTAACAATAGCTCTCTCTGCTCAGTGTTACTAATCAAGCTACACTGTTTTTGTGGATGACTTAATGTCTCTTCAGGGCAGGTGTCCTGGTAACATTGATTAGCAATGCTGTCTAGAACTGTTTCCACCACTGGTGATGAACAGCACCAGCTGGGTTAAAAAAATATCTGAAATCTCTATACAGATTTCAGGTGGTGCCATGAGCCCAGAGTCTCATGGCACTGTAGTTAAAATGCTGTACTGCAGCTATAACTGCTCACAACCTGGAGTTCAATTCCAGGTATCTGGCTCAGGTTTCACTCAGCCTTCCATCCTTCCAAGGTCAGTAAAATGAGTACCCAGCTTGCTGGGGGTAGGGGTACTGTGTAGCCTGCATAAATAACTTGGAAACTGCCCAGAGAGTGCTTTAAGTGCTATGGGCAATATATAAGCAGCACACTTTTAAACATCTCCCATTCATAGCACTTCCCTTCTCCAATAAAAATGTGTGTGCGTTTTTAAATTTGCAGATCAACTTTATGACTTAAGCATAAAAGTTAAGCATTTTTAATCTCAAGCAATGAATATAAGCACTAAAGATCTAAGTGTGCAATATCTTAATGCAACATATATGGAATCTGACCATCTATATAGTACTATTGAAATAGAATATAAGAATGGGAACTGGTATTTCCATATATGGGCTTAAACCCACTCTCCTACTTTGTTTTAGTATTCAAACTTGCACTTGTCCAAGGAAGTTGTATAGTGAAAGAATCAAGGCAGATAAAAGGATTTCATAATAGCAACACATAGTTAATCAATAGTGTTTGTGAAGATCACCATATAGAATGGCTTTAAAGATAAACTAGACAAAATCATGGAGGATAAAGCCATGGGTCTTAGTCATGATGGCTGTGTATTATATGGCAATCTGTTTCTCAATACCATTTGGTAGGGACCTTGAGCAGCCATGCCCTTCATTTCCCAGTGTCTTATGTCCTTCATTTCCCAGTTGGCCACACTAGGAATTGAATGGGGGAGGACTCTTTGTTACATTTTATTTCCATGTTTAGTCCTGAGCCTGATTAAAGTCACCTGAGTCAGTTAACCAGCTTAATTCAACCACAAGAATCCTGTTCGGTATTTACAGGATAATTGCATAAACTGTGGAAACAAATTGCTGCTAATTAAAAAGGTGCCAGTCACATTTCTGGTTGCTTGCTAACACAGCAGGTGGGTTTGTGACCAAAAAGATCCGTAGTAGTAGCTTGTTCATTAATGGCAAATATCCAGCAGCTATTTTACACATTGCACTTACTGTACAATGCTGCAATTCAGTTGGATTCTGGCTAGTGATTCAGTTTTAATATCTTTAGATGGCACGTGTCCTGTTGTAGCAGCTGTCATCATATAGGAGTCAGTTCTGTCTAGAATTCAGAAAAAGATACTTACCTTTGACTATCTTAAATACTTATACTGAATTTCTTTCCATATTCACTTCATTGTGAAACAATATTTTAATCTACTGATGATAAATAATTCCTGTCCATAGCCATGTTGATCTGTCACAGCCAAGGCAGATTCCAAATAAAGCTTATTCCAAGCTTATTCCAAATAAACCTCTTATATTTAAGATGCTACTAGGCCCTTTGATTTTTTTTTTTAAATTTAACTTAGTAGGTTAAACATCCTTATGTCATACTTTACCCAGTTTTTCCTTTTGCTCTAGCAGATGGTACGTGAACAATATACTACAACAACGCCTGGCACTAACATACAGAGACCAGAACCTCAGTATATCTACAACATTGGGATTTATGGCTGGAGAAAGCGCTGTCTTTACCTGTTTGTCCTCCTCCTGATCATCATCGTGGTTGTCAACCTTGCTTTGACAATCTGGATTCTGAAAGTGATGCAGTTTTCTTCTGTAAGTGTCTTCTCTTCATTATGTTCTTTTGCATGTATTCTACTTCTGTCCTCCAATATCTTCTTGACACCTTGTCCAGGAAATGCTGCTGACAGAAAATTCTGGAAACTGCTGCATTCTGCTTCTGAAATATTGTCCCAGGAAATGACCACCACTGCCACCATCCATTAATATACACATGCCATATGGCACCTTGTCTTTGGTAGTATCAGAGAAGGGCCTCTTTCTCTTTTAACTATTAGTATTATTACATTTTTTTTCATTCTGCTTTTATCTGCTGTCTTTTGATCTCAGTACTGTGTCGGCTATTGTAGTTTGCATTTTATTTTTTATAAATTGTTCTGCAAACATTTTATTTATTTATTTATTAGATTTACACACTGACCAACTCGCAGTAAGGCCATTTTTGACTGGAGATCAGTGTGTAAATTATTCTATGTTATGGTGCCTTGCTCCTTTATATCAAGTATCATTGACTGTTACCATTTTATAGTCTTATAATCATTGAGTAAGAAATAAAGTTTTATTAAAGCTTAGAGGTTTTCATTGCAGATTGGCATGGGATACTTGTACGTTCAAAGTGAAGGAGTTCGTCTAGAAGGAGAGTCTGAGTTTTTATATCCTTTATATGCCCAAGAGGTTCATTCTAGAAAGGTAAGTATGCTATAACACTATGTGCACATTGCTGACCACAGATTCCCTTGGATTCAGTGAGATTTTCTTCTGAGTAAACATGCTCCACAGCCTATTCTAGGTTAGCAAAAGTGCACAAAATGGGCATGAATGCCAGGTAGTGGACATCTGAATGTAAAATTATTATAATTTGCAAACTGTCATATACATTGTTTATTTACATTACACTCCGCAGTATGTTTGGAATTAGAGTGGGCGCTGGAGTACATTTGGATACGATATAGATTTATACTTCTATGCATCCAGCCATAAGATGACATTTACAAGAGCTCAGAACTAAGAGTGACTCATCTCAGAACCTTGAAAGATGTGTTACTGCAGAAATGAAGTATATTCCTCTAGATCAGGCATGTCCAAACTTTGGCCCTCCAGATGTTTTGAACCACAACTCCCAGAATTTGAAGCCTGTATTTTCAATGACAAAGGACTGTGAGAGTTGCGGTCCAAAACATCTGGAGTTTTGGACATCCTGTTATAGATATATTTGGAGTGCAACTCATACTATTGGCTGTAGTGATGCAAGTTGCAACCCAGTGTATAAATTACCACTTTTAACCTAGCCTCTCAGGATTGGAGTTGGACAATTCAAGCTTAATAGGATAATGAGACTGTAACTAGGCAAGCGGATAGTGATGTTCTAAACTAAGATTAAAAGTTTCATACATAGGCTTAAGTCCAAATGTCAGTTCAGACTAGACTAGATGGACTGAATGAGTAAGAAACCTGGGGGAGTTCACACTTAATACAAGTCTCATTGATTCAATGCATCTACTGTAATAGGAATTTAGATTTAAACTATAAAGCCCTGTGCAACCATGGCAGCTTTCCGTGCCTCAAGGCTAGGGAAATGATGAATTCTTAGACTGTTTATACATACTAAGGGCCTTTTTACATGACCCCTAAGATCCGCTGGCCACTTAAATTCAGACCAGAGATCTTAGGGGCTTGTCGCTCTTCCTGTGTCCCCACCCTGGCTGCTGGCTGCATGAGGGGAGGGAGAAAAAAAGGAAGAAAAGATCGTGGCTCACCTCCGTTCTGCCTCCATTCTTGCCACGGCAACATTCCTGTCTCTGTAAGAGCTACTGTAAAGTAGCTCTTAAAGGGGCGGAACCAAAACAACAACAAACAGAAGCAAGGAGAGCCCCGCACTCACTATCGTTACACCGCATCAAGCAATTTTCACCCCGGAAGAGCAGGTACTTGAAAGGTGCGCTGGGACATGCTAAAGTGGGCGTGGCCGCACTTAATTTCCTGTAAACTCCGGAGCTGGTGGGGAAACATTTTAAAGCTCCGGAGCTGGGAGCCATTTGCCCCGGAGTTTAGGGGTCGTGTATAAACACCCTAAGATACATCAAAACAAGCTGTCAGGAGTTCACCAACCCTTGTGAGATTTCGGGCCTTCAGCACTAGAAATAACAAGCACTGGATGGGAGTCATTGATCAAGAAGAAGCAAGCAACCCATTCAATTCTAGGTTGTCTTAAAAATCTATAAGTCTATCCATTTGTGGTATGTAAACAAATGTCATAACATGTGTAAATTGTACAAAAAAGAGAGAGAAAGGGAGAGTAGGGCTTGCAAATATGAGAGGTTTTGTCCAAAGTAGCAGAAAATATCTCACCATCTCACAGGGGAGCACACATTTTTGTTGCTTCCCACTCTACAAGAGGGAATCAGAGGAGCATGGATCTATGTCATGCTCCCTGTGCATTTATACAAACAGGCCTGCACCTCAACAGAACTTACACCTTTCAGAATCCTCAAGAGTGAGAGCTTTTGATCATTGGACCACTTCTTTCACCCAAAACTCATGCCATAGCAGTTCCTCCCTCATCATCCAGCAATTTATACACCTTGCAGGAAAGTGGGAGGGCATGGTGGGTGTGCCCTTCGGCTACCCCATCCCAATGAGTCCATATGAGGAAGGTTAGTTAGTGCAAGAGGAGTGACTGTGTGGAACATGCTAAATGCACATTTCTTTTTCCAAACTCTAGGATGAACCATTACTGATAAACTCTACAAATAATGTGATACTAAATGCGCGCAATAATGATGGGAACGTCACAGGTAGATTAAGCGTAGGTAGGTTTAACCTATGTTTCTTTCATTTGCTTGCATTCTGAAAAATTTCAGGGTGACTACAATTGTACACATTCATTGTTGTGATCTCACAGACAACCCAAATATTATTCAAATAGCCCTGGCTAGACAAAATAACTGAAGAAACCAAAGTACAGTGGTACCTCTACTTACAAGCAGTTCTACTTATAAGCAAATAGGCTTAAGAGCAGAAAACTGTTGGCATTTTAACTGCTGCCTTGCAAATTTTAGATGCAGGCTGCTCTACATTTTTTTCCAATTTTTTAAAAATTATTTTTTAGATATGGCTGCTCTACTTACGAGTTGTTCAACTTATGAGCATGGATTTGAAATGAATTAAACTCATAAGTAGATGTACTAGTGTACTTAATTTGTGTTCAGACTATTATTTTATTAACATTATGACTTCATTCACAATCCCCCTTTAAAATAATTTAGCTCCCAAGATTATAACAGTGTCCAGATTTTGTAATTTTTATATGCTATACTAAATATGTATTATTCCCAGTATTGATTAGATGTCACTAGGTTAACAGTGGAGCATGTCAGTGTCCATATTTAACTGGCAGTAACAGCAATTATGTTGGAATTGACTTGATTATCCTTAAGTCTTGTTTAACAGTGTAATTTAGTTCTGTATAAACATTTTTATTCATGTTATGAAATATGGGGTGCAAATACAATTACGGGGAGGCAATTATTTTCTCTATGGCTTTCTTTCTCTCTCCACTCTTACAGTGGAGTTACATCTGGAAGTTGAGTCATTGCAACTCATTACAACTGATTTCTTGATTGAAACGTTTTGCTGCTCATCCAAACAGCTTCATCAGTCAGATGAAAGCTAGTTGGGAGTCCTCCATTTTATAGTACACTTTGACCTCATGTCACCCTGGAATAGGTGCATAAGATAAGCAATGGCCTGAATAGGCTCGACAAATAGGCTCATTAGGTGGACAATTGCCCACCTTTACAACCTTTCCAGCATCCATAAAGTATGAGTCCTTAGCCATGGCCTTGTTGGTGGAGGTGTGAAGTATTCTTGATTTGTGTGGGGATTATTGAAATGGCTGCTTGAGTTACATTGTTGCATGTGCAATTTTTTTTTCATAGTGGATGCCACCTAACTCATCCCTCTTTATTATTACATGGTTTTGAAGATAACCATTTTTGCTGGTATTAAAAGCCAGAATCAAGTCATGAACGATATGGTACTATGCTAATCTATTTAAAAAGTTAAGTCCCATTGAATTCAATTGGGCTTTTTTGTGTTACACCCGACCCGTGATGGCTGAAAATCTGCAATATGCGGATGCGGGTCGGGTGGGGCCTGGAGGGCGGTGGGCGATCAGATCCCACTGCTGCCCCGAGACTTCTTGGACCGGCATGCGCTGGCGGCATTGGGGGATCTGACCTCCCGCCACCTGCCCACGCCGTGCCAGGGCTGTCTCCAGTGAAATGCATTGGCTCAATGCATTTCAATGCAGAATTTTTTCCCATTGGAATGCATTGAGCCAATGTATTCCAACTGGGGAATTTCTCCATTGAAATGCATTGAGACAATGCATTTCCCCATGGCCCAGGAAAAAGATTCCCCAATGCCACCGACGTGCGCTGGTCCGACAAGTCTCAGACTGGTGTGTACTGGAGGCGTTGGGGGATCTGACTTCCCGCCGCCGCCTGCCCGCGCCGCCTGGAGACTTCTCAGACCAGCGCATGCTGGTGGAGTTGGGGGATCTTTCCTGGGGGGGAGCGGCATCCGGGGCCGTCTCCATTGAAATGCATTGGCTTAATGCATTTCAATGGAGAAATTTTTCCCCATTGGAATGCATTGGCTCAATGCATTCCAATGGGGAAAAATTTCTCCAGTGAAATGCATTGAGCCAATACATTTCAGTGAAGATTGCGGGGCAGCTCTGGCCCCAAGCCAGCACCAAGCAACTGATTGGCGCTGGCTGGAGGAGAAATGGTGCTTTCAGCAAGGGCAGTGGTGCCTTTGCAGGGGCTGCGGGGTGCTCCAACTGATTGGTGCTGGGGTGGGGAAATACCCCAGCACTAATCAGCTGGAACCCAGCATGTACTCTGGTCCCGTGATAGATTTATTTATTTGTTTGTTTGTTTGTTTGTTTGTTTCATTTTTATACCACCCATCTTCCAAACTGGAACTCTGGGCAGTTTGCAGGTTAAAAACATTGATATACAGATAAAAAGAAGAGGGAAAACCCTAGACAAGATACATCAGGGGGTGGGAGAGGATGAAAAAAAATAACTAAATTAAATTAAATTAGGTTGCCATATGCCTCCCTAAAAAGCATGGTTTTCAAAGCCTTTTTGAAGGTGGGCAGGGACGGTGCAAGGCGCAGCTCACTCGGAAGGTGGTTCCATAACGAGGGACCCACAACGGAGAAGACATGGCTGCGCTTAGCTGACCTCCTTGCCTCCCTAGGGGTGGGCACCCTGAGTGAGCGTGCCTGTGACATTCGAGTGGGCCTGGCCTCAGTTGACCGCTGGGAAATACGCTCCAACAGGACCCAGGCCATGGAGGGTTTTGAAAACCAAAACCAGGACCTTGAACCTTATCCGGAGAGCCACAGGCAGCCAATGCAGGCAGGCCAGAACTGGGGTGATGTGATCGTATCTATGAGCACCCACCACCAGTCTGGCCACTGCATTCTGCACCCGTTGGAGTCTCTGGACAAGGGTCAAGGGCAACCCCACGTAAAGTGCATTGCAGTAATCAATTCTCGAGATCACGAGGGCCTGCACAACTGTCCTCAGGGAGGACTCATCGAGGTATGGGTGGATCCTGTGGAGGTGGAAAAAAGCGGCCCTGGAAACGGCCATCACCTGGGCTTCCAGGGAGAGGGCCAAGTCCAGGACCATGCCCAGATTCCTGGCCTTGTCTGTAGGCTGGAGGGAGACTCCCCCCAGACTAGGGAGGGGGGCATTATACCCAGATGAGGGCACCCCGAAGAACAGTACCTTGGTCTTCTCCAGATTCAGTTTGAGCCTGTTAGTCCTGGTCCATTCCAAACCTGCCTCCATGCACAGGTCGAGGGAGCGTACTGCCTCCACTGCAGAGGTAGAAAAGGAGAGATAGAGCTGCGTATCATGAGCGTACTGATGACAGTGAACTCTAAATCTCCTGATGACGTCCGCCAGCGGCCTGATATAAATGTTGAACAGCATGGGGAAGATTGCCGACCCCTGGGGAACCCCACAAGGGAGCGTCCAAGGAGCCAACAACTCATCCCCCAGCTGAACCCGCTGAGACCGACCGTCGAGGAAGGATCGGAGCCAGCCGAACTCAGAACCCCTGATTCCAGCCTCGGTGAGCCGATCCAGCAGGATACCATGGTCTACAGTATCAAAGGCTGCTGACAATCAAGGAGGACCAACAGGAAGGAACACCCCCTATCAGCCTCCCTGATGAGGTCATCCTGCAGAGCGACCAGGACAGTCTCGGTCCCATGAAGTGGCCTGAACCCAGATTGGAATGGATCCAGGATATGATTTTCCTCCAGGTACGACTGAAGCCGGACGGCAGCCATCCTCTCAATAACCTTGCCCAGGAAGGGAACAATGGCAATCGGGCGATAGCTGGCTAAATCGTCCGATGCCAGGCCGGGCTTCTTTAAGGTGGGCTTCACCACTGTCTTCTTCAGGCGGGAAGGAAGAATTCCCTCCCTAAAGGAAGAGGTGGCAATGAACGAAGCCCACTCCAGCATGTTCCCTCTGGCATATTTAATAAGCCAAGCTGGGCAAGGAACGAAAGGAGAAGCTGCAGGCCGGCAAAAAGCCATAACCCTGGAAGCCTCCGCTGGTAACACAGTCCCAAACTCAACCAGGCGAGGAGACCGAGGGGGTGAGGCCCCCTGGGATGACAGAGGAGGGATTAGTGGAACTGGAGTCAAGATCGGAACGGATGGCCTCTATCTTGGATCTAAAATATGCTGCAAATTGCTCACTAGTGAACTCACTAGGAGGAGGCCCGGGCTGACCAGGATTGGAGAGGTCTTGAAACACTCGGAACAGCTCTGCCTGGCCGTTTGAGGCCTCACCACCAATTCTCAGGGAGGCGTGAGCTGTTCTAGCGTCCCTTATCATGTATGGCTGGTCAGCTTCTTAAGCGCAGCCTTACTCACTGCCGTCCGATCTGTCCTCCATCTGCACTCAAGCTTCCTACGTTCTTGTTTCATTGCCTGCAACTCAGCCGTGAACCATGGAGAGGAACGAGCTCCACATCGGAGGAAGCGCTTGGGGGCAATCCGGTCGACAGCCCCGGCGGCACCCGCGTACCACCTGTCCACCAGGGCTTCAACAGGATCGTCAGCCAGTTCGCCAGTGAGCCGAGCAGGGTCCAGGAGCCTCCGGAGGCGGGCCGAGACAAAGGGCTGACGCTCCCTGCGGGGCAGGGTGGCGATTGACAGGGAAAATTTTAGCAGATGGTGATCTGACCATGACACAGGTTGGGATACAATACAATAGCGGGATAGCAGTACATGAACCACGAAATGGCGGGGGTTACTGTACTGTGTATAAGATTCTAAACCCGATTGTTTAGTCTGAATGAAAACAGAGCTCTTGAATCAATGAATTGTACACAAGTTTTGATGTAACAAGTTCACATTCATGCAGCCAGTTTACGCTAATTGGGAATAATTATTGGATTTAGGCCAGTATCCTGGGCAGTAAAAAAGTGTATGATGGTTCCTATATGTAATCACAATGTTTGGCAAAGATTTCTTTTTGTTAATGCTTTTCTATGTTAATGCTTCTAGATCCTGACAAGGTACAATTTGATGGTCAAGAATTCCAGATCAACTCAGTGAATATAAAAGGAAAGCCACTTTTTACAGTGAATGAAGATGAAGTTTCAGTTGGTACAGATAAACTTCGAGTCACAGGTTTGCATGCATTTTCCTTAAGCAGCACAAAAATACCTTTCAGGGCAATCAAGTAAATGTAGTTGTTGCAACACACACAGACAGACTTTGTTTTATAATGGTACACTACATGCTATCCATGTGAATTGTGCTAATGTAACACTATGTAATTTTGCTTTCTGCTGGGGGGGGGGACTCCTGTATTCTTGCATACATAGACTTAGGAAGAAAAGAGGAAAATTAATTGCAAACAGCTTTAACCTCCTAACTCAGCAAAAGGTGAGCTTCAAAAAAAATGACTTCATGGATGATCTTTAAAAATTAGAAATATGCTGCGAGCATAGACTATATTTGTTTTTTTTTTCACTATAAGTTCTGAGGCCACAAATGAGTCCATAGAGGCAAATTGTCAAAAAATAAACTGCCTCTTTAAGAGATTTGGACAGAGAGTCTTGATGAGATTTTTCCTAGAGTTTGCAGTAGAATTCATAGATCTTTGCACTCACCGAAGGCTTCCCAGTACCTTAAGTTACTTGGAGATGGCAATCCAAGTAATGTTCACAGATGTTCAGGTACATAAGACAGACTGATCCTCCACAGCACTAGGACTCAACAGAAATTCTGGGTGTGACCATAATGAATGTAATTATCATGAATAAAATAATACATCTGGAAAGCTTGTGGTGTACATATAAAAAGGTAAAGATTTCCCCCGCACATGTGTATCCAACTCTAGGGGTGGTGCTCATCTCAGTATTCAAGCCGAAGAGTCAGTGTTGTGCAAGTCCATGGCCATGTGGCCAGCATGGCTGCAAGGAAACACTGTTTTAGCTTCCTGCTTTTTACGGTGGTACCTGTTTATCTACTTGCATTTACATGCTTTCGAACTGCTAGGTTGGCAGGAGCTGGAGTTATCAGGAGGAGCTCACTCTGCTGCGTGGCACCCGGGATTTGAACTGCTGAGCTGCCAACGTTGTAGCCGACAGTTTTCAGTGCTCTAGCTCAGTGGTCCCCAACCCCATGGGTAAGCAATGGCCATTTAGAAGAAGGAACAAACAGACCGCAGGTGCCCCCCAGAATCTGCCTCTGATCCGTGGAGTTGGGAAATGTTGTGGAGGGTATACATTGAAAGGGGGATTGGCACACATCCGTTACATAAACAGAGGCCGCCTGGGGAGGCCAAGGAGGCTCCTCCCCTTTTCCTCCGCCGCCTCCTCCTCCTCCTCCTCCTCTTCTCTCCTCCTCCTATCTATCTACCTGGCGGCTGGCCATGCTGGCAAGGGCCATGGCTGCAGCCCATTAGCATCTAGGCGGGTGCCCCCAAGCCGCCGCAACTCCCAGCCTTTGTCATTGGCAAGCTAGATCCCGGTGGCACCCTCAGGCCAGAGACGCCACCCCCACCTCCCTCCCCAACAAATCCCCCCCTCCCGCCGCCCGCCCGAAGGCCGCAGCCGGAGGCAAGCGGCGCAGAGGTGCCCCACCGAGGCGGGCGGCGGCACCGCCCGGGGGGCGCCGCCGCCGGCTGGCCGCGAGCCACAGCCGAACCCGGCGGCTGCTGCATGGCCCGCGCGCGCCCGAATGAGAGTCAAGGGCAACCCCATGCGGCTGCCACGAGATCCCGCCTCGGTTTGGGCACCTCTGCGCCGCCGCTCTGCCTCCGGCCGCCGACAGGAGGAGGAGGCGGGGGCCCGCCCACCCAGGAGCCCGGGCTCCCCGCCAACCTGCCCAGCCGGATCATCTGCAGCGCCGCCGCCGCCGCAGCATCCCATGTGGCCCCCAGCAAGGTATACACACCAAGCCCCCGCACCTCCTCCTCCTCCCCCTCCTCCCTCCCCCATCCCCCACCCCCCACCCTCCCCTGCCCCCCATCTCCCCCTCCCCACCCCCACCCCGGGCCACGGAAAAATAATCAAACAAATGCCGGTCCGTGGAGACAAAAAGGTTGGGGAGCACTGCTCTAGCTCACTGAGTCACCACACCTCTACGGGGTACATATAGACTTGATGCAAAAGTGAAGCAAAGAATTCTACCAGGAAAGAGTTGCAAGGAATGACAGTAAAAGTAGATTGTTTATTCGCAGAGTAGAGACACGCACATGGGTAAGCAATGGCCATTTAGAAGAAGGAACAAACAGACCGCAGCCCTACAGCCCCCCCCCCCCAGAATCTGCCTCTGAAGACTGTGAGACCCTTAAGTATGAGTTGGGAAATGTTGTGGAGGGTATACATTGAAAGGGGGATCTGTAGCAATCACATCCGTTACATAAACAGAGGAGCAACATGGGGCTGTAGCAAATGTGTGTACATAAACTAGAAAATCATTCTTGTGGTCATCATTGGCACATGTCATTTGCCAGCTAAAAAATAATAGGAGGTTGGTTTTTTCCTTTTCTCTTACACCTCACGGCCCCAACTATTTCCTGTTTCCTGTGTTTCAGGGCCAGAAGGAGCTCTTTGTGAACATTCTATAGAAACACCGCTTATAAAAGGTGTTAAAGGTCTGAGTAGTATTAAGGAACTTAGGTAAGCATCTGTTTCTAAAGTATCTATCTATCTATCTATCTATCTATCTATCTATCTATCTATCTATCTATCTATCTATCTATCTACCTGGCCTGCCACTGGCCATGCTGGCAAGGGCTCATGGGAGCTGCAGCCCATTAGCATCTAGAGGGCTACATCAGTGGTGTCCAAATTTTGGCCTGCCAGATGTTTTCAACCACAACTCCCACAGTCCTTTGTCATTGGCAAGCTAGGCTTAGAATTCTGGGAGCTGTGGTGCAAAACATCTGGAGGGTCAAAGTTTGGACACCCCTGGGCTACATAATACTTACCCTGGCTAGAGCATTTGCTGTGCGATACAGCAGGTTTACAGAGTGAAATACATGTCAGAAAAGAGAAATAGGAAGGAAGAAAAGATGGATTTATGGAATCACCATATACTGTATATCATGTGGAGCACTGAAATAAATTAAAAACAATTGGGGGAGGTAAAATGCAATATACATATGATGTGTTTGCATACAAAGAAATAAAATGCACCCTTGTTTGTCACTGTCTCCACATATTTTGTGGCTTCTTCTCCACAATACAGGTTATGCATCAGGACTATCAAATGCTGAGCTTACGGGGGGGGGGGGCAATGTGTAGCCTGCATACTGTAATTAAAATACTGTAAACCGCCCAGAGACTACTTGAAGTGGTATGGGGCAGTATATAAGCAGAACACTGCTTTTTCTTTCAGAATATTCCAGAGTTCCTTATATTCCACACAAAGGCTTTGCTGTAATTTATAAAGCATGTGCGTGTATTGTGTCGTTACAGTCGTGACCGACTCTTCGTGACTCCATGTCCATGGAGTTTTCTTGGCAGGAATACTGGAGTGGTTTGCCAGTTCCTCCCCCAGGCGCCTACAGCACCAGGTATTCCCTGGTGGTCTCCCATCCAAGTACTAACCAGGGCCGACCCTGCTTAGCTTCCAAAATCAGGTGACATTGGATGTTGTTAGGGCATCTAGGCGGCTTTATAAAGCATAGACTCTTTTTAAAAAACAAAATCCTTTGATGTACTCCAGAAGCCATGAAATACTTCCAATAGGCAAGCTGTGGAAGCCAGACAGAAGCTCCTTCTTTCTGTCAATTTTCAAGTTACAGCAACCTCCTCTTTTCCCTTGATAACTACTGAATGAGGATACACAAGGGAGGATGGAGAGAGAGCAAGAAGGGGGTGGCAATCAGGGCTGGCAAGAGGGAAGACAAGAGAGGTCGAGCAGAGACATTAATAAAGACTGGAAGCTTCTAGGCTTATGAAGGAGGAAGCACTTTCCCCCTTTGTTGATGCCTTTTAAAAAACTTCTTTCAAACCAGCATGCCCTTGTTTCACTATGAGAGTTGGGGGGAGGGGACACATCAGATTGCAATTTTCCCTGTAGCCTTAAACTCATTATCCTGCACCCATTAGTTGACAAACACCCGAGGCACAATTCACTTTGACTGAGTTGTTCGCATATGCATTAATGATTCAAAAGGAATCAAGTTCACATTTGAAGTAAAATAAACATGCCCGCCCAAAAGCACACTGAGCTGTATATCATGTAATTTGATATTTTTAAATCAATTCTAAACCTGCTCAACCCAATTCCAATGGGTTTTTTTTTCAATGTGTAATCCTGCCTTCATCAGACTAGAACAGAAAAAAAAGCTTGCACTACTTCTGTTCCCAGCCATTTACATCTTGAAAATAGTTTAGCCTGGGGTCCTGTGTAATGGATAGAGGTGAAGAGTGGAATGTGTTTATGTTCACATGAATGGCAAATGGGTACATGATTGTGTGTCTAAGAATGTGTGTCTGCATCTCTGTGAGCATGTTTACAGCACAAAAATCATTTCAGTATTAATCTCAAATTCGGAGTGGATAATCCTGAGAAAAATGGGGGTTATTGTATGTGACTTGGGGTGACCTTATGTAAGAAAATACAAAGGATGGAATAAATTTAGAAATAATTTGTAGACTAACTGGTTTGCTTAATTGTAAACTTTCTTGAAGGGGGAAAAATGGATTCACAGGTCTAGGGGCTCAGATCAGCTTGAGGCACTGTGTTGAAGTTTCTGAGTCAACCGTCTTTTAGCCTTAGCAGTCTTCTGAAAGATTTATGTTTTGCCAAACACATGCCACAGCAATTATTTTGCAACCAGTACTATTACAGACATTTTGTGTTGGTACTCGTGATAACTTCTTGAAATTCTAAATGTGGGCCATTAGTCCCAGAAGTCTTGGGATCTTTTTCCTAGGGAATGGAATAATCTTCAATTTCCATGTCCACCTAGAACATTGTTCAGTAGAATGATTTGGTTATTATCCAAAGCTATTTTAAATAGAGAAGCTGTGCTCACTGCAAACCATTGGCTTAAATTCTTAGAAGGGAGTGCCATGCTTTGATTCGCAATACAGTATTTGATTTAGGAGACAATCTCAGACCTGCTTGGAAGTAGCTGGTTTCAAAAACAAAACTTTACTGAGTTATTAAACTTATGCTTTTCCCAATGATTTTCAGACTTGAATCACCTACTCGATCTCTAAGCATGGATGCCCCACGAGGGGTTTTTATCAAAGCACAAACTGGAGAAATTGAGGCCCTTTCTCACTTGGATATCAATCTCCACAGCAGTGATGGCATGGTGAGTTTTTAATCACAATTCTTCATTTATCATTGAAAACTAGCTTGGCCCAAACCCAGCTGTTGGTCCTTTTTAAAAACTTTTATTTTATTTTATTTTTCTTTTGGGGGCAATTCGCCATACAGCCCATGTGGATTATTAGTTTACAGCAAAATGGAGATGTGGGCAGTATTATCTCAGGTGATAACCCAGAGGATTGTGACAATTAAAAAATAGGATGAAGAAACCTCCTTCTGTATTTTCATCGTCATCATCTTCTTCTTTTGAATATTTTCCTAATTGACACAGACCAGGTGTTATATATCAGAGCCATCTTTTGGTACAATATGAGCAATATGAATATTATGTTAGGTTTTTGTTTTATTTAAAAAAAAGAAAAGGAAAAAGAAAAGAAAGTCATGATAGCCTGCTGAATGACAGCCATGGAAAAAGGCAGGGAAAAGAGCTATGTCAACTCCAGAAGCTCTGCCTCCACAAGGCAGTGCAGCCCTAGCAGATGCCCAGCTGAACAAAAAGGCAAGGAAAAGGGGGGGGGTATGCCACTTCTGTCTCCCCAACCCCATAATATTCCTCTTGCAATGTTACTACTGCCACAAATTTGCCATTATACCCCTGCCTTTTGCTGCTGTTGCTCTGCTCACCTGTGAGCAAACTGGGTAAACCCATACATGAATAAGAGGCAAACTTTACACATAAGTGAAGTGGCAATCCAAAGACCTGTGTAGATAACAAACCTCTACAGTGTGAACAGATCACACTAAAGAACCTTTTAAGCCCAAACCAGACCACTCTACAGTTCCCTGTCTAGACAGGCCCTTAAGTCTCTTCATACTCTTTGAGATGTTCACATTGTGCAAAGAGGTTACCCCCTCCCATGCTATCAGTACTGTTTTTCTTCCCAATTAGAGCATGTTGGGGAAGGATACATAACCTTCTTACAACTTTCACTTGCAAATTTCTACTACTGCTTCTGTTGTTTTGCACAGTAAGGTTCCAGAACTGCATTGGGATCAGGAGGTAATGTCACACAAATTGGCCCTTTCTGAAAGGGGTCTCCTGTACCATCATCTGTTTTGCAACTTTTAAGATTCTAAAATATTCTCCTTCATTCAGAGATCTCTCCTGTATTCATAGAAATCAAGAAACCTACCTGAATAAAGTATGCCTAACTAAATTGAACACAGACCTTTTGTATTACATGATGGCTGCCCAAATAAATTAATGTGTCCCTTTCTTGCACATAGGTTATGCTTGATGCCGAGACTTTGCGAATGCCCAGATTGCCTCAAGGAACAAGTGGAGATTCTGAAATAGCTCAAGAACTGTATGAAGTTTGTGTTTGCCTAGATGGAAAATTGTACGTAGTAGAGGCTGATGTGGTTTCAACTTGCCTAGAATATAGTCAGGTTTGTCAGTAAAACACACTCTACAAACCACTTTCTCTGGCCTTTTTTGCCAAGATTTGTAGCACTGAATACAGAACATTACTGAAAAGGACACACACACACACACACACACACACACACACACACACTATACTAACAGAACTTGTAACTTAAAATTATATTTAAAATGAATCTTTACACTAAATGAAATGAATGTAAGCAACTATATTGAAAGCTTAAAAACAACTTTGCCAGTAATACATCAGCCTTTTAATATAGTATTTTGAGTGGCTTTCTGCCCATAATGGAGATATTCTATCAATCTCCAATTTTGACATGAATGTTATTGGATTTTATACAATAAATATGTATCTTGTATTATTTTAATGGTGGAAATGATGCCCTTCATTTGGGTTATTCTGATGTTCAAGCTTCATAGGACAGATGGAATTTTTGGTCTCTTGTCACTCCATGGAGACTCCTATGCACTGAAGGTTCAAATTAGGGTTAGGATTATGGCTGGATTTATAATCCGCACATCTTGTGTTTCCTGAACCTCCTCTAGTGTCCTTACCCCAGAGAATGAGGCTAAACTACTGAGAACCTAAATTTGTAATTTCTGCTTCTCAGCATCAATAGCTTGCCAAAAACATGAGGGAATGCATTACTCTGGCTAGGATAGGTACTCCAATAGCATAAAAGCTAAGGGGGAGGGTGAATGTTTGGCCCAGGTTCTTTTTTATTAAAAAATAAAATGACTTGAAACTTGGGGACATTATTTACAACTCTTTCCGTGACTATATCATAAAATGCTTTCTGTGTGAATTTCTATGGTAAATTCTCAGTGACTAAAATATTCCATCTGAGTGGGAAAGGATTAAAAATGTAGGAAGGAAAACTATGACTTGTTGGACCAATTTCCAAACTGATAGTATTTCTTGTTGTAGTACAAACAACAGTCCTGTGGTACTTTAAAAAAATTAACACATATATTATATATGAACTCTCACAGTCTGTGGACTAAGTTATTAGATTTGTACCCGTCATATCTCATGTGTACTAGAAACACTTGGAACAATTATTTTAATCCCAGTACTAGTATATTCTAAAATGGCATATAATAAAACATTATTGGAGAGGTACTACTTGACTCTTTCCCCCAAAGAAACTAGAACAGTAAGGTAATTTTTTTAATGAAAAATGCCATATAATGGAAATAACCAATGAAAGAAGTAATATTTAAAGAGCAACACATTCATGTGAAGAATTTTTGAGTTTATTATTAAAATTATTTTATGGCACTTAACAGCAGGAATAATCACATGGTTTTGCAATCGTAAGTAATACAGATTTCAAAGCCTAGAATCAGTGTCCACACCGAAAGCCCTTTGTTATTTACATTTAACTGCCTGAAGAGCTTTTAACATTATTTCCATTTGTATTGCACTGATTTTGGTAGTAAACTGTCCAAGTTCATCTCACCCTTATGTATTATACATTCTTTAAGTGACTGACGTTACAACTTCAGTGAACTAATCAGGTAAATAATTATGACAGGTAGCAATGGAAAATAATAATAACCATAACATAGTTATTATACAAGTTTTCATGATCCTGTTTTTACAAATACAGAATTTACATGTTATTATCAAAAGTATTACAATTTATAAAAGAAGGTATGAACGAAAAACTGGACATCTCACGTGCCACAGTGTGAGACAAAATAAAAAAGCATAATGTTGCAGCACCATTTAACATGTAATTTGAAAATAATCCCACCGTATACCAAAATACTTCATTAAATTATACTATTTCCAGTGATGGCTATATAAGCAAAAAAAAAAAAAAAAAGCTGAAGGAAGGCAACATCTGAAAAGATGAGTTTTGGTGTGCAGTTTCAGAAAATATACAGAAAGTGAAATATTTTGCAATTCTCATCCAGCAAGAGATGTAAGACTGACAAAAACAAAATACGTTGTGAGGAAAATCGGTCATGTTGAAATAAATCAACAGATAAGATTAAAATACTGTGCTATATCAAAGGTCTCTTACTAAACTTAGATGTAACTTTTGATGTAAGACTGCATTAAATCTATACTAAAATCCTGCAGTCAGTGTTACTCTGAAGTAATCAGCAGGAAAAAGACCCAGGAGTCATTTTTCTGCCAATTACTATTGGACTTCTTGCAAAGAGTAATTATTAGTCTTTTATTAGTACATTGAAAAAGGATACCTCTTGGAAACATAACAATGAAGGGATATAATGCAAGGATATATACGCACATACAAACAGATTTTACTGATCACAGCCTACGCTTTGGTTATATAAAGTGCAGTTGAGCCCTGTGAATTTTATCACTGTACCATATACATATTACTGTTTCATTGCTCAGTTTCTCTGCAATCTTTAAATACATGTTCTACAGCTTTGCTATATGTGGCTCAGTTTTTAAAAAAATCAAATGTAAATTAAATTCCAAACCCTGCATACTTGCCAGCTGAACAGTGTTCATTAAATAGACTCAGATTTGTTGCCTGAATTGTTGCAAAGCAGCAAAACACGGTTTGTAATGAGGAAGTGCTGGGCAGCTCTAACTTCTAACCCTTCTCCTGTTTGGCCTTCCTCACTCCCACCCCCACCCCTGTTCCTTCTTCCCAAAAAGATTTCTTCCAGATCCAGGAGGGTGTGGGAGGGGGGGAAAGGACCAATAAATGGGTCAAGACAAATCTCCAAACAAACAATTTTTCTGCTTACAACTATGCTTTCCCCCACCCCACCCTGTTCACCAAAGCATTTCATCTGCCATGGAACATCTACAGTAGTTTGGCCCCAATTGAGGCTGAAATATACATAACATATTTATAAGCTGCTTTCTAGAAAAATGGCTAACTCCAAAGTACAGGAATTGGCCATTGGGCCTGTAAATTACATTTTATTCTATCATAATTTGGATGCAGTCCTTGCTAGCAAATGTGTGCTTTTACCACTTCTCTTGCTGTGATCTCTGTAAGGGAAGAGATTCTACTGCTATCAAACAAAGCCATTTCACTGACTACAGGGCGCATCAAGAATAACATGCCACCAGAAAGTAGCTTAGATAAAAAAAACTGTGGCTGCAGATGTACCATATATGTGTATGTAAATTTAGCATTGACTTTAACTTCTCCTCATGCCTTCTGCTGTATGAAGTTTTCAAGTTTTATTATAATACAAGCTGTACATTCCATCACTCTCATTGCAACTTCAGAAGTGAACCTGTCATTTGGAATCTGAGGAAAAGGAAGGAGGTCTGGATAGCGAGTTTTTAAACTATCCACCCCATATGCTTCTAGTGTGTGGACATCATTTGTAAGACCTTCAAGCTGTTGACTGTATTCTTCAATTTTTTGTGCTAGTGCAGTTGGCTTTACATCTTTATCTGACTTGCCCCTTACTGCATAATCAGCAGCAATCAAAGCTAACTTGGTAGCTAAGTAACATTTAAAGCACACCCATTCATTCGCATTTTTATGAAGATCATTTCTTGCAGCTGAAAAGTTTGCTCTAGCTTGCCTCAACCACCTACGTGCCTCAACAGGATTACCAACAGATTTAAATGTAGGTGGCACAAAAAATCGCTGAGAATATGAAGGACCTGTAGAAGACGAACATTTTTCTTTAGACTGTTGTCTTTCAGATTTATGGCTTGTTGCTTCCTGATTCCATGAAGTATAAAACCTTTGAAATGAAAATTTGTCTGATTGAAAGCGAGAAGCTGAAGATGAAAATGTCCGCCTTGATGCCCTATCTGCATTTTGGTCCATAAAAGCCTGTTTTTCTAACCTGTTGATCTCATTCTGTAAATGCTTGAACACTTCATTGGCTATATCAAGATTTTCAGCATTTTTGTCTGGATGCCACTTAAGATAGAGCCTTCTTATAATCTTTTTCCTTTCAGATTCTGGAAGCTTCCAAGCTTGTTCCACAACTGAAGTAACTTCTCTTAAAATTTCTGGCAGAGAATTTGCTTTAACCTTTTTAGGAGAATGATGTTTGGAGGAGGAGGAGGAAGATTTGTGACTCTCCCTTCCAGAAAAAAGAGGAGGAATTGTTCGCGGTCCATGTATAGAAAACTCTGTAGGACTTGTTGGAGTAGAGGGTGCACTGTCTCTGCTCTGAGAATTTTCATCAGGTCTTGAGAATTTATACAAATCAAGAGAACTTACTATCTTGTACTCACTGTATCCAATGTCAATTTGATAAATCTTGCCTAAGAAACTAGGATTTTCCTCTTCTTCCCTTTCTACTTCCTGTACAATTATAGCATATGTATAGGTTGGATGGTAGGATCCATAGATATCGCCCCCTTCAGCATCAACAAGATAACCAACATATTCGCCTGGATAGAAAACATTCATTGGATCCATAAGAAGGGTATAGTGGATTTCAGATGGTATAGGAGTACCAGGCATAGGCAGTTCAAGTTTTGAAGGTTCTGAAGAGTCATACTTCACACCTAAACTGTCAAGTTTCTCACTAATTCTATAAATGTCATTGCATCCCAACATGGCTATTAGATAAGAAGTATCCGAAATAAGATTATCTGTTGCAGATTTCAGGGTCATTGCTAATGCTAGAAGAAAATTTATATCTTTGCTGTCTGAGTGCTGTATATACAGCAGAATTACTGCATTTCCATACCTTTTTAAAAAGGCAAATGTTTCACTTTTACTGTGAGGAATTGGTGCAAATCCCTTAACTCTCAGTGTTGTCTGCAGCTTTTCAAAACAAGAAACTTTTAAGCCTTCTCTCAAGGTCTTGCAAAGTTTTATGGCTTTTTCTTCATTGGCTAAGAATGCATTGTCATTTTCATGTTTCATTATTCTAATTAGTCCTGTGATAAATTGTTCAGAAGACAGCAGTAACTGGAGCCTACCTTGAAGAGAACAAAGTGCTCCAAATTGACAAATTTTAGGGGATTCTTCATCCAACTGTTCCTCAAGAATGCTACTGAGGAGACGTGGTCGTAGTTTCTGAGGAAACAGCATTATCAACTTAGTATGAAAACCATGGTCTTTTCCTAAGTAACACTGGCTGAGATCAACCAGCATTTGCACACCTATGTTTCCTTGTATCCTACTTTTGTAATGTGGTGCATCATCAAAAACTAAGATACTTGATTTTACCAATCTGCCATCTTGACTTGGAAGGTAAAGAGCTAGATCTCGCATACCCTCAAGGTCATTTCTCACCTTAACAGAATCATTTTGAAGACTCTTAAACAGACCAGAAACAACCCGCTTAACTGTACGCATTTCATTAGGATCAAGCTGTTTTCCTTCAGAGTTCTTGAATATACGACTCAGAACCTCAACATACTGCTTTGTGGAAATGACATCTTCAGTGCCTAGGTGTTTAAATAACTGATGAAAGGTACCAAGCTCTAACGGAAGTTTGTACAAGTAAGGTTTGAAGTCGGATTCATACTCAAGATTTATTACTACTTCCTCAGGCTTCAAGAGCTTCCAGACGTCTTCAACCATCACAAAAGCAACTCCTCGAAGCTGAAATCTGAATTCTCTCTTCTCTGTGCTGAGAAATTCATAGATGCTCCTCAGGACCTTGGCCCTTGTCTTTACCATATCTTCATCCAAAGTTGTTATATTACAAATGTTTCTGCAGTTATTTATAACTTTGTCCAGAGGAGGATCCAAATTTACATTAAGCATAGTCAAAACCTGCTCAAGTTGTTCTTGGGAACCAAGGCTGCTTCCCTCTTGTTCTCTGATGCTTAGAGGTGTTGCTTTCTCTGGAAGGATAGGGCATGAAGTCCACAGAAGTTGCAAAACATCAGTCTGTTTGAATTTGGGGTTTACTTGGGCACCACTGAATTTTATAAGTGGAAGTGTTCCATTAACCTCTTGGTACTGTGGATGGAATCTTACAATTTCAGCAGGAGCACGTTCAGGACACAAGAATGCAATTGAAGATAATTCTTTAAGGAAGTTTCCAGATAATAAATCAGTTCTTTCTTGAAATATATGATGAAGAAGGACATCCACTGTATTCTGCAGTGTATCCTTAGTCCAATTTTCAGTGTTTGCTCTCATACTGATTTCTTTGGCAAACTGCAATAGCTGCTGCTGGGAAATGACGTATTTCAGTCCCATGTTTCGAAGGAACGCTACCCACGATGTAAGGAATGCAGCACGATTTTTTGGTTTTGTGAGCTGCTCTAGTTTTTTAAAGAAGTCTTGAGGGATAAAGAGTTTTTCAGGAAGCATAACTTCAAAGACTCTTACAGTCCTATCATAAAAGTGTTTTGCAGGTTTTAATCTATTACATGCATCATGAATTATGAGGAAGGTCTCTAACTTCTCAAACAGTTGTTCCTTGATTTCTGATGATTCTTCAATGCTAGACAGCCGGTTCTTCAAGTAAATGAGATGCTCCAGTTTTGCATCATATGACAAACTTTCAATCTTTGGCAAAAGATGCTTCAAATAAACTTCAAGATCATCTACAGGAACACAGCCAAGCAAAGTGTACAAGTCTTTTAAATGGATCTTCTCTTCAAGAAAAGCAGTGGAAGTTGACTGTGTCCACTTATCCACCTCAACAGAGGGAATATTTCTTGTGAGCACATAACATGCGCCACATTTTGAAATGTTTATATATCGTCCACTGATAGATTTATAGCATGGAAGGGACCTCAAAATTTTAATATCATCCTGAGATGTTAAGTGACTTAAGTTGCAATTGAAGTACATCAAGAGAGCTTCAAAGTCATTCTCAGCTAATTTTTCTGTTTTGAATGTTGATGTTTGAACCATGTAATGTATAGCTCTTAAAATACTTGAAGGATTATCTATATTTGCTGTATGGCCTGACAATAAAGGCACTAAAGTATTGTCCTTGGAGCAAATTTTGTTCAATGCAAGTTGGATACAACCAGTTTTCATTAAAGCATGGAAAACTTTATCAGTCTGTGAATTTGGGAAGAGAGCTATATGCATAAGACTGAGAGGAAGCAAGACATCACAATCTGGTACAACCAACTGATTAGAGGAGACAGTAAATTTTGTACCAGGAAGCAAAGCCCAATCCTTCAAAGATTCAACAACATCATCAAATGATGGTTTTGCATCTTCCTGCTCATCTTTGGTATGCACAGATTCACTGATAAAATTCCAAGTGTTCTTAAGCCAGGATTCACTTGCAAAGTTCTCCTTCCATCTCATACATCCTCTGGTTTTATATTCTCTAGGCAATACAGATGACAACAAATCAGCAAAACTGGTGATGTCAAACACTTTTGCTACATTGCATTTAAGTAAAACATTGCTGTATTTCAAATAGAGTGTGTTCATAAACAGATCTTTACGAGATGGAATCAGTTCATGATAGGTTGTTAAGAACTTGGGACGCTTTGAATCAAAAACTTGTAAAACACTGTCAAGTGTAATGAGCAGAGGTAATCCTTCAATCTGGATTTCATTTTCTTCTGTATCTTTAAAACAATAATCAACAAGAAGTTTTAGACTGTGAAAGAGTTTTAAATTTGTCTGCTGGAGACGACAAGGCAGTTTTCCAATGTTACAATTGGAATCTGGAGATGAAAATGTCATCAAAAATGATCGGACATCAGCTGGAGTCACATAGCTCACAGGAATGCCTGCATCCACTAGACAGTGATAAAGATTTGCAGTCTCATCACAGCTATAGATCAAGTTAAATCCGATTTCTAAAAGGAGATGTTTCAATCTATATACATTTTCTGCTACTGTTTTGCGTGTTGTTATGTTGTACTCTACATTTTTTAGGTGCTGCAACTCATCTTGTAACAGATTGTCAAAAAATGGCCTAGTTTTGCTTGAGGTAGACATATTGACCCAAGTAATGATAACTGCAGAATGCAAATCAGATCCATCAACACTTGGAGCTCGTACAACAGGTAGGAGACGTTTTGATTCCTCATGAATGCAACTGTAAACTGCTTTCACTAAGCAATACCAATCAGGCTGTAGATCAAGTCTGTTGACTGGGAAGAATGACAGAAACTTTTTCAAAGTGTCTTTCACAGTATGCATAGATGTGTTCTGTAATACTGACACTGTTGGATCAGTCCCTTGAAAGTAGCGTTTTTTCAACTGAATCAGAAGTTCAACATAAGCTGGTGCTATCAATGCTGTCATTAAACTGTTATTCCAGTCACTTCTCACTCCAACTCCATTATCATCACGCCACAAATTTCGTCTGGCAGAGTCAAGGGCAAAGTGTCCATTCACATGAAATGGTAACCCAGTTTCTAAAGACAAAGGTAAGAAACAGAATGCTCTGTGTGGTTTTTTGTAGTTATGAGTGATACATGCAGCAACTCCTCCTCGAGGGAAAAGGGTAATATCTTCATTCTTGTGGGCTGATACAACACTCTTTGATACTTTTTCCATATCTGAAAAACCTGACCTATTGCAAATTAGCCAGGTGGTGAGGTTACCTTCAGAGTCTTCTGTATCCATAGTGTAAGTGATTTGTTGCACAGGTATCTCACTAAGCTGTTTCTTCTTAGTTACACTGTCAATTACAGAAGCATGGAACTGCTTTCGTTTAAGCCTGTCTCCATCAGTTATTTTGCCAGTTACAGAATACAATACATTAAGTGCACCTGTTGTTTTCTCAATTTCACAAATAGAAATTTTTTCCATGTGGTTGAGAAACATCAAGAGTTCTGCTCCATCTGTACGAAGCTTATCCAAAAGATTTTGCACCATTCTATCAGAAGATGGCACTGAGGAGATTTCTGAAACTTTTGCCATTTCTCCATTTCGAAGTGGAAACCTGAACATTGTGCAATTTTCTAGTTTGAAGTGATCACCTAAGTAGAGATTCAATACATCAGAGAACTGTGTTCTGAAATCGGCATCCAGGTCTCTAAACATGCGTCCAGGACTCATAGATGTTGCACCTGGCGCGTATCTCGCATGAGGATCAAAGATACACAATATATCATTACCAGAAATGAAAGAAGGACAATCCGTTATATGATACACAGAATTGAATCCTATACCGTACTGCCCAGTTTTACATGGATTGCCTTCTTTAGTGCCTTTTCCAAGGTTCTGAATTCCTCTAATGTCATCTTCAGTAAATGGCTGATTGTTAAAGACACATAGAGCAGGCCCTTGAAGTGGTGCCCATTTTTCATCAAATATTCTATCACCTGGATGCTGCCGAGGATCAAACACAAAGCAGACTTCTGTAGCCTTTGCATCATCGGCATTCTGAAGGAGCTCTTTGAGCATTTCTTTCTCAGACGGATATGCATTAAGAATGCTTTTAATTCTGCTTGTTAATTTCTCTTTCTGCCCAAACTCAGTCCCAAGAGTGGTAAAACAGATGTTTGATGCATACCGTTCTAAGGCCTTATGTCGCTTGGGTACAGCCCCAAGTTTTACTGCTACTTCTCTTGGGATGTCAGCATGACAGTATTTTACAGTTGTATCTTTCACTTTTATCCAAGGACAGTCATTGTAACACAAAGAATTAGCAGGTAGGAGGGCAAGGTGAGTATCTGGTAACAAAATCTCACCATACTTTTTTTTGCAAATGTCTTGCTTCTTTTCTCTAATGAGACTCCATATTCCTTCACTGATGATTCTCCTACACAGCTGAAAATTTTCTTCAGTCAGTGGCTTAGTCCCTCTTTCCTGATTGATTAACTGAAGAACTAGAGCAAAATCTTCCACTGTAAAAGCATGACGCACACCTACACTTTCAAACAGTTCACGGAAACTATTCCTGTATTTATTAGGCAACTGGTGGAGATAAGGTGCGGCCTCAAAGTTCAAATGAAAAGACACCTTTGTGGGGTCCACATAGCCACTTTCAACTAGAATGAAACTGCAGTTCTTCAGCTCCTCTATGATGATGACTTTTGTTGCTCCATTTTGTAGCAGTGCTTCATGGAGATATTTATAGCAAGCATTTGTGATGTTTTCCTGATACAGAGTAATTCCATCAAACAACTTCGCAACTTCTTTCAATTGGTTTATTACCATGTTGACGGTTGGTTTTTTAAGCAAACCTAAAAATTCTTTGACTGCTAAGGAAACACTCCCACAACCTTTAAAGGAATGAGAATTTTCATTAAGAATTGGTTTTAACAGACAAACTGTATCTTGATAATCAGCAGTGAACAGATCCATTGCTGAAAACATTGTTTCAGGTTCAAAATCAGAACCCTTCCAATGCAAAGAGAAGCCTGCTGGTTTTGTAAGAAATGGAAGGAAAGGTATAGTTTGAAATTTTGCAGCAAATTCTTTAGCTTTAGGATCTCTGCATTTAAGTTTTTCATCAATGAGACTTAACAGTATACTGCTTCTGAGACAAGCTAAAGCATGATCAGTCCTATTGAAAACGTCTACTGATTCGGCACGTTCGATCAAGTCTTCCCATAAGATATCATCTTTAGCCATGCCTAACTGAACTAACTTGACCAAAATTACTGGATGAAGGTAATCCTGAGGGGTGCCATGAGGAAACCTCCCATCATCTTTATCATACAACCTTGCAACTCTGCCTTCAGGATGGATCAGTCTGGAAGGTTCCACTAGAGGATGGCCAGCTAAAGAACAAGGAATACATGGTGTAGCACTAAGAATTTCTGAGAACTCACTAACCTTTTCACTTAGAACATAGTACATTAAAGGATCACGGAGTTCTGCCTCAATTTCTTGAATATTTGGGAAAAATACTTCAGAAAAGAATTGTTTCTCTGAAAAAGTATTCTCCATCAACACCTGTTTGCATCCTGCTTCTTCAAAGCCTGCTTTGACCCAAGAAGGAAGATCTACAGCACAGAGATTTTTTGAGCCAGTTTTTTTTAGGTATTTGAGAAAAATCTTAAAGGCTGCAGATCCTATATCTGGACGTTTCAAAAGTGAATCATCTAAGAATCTCACATTCTTCATTGACACCCAAGATGAACCATCAGAAAACACTCGGATTGCTTCTTTGCCTTTCATGTGAGCTATGTCCTCATAAAATCCTTGACATATCACTGAAAAATCATCATGGACTAAGTCAGGATCAGGCCACACTGCACAGTAACTATAATCCTCTAGCTCACCACAAACTGCCATGTTGCGTAAAACTACAAGAGCTTCCAGATAGGCTTTCACTACAACATGTCGCATGAATATTGTGTTCCACCTCCCTTTCGTGTCGCTTTTCCATATTTCCTTTCGATTTGATGTAACAGCAAAAGAGCCATTGATATGAACAGGCAAACCTGTTTTGATTCGAAGAGGTAAATAGCAGAATACTTCTCCCAAGCTGCTACAATTGGGTTTCACTGCCCATTTATGATCCTGTGTTTCAGATAACATAATCCCTACAGCACCACATGGAACTAGTCCTAGCCTCCGTCCACTTTCCTGCAGTGAAAATCTTAAGGCCTCCCCTGTATCCATACAAGAACATATAAGCCAGGTTGTGCAATCTACAGTTTTTTGTGGCAATTCATCAGGAGGCCTTTTTGTTTGCCCAGATTTAGCCATATCAAAGAAAGAAACTGTGTCATCTTCTGGTCCTCTAAAAACAGGAGAATGTAAATCAGCAATTCGCCTGAATACATGGTGAAATTCTTCTACTGTTATTTGCAATATACATGAGGACTTTGGTGATTCGGTCGGAAGTTTTTTCGTGCTGCTAGTGCAGGTTTTCATAAGTTTAGCAGCTTCCTTTAGCACACTTGTAACAGGGGTACTTATAGCTTTGGACACACAAATATTTTTTTTAATAGTCACTGTGTCTTGTGCTGCACCAGGATTGGTTTCCTCAGCTTTTAAATACTTCAAAACCATAGAGTTTACACATTGCGTGAAGATAATCAGTCTATGTCCACAAATGCTAAACTCATCTACAAGAGAATAGATGTCTGCAGTATTATAAGACGTAGCACTTACTTCACTCACTTTAGCCTCCTGTTGTGTTCTAAATGAGAGTCTAAAAAGTGTCCCATTATAACTGTAAGGTGCCTCCACAGTCAATGGAAGTTGACAACCAAACACATCTATGAATGGCTTGAACTGATTAGGAAATTTGCGAAGTCTTTTCTGCTGTTTACTCCAATTAATCTTTATCCCAGGGTTAGTTTTATCTCTTATATGTTTACTGAGATGGTTGATGTTTGGATCAAACATGATCATAAATTCTCTGCTTATAATGATGGGAATATCAGTGATGTGGTACACAGAATTAAATCCTAAACCAAATTTTCCAACTTTATCAACTTCTGCTCTTTTTAAAGATTCACCTAATCGAGTTATATTTAGGAAATCCGAATCAGAAAATTCAGAGTTATTGAATGACCACAATGCTGGTCCATGAGAAGCCGCCATTCCTGGATCCAGAAGATTTTCTCTTATATCATTATTTCTCCTCATATCAATCAAAAAATTACACTCTGTTGCATTAGCATCATCAGCATTTTGAAGTAGCTCTTTGAAGATATCAGATACAGAAGGGTATTCTTCCAAAATGTTTTTAATTCGTACTGTGAGGGGCTCTCTTTGTCCTGACTGCTCAAATCCCATATTTTCTGGATTGATCAACCTAGTACTGAGACACGGTACATTCAGCCACTCAGCTGTTTTCATGGGTATATCTTCATGAACTAAAATTATTGGCTCCACGGCATCTTCAAGCAAATCATTCAAGTCATCAACTTTGATGTCACAGTAGCAGCACTCATGAATTGGTTTCATTGTAAGTTTGAATGGTTTCTTGCTACAATAAATAGGAACAGGTGTATTTAAACTGGCTGGGATTTGACAACTGTAGAGCCATCTTATAATACTCAACATAATATGCAGATTTTGTTTGCTCTCTTCTTCACTAAGAGATTGTTCACTTTTGAGGTATATTTTCTGAATCACCATGGAAACATGATCTGGAGTCAGCTGTTCAATCGACCCACAACACTTAAACAACTGGTGGAATTTCGCCATGGTTTTGGGCACATTATGTAGATAGGGCTGGAGATCTAGATCATGTGCTGATTTTATCACTGCTTGAGAAAGTGAGCAAAAGGCTTTACCAGTCCAGACCCAGGGAAACTTCAAGGCTTTAAAAGCATCTTTTCCTTCATCTAAGTGATCATGCATAAAGCCATAGATCTCAAGCAGTATGTGCTGGAATTGATAGTAATCTTCATCACTAAATTTTTTGGAGCTGTACCAGTCTACAACTACTTTGAAATGTTTTAACACTGATTTTATGCTGGGTTTGAATGAGATCCCAAGTGCTTTTTCAACACCTGACTGGACATTTTCCACAAGGGGAACAGAGGACCCAACTAATATTGCTTGAGACAAATCACACATTTCTGGTGGTGAACAAAGATTGCAATGATCACCTTTCCAGGTTAGTGAACTTGGATAATTTGGAGGTCTTTCTTTACATGCTGGAATCCATTTAATTTTTTTCAGTGTACCTTTTGTTTCAGAAGAATGCAGTAGTGAACAGTTCTTGTTCAAAATCATTAACAATGTTCTGGCTTTCTTATAAAGGACATCATGATTTGTACTTGCAGACTCCATCAAATTCTCAATTTTGTGCGCTACACACAATATGTCTCTCTCTTCTAAGTTGCTCTCATTTTTTAGACCTATTAATCTCAAAGAATGTAGGATATCTGAAGAGACTGTATAAGTACTAGGGGGAAAGAAGTGTTCTTCCTCACCATAAAACAGATTCTGTAACACCTCCACTTCTGGATCAAAAAGCTCACTAGCTGATACTGTTTGCCCTTCTGAAACTGGAATGAATTTTAGAGGACCGAGCCAGTCCAGCACTTCTGCATTTTCATTTTTGAGAAAAGTCAGATTTTCTAGAACCCACAGCATAATTTTTGTTGATTCATCAACAGAATAAAAGTCACTTTGAATATCCTTTAAAATAAACTTAATGCAGTCTGTGCTCTTTAGCTGCTCTACCTTCAGTATTTTTACTAACCGGATTGTGGCTTCATCGCTGCCATCAACAAGTGAAACAGATAGTTTTATATCAGGTGGAATTTTGGCAGTGTGATGCAGCACTTTGCAACCTTTCAGGGAAGTAAAAGCACTATCCTCCTCATGCAATTCTTCAATTCTCCTAAATATTGATAGTTCATGAATAACTTTCCTTTCTTTTTCAGTAATATCAGTTAAACTGGCAAGAAAACTCCGAAGGGCCTCTTTGTACGGCGCGGGGAATGATACAACCTGACTTGTCAATTTTTGTACCGAAAGTTTTTCCATAATCTGCAAAACTACGCTAGGCAAAGGGGGATGTATATATTTTTTTAAAAGTGGATGTTGTATATTAGGGTCTAGTATATTTATCACAATACCACCAAGTTGCTCAATAGCATCAGCTAAAAATTCTGGAAGCTGTGTCTCAGATCCATCATCTAGAATAATTGGTGATGGAGTCCTTAGTCTAATAAGTTCCAGTACTTCTTTATCTTCATCTAGTAATGTCCTTGGGATAAGTGGCATGTCATAGAACATGGACAAATCTTCAGAGAAATGTATATAGAGTTTCTTCCATACCATTTTAAGCCATGAAACAGGTGGGTGGTTTTTATCTTTAGAAAATGGAAACCACTCTACCACTATTTCTCTAGTAGGCCATAAAGTGTTCATAATTTCTTTGATGAGGCGTGCAAATCGTTCAGGGTTCAGAAGCTGCAGCTGGGTACATGGCCTTCCTGAAATAAAAGAGAAAAAGCTAGTAACATTTGAAAATTATAAAGGTTTTTGCATAATAACAAGTCACTGTGAGAAGAAAAACTGTTGTTTAAGGGTTCTACAAAACATGTTTGATACTTGAATCAATAATCTCAATTGGAAGAGAACAGGAAGGCTAGTGAATCACCTTCAGCTTCAATCTTCTTTTTCTTAGCATTTGTCCCACTTGGTGGCATCCACCTTCATCTTTAATGGCACAAGTATTTCAATGGCAATACACATTGCAATTCTATGTAGCAGTGCCTCTACTTATGAGTTTAATCCATTACAAATGCATGTTCTTAAGTAAGTAGAGCAGCTGTATCTAAAATTAAAAAAATAAAATTAAAAATTAAAAAATAAGTAGAGCAGACCGCATCTAAAATTTGTAAGGCAGCAGTTAAAATGCCAATGGTTTTCCACTCTTAAGTTGAATTGCTCGTAAATAGAGCCGCTCATGAGTAGAGGCACCACTGTAATTTTTAGCAAGAGTCAAAAATTCCCACTGAAATATACTTCTAACGTCAGAGCATATAACACAACACAGACTCACAGGGGACGGGGACATTTCATTGAAATTACTCACCTTATTGATATATCCACCTGTGTGTGTGTGTGTGTGTGTGTGTGTGTGTGTGTGTGTGTGTGTGTGTGTGTGTGTGTGTGTGTGTGTGTGTGTTGTGTCGTTACAGTCGTGACTGACTCTTCGTGACTCCATATCCATGGAGTTTTCTTGGCAGGATTACTGGAGTGGTTTGCCAGTTCCTACTCCAGGCGCCTACAGCACCTGGTATTCCCTGGTGGTCCCCCATCCAAATACTAACCAGGGCCGACCCTGCTTAGCTTCCGAAATCAGGCGAGATTGGAGGTGCTTAGGGCATCTACAATGTAAATATCAAAGACTCCTGTAGCACTTTAAAAATTAGCTGAGCTATTATAGCTTGTAAATTTTAACAGACTACAGCTGGTGTGGGCACTTCCATTCTCCCACCCCAGGCCTTCCACAAGTTATTTACTGGTTTTGGCAGTTGTACTATGATAACCTGTTATACGTCATCATAGCTGTGAGAAACAAAATTTAATCAATGGAACATGTATTGAATTGAACTTATTTGTTTAGGCTTCTAAGACAAAATTCATACAATGTATGAATGATCATTGTACGCGCCTGATCTTTGTAACCTCTGCCAGTAAAAAGGCAATGAGAGTACATAAATAATTACTAACGAGGACATGGGGTGTGATAAACAGGCTTGTCCATGACTGTGTCTAGAACTGTCTGAAATAGAAATACAAGCTAAGCAAGTACTCATCACAATTTGAAAAGCACCTTATAATGCAGAAGTAAAGATTTGTAACAAGTAAGCAAGTGATTCTGTACCATGTTCATTTTGCCAGAACTGTATTGAGCTGGGGTACCCTGTGCCATTGCATGCATTTTGTTATAATAGAACAATATTTATGGAGAACAGTATTTTGCAATTGATCTTTAAAAATACTCCTCACATCGCAATATATGTTACTGAAATTCAGTAATGTATTTTTCAAGATTGCTCTGGGGCTGCAAGTCATCTTCACCTGATATTTCCTTTGTTTAATCAACCCTACACTGACTTCTTCATGAGTATCAGTTGGCATTATAATATTCCTCCTTAAATACAAACAATGTTGTCCTACCAGACCTATGGGATCTTTTCCCCTCATGGTTTTACTGACAAAATTGACAGATAAATAATTTATGCTTTCATTTTCATCTCCAGCATGCAACTATCTTTCCACTCGTGCAAATGCACACACATTTACATCTCTCTCAAAGAGATATTTCAATTCAATAGATCACTACAAATCTGCATAACATTTAATATTCCTTGGCATACCTAAAAGGAAGATGTGAGCAGTCAGAAAGACATTTTTGTGGCAGACTCATTTCCTCTAAGTATCTTATTACTAATCTGAATCAGAGAGCAGGAGAAAGAGGAATTTACGTAAGCATTAGTTTATCATTTATCAAATGTTTCAGTGCTTTACTCTCTATTTGAAGTTAACAATAGGATGTTGGCTTCAGTTTTTAATAGTTGTAGTGGTTCCCCTTTTCAAATCTTGTTTTGCTTACTCCCTTTTCTCTTGAGTGTACTTTAGTTGGTTTCTTGCCTTGATACATAAGGAAAATACGTGTGGGCTGAAAATCTAATTTTGACACTATTTACAACTCTGGCTATGGGAGATTATTTAATGTCTCTGTTAAATTTATCACACCAAGAGACTTGGACAATATGTTCCTAGGTTTTTATATAGTTTCAACTACTTGAGAGATCTGAAGGAACACCTGTACTTATCTGCCATATTATCATGAGTCAATAATAGCTTTATTCCTCTCAAAATGTTACTGTAGCATAAGTTCTCTAGAAAATGGAAACTGCTTGCTTTTTCATTAGCTTTCTTATTTAATGATGTCTAAAATGCCTGTATGAGTAGATTTTGAAAATTATTATCTTAATTTTTAAAAGTACAATTAAAGCAACCTTCCCATTGACCTAAAATACACTATTATGGATTTCTGGAGTTTATATATTACCAGAACAACTACCTTTGCACTCTATATCCTATGTTGGATAAGCCAAACGTTTAGTCACAAGAGAAATATGCATGAGGAGAGGAATGAGAATTAAAGAATTAAAAGACTTACTTGAGTCAAGGAAACTAATAATCAGACAGATGAAGGGGAGGGGGAAAAAAACTAAACAAAAGCAGGTAAGTAGTTTGGCAAACTACTTATATCAAGTACAGTACCGTACTGGACCTATGAGAATAGTCATGGAACTAGAACAAAATAGCATAGAAAAAGATGAAAACAAAAGGAAGGGAATAATCTCAACAATATATAAAAATCTGGTTGAGAAAGAATTTGCTAGGGGTTGGGGATGTAAAATAGTGTGGGAAGAAGAAGAGATGGAAACATGGATCATAAATCCTTATAAATCAATATGAGCTAAAGCAAAAGAAGTGGTTTAAAGGGTATTTGATAGATGGTATTAGTACCATCCAAAAATACACAAAAAATTAATGGAGAAATCCCAGAAATGTGTTGGGGAAATTGCAGAAGCAAGGGTTCACTAGAACACATGTGGATCTCCTGTTCCAAAATAAAGCATATTGATGGGAATTAATTAGCTGGATAGACACACTGACAAATCAAAGAATACTTACAGTGTTCCCCCACCCTTTCGCAGGACCGCCATACAGTGGTACCCCGAAAGGTGCCCAGGGCTTGAGGGAGGGAAAAAGGTTTTAAAAGCCTGGACTTTTTAAACCTCCCCCCTTCCCCAAGCCCTGGGCTCCAGCTGATTGGCGCTGGCGTGAGGAAACAAAGGGTTTTTCTCCCCCACCCCAGAGCCAATCAGCTGGAGACTGGGGTTTGCCTCCATGGAGGCATCACACACCGCTCCCCCATGCCCCATGGGAGTCGTGAGAAGGGGTGCACGATGTTTAAAATGTCTTTAAGCAACGGAGCCAAGTGGGTTGGGGCAGGTCCCTAACCCCCATAATATACAGGATGTTACTGTATAAATAAACTTTATTATTAATTTCGATATTTACAAGGGAAAATGAGAAATTATCTAATACAGAGCTGATTACAAATCTTATTGGTGCACCTAGAAGCAAAATTGCATGAAACTGGAAAAATGCTGAAGTTCTTTGAGTAGAAAAATTTATGAGCAGAATCTGGCAAATTATAAATTATAAATTTATGACAACCTGGCAACCTTTCTTAACCTATGGAATTAGCTCAAGAAAGGAAGAATGTGCTATGGGAAATAATTTGGACTGCTAGCATGTAGTATTTTAAGAAAAGGAATTTCAGTGTGCTGGAACATGAATTACTGGGTGTATAGGTAAGTATAAGTATAGATAAAGTATACTTATAAAGATAAGTATAAGTTGCTGAAATACTGTATAAGGTGACCGGGGGCTGCTGTCTCACAATCCTCCATGTTGCCACATTGCATCCTGGGCAGGAGACAGCTGTTAGGCTCAAAATGGCACCCACCATGTTGCCACTGCCCAAAGGTGTTGCTGGATGACAAATCTAAGTTTGGTTTCTGCAGAGTACATTATTACAGTGTTTATTGTTAAATAAACAAATAATGTAAAAAGACTCCCAATTAAAATTATTTTTAAAAAGAAAGAAAAGAACTACTACCTTTGTTTTGGTTTGGTTTTGGTTATCTCACTGGGGCAACTCAACTCCTGATACCAGGATTTGGATTCTTGACATGGGTAGAAATGTAAAATTTCCAGAAATTTTGAAGCTCGGAAAAAATTTGTTTTTTTCCTGATCCCTCTCCCCGGAAAAAAAGAAAATTCTCAGAAAACTTGAATAAAAATGCTACATTAGCATTCCCCATCCCCTCTTACAGCTTGAAAGTCATTCTGTTACTTTAGGAACATAAAATATGACTATGGACAATTTGACTTGTTATAAAATTATCACAACTAGCATATTAAAATATAGTGTGTCCAAACAATTATTACAAACAGAATTTACTTTTAAAATAATATTTATTTGTAATTGTAAGTAACAATTCATGGAGTAACAATCTCCTGAATTGTTTACTAGTTTATGTGGAACAAAAAAAAACCTCTATAAAACAATGTTTAAAAATCCAGAATTAACAATTCATATTTCCTCTCCACGGTATTAAATAAAAATAAAATAAAAACCTCATTCTTATAAAAAGAACTGAAGAGGGAGGAAATGTATAGAAGTGGGACTAAGTTTCAATGAATGGCCATGAATTTTAATCAGAATCATTTTTGTCGCTCTGTATTTTCTTCTAGTGCTTTGAGGCCTAGAGCTTTGAGAACAGAACAGAACCAAACATACCCACCCACATGCAAAAACAAAAGTGAAACCTTTTTCTTTTTCTTGTGACAATAGCAGCACTTCCTAACTAAAGAAATGCATCTTGATCTTACATTGGAGAGTTCAGTTTGTAACCTAGAACTTGCTTGTCCTCAGTGCACAGAAATTAGAATAATCTGATATTATGCATCTTTTTAGAAATGATTTGGAAAATATTAGAACACCCTGTCTTAAAATATTTTATTCATCATGTTAAAATAAAACATTCCATAATATTTTTTTCTTTTTTAAATTTTTCCAATTTTTGAGAAAAAAATAACCAAAAGGCTTCAGGAAAAAAATGGGGAGGGGTCCGGGCCTTCGCATCTCTAGACATGGGCTAGGCAGTGGTCCCACACTGATATTAAATAATTCCACAAAAACAAACACTGAATGTAAAAAAACAGACTGCAACTTTACTGGTAACAGCTGCCAACAGTACTAGTGGTAGCATGGAGGATGGATCAACATCAGCTGAGCCATCTGTCAACTGATGCGAAACTAAGAATATCAGAAATAGGGCTGGTCATGTGGGCATCTGCCACTGGGTAGCCCCTTCCAGCAGCCACAGAGTGGAAAGCTCACTGTCTCCTGAGCTGAGAACCACAATGCCTCTCCACCCTACCCGCTTCAAGAAGACCCACTAGGGACAGTCCTGCCTGGATCCATCTACATGGTTTCAACTTCCTCCAACAAAGCTGAGACAAAACAAACACAAGCCTTTTACTTGCTTCCTAAAACAACAGTTTCAATGGTATAATCACTTAATTTAGTAATTTCTTCATAGATTTCTTACTTAATCTGTACTTAGCTGCCTACTTATTTTATCACTTAAATTCAAACTGTTTTAAATTTTGCTAATAACCAAATGAGATTTATATGAAATAACATGATTCACATGTTTTTATAGTGAAATTTCTCAATTTAGGCAGCCTGATGTAAATCAGTAACGTCAATTACTTATCAAATATGCTTTAAGTAGTATTAGTATACATAAATTAAACTTGACAAAACATTTTTGGACAAGGGCAGTAACCATGACCAAGAAACAAACCATCCAGTGATTAAACACAAACAAACGCCAAGCTTCAATTCAGCAAATAATTACCCAGTCAATTGTCCTACCTGAAAATCCCCAGAGAAGCTGTTGAGCTAAAATACAATGAAATGCATTTTAAAGGCAGATGAACACTAGTGTTACTATTTATCATAATGAAAATACATAATGCTCTCACTGGGTGTCTCTGATGTTTGGCAGAGTTCTGCGTAATTATAGAGATTTTTGCATTCTTTCCTATCAGAGCAGTCCCGAATGTGATTGTTTTTATTGTAGTGGTTCAATAATTATATTATTCTTCCATACTTAAATATTTTTACTATTTTGGATACTTTCAGTGCAATATTTTGGATACTTTCAGTGTGTATAAAAAAACTGGTAGAGTTTAATTGCTTCTATACAGATATATATAGAATAAAAAGCCACAGCATTAAACAGAGTGACATGGAAGCTGCTATTTTCAAGCATGTATCTTATATTCTTAAAAGTATTTACTGGAAATTAATGCTATTAGATCAGGGGTGGGGAACCTTTGACCCTCCACAAGTTTTGAACTGCAGCTCCCTGAATTCCGAGAAAATATTGCCTATGATAAAGGACTGTGGGACCTTTGGTCCAAAACATCTGGAGGGCCGAAGATTTCCTGTTAGATGATATGAGAAGAAACATTGTTTCCTCATGAAGCTTTAAAGAAGCATGCATCGTATATGGATTGTTCTCCTATCCCTTTCTTTTCACTCGGTCAGCTACAGGAAATACACCAGGATCTCCTTTAAACGAGAAGATTAAAGAGGGTTTCTCCTATGCAGAATAGTTTCATGTACTAACTGCTGGATGCACTGCAACCTACATATGATGCCTTTGAGAAGTTTTGGCTGGGAGGAACCTTTCTGGATTGAGATGGATGCCAGTCAGTTCAGTAGCAGCCAATTACTCCCTCTCAACCTCCAATTCTTCTTCCTGTCAGTTAGCTATGGAATTGTCATAAGTGGTCAGTTAGAGTGATGTGTTCTGTCAGCTATGAAACTCGTCAGTTAGTAACGAAGCTAGTCAACCAGCTAAGCTCAGTGATGTAACTTTTTAACACAATGTTTGTTTTTATCTGTGAAGAAGTATAAGTAAATGGAACCATTTTATTACTTCTTATTACCAGTCTCTCTCAATGAATCTTTTGAGATATTAAACTGTCATCCACCTAACAAGTAAGGGGTACTCTACTGAGGGAAACTTGTAGCTCAATCTGCAGGTCCCTGCCTAAACTTTTATCTGCTGTGTAATTAGAGGAGGTTAATTTTTTTATCCAAACTCATATTCGGCCCAAGATTAACAACATAAAACTTAAATTCTATTAATGGTCTGTGTAACTTGTTATAATTACTTACTGTTAACTGATAAGGTGTCCAGGCACATTTTAGTTGTGCAACTTAGTACACGACCAGGCATATGACCAAGACACACCCTAATATTTATTTATTTATTTATTTATTTATTTATTTATTTATTTATTTATTTATTTATTTAGCTTGTATGCCACCCATACCTGGTCAATTAGTAGTTGTAAAATATACAAACCATATATGAACAATAAGATTCTGGCCATTGTTTCCATCCATCATTTAGGTCTTGATCCTACTCCCATATGAGGGAGCCCATAAATCTTAGTCCCAATTACTGAGACACTATTCCTTGTTTATTCTTGGGGGGATACTACTATAAGTGTTCTCTTATTCATGAACCAGATTGCTTTATCAGAGATACAATCTCAAAGAGTCAGCAAGCACTTTAAATCAAGGAAAAATCGGAAACAATTTGAATTACAGTAACCTCCCGCCCTTTCGCGGTTCATATACTGCAGTGCTCCCCAACCTTTTTGTCCCCGTGGACCGGGATATTTTTGATAATTTTTCTGTGGCCCGGGGTGGGGGTGGGGAGGGGGAAATGCGAAAGGGGCCCTGAAAGCAAAGGATGGGAGGGAAGGAGGAGGGGGAGGCACGAGAGCGGCGGCGGCGGCAGCACTCACCAGCTTGGGGTGTCGGGAGTGCCACTCCCCCCCCACGGGCGGGGTAGGGGGGAACCCGGGGCTCCTGGGCAGGCGGGCCCCTGCCTCCTCCTCCAGCGCCGGGAGCCTGCTCCTGCTGCCGCCTCCTGGGCCTCCTCCTCTGCTGGGAAAGCGAGCGGGCGCCAGCAGCGCTAGGAGGAGGCCCCGGCAGCGGCGGCAGCAGGAGCAGGAGCAAGCGCGGCACCAGCAGCGAGACCCGCGCGGCTCCTGGCTCAGGCGCCGCGCGCGGCACCCGCCCGGCCGCGCCAGGAAGCGCCCTCGCGGCACCGACGAGCCGCCGCCGCCACCTCCTGCTCCGGTTCCTCCTCCTCCTCCTCCTCCTCCGCCCCGCCGCCGAAGGACTGTGAGGCTCCGCAAAGGGCTTGCTGCTGCTGAGGGCGACAGAGGAGGAGGAGGATGCGCCGCCGCCGCCGCCGGTGGGCGGAGAAGGGAGGCGGCGGCTCCTCCTGCGCTCCTCCAGCCTTCCTCCAGCCTTCCTCCTCCACCGGCCGCCCCCTGGAAGAAGGGGAGGAGGAGGAGGGCGGCAGAGGAAAAGGGGAGGAGCCTCCCGGCGTCCCCCAGGCGGCCCGGTGCCGGCCCGTGCCACGACCCGGCACCGGCACCTCCAGATTACCACCGATATACTGTATTAAAAAAAAGCTCCCTGGGGTAAGCTGGAAAGGCCTGTTTCAGGCCTCTTGTACTAACCCCCAAGCTTGGCGCTACCACGAATGGGACTGCGAGGCTCCAAAAGGGCTTCTCTGCGAACCAGAAGTGACGTTCAGAAAACATGAAGTGACCTCCAGATTACTTGAAAGCACTTTTGGTGCCTCCGAGGGCCTTTCTAGGCATGTCGGAGGATTTAGAAATGCTTTTCTGTGAACCGGTACATACTCATGTATGTACTAAATTATTAAATAACACAGAGATATATTAATTGAAATTTGTATTTAGAAAAACCTTGACAAATTAGACTGTTGTCAAAATTCAACAGCCTCACAAATATATAAATGGTTTTATATATTTTCTTTTTCCAGGAAATTAAAGTTTTATATTGGTTCTTAACAAGAAAATATTCCTGGAGAAGAACAGCCAGATTCTCTTTCCCGTACTGTGCATAGTTCCTTTAAGTTGTTTTTTCTTTAGAGAATATTCCTTATCAAACCATTTAGGTGTAACCCTGACCTGTTGTTTATGAGAATACAGTTGTTTTGGGATTAAGACTGCACACATTACAGAAACCAACAAGTTTTACAGTGGTACCTCGTAAAACGGGTTTAATTCGTACTAGGGAGTATCTTATTAAAAACTGTCTTTCAAAATGCAGTTTCCCATAGGAATGCCTTGAAAATTGATTAATCCATTCCAGAGGGAACAGATTAACAGGTTTTCAATGCATTCCTATAGAAAGGCTGTCACAAATCCCATTAATCACCAGACAGCAGAAGACTGTTCCCCTGCAGTCGACAGACTGCTGATTTTGACAGCTCCAAGCTGTCTGTCGGCTGTGCAGGATCAGCCTTCCACTACCGGTGAACCCAGCAAAGGAAGGAAGCTTTTCCTCTTCTTTGCTGGGTTGGGACAGAGGGAAAGCTTCCCTCACAAACAGCCTGGGATGGGCAAGGATGAAGCAGGGACCCAACGATCCTCACCCAGCCTGGGCTGTTACCTTGCAAACTTTCTTTGCCCACCACTGTCACTTACCTCCCAAACAACCCAGGCTGGGCGAAGATCACTGGGACCCTGCTTTGCCCATCAAGTTGGTGACAGCTCAGGCTGTTTACGAGGCGGTGGTGGCGATGATTCGTCACTGCTTCCCTCGCAAACATCCCTGGGAATGGAGGCGAGCCGAGGGAAGTGGCAGCAGCAGCGCCGGGCAAGGATCACTGGGTCCCTGCTTCACCTACCATCTTGTTGGGCAAAGCAGGGAATCTTCGCCCTGCCTGGGCTGTTTTGACAGCCCAGGATGTTTACAAGGTAAGTGGTGATCTGACACCTTCGCTTACCACGTAAAGAGCCCGGCCCGGGCGAGGAGCACTGGGTCCCCACTTTGCCCACCAAGTTGCTTGGTGAAGCGGGGACACAGTGGTCCTGGGCCAGGCCTGCCACCACTGCTGCCACTTCCCTCAGAAAGCCCCCCTGGCTGGGGATCATGTGTTACACATTGCTTGGACTGCAGCACCCGATCTGCAATGATACCTCTTAAGGTGAATTTAACCCTTAGGGAAAAATTGTTTTATAAAACATGACTATTCCCGTAAATTTCATTCGTCTTACAAGTTTTTCATCTTATAGGTTGTCTGTCTTACGAGGTACCACTGTAGTTAGAAACATTGGAAACTGAGGTAGGTTCCATAGATGCTAATATTGTATTTCTTAGGTTTACAATGAGGGGAGGTTTATAAAGTCGGAAACATTAGCATTTACTACATCTGACCAGATAAAGCATTTATATTACATCGAAAGGGAATTGTCATTGTGCAGTAGCTCAGGGGGGAAGTGTACTGAATTTGAAAAAGACAGTGTTAGCAGTAAGGGTAGATGGTCGCTTTCAAATTTTTGACCAACTATAAACCCTTTGACTAAACTGGCTGGGGATGGCGAAATTTGCATATAATCAACCAAACTGCTCCCTCTCCCAGAAACAAAAGAAATTCAGCACAATTATCAAACATCTCGTTTCCATTAACAATGTGAAGAGTGAGGCGTACTGCCAGCCAGGCGACACAGAACCCACTATAGTTAGTCTTCTGATCTTTGGTGATCTATGGTGCCACATATTATAATTCACTACAGAAACTGCTTCTTGAGGAGTAGAACAATGAAAAATGTCATTGATAGGCCCAATCCTGGCATTAAAGTCACCCATAAGTAGCACATGTGGCTTTGGGGCTAAGGATTCCATGCAGGTTATATAAACCCACAAATGATCCCAAATTTGGGTTATCTGGCTTTTAGAGGATAATGGGGGGATATAAGTGTTAATAATTAAGTAAGAATTTGCTCAAATATCAAGAAACCTTGAAACAACAATTTTATCACAGGAGGGGAGACATTACATAAAGGACTGAAATCCTGTTGCACACTTCTATGGTCATAAATTGGATAATGTCATCAACCACTGCTGTTACTCTTCAATTTAATTTAAAACTTCCAGTCTACCTCCTAAGGTTCCAAGTCTCCTTAGAATTCCCTTTCAAACTGAGGAAACCTTTGGGAACTTCAGGACAGAGGCGAAGTGCCTTTAATATCCAAAAATATTCCCAATCCTAGAAGTAGGGCTGACAGCAGCATTTTTTAATTTGTTATTATTTTTATTATAATAATTTTTAATTAAAGGATCCCAAGGCAGCCTTGCAACCTGAGTGGGAATAAGAAACCTTAAATTAAATTAAAGCATAAAATCTACAGGTCATGTCATTATCATTCACAATTATACAGCTCTGCCAACAGAACTGCAGTCACTCATGCTTTTCAAATTATTCTATTCATTATCACTTGATTTATACTCATTCTTATCATTTTTATTACATACTGCAATTTATTACACTGTCCTTTTATTATAAAATAAAATGTATATATATAGATTTTTACCTCTGCTTTTGGCAGCTTCTTTCAAAGCAGCCAGAATGTGAGGCTTCAAGTCATCAGCAAGCAGTCTTCCTTCAAGACCTGGAAAGAGGGACCTAGTATGTAATTAAAAACAGAGTTTCAATAATCAAATAATATTTATTACTTTTCAGAGCGCAAATATTCAAAGTGTAACAATGCTGTATATTCTTCTATAGAATTTTAAGTAAAAAAGATTTGTTCTCCTCCTTGTTCGTGACTGCCTCTACTTTTAATTAAGAGATTCAGCAAAATCTCAGAAAACACATCAAAATCATACTATCAATCATGTGACCTAAAATAAAGTTTAGTTCTCATACTATGCAGAGTGACATAACCCAAACTGGTTTGGGACCTCATTACTTGACAGATTGTCTTTGCCCAATGAGAACCACCCATAACACCCACTCTTCCCTGGCCAGGTATTTGAGGCTATTAACACTTCTGCAAAGATAAGACTTAAGGCCTTTATGGCAACTGCCCCACACTTTTGGCATAATTTTCCAGTTGATATCTGTCTGGCCGTGTCTCTGGGATATTGTAAAACATCATTGAAAATTTGGTTGTTTTAACAGGTATTCCCATGGAACAGGACATAATGGCAGCATTTAGCCAATACCCAATATCTACTAAGCTAATGATTTTATATTGCCTGTTTATTATGTTTTACTTTTTTAAAAATTGTATTCACTGTGTTTTACTGTTAAAAATCGTGAGGTATAATGGTTAATGCTTTCTTGTTTAAAATTTTCCTTGTCATTTTATTTCATTATTTCATTATGTGATTACTTAACTCTCATTTTGTATATGTATATATTGTTGCTGTAACCTGCCCAGAGTGGCTTTGCTGCCAGATGGCCGGTCTAAAAGTCTAACAAACAAACAAACCCATTGCCAAAATACATTCAATTAATGAATGTCTCTAATCGAAGGTTTTTGTATACAGGGTTGTATTAATCAGATGTTTTTCAAATGATGGCAATAAAGGTTGGATACAAATGACAATAAGCCTGAAATACAGTGATACTTTTTGAATGTTATTTAATATACAAAATGCAGCACATGGCAGTCTATTTGAGGCCCACTCTTTAACTGTGGTGCCTATCAAATGGCAGGAACATGGGTGGGAACAAGAATTAGATATGTGTGAGTTTTATTTTGCATAAAAAGGAAAAAAATCAGTTTCTCTAGCACAGCATTTCTATTATAGTCTTTCCCAGTCCCCCATATGTCTTTCAAAAACTGAATGGTTGCCATTTTTAAGGCTTTTCATCTTCTGTATCTATCTTCTGATTTAAACTCTGATAGAACTTTCTTTGATCTGATTGAAACAACTGGTTGTCTTTATATTGAGTAAATCTAGCTTCATATCTTTCCATTTTTCTAGCTGTTGCTGTTTATTACTACTACTAATAGTACTACTACTAGTAGTAGTACTACTACTACAAGTTGGAAGTAATTTGATAGCAGATGACACGACCACAGAGGCACAAGAGAATGTCATTTTGCTTTTCAAAAACATTACAGTTCTGCTCCATACAATCTAGATAGGAAGATAATTTAGGTTGCACGTTAAAACTTCCCCTCCACCTAAGCTACAATGCTCTCTTCTCAACCAGTTAGAGCATTTTCTTCCCAAATTACAACAAAACTCTTTTGGAGCAGAAGAAACACAAATAAGCTTGCAGACCTGTGTGGTACTATAATATAATAGTAAATATTATATAAAAGTAGATGTGCAAATCAGCAACAAATAACCAAGAACCAACATACACCAATATAAAACATTTTACCTGGGGTAATTTTCAGAAGTTATATAAACTGCATCTTGATCTGATGCCGATGAAGAGAATGATGTGAAACTTCCATTTTGTAATGGTAAAAGCTCCAGCCCAATAAGCTCACTGTAGTTTCCATCACTAAGCACAAAGTCTAAGATATGAAGCTTTTCCTCAGAAGGTCCCTTATGCCCACTTTTTCTTAACACTTGCCGCACTGTAGCAGGAGTCACTTTTTTCACAGGTTTTGTACTAGAAACAGTCAAGTCAATTGCATCAGCAATATTGTCTGGTACTTTAGCAATCTGTTTCCCTGAGACCTGGAGGTAGTTGAGCACCGCCTGAGCGTACTCTAAGCGATCATCCATCTCTGAGAAATACGCTTCTTCCACCTTTATCCAGTTATCACTGAAGGAGTAAATAACTTCATTCTGGAACAACTCATTCAAAAGCGGTTCAATAATTGACTGCCAGTGAACTTTTATTTGGCTCTTTTGAGGCCATAGTCTATAAATTCTCTCAGCTGACAGAGGAAAATCTGAATTCTTTTCTGTCTCCATTCGTTTCACCGCTTCCAATATGAGGGCCGCATAGGCTTTGGGGACCATATTAGCAACAAGGAGCTCATTCCACAAGGCTGCTGGATCTCGCCACTGATCAAGTTCACGCCATTTGATACTTCTCCTGTTATCGGTCAGGCCAAAGAACCCACTAACGTGGACTGGAAGCCCTGTCTTACTTTCCTCACCAGGTGGTAAAGGGAGAAAGCAAAATGCTCTTCCCGAAAACTGTGCCACAGCTCCCTTTTCTTCTCCATTGCTTGATAAAGACATAGCTATGCCAATAGTTGGGATATACTTCAAGTCATCGGCCAAACAGTCAAGTTCACTACATATTCCTCTTCCTCCAACACTGTTGCACACCAACCAGGATGTCTTCTGTGCATCTTTAATACTCTCATCTTCTAAAACAATATTTATGTGGTATGTCACACATGTTATGCTATTACTTGGAATGCCTTTACAATACTGGCTTATTGCACTTCCCAGGATCTTGATAGAATTGGGTCTTTCATGCTTCAAAGCTTTGTTTTCACTGGCAGTCACTCTAAAAATTAGTCGTTCAGTCCCATCAGCTTCTCTTACATGTAGGGAGACATCCTGCACGCTTTTAAGGAACAGAAGAACTGTGTCCGCATCTGATCTAAACGAGTCAAACAATTCCAAAACTTTTTCCTTGTTATACACATTACTACTCAGCTCAGAAGGTTGCTGGCGGAGAGGGAAACGGAAGAATGTACCCGGGAAATGTCCATTGTCGAAAGTTTCCTTGGTGCTTCCAAAAACACCAATAAAAGGTGCAAATTGGTCTGTCAACTCGTTAATTTCTTTGATGTCATCTTTTAGATTCCAACACTGACCAGATTCACGGGGTCCAAACAGCGTCTGATGAGGATCCAGCATTCCAATTTGGTCACCACTGAATATACTAGGCACATCTGCAAAACAAGAGGCAAAATATTTTGAGTGTTAGAACAGCGTGCTTATAGTAAATGTCTGCAATAAAAAGAAAGGTTCTTAAAAACTCCTGCATGCTACTGTGTTTTCCCGAAAATAAGACCTACCCCAAAAATAAGCCCTAGCAGGATTTTTATATATTTGTTAAATATAAGCCCTACCCCAATAATAAGACCTACTAATGGACGTGGGGTTAGGAGCGGAGCGGGACACCGGGAAAGGTGTGCCCATACTCGTGTGTGTGTGTGTGTGTGTGTGTGTGTGTGTGTGTGTGTGTGTGTGTGTGTGTGTGTGTGTGTGTGTGTGTGTGTGTGTGTGTGTGTGTGTGAGTGAGTGAAAGGAAAGTTGTTACTTCCTCAATAAAAAAGCTTAAAAAAAAAGGAAAGGGCGGGAACAGCCAGCTTTACAGTGTCCTTGCAGCGGCATGTGAATGGAGCTGAGCTACCGACGCCTTCCAAATGCTGAGGGGTGGCTGTGAAGCTGCTGGTCCCCAGGCCCTCCACTGCGCTGGAGGCATGGAAGAGAAGCCCCTCCAGTAGCCCCCTCAGCTGCCCCGAGCCAGTTCCCCGAGACTGAAAGTGGTGGCGGCTGGAGGAGAAGGAGCTGCCGCCACCTCTACCGCCAGAATAGTGTGACAACACCCTGGAAACAGGAGTAATGCATATGCAGTTCATCAGCCAATCCCAGCAGGAGGGCGGGGCATGGTATGATATAAAAGGGGTGGAGCCTAGTCAGTTGAGTGAGTTCAGTTCAGTTGAAGGTTTTGAGAGTGAGTGCTGGGAGAGAGCACTGCTCTGTGAGAGTTCTGTCAGGCAGTGAGGGCTTTACTGTTTACTAGTTATTAAAGACAGGGAGGATTGTAGAGTTGATGAAATCTATTATATGTTAAAGGCAACGCATACCATCCTCAGATATTGTTATATTTATTATTTTCTCAATAAACTTTGTTATTATATTATACATCTGAGTCTGTCCCAATTCATGAGGCGACAATTTTAAAAGGTGGCAGCATTACAAAGTGAATAAAAGGTGGCAGCATTACCATTTCCATCACAATTACACGTGTAAAAGGGAGGTGTTGTCCCAATTTGGTGGCACAGCAGTGGGATGTCGAAATAAACCCAGTTGTGCCTTTGAAAACTCAGTCTCTGAAAGGGGTGACGTCACAAATAGCTGTGGCGGCAGCAGCAGCCATGGCAGCAGGAGCATAGGCGGCACTGAAGAAGTGCCACATTTGCCGGCCAGGGACGCGGATGCTCGCAACGGCGGCTCCTCCTCTTCTGGTCACCTCTGCTGCTGCTGCTGCTGCTTTCTGTCTTGGGGAGCCAGCATGGGACAGCGGAACTAAGAGAGTTAAAATAAGACACCCCCTGAAAATAAGCCCTGGTGTGTCTTCTTGTGAAAAAATAAATATAAGACAGTGTCTTACTTTCAGGAAAATACAGGAACCTATAAAGCAAATAAAATAAAATAAAATAAAAAAGATAAGGAAGAACCCATTAAAAACTGTGGGGAAGACTAAACAGCACAGAACCTACATTCCCTTTCTAACATGTTGGAGAATTAAATGTTACACAGCTAGAAATTCTGTGAGGAAATTACAAATAATGGGATACCTTTTTCCTATTAAACAGCTAATATCTGAAAGAAACAAATAATTTTTCAATTACTTTATATAGCAAACTTCAGAGCTTGCTCAAATACTGTATCAGTCACGGAAACAGAACATTAATACTTCATCATTTAAAGAGATGACTGCTACAAATACCTGTAATGTGATAAACTGAATTAAAACCGATTCCAAATCTTCCAACTTTGAGGGGATCATCTTTCTTTCTGCTTCTTGCTATCTCCTGAATGCCATCCCAGTCTTCTGGGGTAAAAACTGCATTGTTGTACACATAAAGTGCAGGGCCTAACAAGGTAAAAAACAGATTTTTTTCCAAACTTGTTAGAATAGAATAGAATAGAATAGAATAGAATAGAATAGAATAGAATAGAATTTTTTATTGTCATTATGCATATGCAAAATATGCACAACGAAATTAGAGTGCTGTTCCACTACACACTCTAAGCATACAAAACACATAAAACATATAAAACACCATACAAAATATTAAAAACTCTTAAAATTACTTACAAAATTTAAAACACTACTTAAAACACAGAAAACACAGCATAGAAGTATAAGAACACACTTAGAAGCATGAGAAGGGAAAAGACACTAGAGAGATTCACAAATTGCCATTTCACAATTCAGCATATTTTGGCCAAACAGCTGCTATTGTGGGTGCCCAACAGCCCTGCCTCTTCCAGCAGGCTGTGGTGCAGCTTCCGTTGATTTAGATGCCTGCATTTAGCAGGAGGTTGTTGGTGGCCTTTTAGGGCTCTTCCAATTCCACTGTTCCATGGTTCTTCAATGTGCCAAATGCAGATCGAGGCAAGACTGTATTGCAGTCAGGAGTCTTTCTTTTGAGTGTATACTGACCAGTGAGGCCCTGGATTAGATTATGCTGCAAATAACTGTTCCTCAAAGTTATATAGTAGCTGCAAATGGAAATACACTGTTTTATTACTTGCTGTATTATTCAATGTATACATGACAAGAAAATAAGCAACTCAGGTTAAAAAAACAAATAAAAATAGATACTTTACCCTGATATTGACCCATGTCCTTAGACCAGAGAGACTCAGTCCCATACCGAGTTTCATCGTATAAGAACCTAACCTCTGTTGCACCAGCATCCTCTGCGTTTTGAATCAATTCCTGAAAGCCAAATGTGTTACATGTTTTTCAAATCACATCAGCACAAATCTGAATTACTATAATCACAGCAAATGACATAGCTATTTTTAATGCCTGCAGTACAGTATTACAAAAACAGTCTAGATTTAAAATTAGTCCCAGTTAGAGTAGACCCACTGAATGAACAAGACCTGTTAAGCCAACAGTTATCTAACTGCCACCAATTCAATGTGTAAATTTCAACTGGGATTGGATTTAGCCTTACAGATATACCTCACTAATTCTGAAAATATTTTCCAATGTATTATTAAATGTTTATTAAACATATAAAGATTGCAAAGTAAATTGAAGCTGTATTTTATTATCACATTTCATATTCCTCAAAGATTATTATGTGGTGTAGGTACCATAGGCCAATTCCTTCTTATATTACAATGGAAATTACTGCATTTGTCATTCAAACCCCAGCAACAGTTAAGATGCAACAATGGTTTGTCATCACATACCGAAAGCTTTGCAAAGCTATTTTAAGAAAGGATTTTGCGCAAACCACAATTTCACATGTTCTGCAGCTCTACCTGTACAACTGCATTGTTTGTGGCAGATTGCTACCAAATCAAGATATTTTTTCCAGTTTTGGGATATGCATAGGTCAAATGCAGTGAGAAAGTCACTTGCATCCCAAAACTGAAAATTGAAAAAAGGAAGTGTCAATCGGCCACTTATGATGTCTTCATTCCTGCTGCTCAGTCAAAAGGGGCTACAATCTGACTTTCAGGTTCTGTATCCAGACATTTAACAAAATGGTTGTGATGTCACAATAAACCCGGTTTTAGAACAAAACAGAGCAGACTTGAATACATTCCCCTTTTCCTTTTCTCCTACATGACTACATGTAGAGAATATGCATCTGTTTGGGGTTAAGTAAAACTTACCACTGTCAAAATCCTAAACTATTATTACCCTCTACACTAATGGTTCTCAACTGTGGTTCCCCCTGCTGCTTGTTTTGAATCACAAATCAACATTTACTATAACATCTGAAGCAGGCCACTCTGTAATAAGGAGTAGGTGATAAAATGCATCTTAGTAGTGCCTGCCACCCTCCTTCCACAAATTTGTTATTCTAACCCAATTTCTGAGAGTGATAGCAACATAAAACACTGGAACTGGTATAGAAATTGACAGACAGTAACAATAATCATTCTTATTTACTGGTATTTTACTCCTTACCTTAAGAATCTGCCCACCTTCTGGATATCGCCTTAAAATATCTTTAAGAAAATCAACAAGTGGTGGAGTTGTTTGTCCAAAACGACCTACAAAATGTGAAAGAAGAAAAACTCTCTTTATTCGCTTCCTTTTGTGTGATTGAATGAAAAATGAAGTTGCTACCTCTTACAGCTTTTATTCACTTTGGACACTTACTATAAAGACATAACATATAGACTGCAGGCTAAGAATGCAATGCCAAGGGGCAACAATGGCCCAGAATTAGCTGAGCCAACATCAGGCCAATTGAACCTATGCTAAACCCAAACTTGACCAGGACAGGTGTACTGGAAATTACTTAGGACTAACCTTGACCTGGCTCTTCTGCCAGCAGATGCCAATCCATGGAACATATCTCAAAGCAAACAGCTTTGTTGCCAGGTATCCAAGATTAGCTGGGATGAAGGCATTTCTATCTATAGAATATGTGTTGCACCTAACTCCAGCTCTCTGCCACTTGCACATTTCCAAATTTGAGTTGCATTCTAAGCCTCCAATCATACACATGTGGGATTTATCTAAACAACATAAATTATCTGGCTGATTAAACGCTGAAATGTTTTGGCTATTAGATACATCAGCAGAGTATCCAACACCATGGAAAATCTGGAGGTAATACAAAAAGTCCTACCTTTTGTGGGTAGAGATTTTGGGCAGAGGCTTTACCCATGGGTCTTGAATATAAATGGTAAGAGTACATGGTATAAAGTTTTAACTTAGTATCTTACTGATCTATTAACTGGATATAAGATGTAAACCCAAATATGGCTTATTTTGAACCCACGACAAGTTCTAAGTTTGAAGGGTTATTCAACAGAGTTCTCTCTGACTGATATCCTTCTGTCTCAATGGGATTGTGGTAATCAGCAGCAACATTTGATGTTTGCAACAGATACCCAAAGATATTATTTATCTTATCACAGGCTTAGAATCTTTTAGCACAATTTTAAGCAGATTTATTGAGAAACCGATCTGACTGAGTTTAAAGGGATTTGCTCCATAAATTATATGCTCTGAAGATGCTAAAGATTCTTCTTCTAGACCAGGGGTCCTCAACCTAAGGCCTGGGGGCAGGATGAGGCCCCCCAGGGTACTGACTCCGGCCCCCGGGACCAATCGCAGACTGCCCTCTCCTACCCCCTGCTTCACATGCAAGCCAGCCTCCACGGCTGCTTCTATTGCTGAGGTGGGCTATGTCGCTTCCCCCACTCCCTCCACCCACCGCCCAGATGATCGGCATGGTAGCTAGTGGAACAGTTCAAAGTGGGAGGGCCACGGCAAGGTGTCCCGCTCCCCCAACCCGCCGCCCAGATGGTCGAGGCACTGGCTGCAGCCAAGCGGGGCAATTTAAAATGTCAGCCTTTTGGGGGGGGTCTGGCCCCCAGTGGTGTCTGGGGGGTAGTGGACCGGCCCACTGTTTGAAAACTTTGAGGACCCCTGTTCTAGACTAATGATTCCCAACCTGGGATACATGTACCCATAGGGATACAAGCCAGGACATTTAAGGCCATATGATGATGATGATGATGATGATGATGATGATGATGATGATGATGATGATGATGATGATGATGATGATGATGATGATCACAATGGGAAAAGGTACATACAGTGAGAAACCTTTTGGCTTTTCCTTCTTTCCCTGCCTACCACATAAGAGCCCAAACAATCGGCTTTCACTATCGGGAACTGTATAAGTTCTTGTTCCACCACTAACCCATGGGCTTGTGTTCTCTACTGCTTTTCTGTCAATGGCAGTTTATATGGTACAAATTCCTTACGGATTTTAACCTCATTACTAATGTGCTTGAGCTGATAGGGAAGTGGCCTGCAGACAAGAGTGTAGCTTAATGAAGGGTATAAAAATGGGACACCTAGGGGTACACAAGGGAGAAAAAGCTTGAGAACAACAGCTCTAGATAGACAGCAGAATCAACAACAATACAAATTGTAAAGAAATGGATGGTTAGGGATCTAGAAATTAATGAGACACAAAAAATATGAAATCATCTAAAATTGTGATTTATCATATCAATATGATGTTACTGTACTATTTATTCTACAGGGAAAAACTACATATATCTTACATAGGAACTTATGATATAATTTAGTTCATTAGACAGAAAACTGTATCTTTATAATTTGAACAAACTAATCTTAAAATGCACATGAGACAGATAGTAATGGGGAAAGGGAAGTAACTGGATATACAAAAGGTAAAAGGACAGCTTGTTTAAATGTATTGTACCTCCTCCTCTTAATCCCTTTGACAGAAGATTTAGGAATATATGATTCTGTGAAGTCTGGAGATCCCCAACCTTGACACAGTCTGATAACTAAAAGGAAGAGAGGTATTTTTAATACTGCACATTCTTATGTCTCTAAATTAAATATATTGCTTCATTACACCAGTCAACATGTTAGCGGTGAGTGCAAGCATGGTCAGGAGGAAGATTCCCGCCAAGTTTAGCTTCAAGTTACCCCATTTTGACCTTGTCATTACATACAAACCTAGAATCCTGCTCTAAAACAAAATATTTGTAGTCAGGCTGTCTAGAGACTACAAATCTCAGACAGGAGGCTGTCAGTTCTGTAGCGTCCTATTTCCTGATACAGCCACACTGGCCAGGGAGTTGGGGGCAGGGGGTTCTGAGAGATGTAGTCCCAACGAGCAATACCTAAGAAATCTGGGTACATTGTGGCTAAGTTCTGGATGTAAACTAGACCAACATTTTATCCATGTTTAAAAAAGAACCCCTAAAAACCATTTAAAAAATACTGTAATGTTATCTGTATATATAACGTTGTACAAAAGGTTCCTCCTGCAACTTTGTAAGTTATTTCAATAAATAGAGTATTTTTCTATTAATACTTGCTAAATATAATAGATTAAATTTAAAATACACAAGAGTCTCATAAAACAGACTTCATTTTCTTGTATTTATTTAATCAAAATTACTACAGCTCCAGTGCAGGAGGTACCGCTTTGCAAACATCACTACTAGAAATCCATCTCTTTGTCTATACAGTAATTGCTTGAGATCAAATACCGGTAATTCTCCACATGCATTTAAGATTTTCATAGTGATGCCCACTCCCCAAAGTCCTTATGAGATCCTGCAAATTACTGTACAGCAGAAGAGCATGGAATCAACTGAGCACCACATCAGTACCTCAGTATTCACTACCAGATTAAATCCTATGTTGAGTTATGGAACTTTTGCTAGAGCAATAGGAGTTTCTAATGCATCCTCCATATGTTCCATGTACATTATGAGGGCATCCCGTAATAATCAGGAACACATGTGTTAGGTGTGTAGGAGACTACAGAGAGGGAGGAAAAACATACAATGCACTATTAGTTATCACAGACTTGCTGCCCAGGAGTAGAATGAAAGCCATAGAATCCAGAGATAAGCAAAGAGATATCTTAATCGAACATTTAAAAAAACAACATTTTGAGCTCTCTTCATTTTATGGGAATAGATATAAAAATCAATACCTTGACTAATGCCTGGAGAACATCTATCATATTTTAATCCCATCCATTTGACTTAGCAATGTCAAAGATACAGAAACATACTCCTCATTAGCCCAACAATTTGCATCTTAATTATTCATCTGAATATCAATATATCAACATAAATACATTTATTCTAAGGAAAATATAATTTCAGAGGTGCCAAGAAGAACATTTCCAAGAGGCTAAACAACCTCACCTCTCTTCCCTGGTAGTACAGACACTGTTCACCTACAGGAAAACCTGTCTCTGGGTAAATTAATTCTTTTATGGCCCCCACAGACATTGAAGAAAGCACCTCAAATGTTCGGCAGCCCACATAGTCATGAAGCACTGTCACCGTGACTGTCCTGCACCAACAATAAAGAAAAGATAATTCTGTTTTAATGAACAGGAAAAACAAAACAGCAATATATAGCCAAACAATAATATATTTTAATTGCATCAATTTTTGTTAAATGCCAGAAGAACCACCCTGTTCCACAGCTTCTTGCATTTGGCTATCAAAACATAGTGATTCTTGTGTTGATACACATGGATATACTGTATCTACTCCCTATGAATTTTTAAATTAAAGCATAAACTTGAGCTGAAGGGCTTCCATTAGTGTGTGCACATCCACTAATGCAGTGGGGAAACTTCCGTCAGAGGCTGTTCAGATATTCAAGGAGACTCTGAAGGTATAAAAGAGAGCAGCAGTTTTAGCAGGCTCCAACTATTCCATCAATTGAACACTGAAACTGGATCCCATCCAATCAATTGAATTATGTGCTATATGAAGAAGCTTGATACCACACTTCCACTGCACATACTTACAATATTACTATTCAGTGAATCCTAACTGGGTGCCTAGGGAAGAGAATGAGGAACATTTCTGTTTCTACACTTCAAAGATACATAAGTAAGGTTGCCAAACCACCCAACTCCATAACTGTCAATTTGCTGAAATAAAAAAGGCCCAATGCATTTCATTTTTCTTTTTAAGGAAGACATCATAAAATCATAGACTCATAGAGTTTGAAGGGACTTCAAGGAGCATCCAGTCCAACCCCCTGCCATGTAGTAACCCCCATCACTCTACTCCCGACAGATGGCCATCCAGCATCTGCTTAAAAACCTCCAAGGAAGGCGACTCCACCACCTGCCATGGCACCATATTCCACTGCAGGACAGCTCTAACCATCAGGAAGTTCTTGTTCAAATAGAATCTCTTTTCCTGTAGTTTGAAACCATTGCTCCAAGTCCTAATCTCTGAAGCCATAGAAAACCTGTCCCCTCTTCGATACAGCCATCCCCAGCTATATTGTGGTTCATATACTGTGGTCTCAGTATATTGCAGGACCACAGTATATGAAGGCAAGGGCTCCTGGAGCAAGCTGTGTGGGTCTGTTTGGGGCCTCCTGAACTTACCCCAGGCCTGGCACTGCCCCGAGCAGGCCTCCGACAGGCTTCCCAGGGGAACTGAAAGTGACTTCTGGTCCACCGCAAACCACTTCTGGGGCCTCCAACAGGCCCGGGAAGCCTGTCAGAGGCCTATTCAGGGCAGCACCAGGCCTTGGGTAGGTGCAGGAGGCCCCAAACAGCCCCCCCACCCAGTCCCAACCCAACCCAGCACCCACATAACGTAGATTTCCCTTTATCACAGGTCGGGTGGGGTCCATAACCCCTGTGATGAATGGGGGATTACTGTATGACATCCTTTCAAATACAGTAGGTCCCCAGTATCCGCTGGGGATTGGCTCCAGGGCTTCCCATGGATAATGAAAACCATGGAAAAGAGAGAAAGCTGCCCACCCACCCCCAAACGGCTGTTTCCTGACAGTAGCTTGCTTTGTGACTGCTGTTTCCTGATAGTAGCTCACTTTATGACTGCTGTTTTGAGACAGTAGCTTGCTTTATGGCCGCTGTTTGTGACAGTAGCTTGCTTTACGGATGCTATTTGTGACAATAGCTTGCTTTACACCTGCTGTTTGTGAAAACAGCTTGCTTTACAGCTTGCTTTGTGGCTGCTGAATTATTTAATTTTTTCCTCTGCCAACTGTGGATAACTGATTCAGTAGATAATGAATCAGTGGATACGGGGGTCCTACTGTATTTAAACATGGCTATCTTATTCCCCTCTCAACTTTCTTTTTGTAAAGCTAAACATTCCCAGCTCCCTAAGCCACTCCTCGTAAGACATTTCTTCCAGACCTTTGACCATCCTGCCTGCCCCCCTCTGGATCTGTGCTAGGGTGTCAACATCCTTTTTAAATTGAGGCGCACAGAACTGGACACAGTACTCCAGGTGGGGTCTGATCGGAGCAGAATAGAGTGGTACTATCACTTCCATTTAACTATACACTATGTTTCTGTTGATGCAACCAAGAATCGCATTGGCTTTCTTGGTTGCCATGTCACACTACTGACTCATGTTCAATTTGTGGCCCACCCAGACTCCCAGATCCCTTCCACATGTACTATTATCCAGCCAGGTATCTCCCATCCTATATCTATGCAATTCATTTTTTCTGCCTTATGCAGGACCTAAATTTCTCTCTGTTGAAACCCATTCCATTAGTATTGGTCCAGCACTCTAATCTGTCAAGGTTATTTTGGATATTTATCCTATCCTCTTGGGAATTAGCAACTCCTCCCAATTTGGTATTATCTGCATATTTAATCAGTCTACTCTCTATTCCTTCATCCAAGTGATTAATAAAGATATTGAATAGACCCAGAACAGAACCCTGCAGAACCCCACTAGTCACCTCTCTCCATGCTGAGGAGAAGCCATTTATGATCCCCTTTGGGTATGATCAGTCAACCAATTACAAATCCACCTAACAGTAGCACTATCTATCCCCCATTCGACTAACTTCTTTGCAAGTATATCATGGGGAACATCCTAACACCTCATCTTTTTAGTCCATTTTTCAAGAGTACAATGGGAAAGGGGACACAACTAAAGCTGCACCAAACATTCTAACATGGATGTATCATACACATATACAGTATTTTTCATGTATAAGACTATAATTTTGTCTAAAATTGTTAGACTAATAATGGAATGCTGTCTTCTACATGGAATTAAGTCTAGGAGAGAACTGCAGTTGTAAAAACAGTAATTTGGGGTTAGAAAAGTGGGGGTTGTCTTATACATGGGGGCATCTTATAGACAGAAAAATAAGGGTACTTGTGGCACTTGATTTTTCATTTTTCAATTTTCCGAAGTAACTGTTAACAATGAATTTATCCTTTTCATTATCACAGTATAGCAAGCTGAGCATGGATAGCCTCCACTACAACCTGAATATGTCTTTCCTAGTTACTCAGAAAGTCAAAATCCATCTAGCCCAGTATTATTGACAATGACTGGTGGCAGCTCTCCAAGATGTCAGCTAGGATTCCTTTCTAATCCTGTCTGGAGATGGTACATATTGGTTCTGGGTCTTCTGCAGACAAAGCATACTAACATGCTGTCTATGTTGACAGACAGCAGTTCTCCTCGGTTTATGGCAGGATCCTTTCCTAGTCCTAAAGATCCTAAGAATTACATGTAGAATCCCCAGTCGGCAAAGTTTGTACTCTAACCTTGTCTAACTACTCTATCAATTCATTCCTATAATATACTGGCATACAGTATGAGCCAGTGGGCTGTACTGGATCTAGGAACTATCTAGAGTGGTCAGAAATTGCATGCTGGCAAGCCAGCAGTGGGACAGGGGACGGATGAGGCATTGCACCCTTCCTCTGCACACATTATTGAAACTGTAACGGAATTAGATGGGTTATGTGGTACTTCTCTTAAAGCTTATATCAGTGTTTCTGATCAACGTGAGAATGGGTCTGCAGAGACATCAATAGGCTGGCAGAGGAAGAAAGCCCCATCTTCCATGGCCAAAGAGGGAAAGCTGCTATAGGCTACCGTAGATGCAAGTAGTCCTAGCAATTCCTCTGCAACAACTGTGGGCTTATTTGTCAGTTGCCTATTCCGGCTCATAAATAAGCTCTGTAGTGTCAAGAAAGCACAAACTAGAGGTGGAAAAGTTGTCAATGAAATTGTACTGGGCTACATGGAGTACCAGTGGTATTAACTGCAATTACAGAAAAGTCACACGTTGTATAGAAGAGGTATTCATGTTTGTTTTGGATAATTCCATAATATAAGATGGGAAAGCATATGCAAAAATATGAAAACTTCTCAGTGTTTTCCACTGTGCATTTTGACATGTTTTCCTGCCAAAGATTATCAGCACTTCTGCCTCCAGTTTATATTGATCCCCAAACCTATTAGAGATTTGCATGATACTCAAACACACATAACATAGTCAAGTACCTCTCTTAACTATTTTTCACAAAGCCCGAACAAACACTATAATACTGTACAGAAAAATTGCCAATGCAAGTATGATAGGGGACACAGTGACGTTTTTATGAGGATTCCAGATAAAGGTCATCACAGTAACTACCTCCTCAGAAAACAGAAAGTAAACTATTAATTTATCAAGCATTCAAATCCTCCACTCACCCACAGATCTGTCAGAGGGGTTTTTTTTAAACTATGTTTAGAGTCATAATTGTTTCTTCTATCCTTCTTAATTCCTCCCCAATTTTGGGCTCTTTTTCTGCTCTCCTGTATTGCCCACAATATTCTCTTAAACTCTTGCACAGATCACTTTTACCATTTTCCCCAATGGGAAACACAGGAGTGTGATGCCAAAAATACCTCAGCTGAGACAGCTTAAAAGCAGGAGGGGAACCTCTTGTGTGTTGCATTAAGAAACTGCTGCGATAAGAAGGGGTGATTTTATAACTTCTGTGGTAAACTGCACAGCAATGGAGAATGGGATACTCTGAAAGAATACAAGCTTCTCTGTGACATCTTAACATTCAGCACATTTATCATCAATAGGACCACCATATGTCAGAAACGACCTGACAGCTCAGGGAAACAGGAGGAGGAGGAGGAAAAGAAAGAAAGAAAGAAAGAAAGAAAGAAAGAAAGAAAGAAAGAAAGAAAGAAAGAAAGAAAGAAAGAAAGAAAGAAAGAAAGAAAGAAAGTTGAGCTGGAGTCCACCTATTAAAAAAAAGTAGCACAAGGGCTGCGAAAATGCATGTGAACGTCCATATTAACGTCATTGGCCCTTTATGGGAAGAACATAGGGGTTGAAATGAATGAATCAATCAATCATATAAATATTGGCCACCCCATACAATATTGTAGCCCGTGAAACCTTCTAACATAACAAATATTCGCCGCAAAATTTGTGGCCCAGCTTTTGTGTCTGCTAGAGTCCATCCTGTTAAAAAAGCAACCTAAGGGCTGTGAAAAATGCATGTGGACATCCCTATTAACTTCAACGTCCCTTTACAGGGAGAAGGTAGGAGTAGGAATCCGCCCGCCCGCCCGCCCGCCCTCATCCAAATAAAATAAAATATGGGCCACCCCATGCCATGCCCCCCCCATGAAACCGGGTGCCACGGATTAGCCCAAGCCGGTCCGACGTTTTCCATAACTGAGGAGCCACCACCACCACCACCCCGTCTCTAGGGTTTCCTCCCAAGGCGGCCAGGTTGCAGCCTACAATCCCCTCCGAAGCTCTTCATTCAAAAAGGCAGCGGATTTTAAAGGCAGAAAAGAAGGCGGCGGCGGCGGGGGGGGGGTGCGTGTGCGGTGCGGTTGCGTCTGTGTGGTGGTGAAAATAGATGCTCGCCGTAGAGAGAGAGAGAGGCTCGTTCCCAGGGCGCGCCTTCCCTCCACCCTCCCGCTTCAGGCGAGGAAGCCCAAGCCCGCCCTTTTTCCCTCGCCCCGGGTCGCGCCGGCTCGGCCTCACTCACATAAGATGGCCCTTTCCAGAAGAACAAAGGCCGCCGCCGCCTTCTCGCCGCCGCCGCTGACGGCGAGTTCGAAGCCGCCGCGCTCCCACAGAAGACCGTTAAGAAGCTGCCCGTCAGTGGCCTCGACATCCGCCAGGCCTCAGCCCTCCCCGCTCGCATAGGCGGCGGCAGCAGCAGCGGCGGCGGCAGCGGCGGCGGCGGCTCCGCACATGGAGAGGAAGGGGGTGGGGGGGCTGGCTGGCCGCAGGGAGGACGGGCCGCGGCGGAGGCCCAGTCAGTCCGGCCGCCTGCTCACGGCGACGGAGGGTGGGCGGTGGAGGGAAGGAGGAGGAGGAGGAGGCGGCGGCGGCGGCGAAGCCTCCCTCGGGAAGGCCTTTCTTTCTTGGCGCAGGGCTGGGAGGGAAGGAGGGAGGGAGGGAACCGGGGAGGAGGGGGGGGGCTGCCCAGTCAAAGCCGCCGATGGCCAAGAGGCGGGGGGGGAGAGAGGGAAGCGATGGATGTGTAGCCTTTGCATACTGTCATTAAAAACAAACTGTAAACCGCCCAGAGACTACTTGAAGCGGCATGGGGCGATATACAAGCAGAAGACTTTGCTTTTTGCTTTTGCGGCGCCCCCCCCCAAGCCCCTCCTCGAGCTCTTCCTTATCTTGAGGCAGCAGCTGCTGGTGGCGACCTGGGCAGAAGAAGGGGTGGAAAAAAACACTTCTTGGGGTTTTTCTCCCTCACGACCGCTGGGGAAAGAATCCTCTGGAAGTTGAGTCATTTATGGCCACTGGGCTTCTTTTTCTGGAGAGACTGGAACGTTTACAGCCCGATAGTCCACTTTGACCTCTTGTCACCCCGGAATAGGCACATAAGATGAACAATGGCCTGAACAGGTAGACAACAGTCTCAAGGTGAACAATTATTAATTTATCAAGCATTCAATGACTCAGTAGTCTCTTAAGGCGAACAATGAGCAGTGAAATGTTTCAATCTCTCATGAAAAAGGTGCAGAAGAAAGTGACTCAAATGATTACTGGGCTGGGGCACCTCCCTTATGAGGAAAGGCTAAAACATTTGGGGCTCTTTAGTCTGGAAAAAGGCGCCTGGGGGGATATGATTGAGACGAACAAAATTATGCAGGGCATGGGTAAAGTGGATAGAGGGATCCTCTTCTCCCTCACAAAATACCAGAACTTGGGGACATCCACTCAAATTTAGGGCTGGGAGAATGAGAACAGACAAAAGAAAACTTTTTTTTACCCAGTGTGTTGTTAGTCTGTGGAACTCCCTGCCACAGGATGTGGTGATGGCATCTGGCCTGTGTGTGTTGTGTCATTATAGTCGTGACCGACTCTTTGTGACTCCATGTCCATGGAGTTTTCTTGGCAGGAATACTGGAGTGGCTTGCCAGGCCTGGATGCCTCCAAAAGGGGATTGGAGAGATTCCTGGAGGAAAAGTCCATCACAGGTTACAAACCATGAGGCAGATGTGTAATCTCCAGGCTTAAAACCTGGGTTCTTCAAGGGCCAGGTGCAGGGGAGTGATATCAGGAGACAGATATCTAGTCTCATCTGCTCCCAGACGCATCTGGTGGGGCCATTGTGAGATACAGGAAGCTGAACTAGATGGGCCTTTTGCCTGATCTAGCATGGCTCTTCTTATGTTCTTAAGAAAAAGAAGTCCAGTTGCCACGACTCAACTTCCAGATAAACTCGCCTGGATGACTGAGAATCTTCACAGACCTCAGGGATCCATTCTTTCTCCTGCCCGTGGAAAAGACCCACACTCGGTCTGCCAGTGGCGACCTGAACAGATGTGCACCGCCAGTGGGCCTGTTCCATTGTTAGAGGCATTGGGATGCTTCATTTGGAGGACTCACAACTTCTCGGAAAAGCCCCTGTTCACTCAGTCAGTGGAGCCCCATCGCCACATCACAGCGAGTCATACGTACTGCATCAACTCTCTCAGCGTCTCATCACTCTCCAGGGCCCTCTTCTTGCCTTGGAGGAGACCTTCCACTGATACTGTACTACAAACCAAGCGGCATTTCTTGCTGTACAACATATGGAATCGTAGACCCTTGCTTATGTTGGTTGCAAAGAGAATTTTTATGATGTTACTGTTGGTCATGTTTATTTTGTTTATTAGCTGCATCTTTACATTGTATACTGTTCATGTTTGTTTGTTGAATTATTTGTAAACTGCCCAGAATAGCCTTTTGCTAGATGGTGCAGTATATAAGTCCAATAAATAATAATAATAATAATAATAATAATAATAATAATAATAATAATAATAATAATAATAATAATAATAATAATAATAATAATTTTGGAGTGGAGTGGAATTTTAAAAAGTCAAAGTAGGATACATGTTCATCCAAGAAAATAAGGACTGTTGATGGCAAGACTTGCTGAGTGTTCAGGATTGCAGTCTTACATAAAATTCAGGTCCTGTGGTTAGAATAAAGCTGCATCCTTAGCAAAATGAGGACAATGTTCTCACTAGAGACAGCTCAGCCCTGGAAATACACATAGAATTACTGGAGCTATACTATTATTTATTTATTTATTTTTATATTTGTATACTGCAATCCAATTTTCCTCAAACAGGAACTCTGGGCAGTTCTACTTCTAGTACCACTATTCCATTTTCCTCCTGGAAGAAAACTCCAGGAGAAACATATTTATAAATGAAAACAAAGTGGTCCTGCCTATTTATTTAAAAATTATGACATAAAATTAAAAGTGGATCAAGACAGGTGAAAAAAACTCATTTTTTTTCTAAAATAAGCTCTCTGCCTCACTTAAAACATGGTTACATTGAGCCTTTGTACACAACCCCTAAACGCCGCAGCAAATGGCTGCAAGCTCCGGAGCTTACAATGGTTTCCCCACCAGCTCCGGAGTTTGCAGGAAATTAAGTGTGACCACGCCCACCTAAGCGCATCCCAGCGCACTTTTCTTGTACCTGCTCGAGGAGGGTGAAAATCGCCAGGTCCGGATTTAATCTGGTCAGTGCGGGACTCTCCTGGCTTCTGTTTGTTTGTTTTTTTGCCTCCTGCCCCTTTAAGAGAAGGGGCGGGAGGGAAAAAAAGCAAACAAAAGAAAAGGAATCAGCACGACAGAGCTCCGGCAGCTTCTCCGAGGTGAGTCTGCATTTTTTCCCCACTTTCTTCCTCCCTCCCCTCAGCAGACAGGTGCGGAGTGGTGGGGAGGAAGGAAGAGCAACGAACCCCTAAGATCTCTGGTCCAAATTTAAGTGGCCAGCGGATCTTAGGGGTCGTGTGAAAAGGCCCATTGACGCAGCGGATCTTAGGGGTCGTGTGAAAAGGCCCATTGACGCACTCATAATCCGTTAATTTCCATCCTAGGTAAACACTAGCATAAAATCCTACTTGCTACTCAACCTCCTACTACTGTGGATGACTTGGAATGAAATACAGTACTGACAAATAACAGATTTGCACCACTATCCTATTGCAGGTTAATAATCTCTTACTACTTTGCTCCAATTTACTGATATTTGAGAGACTTGGCTGAAATCCTGTTTCTTAGCATAGAAATTCACTGTATATTTGGACCACTAAATCAGTGAGGAGTTGATTGATCAACTCCTTTGTAAATACCATTGATTTAAATGGGTCTGCTCTGATGATGAGGTGCTTTATGTCACATCTACAATATACCCATTGAATCAATTCAATTTACAGAGGAGTGGATTTACAAATCCCACCTGATTTGATATGCCTATTCTAGTGCAACTTACTACATTAAGCTACAGGGTTTCAGCCATTATGCTCAGTGGGCTCAATTGTAAGAAAGCTGAGGATTCCCTTCCTGTGATGGCCATCAATGTCCGCATGCTTTGAACAAAGAGAGGACTTAATATTTGGACTGATTTTTTTCATTGTAGAATATATCTTCTACATATTTTTTTGCCTTAGACCATTTTTTTCTTGGAATTTTCCAGTTTTTTAAAACACAGAAACCTAAATATTGGAAGAAGTAAATCTGCTTTTACTGAATCACTAAGGTAAGTGAAAAAAAACTGTTTATGTCACTATAAATAATAAACAGCCAACACAACATTAATCCCCAGACTTACTGTAAAAGGCAGAATGATTTCTCCATTTCACCACTGTCGGAAACCACACCTCACAAAGCATGTAGTCCTAACACAATGTTAACTGAGTAAATATAACTGCATATTGTCCATTTAGATAAATATCACACGTAGAAATCTCATTTTTTAAGAATGTGGCAGGGCAGCAACATCAGCAAATCTAATTAAAAGGTTCCAAAGGGGTGGGGGATGGGGAACCAAACCAGCTTGCACCATTTTTTCCTACAGATAAAATAAATTGGAAACACAAGATCACTGGCTGGAGTCACGATATATGCGGGCAATTACATCATTATGCTTCTAAAATTAAAAAAAAAAACAGTATTATTTATTTATTTATTATTTACACTTGTATACCGCCCCATTCCCACAATGGGGACTCTGGGCGGTTTACAGTATCAAAATTAAAACAGCAAGAACAATTGTGAACTAACAGCAATGACCATTTTGGCTAATATAAAAAAAAAGAAATTCATCATTTCTTAAAAAAGAAATTCATATTATTCATTATCTATTTTGAGTTCAGTGAGATAAAACAAGTTAAAGCAAACAGGTTAATCAAAGAGTGGTTTGAATTTATGGCAAAATGCCTTCTCAAAAATAATAGTTCAGCCCAATTTAAATTAAATTATTTGTAAGTACAAGGGAATTTAAGTAAACAAAATGTAATTTTTCTTTGAACTAGAGTTGTCCAAGTCATTGAATAGAACAAAGAAGCTCATTCACAGAAATTGCCATACCATGAGCACAAGTGACAAGCATCTCAGTGTTGGCTTGAATAAAAACAGTTGTGAAGTTTGTGCTTTATGAGAAGATTATCAGATGAAAACTAGTTTGATAGTTTGATCCCATGCTAGTATTTCCTCAAAAGAAGCGTGGGGGCAGGGGGAGATCTGCTGTTGAAAGCAAAAGGTTATATTGAATCTATACCCACCAATACAAGCATATGCAGGGTTCACCCACATAGTATTCTCTCATTCTGGGATTGTTGTGGATCACTGTGGTATTTTTGTTGCGTAGTTAAATAGATAATCCTGTTATTTGTCTCGTGGTTAAACTGCTATCCTGCAGTCAAAACTCTGTTTATGACCCAGGTTCAATCCAGGTAACTAGCTTGGGGTTTATTCAGCTTTCTTGCCTTCCTGGATCAGCATCCAACTTGCAGAGGGGTGAGGATGGGTAGCCTACATAATTATATTGTAAACTGCTCAGAGAATGCTTTTAGCATTGTGGGGCAATATATAAGCAACACAATTTGCTTTATTTGTTTCCACACATAGGGAGAGTATTTGCTGTTAGATGTAGTTGGTCATCCCAGTACAGCCTATCCACACACATGTGTATTTGCTGCCCAAGATTTCTTTGCCAACACAGATTGCTCTTCCCTTACACCTCCTCTGGTGTTTCCCTGCATACTTTAGACTCTTTTCCCGCCCCTCCTTGTTTTACCTAGCCACAGGGCAAGGAGTGGAAATTGACCTGGAAAATGTTCATATGGAAACATCATCAAATAACACCTACCCACAAATTACAGTGGCAGTGGTAGAATCCACAGAAACAGATTATGTGGTTTGAATTTATGGCAAAATACCTTCTCAAAACATTCTGCACTATAATAAATCAGAATTAAACCATAACACCACCTGGTGGTGGTGGTGGTGGAGGCAGTGGTGGTGGTGGTGAGAACCCAAAAGCAAGGTGGTTGTTGCTTGCCTTCCTTTGACTCTATTGCCTCTAGCTTCAACCTTGCATTGAAGCAAGAGGCCACTGAGGGGCAGTACCACAGCATAATTATAAGGAAAGGTGAACAAATGTGTTGTGTAGATAGGATTTTACAAACCAACTCTCCAAATATTTGCCCCAACATACCATAGGTACTCTGAGGCAAATTTCTTGTACCTTACTTTCCACCTCAAGCTTTTGGAAAGTGGTGCAGTGGAGAGAATTGCAAGCTCAGTCATGTTAATCATCATAATACTAATTATAATAAAGCTTTGGTTAAAAGGTATTCTGAAAAGTTTTCAGGGCCAGGATCTGATAGCTGTTATGAGTTTTTTGGGCTGTTTGACCATATTCTGGAAGTTTTTCTTCCTGACATTTCACCAGACTGGCTGGCATCTTCAGAAGATGCCGGACACAGAGTCTGTTGCAATGTCAGGAAGAAAAACTTCCAGAACACCGCCAAACAGTTTGGGGAAAAAGTTTGAAATAACTTGGAAATCCTTCATCAACCATAACTCCAAATATATAGCTTTGGACTGCTCTTTCAAGCTAGTTTACTAGATCTGGAATAAAGAAGTTAAGTGGCAAGTTCTCTACTTAGCTCACTGACTAATTTCATGTGCCAGTGCCATAGCTTCCTGTACAAAATCCCTGATCAAAGCAGGAATCAAGTGCTCAACCATATGCGGTAACAATCCCTGTATATCTCCTGTATTGGTGTGTGCTTCCAGACCCACCCACCCTATTTTAATTAGTTTTCACCTCTGATGGGGTAGGTACCTTTGGCATTGGAGTGAGAGATGCAGAACAGGCATTTGAACTCCACGTGGAGAGTGGGTGTGAATGTGTGTATGTGATCTTTGTCACATAGTGTGAGGGGCTGGGGACTTTAAAGACAATCTGTAACTTCAGATGCAGCTTCACAACATCTCTGCTCCGGGCCTCAACTAAGAAACTACCTGGCATTTTTTTCATCTTGCCAAGAACTTTACATCTAAGAACTAACTCCTGGCAGTTCCTTCTTTTGTCATGCTTGAACTTTTGGTGCAGCTCTGAGGAAGAAGGCGTTGCCCTCAAAATATTAGCAACTTTTTGTTGCTTCACTAACAGACTAAAAGTACTGTATCACCTGTTCTAGTTTTGTATTTGGTTTTTGTGATGGCTACATGACTCCCCAACTTGTTGAACTCCCCTGTGCATTTGTCCCCCACCCCTATCCCCATAACTGGCAGATTAGCTGTAGCAGAGCTTATGATACTGCATCTGTGGGATGCGCATGAGCATTATACATTCACCCTCAAGTAGTGAATACAGAGAGTTTTCACATTGTAGTAGTCTTTTGCATTGTTAGTGGACAATCCACAACAGGCAAATTGTGTCTATAGATGCATCATTCTTGTTGGAAGATGACACCTATTTATTTCTCAGCAAATAGTTTTTCCAAACATAATTCAGTATTTTATGTCAAATGCAAAGTATATACACTACTAGGTCACACATACTAAATGGAATAGCTTCTTATACTCAAAAAAATTAACATGTTTATCAAGTTAAATAGAAACATTAGAATATAAAACAATGCATAGTTGTTTTACTGTATGTAAAGCTATATAAATAAATAAATAAATATCTTTAAAAGTATATGAAATCTTGGAACAAACTCAAACACTAAACCAAGGAAACCAAGCTAAACAGCTGTTCCCAGTTCATAGTCAGGCAGTATCTTTAACATGACCAACTAACATCCCACAAAATTGTTTAAGATTTGAGTTTCCTAGAGCTCTTCATCACATTAGCCTTAAGAATCTGTGTGATTTCCCAAGATAAGGAGTGGTCTCTGAGTACAGCCAGTCATGTGTTTTCAGAAATTAAGATACATTATTGCCTCTTCCTTATATTATATGCTGCTAGGTATAATTGGTACCTGTACAACTATTAGGGGCTAATTCAGTCTCATAGTTTCCACCTTGACTGAGTTTAGTTTGCAAAACTCAGGACAACATCTGGCTCCATATTTATTTATTTGTATCTCACAGTTCCTCATAAGGAGCCCAAAGCAGCTAACAATTCACATAACCAAAGATTCCAACACAGATCCATCATTATTCTGAGTAGAAGTAAACAAGATACAATAAAACAAGAATGTAGCATTTCCCTATCCCACACCCCCAGCTTGCAATAACAAAACTTTTCAGCTGACAGATATATTGTAAAAGTGATGGGGATTGCAGTATTTGCATTGGAGGTGTTTCAGAGCTGAGGTACCACAACCAAGAACACACTGCAATGTATGGTTGCCATATGGCCCACACTCATTAAGGACACGACAGGCAGAGCCTTCCTGGTTAGTCTTAAAGTGTTCTGCTTATATACCGCCCCATACCACTACAAGTAGTCTCTGGGCGGTTTACAATTTTGATTACAGTGTGCAGGCTACACATTGCCCCCCCAGCAAACTGGGTACTCATTTTACCGACCTCGGAAGGATGGAAGGCTGAGTGAACTGTGAGCCTGCTACCAGGGATTGAACCCAGGTTGTGAGCACAGTTTTACCTGCAGTACTGGCATTTAACCACTGTGCCACGAGACTTATATGCTAGGCAGATCAGTACTTGTTGGTACAGTATTAATTTTTAATGTTAAAAGCAACTTACAAGTGTTTGAACTCAAGTTTTTATTTTTCATTTTAAATATATATATTGCCATTTCTCCATCCTGCAATATTGGAAGTATCTTGTGCATGAAGAGGTCTACATAATTCAATAGTTTGCATGTTTTTGTGGCATTTTTGTTGGTGCTAATAAAGATTTTGCCTGTCTACAGAGTTGTTTATCTCTTCTTCTCATTGAATAGCATTGTTATCTTTGAGTCTGTATTTTATTCATCAGTTACCTGAAAACAATCTGCAGCACTGGAAGGATGACCAATTGCATCTCCCTGCATCCCTGAGGTTCCTGCATTTTCAGTAGTTGTGTAGCTGCATTTCAGCCCATGCAGACTGACTCACTGTTGAGCTGTTTAATGTGCTAAATTTTACCATCAATACAACTGTTAAATGCACAAGAGTTCTCATGTTGAAAAGAAAGCCATCTTTGATAGTTAAAAAGCACACACACACACCCTTTAAATACTTAGCAGTAATAATTTTACAAATCATAACTTATAGGGAGAAGTCTACTTCCACACAAATGTCATTACAAGAAGCTTTTTTCTCATCATTCATGCCATTCTTTAATAACTCTTCTTCAAAATAACACTGTACAGTATTGCAATTAGGGATTTATTTAGTCAGCCACTTTAAGACTGTTAGTTTTGAATTAAATTCTCTTTGCCACTATGGGTTTGTGGTGATGGGAATCTTGAATCACAGCCTTGAACAGTAGCCAAGATTTTCTGGATCAAAATATTCTGCAATTTTGTGGTCTTTATCGTAAAACAAGGAGATCAGTGACCTGTATGCTGGGAATAACTGCTAGCACATGCAGCAGTTTTCCTTGCTTGCTCCTTAAGTGTTACTGGACATGTCTACAAACAAACAAATAGGAAAAAAACAAGGGTTGGGTTGCATAAATATGAGTGTTTTGAACAAACAACTGGGCCTTACTAACACAACATAACAACTGCTGCGGTAAAAGACCTACAACTGCAGCTGCTAAGATTCTGCAGTGCTGGCAGGAAAATGCCAGTGACTCAGCAACCACATTTGAAAGTGAGACAATGCTTTGCCATTATAGAACTGCTCATACTACAATAAGCAGTGCATGCATTTCTAATTTAGGTACTCTGATGGATTTTTAATGTCACTATTTTTAAATTTCATGCTTGTGGGAGTGGGTATCTTTTAGAATTACTTAAGTCCTTATTGGATCACAAAATGCCTATATGCTAGCAATTATTCCGTCAAGAGAAGGGAACATCTAAATGCAGCCTTAACAGTCAGCAGCACTCGGCCACTGAATACCAAACTGGGAAGCTACAAGAGGGCTGTTGCCACCATGTTTTGCTTATGGGCTTCCTGTGAGAGTGTGAACGGCCAGTGTGTGAAGCAGGATGCTGGAATGAATGTCCCATTGGTACTGGCTGTTCTTAATTTCAGCTGTTCCCTAATACAGAACCTGTAATTTGTACTTACAAAATTAATATTTAGTCTGTGGATGACAACCTTTTCACCCCACCGCCACGCACTCCACACACCAAGAATTATGACAGGGGTTCTTTCTTTGCCAACTAGAAATGGACTGAATGTCTCTCCTCCGGGTTGGAGAGAGAGGCAGGATATCTCTCAATGCCATTTGCAGGGAATCGTAAGCAGGTGAAGACATCTGCTTGGGAAAACCCTGAAGCAAATGGTGAGCAACTGTGTGAGACAGAATGCCGGACTAGATGAGCTGTGGCCTGTTCCAGCAAGGATGTTCTTATGTACAGATTTTTTATGTTCAACAACAAGATTTCAGCCAGTATGTTTATATATAACTAACATCAGATATAGCAACATAAGGAGACAATATCTAACTACATAACAGATTAGAAAAGGGTACATTGCTTTTGAAGTGCCTGCAAAATATTTTGGGTTCCAATGAGGTAGCATTTTTGTCACACATGATCTGTTGAAGGGCTTACTTCCATATGCTTTTTATCAGGGTTCAGTGTACCACCCATATAATCTCATTATAAGGCTCTACTTAATCAAGGTATAGGGCCATCTTATCTCACTTGGCAGAATCCATTCTATCAAGTTGCAGGAGACGAAGAGATGAGAAAGAAGGTCACTCCACTAGATGTGCTGAGTCACCATCTCTATCAGTCTCCTCTTCTCCCTGTGTTGTTTCCCTTCCTTGTAACATTAAAAATTGATTCCAGAAATTGCATCTTTTACTGTGCTCTCCTTATAACCCCCTTTCCTTTTTGTATAGTGTTTTTTGAAGTTGCTAGCCTATGGATAGCAACTATGCGATTTGGTGCTGAACATATGCAAGCCACTCTAGGAGCTGTTTCAGCAGAAAACCCATGTAAAAATGTTTTGCAAGCATAAATGAATGAAAACACTATATTTATTGTCTTCAAAAGAAGGATGTTCAAAGCAACCACCCAAGTACTTCTACTCTTGCAGGAGAGAAGTAACAAAAAAAATCAAACAAATATGTGAGGATTAAACTATATATTACAGATACAACGTCATTAGATACTGAAATCACTTTTGTACTAGATGAAGATGGAGATAAGTAACGATAAATACAATGATGGAAAAGAAGCATGTAAATGTGGAATATTCCAAACATTTGGGCTGAAATATTGGGAAAATATTTGTATTTGAACTATGCAACATGGCAATACACAAGCAATGCCTCTGTTTTAACATGTTTAAAAATTCAATAAAATAATAATAAAAAAGAAACTGAAATCACTTTAACATTCAGAAATGTAATTCCAGTCTACCTTTGTTTCTTGAGTACTCATGCTTGTAAATTAAGCCCATGTTTACCTCCCAAAGCAAAGCAAACTAAATTGTAAACTTGGGAAAATGTGAAAGGCTTCTGCTGGAACACTCATACGTTCTCAACATTAATTATTTGTTTGTTTATTTAAAATTGTACCCCACCCATTTCCTAGGCAGGCCCCTACTCTTGGCAGCTCCAAAAATATTTATAAAAATACATTTTAAAAATAGTAAAATAAAAATAAACAATGGGTAGCCTATACCATAACATTTATATTACAAAGGGGTGGGGGTTGCAAAGACCTGGGTAAAGAGCTAGATGTTTACTTGCTTTCAGAAGGTCAGGAGGATGGGGGGCAAACACTTCCACAGGAAGGGGGTTCCAGAGTGGGATGACCACTGCTGAGAAGGCCCAGTTTCTAGTTGACAGAGGGGCCACCCAAGCCTCAAGGATTGTGAGGTGCAGGTGGGATGGGAGGATGACCTGAGGGAGAGGTGCTCTGATGGTAGTGAGGTCCTAAACCATAAAGGACATTATAAGTTAACTTTAGAACCTTGAATTTGTCCCAGAAACATACTGGCAGCCATTGCAGGCAGACAACAATGGGTGAAACATGGTCAAATTTAAGTGTATTAGTGACCAACCTGGCTGCTGCATTTTGAACTTGCTGCAGCTTTAAACCTGCCTTCAAGTCCCATGTAGATTACTGATACATGAACAGAGTTATTAGGGAAGAGTTATTAGAAGGGGCAGAAATGTGCAATCTGCCTCAGATAGAAAAAGGCAGATTTGGCCATGATGAAGATCTGCTTCTCTACTGAGAGGGCAGAATCAAAAAGCACATTGTGGGCCTGATCTTCAGGTGGAGTGTGACCCCATCAAGACCAGGCAACAAGCCCCCTAAATGTTGAGGGTGCCCTTCCCAACATCAGGATTGCCATCTTGTCGTGATTTAACTCTCTCCTGCAATCTGTTCAGCTACATGCACCTCATCAACTATATAAAGGGAGAGGTCTTCAGTTTGTTCCTGTTGTTTGTCTTCCTATATCTCATTGTGTGATGAGGGAGAGATCCTCAGGTGGAACCAGTTGTTCCTCTGTGCATTCCTCATCAGGTGTGATAAGGGAAAGAGCGTCAATTTGATTCTGTAATTTTAGACTCTCAGAACAATCTCTTGCCCTTCTACTTTGAATCACATCCCTCCATGCACCTACCTCCTGAGTTAGTGAACTGACTTTTTCAGAACTGTGCCCTTTCTCTTCTTTGTCCAGGATAGTCTGCTCCGCTATGTCCAAGAACACCTCAAGTTCCTTAATTTGTTGCTGGTTAGATATGCAGCCTCTAGCTGCTGGACCTTCTCTTCTAGTAGTGCAGCCAGCTTGCACTTGCTGCAAGTGTAGTTCTCCATGTGCTTTGGCAAGATCACAAACATGGCACAAGTGTTGCAGGTAACTATATCTGCTCCCTCAGAAACCATTTTATTGAGTGCAGTATTCTGGACCTCAAAAATTTGCATGTTTACTACCTTTCTATCTAGTAAGAATATTTTCTTCCTTTGTTGCTTATTTGAAATATTGAAAGCAGCTGTACTCCAACTGCAAGCACCCCAGAAACCTACCAGTGCTCTCTTCCTCCTGTTTGTTTGGCTCTCCTCAGTAGCAGCTCTGCTTGCGAACACCCCCCTTTTTTTTCATGCACCATCAGGCACATGCTATTGGCAGCAGTTATTTAAAGCTAAAACTCCACACACACCCCAATCAGTGTAGTCACAAAAAGTGGTCAGAAACTCCACGCCCTCAGCTGTGTGCTCACTCTATTGTTCTGCAAACACTCCTCTTTTCCTGCTGCTCTTCAAGAAAAAGCAAGTTTTCATTAGCTTTTAAAATCATATCAGTGTCATCACAGAAGTAGTTGCTTGGCCTGGAATTGTTGTTTTTCTCATTGCTCTCATTCTACAATCAGACAACCTGCATAGTGGCATTATATGCAGTACATCTGTTTAGATAATATACTTTTGTCGTGATTCTGACATTTGAGAGATTAAAAGGAGGTAGCGTTGTACAACAAAAGAACAGCTAGCTGTGACAAGGAGCAGTGTCCACAGTTCACTAACAATGCTCTTGAACAGCTAAGAGACAGTGGAAGAAGCAATAGTGTGGAAGAACTAAAATGCTCCACATCAGCAGTACTAAAGAAGCCACCACACTGGGAAGAAATGCAGGGAAATGCTACAGGTTTATTAATGGGCAGATTCTTTTTCCCCCCATTGACTACGGGCGTTTATACATGACCCCTAAGCTCCGCCACAAATGGCTGCAAGGTCCGGACCTTAAAAATGTTTACCCACCAGCTCCGGACTTTGCAGACAATTAAGTGCGACCCCGCCCACTTTAGCAAGACCAAACAGCAGTTTTCTTGTACCTGCTTTTTGGAGGTGACAAATATTTGATCCAGTGTAAGGATAGTGAGTGCGGGGCTCTCCTGGCTTCCATTTGTTCTTTTTTTGCGCCCCGCCCCTTTAAGAGATCTGAATGCTGCCTGGAACAAAACGGAGGTAAGAAGGCATTCTTTTCTTTCTTTTTTCTCCCTTCCTGAGGCAGCCAGCAACCAGGAAGTGCGGAGGGGGTGGGGACAAAGGAAGAGCGAGGAACCCCTAAGATCTCTGGTCCGAATTTAAGTGGCCAGCGGATCTTAGGGGTCGGGTAAAAAGACCCTACATGATGCAAAAGAAAATGCTAATCAGAAATCTGTACTTTCTCTTTTATTGCTGAGGCTTCTCCTTTTTTTATAAAAAAAGTTTTCATTGGTTCAGGCCATGCGATTACTTAAACTAATGCAGAAAAGTGTGTGTTGGTGGTTGACACAGTGATGTAGTGACTGCAGGGAGGCAGGGAGGCAGGCAATGATCCAAGGTCTGGATCTTTGTAAATAATAATATTTTTAAGAGCTAGGTGCCAATGCTGTTATGCTAGGACATCCAGACATGCCCACCCACCCCAATATCAATTACAATAAAAAGAAAAGACAATGAGATTGCCATGCAACTTATGTAATTCTACTGTAACCATGCCTCCTGTAGTGCCAGAAGAGAGCTACATCATTGCAAAATGTAGGAAGGAAACCTAAGAGAAAGCAACTGTTGCCGAATTAGAGGTATTGGCAAGTCTTGTCAACGCAGCCTTTGGAGAAGTCTGCAAAGAGGGGCAGAACAGCAACAACTGGAGAATCAGTTGTCCACCTGTGAAATTTTTAAAAACAAACACCCACATTCTCTCTCTCTCTCTCTCTCTCTCTCTCTCTCTCTCTCTCACACACACACACACACACACACACACACACACACACACACACACACACACATTTCTCCACCACTCTTTTCGTGGTAATAGATTTTTGCCTGATAAACAAATCCTGTGATGAGTTTTCATTCCCCACCCCCACCTCCAAGGATTGTGATAGTTTGGATTCAGAACAATGACAATATAAAGGCTTGGGGTTAAATCCAATTATTGCCAACTAGAGTCAATCCACTGAATCACAGATAGTTTCAAAAGAGTGGATTTTTAATGACAGACTTTGCCCTTGTGGGGCTGATAAAGTGGAAGGCCTTGCTCTCTCTCTCTGTTGCGCTGTCAACTGTATGATAATAGTAGAAAATGTTATCTTGGCTCTTTTCTAAATAATATGAGAACATGGGATGGAGAGAGAAAACTGAATCTCCTGTTGAGTGGATCCAGTATATTTATGACACAGAGGGCTGCCCTTTTTGCAGTCAGGACTGCCATTTCTAGAAAGAAAGTGTGTGATAAGGAATGTGTCTTTTAATTATGTGTCTTTTAGATTGAGGTTTTCTTGGAATGAATTCTTTTAGCATTTAGGGGTCAACTGTAAACCTATATAATTTTTATATTATTGTGATGTTTGATTGATGAAATGGTCTGTAGACCTCTTCAATAAATTGATTGATTGATAATAATTCAATTCTGATTTATAGTGGCCCTTTCTAAAATTTTACAAGCACAGAGTACTCAGAAGTGGTCCACCAGTCCCTTCAAATTTCTTCATGAATTGGGCCTGGATTACAAGGCCTAACAGTTGGATTTAGCACCATTATATCCATTTTATCCCTTTCCATTATCATGATTTGCTCTAAACAAACTTGGTACATTGATAATTCTGTTCAAAATCTTTCATCCTGCTTACAGATCCAACTGCATATTGACACTGGAAGAAGTCAGATAATGTATTTTGAAGCAGTAAAGGCCAGATTGCATACCAGGGTACACAATTCACAGCTAGGAATTCATCCAAGGACTTATTAATTAGCAACTATTGACTGCTCCATCTTATGCTTCTGCACGCAAGCAGCCATTAATATTTGGTTGGGATATCTTGAGATTCCTAGCAGACACAAAATTGCTAGAACATCCAATTAGCCTGGATTGTAGATATGCCTTGAGAACAGAGGGCTTACCATATATATCAGGTTTGTTCCCAATCAATCAAAAACCAAGGACTGGCTTGGTTTACAGTTTTTTTATTTTAAAAATGATTTTTTAAAAAAACAGTGCTTTGGATTTTCCAGATTTTTCCCAGAGAAAGCTGGGGAGTATTAGCCAATTCAACTTCCTAAGTCTCCTTTACTCCAGATGTTTTACACAGGTTAACTCATTTACCTGAAGGCATCCATGATTTCCATCCTTTCTGTGGCCATGATTTCTTCCTGCTAAAAACATGAAGCAGACATTGATGCCACTAGGTTTTTTTAAAAAATATTTAGGGATTGTATATCAGTCTTTCATCTCAGAGAAACAAAAGTCAGCTGTAGTTAACAATGCGAAACAGCTCACCGGCTTCCTCATCCCTTATCAACCGAAGAACGTTATATATCTCACTGGCTGCTCTTTATCTGGTTTCCTTCCAATCAGTCTCATTCAGGAGCTCTTCAGAAGGCTTGGCTGTCCTGGGTTCAGATATACATTACATGTAGCTGCACTGCGATAAGGGGCTGGTACCACAATTTTGGAGAACGCTACTGTATTAAGTGCCAGTCGGAATGCAGAGAGTATTTTCTTATTTCCTGGATTACAGAATGCAGACTGACCTGCTTTCTCTCCAGAATTGGTGCATGGCCACGTCTTAATATCACATCTGTGCTCCTATAAGGTAAAAGAGAAAATGAGTGAAGCAGGAGATTGACATGGATACAAGGAAAAACTGCACTGAAGCATATGGAAAAGTCATTTCCTCTGAAGACATACTGCAGTTCCAGGCTATTATGAATCATGTTGCTAATTATACATTTTTCTCTGTGTTGTGCTTGTAAGTACAACATGAGCAAAAAAAAAGAGTTAGGCACTTTCCCTTTCTTTCTGTACAGTAATGGCAAGAATGTGTATCTGCTTGCTTTATTTATGAGTACAGTATTAATTTTAAAGCCAATCTTCTATGTACTTGCTGACCCAGACTCTCCGTTGATATCCTATTATACATTCTCTGACATTTGCTACTTAGAATAAATGTTTTTGAGCAGTATGGTTTGGAGAAGCCATGTGTTTATCTGCAAGGAAAAAGGAATTGTAGGCTTCCACCAGCAACAGACTCGGAGAGAACTCCAACAAAAAGTCTCTTCAAGTAGTAAAGCATAATGAGGTCTGTAGCCTCAAACAGGAAAAATGCAATCCCTTCAACAAACTTGCATTAAAATATAAATTCGGTGCACATTACAAACCCTTGTGAAGTACAAATTCATCTTTACTATGGCGGCCTTTAATGCTGTGCGTTATGACTTTAACTAAGAGTTTTTATTCTTGCTGTGTGCACACATACTTGGAGACTATGCAGAAATCTTTTGTAGCCCTGCAACAGTCCAGATAAACACAAGGTTGACTTCTAATCCAGCAACAATCAAAACAATGGATGAGGTAAACAATGCAAGCCAAACTGGATAAACACCCTGGACAATAACATGAAGTTGTCCTGGGTTTGCCCAGAACCCCAGGACTGTGCCAAGTTGAAGGCCAAAACAAGAATAGCAGATCCCACCACCAAGAGGAACAAACAGTAAGAAAAAGAAAGAAGAATATTTCTCTGATCTTCTCAAAAACCTTATGCCACATGTTTTGTGCCACTTTGCACTCCCACCATCAATGGCAATAAGTTTCCCTTTCTTTATCACATGTCAAACATATCTTAGAATAGTTAGTGACAGTGTCTATATTAATTAACTTTATTGGGGTTAGGTACCATCTCCATAATATTTTATTATTATTTTAATATTATTTTCTTTTATTCTAATTTACATATTTTTCCAATGAACAACAACAAAACTTGAAGTTGGAGACATATTTTTAAACCCTGTTATTCCATATTTTCTGCCAATCCTTTCTCTATTCTCCCAACATCTAGCTCCCATATTGTTTTTAGACTTTCTAATTGATCCTGTTCTTCCATCAAACATCTGTATAATGTACCAATTTTTCCTTTCTCCTTCTTTTCTTCCTTCTCATTCTCCAGTTTTATAATATTTTTAAATGTTGTCCATTTCCTATCTTTAGATTTAAATTTCTGAATATATTTTCTCCATTCTTCCAGTTGCCTTAAATTTAACCAGTTTAAATGTTCTCCATCAAACATAGTTTTTATTGGTCCTTATTTTTAATTTTTTTCCTTCCAGTCTTCCCATTAATATATTTGTTTTCTTTTTAGAATATTCTTCAATCCCTTTTATCATATATCTTGGAAAAAGTTCTAGCTCTATTATTGGGATTAAAAGTGTAATTCCTGGTAAAACACATGTCTCCATTTGTTCTAAATTTTAAAACATTCTTTATACAGTAAAAGGATTCTGAATTCATTTTATTATATTTTAATAAAAAAATTCTTTATACCAATAGGATTATGGTAATTCTCTCATTTCATATAATTCTTGCAACTCTTTGTCACTCCATATTAACTCCTTATTTTGAGTTATAATATCTGGGATGACTCTTCATAGATTTGCCATATTTTTTTTTAATGTTTGGTAGTCCTAAGCCTTCTTTTTCATCTTATGTACCATATCCTTTTATTTAATCTAGTTCTTTTCCCTTCATTACAAAATTTACTTATTAGTTCTTGAAATCAATTATCTTTCCATTCCTGTTCTGAATTTAAGGGCGTTTATACACGACCCCTAAGCTCCGCTGCAAATGGCTGCAAGCTCCGGAGCTTAAAAATGTTTCCCCACCAGCTCCGGAGTTTGCAGACAATTAAGTGCGACCCCGCCCACCTAAGCGCGACCCACCACACTTTTCTTGTACCTGCTCTTGGGAGGTGAAAAATATTTGATGCGGATGTGCTGGGCTCTCCTCGCTTCTTTTTGTTTTTGTTTTTTGCCTCCCGCCCCTTTAAGAGGATCCAGGAAGTGACCGGGGCTCCCCCGGCAGCGTCCACCAACACCGGGAGGTAAGGCTTTATTCTTCTGTCCCTTTTTTTCCTCCCTCCCCTCACGCAGCTGGCAGCCAGGAAGTACGGAGGGGTGGAGATGCACGAAGAGCGACAAACCCCTAAGATCTCTGGTCCGAATTTAAGGGCCCAGCGGATCTTAGGGGTCGTGTAAAAAGGCCCTAAGTGGTATCATCTAAAACAAGAGGTTGGTTTTTGGTAATATTTGAATTTTAGAAAGTGCAATTTTGGCAAACCAAGATAATTTAACTTTTTTTATAATTTTCTATCTTGTTTTTTATCTGTTTCTTTATTCTTTCCATGTTTGTTTTCTTTAGATCTTGTATATTTTTGTATAATCCATGCCAGGATATCTAATACTTAAATTATATGTTTGATTATCTTGTTGTCTGTCTTAATTTTGATAGTGACACCTGTTTCAGCAAAGAGTTCCCGTGGGAAGATGGGCAGGGTACAAAAAATAAATAAATAAAAATAAATAACTAAACTGAAGACAACAAATAAAATTGACATTATTCATTATATTTATTTTGTGAATATAAGCCCGTTTATGAAACACAGCCTTCCAGAAAACTTTTACAAAATGGTCAAGGAGTCACTTTGTGTGAGATGTTTACAAACAAGTCACCACTTTCTCCTTTGTCTGTGAAAAACACCCCTTTTTCTGTTAGATACACTTTCTCTCAGTTTGTCTGTGAAGATTCTCAGTCATCCAAGTGAGGTTATCTGGAAGTTGAGTTATGGCAACTGGACTTCTACGAAGCTTCTTGGATGAGTTGCGAAACATTTCGATCTCCCAAAAATAGCAGTCCAGTTGCCTTGACTCAGTTTTCAGATTTCTTTCTGTGTATTCACCACACATGGGGTTGGAGAAGGAGACCATGTCATGCCACCTTGGGTTTGTTGGAGGAAAGTGAGGATGAACGTGTGCTGGAACAGAAGCAACATATGGAAATTTTATTTGGTTGACAGCATTGTTTACATATTGTGCCCAGATGGAAGATCTAGTGTGAACATGGAGCCCATATCCCAAACTATCTTCAAAAACATTATTGAGAAGATTTTACTAGAGTAGAAGGATGTTATGCTCTCTGTCTTTTTATGTTAAAAGAAAGCTGTCCCAATCATTATTATTCTAAGTATTCATTCACGTTCTGAAGCTTTGGATGAAACTAGACTGCTCATTAAAACTTGTGGTAGAACTCTTGGGTCAGACTAAAGAAATATCAGACTTAGAATGTAGTCAGAGGTAATTTGTATACTATTCATTCATGGGTTGGTGAATCACCCCTTGATGTCTTTCTTTTATAATGATCTGGCAACCAGCCAGTCCTTCTTCAGTGGGTTTTTTCCCTCCCCCTGAAACTCCATCCCCTGTTACTGCACACATCAAAGTAGAGCTGACCCAATAATGACAAGACAAAAATGAAGGGCTTATTTCAATGAGGAAGGTGTTTATTTGTTCACTTCTCTCATTATTTAATCAAAAATAATCAAGAAAGAGTTATGAACAAAATGCAAGAACCAAAAAGACTAGTGAAGTCTGGCCACAGAATCAAATTTTCCTCCAGTCTGCCACAAAGCATACATAAATTGTTCTGCATGATTTGCTTTGATGTAAAGATTGTATTACATTCCTAAGTTGGATTGTTTTCTGCAAATGATTCCCAATAAAGCCTTTTCATAACAAAGAATGCTATAAATGAAAGTTCATCACCAAGGATTTATAAAATTATCACACAGAGATATCTGTACCAGATAGTCTGTTGTGATTTTTTTTCATGTCTCCAACTGCTGCCTGCATTTTTTCCTTTCTCAGTTTTCTACTGGGTTGTGAGACTTGATACAGTACAGTTTACTAAATGCATGCAGCTATTCATGCATTTTTCCTAACATAGGTTTTCCCAATCAACTGGATATAATTAAAGTACTGTATGTTTGTGCATTTTTTCCCATTGATGTGTATATGCAGCTCTCAGCATATCACATGCTGGCTTGTTGCCGAGAAAAATAACTTCTTCAAAATCTATGCACAGTGATGTAAAGAAACTGAGTCTCAGAGCAATCGGAGATGCATGATTGCAACTTGAGAGTAAATATTTCATCAACATTAGACCATTCTTCGAAACAAGTACAAGTAGGAGTCAAGAAAGTACAACGTAAATGATAACTGGTACTCAAATAATGCATTCATTCTCATAAGCCACAGATATATTCAAGCACATGGGGCTTAAGAGATTCTCAGCTGTGTGCCATTTGCCAGCATAAGAGTCATGGCATTCCAGAAACATGTGACAACAGAGTGTACAAATTTAGTCACACAATTTAACTGAGTGACTGTCTCTTTGATGCATGAATTCCAGATGCCATGTGTAACTTATACCATTCTGAACACTTATCTCTAGGAATATTGCAGAAGAAGGAAGAATAAAATGAGAGATCACTACTCCTTAAGAATGAGACTGTTCTCTTCGTCTTAATAAGCATAATTCCAAGAAATGATGGGCTGTATGTGGAGCAGATGTTATTAATGACAACAAAGGAGTCTGAGTGATTTTTTTAAGTCTGTGATTAAACTACCAATGATTACTTTGTGATCCCCCACCCTCAGCAAATACTTTCTCTAGGTTGCTGTCATCACACCATTAGAAATGTAAGGCCTGTCAAATTGTTCATGGGCATCCAATGATCCAATTTTGTTTTCTATGATAGTTACCCGTATTTTTCCATCTATAAGATAACCTGTGTATAAGACGACACTAACTTTTCCAACCTAAAATTACAGATTCACAACCACACAGTTCTCTCCTTGGCTTACTTCTGTATATAAGACAACCCTCAATTTTCAGTCTAACAGTTTTAGACAAAAACATAGTCTTACACATGGGGAAAATTACTGTATTTTAGTTATAATTTGTTTTCTACAAATAATTTACATCAGTGAAAGCTAGACAGTCTCATTGAAAAGTAAAGGTTTTTGTTGTTGTTTGAAATTCATTCTTCCCCCTTGAAGAGGGCCGATAAGGCACTAGCATTAGCAAAGGACTAAAAATAAACTGGTGGGAAGACTCTGAAGACGCATCACCAGCAGATAAAGGCTGTTTAGCAAATAAGCATTCATAGCTCCTTCCTACCCAGCTAATGACTAAATTGTAGTTTTATAATTTTGTGTGTGAATAGTCAGGTTCTGTTAACCCGTTAGCTCAAATGTATTTTAAAAAATCTGCTATTTAAACAGTTCTGAGTTTGGCATTTATTTCTATCTAGTACATTCTTTCCCAGCTCCCCCCTCCACACAACTCTGACAGACACAGTCAGGCAACTCATATACAGAAGCACTAACCTGAATAGACTATCTCAAAAGGAATATGATTCTGAATCATGAAAACTTTGATACTCTGAAAAACCCGAGGGAGTTATGGGCACATGAAATTTAAAAGCCTGGTCTCCTATCCTGGCTTTCCTGACCATGTAGCACCCGATCCACGGGTGATACACAGTCAAGAAAGCCAGTATCGAAGCCACCACCCCCTTTACCCAAATCTCTGCGCCAAGCTGTTTACTTAGCAGAGTAAACTAGGGCTAGGATCAGGCCCACAAGCCGCTGCCACCACCACCCCTTCGCCTGGGTCTCTGCACTGAACCAGCTTGGCACATAGACCCGGGCAAAGGAGGGGTAGCTGCCCCAATATAGGAAGAGGACAAGCGGGCCAGTCATGCCTCGCCCACTCCCCTTCCCCAACACAGCAAAGAAGAGGAAAAGCTCCCCCCCCTTTACTGGGTTGGGGTAAACCCCCTCAATCAACTGGCAGCAGAAGGCTGGTCTACACAGCCCTCCAAAATCAGCTGTCTGTCGGCTTCCTGGAAGCTGCCAGTTGATTGAAGAGGTTGGGGAGAGCTTTCCCATAGGAATGCATTGAAAACCAATGTAATCTGTTTTCAATGCATTCCTATGGGAAACTGTGCCTCTTAAGACAATTTTTTCATTAAACGAATGGACCCGTGGAATGAATTAAATTTGTCTTAGAAGAAGGCACCACTGTATTTGCATTAAATAATTACTGCAGATTTATTATTCTGATTCTATAAACTAATATTATGAGTTGACTAGTTTCTATTAGAGATGGGCATGAAACGAACAATTTTTCATTTTGTTTTTTTCATTTCGTTTTTGTTTTGAAACATTTTGTCATGCATTTCGTTTTCGTTACATCAATACAGTGAACTGCTTTAAATGCTAAAAAAAATCACAAAAAATTGAAATAAATGGTAACAAAATGGTAACGAAACAAACGAAAATGAAAATGAATTTTTTGCAAAAAATTGCAAAAAACGGAAACGAACCGAAACGGACCCTCTAAACCAGTGCTCCCCAATCTTTTTATCACCGTGGACCGGTAAATGCTTGATAATTTTTCCCTGGCCTGCTTGTTTTGGTTTAATAAGATAAAAATGTAAATGCCCCCAATACGTGCAGGGGTGAACTCATCTTAAATGCCGAAAGCCAGTGTTGTGCGATGAGTCCTTGGCAAAAAACCCTGTTTTTACTTCCTCGCATTTTTCCCCATGGGCTTCCTCATTTTCTTTCTTTCTTCCTTCCTCCTCCTCCTTTCTTTCGTTCTTCCTCTCTCTCCCCTCACTCTTTCTCTCCCTTTCTTTTTCTTTCCTCCCTCCTTCCTTTACCTTACTTACTTTCTTCCTCCCTTCCTCCTTCTCCCTCCTTTTCTTTCTTTCTTCCTTCCTCTTCCTCTCCTTCCTCCCTTCCTCCCTCCCTTCCTTCCTTTCTCCCTTCTTTCTTTTTCTTTCTCTCTCTCTCTATCCCTTCCTCCTTCTCCCCCTTTCTTTCTTTCTTTCTTTCTTTCTTTCTCCCTCCCTTCTTTCTTTCTTTCTCTTCCCCCCTCCCTCCCTCCCTCCCTCCTTTCTTTCTTTCTTTCTTTTTCTTTCTTTCTCCCTCCCTTCTTTCTTTCTTTCTCTTCTTCCCTCCCTCCCTCCCTCCTTTCTTTCTTTCTTTCTTTCTTTCTTTCTTTCTTTCTTTCTTTCTTTCTTTCTTTCTCCCTCTCTTTCTTTCTTTCTTTCTTTCTTTTTTCTTTCTTTCTTTCTTTCTTTCTTTCTCCCTCCCTCCCTTCTTTCTTTCTTTCTTTCTCTCCCCCCCTCCCTCCCTCCCTCCCTCCCTCCTTTCTTTCTTTCTTTCTTTCTTTCTTTCTGGCGGAGAGGGGTGATTGCGAAATAAATTGTAACAAAATGGTAACAAAACAAACAAAAATGAAAATGATTTTTTGGCAAAAAAATTGCGGCGGCGGGGGTCGAGCGGCAGGGGCTGGGGCGGGGCCGATGGCGAACCGAAAGTTGTGTGTTGGGGGTGGCGCGGACCCTCTAATGGACGACAAACACGACAAACAAAATGAAACGCCTTTTTTTATTCATGCCCATCTCTAGTTTCTATATTAACCAAAATGCTTTATTGAGTGAAAGGGGCAGAACATCACAGTGCTTGATGCTCAGAGGGCAAACAGGTGGGTCTTCCATTTCTACTCTGTGGATTAAATGTGGGACTTGTAGAGGAATGAGTCATCTTGGGCTATCACAGCATGATGGACCAAACGGCATGCTGGGAGGCAAAAGCCATCTTGGCCAGTCAAAAGTGTAACATTGCTTCTTGCGGGTGGGAAGTTTTGTGGTTGTCCTGTGGGAAGCAATTTCCTTTCAGGTTCATTTCCAATACCAAAACTGAGGACATATCAAGGCAGTGGTCAAATATGTTCCACACTAAATTCTACATAGGCTGTAAGTGGTCAGTTTGAAGCAAATTCTCATCCCATTCCACAGTGTCCTAGTTCTTTGTTCCTCCTACCCAACCGAGCCAATAATCACTAGAGGCAAAAAAATGGTTGGAACCCATTACTGCATAATGCATAACTGCACAGGCATAACTCTGCCTTACATTTTGGCATTGAGTTGTGTGGTTCTCATCAAGACCAATCATGGCCTCCTCAATGGATAGTACTTTCAACTTAATGCTTATGTAGCTACAGTGGGTGTCATATCAAGTTGTGCCTGTGTAGCTATATAACAGGATCCCCATTTTTATAAATCATCTATCTATCTAGAGAGGTGGTGGTGGGGACAGTAGATAGATAGATAGATAGATAGATAGATAGATAGATAGATAGATAGATAGATAGATAGATAGATAGATAGATAGATAGATAGATAGATAGTCCTTCAAGTTATTAGTTCTTTCAGCAAGAGAAGGACTTTAAATATAACTATATACTATATATACAGTATATATATAAAACTCAAGATGGTTCATAGGAATGGGGATTAGACCATATGGGACTACAACTATAGCTGGCAAATATCTTTCATTTTTTTGGCACATCTTGTCACACAATGCCTATATTGGTGGTCTGATTGCTGAAAGAGCTTCTGGCTTGAAGGACCCTGAATATAACTACAAACACAGAAAGTGTAGTGGCTTCTTAGGGTGATACCATACTTGGATACTAAGGGAGACAAATGTAGGATTCATTAAAAGAATAACACATGTAGATGTATGATCCCATTTAACAAATGTCCAATAATTTAAGGGTGCTGTTGGAGGACATCACTTTATGCGCACCATGAGTCCTTCCGCCAGGGCAGGGGAGCAGCCATCACTCTCACTGTGCAACTACAGGGAAGCAGAACTGTATCCCATGCTCTTAAGGAGGTTTGGAAATGAATGCAGGAGACACCCTTGTAAAAATGCATAGCAACAACCTGCGTCCCCCCCCTTTGGCTGCTCCCTAGACTCCAAGACTCAAAAAGGGTACAGAACAAATGGCTGGCATAGCAAAAACAACTAAGAGTCGTGTGGCTCCTGAAAGACTACAAAGTTTTATTTGACATAGGTTTTGATGCACCATGGACAATTTCATTCTTTAGATGAAACTGAAGGTGTGTGTGTAGGCCTTGTAGACCTCTTTGATAAAACGTGGTTGCCATTAAGGTGCTACAAGACTCTTAGTTGGCAAAATTCAAGGAAGAAAAGAAAAGAGAAAGAAACAGGCAAAATGTTGCTGCACTTAAATAGTAACAGACCTGTTGGTTTCTAAAATGCCACAATTTTCTTCTCTCTCTCTCTCTCTCTCTCTCTCTCTCTCTCTCTCTCTCTCTCTCTCTCTCATCTCCTCCTCCTCCTTTAAACTTGGCAGGTTATAAAGATAGCCTAACACAGCTACCTTTTGGGAGACTAACACAAGCCTATTGGTTGGTTTCTCATAACAAATTATGCATCAACATGGCCAACCTCCAGATCATTTATTTGTAACCATCTCAGAGCAATGCAGGCACAGAGTAATTTCTAGAGTCCAGCCAAACATTTTAGAGTATAATCCCAGAGCATAAAGGCATCTCAACTGTTCCAGCAGCTGGGCTGTAAAAGATGGAAGCATGTCATCCTTGCTGGCTGGCTGCCAGGGTCATATATTTTTTTAAAAAAAGATATTGACAGATATGTCCTACAGCTGGATTTTATATTTTTAGAAATGGCAGGAAAACACAGTGATTGCTGTTAATTCCAACACTCATTCCTAGTTGTAACTAGGTCGATGTTAGCCACAGCAATAAGCAAAACCTAATGTGAAGGTCCACTATCTCCAACCTCAGGACCTAGTTCAAAAACTCTTAAAACTCTAATTAATTTAACAGCTTAAATATCAGTCCATTTTTTAAAAAAATTCCACCACTTTTGTTTTCTTCATTTTCAAGCCAAAGGAAGACTTCTGCAGGACTTCAGCTTTTCTATTTGGTTGATGTCTTTGTCTTAACCTGATAAGGGTGTTATGGCACCCTATGCGTTATAGTGAATAGAGAAACAGATAAGGACACAGGAGACATGGATCTGAATCCTCATTTGGTCACGAAAACTCACTTGAGGATGTGACATTGGTAAAATATCTCAGTTGTCTTGAAAACACTATTTGAGTTGCTATTCTTGGAGGTGACTTGATGGCACAGAACACATGCACAGTCAGAATGTTGCCCTAATAAAATGTATGGGCCATTCTATCTACAGTGGTACCCTGGATTATGAAATTAATCGGTTCCCTGGGATGCTTCGCATTGCAACAGTTTTGTATCCCGAAGCATGATTTCCCATAGGAATGCATTGAAAGCCAATTAAACCATTCCAGTGGTCAGGGGGAAAAGTAAAAAAAGGGAACAGATTAATTGGTTTTCAGTGCATTCCTATAGCAAACTGCACTTTGGGATATGAAATTTTTCACCCCCTCAGCACTTGCCTTTACGCATTTCTGAAAAGGAGGTGGGTGGCAGGGAGCCAAAGGCATCACAGTGAAGGAGGCTTGTCCTAACTGTGATGCCTTTGGCTTCCTTCGTAAACCAATTTGTGTGTGTGTGTTGTGTCATTACAGTCGTGACCGACTCTTCATGACTCCATGACCATGGAGTTTTCTTGGCAGGAATACTGGAGTGGTTTGCCAGTTCCTACTCCAGGTGCCTACAGCACCTGGTATTCCCTGGTGGTCGCCCATCCAAGTACTAACCACGGCCAACCCTGCTTAGCTTCTTAAATCAGGCGAGATCGGATATGCTTAGGGCATCTAGGCAGCTCGTAACCCAAAGCATTTGTAACCTGGGCTACCACTGTATTATTTTATTTATCTCCTTTATAGGCTGCCTTTATCCCAATAAGGGGACGCATCCCCCCCTGAAGACAACATGGAGCCCAGTTCTTGATTGGATGGAACTTCAATTCTTGTTGAAGATGAGACTTTCTTCTTATCTGATCTTGCACAATCCCTTAAGCTGCTCACCTTTGTTGTGTTTATTTTCTGCTATAATCTGACCAAACTCCGGGAGGCAGTGGAAGACAGGAGGGCCTGGCATGCTCTGGTCCATGGGGTCACGAAGAGTCAGACACGACTGAACGACTGAACAACAACATAGGGCCTTTTTACACGACCCCTAAACTCTGCCGCAAATGGCTCCCAGCTCCGGAGCTTAAAATTGTTTACCCACCAGCTCCGGAGTTTACTGAAAATTAAGTGTGACCACGCCCACCTAAGCGGGTCCCAGCGCACTTTTCTTGTACCTGCTCTCCAAGGGTGAAAAATCTTGATGCGGATGTGCCGGGCTCTCCGCTTCTTTTTGTTGTTGTTTTTTGCCTCCCGCCCCTTTAAGAGAAGGAACCAGGAAGTGACGGGGCTCCCGGCAGCTTCCACCGGCACCGGGAGGTAAGCCTTTATTCTTTTGTCCCGTTTTTTCTCCCTCCCCTCACGCAGCCAGCAGCCAGGAAGTGCGGAGGGGTGGGGACGCACAAAGAGCGACAAACCCCTAAGATCTCTGGTCCGAATTTAAGTGACCAGCGGATCTTAGGGGTCATGTAAAAGCGCCCATAATCTTGAAAGCTAATTATGCTACTCCACGACCAACTGCAAACCCAAAGAAGAGTTCTATGGCATTCCAAGACTAAATAGATTTCTGTGTTTTACACCACACTGAAGATGATGTTGTAGGCTATGGAAGCTCGGGATAGCAGCTATTGTAGTGCAGAGGGTAACTCTAGACCAGTGTTGGTGAATCTATGGCACAGGTGCCAAAGGTGGCACTCAGAGCCCTTTCTGTGGGCACCCGACATCGCCCCTTCACAGCTACTTGTGTTCAGGTTAAATTGCTGTACTGGCACTTTGCAAAAAAATTTGTGGGATTTGAAACACTGTTTGGGCACTCAGTCTGTAAAAGGTTCACTGTCACTATTCTAGACTAAAAAGAGCTGGAGGCAGAATTCAGATCCCTAAGAGAAAACAGCTCTCGACCTGTTGCTGAGCCCACTTGTGATTGCTTCCTCTGCAGCTGTTTTTTTAACCCCACTCTTTGAAGAAGAGAAGCTTATCTCACAGAAAGTCATCCAAGCTGCATGCAAATACTGTACAAGAAACAACAAGGGTCTGATATTCTACTGAGTCCCTTGAATAAATTAAAGTCCATTTTGGCCCGGGGTGTAAATACAGCTATTGGAATTGAGTCAGCATCAATTCCTATTGGAGAAATTAGAATTTCCCTAAGACCTATTATATGGATTCAAACAAATTGCAGCAGTACAGCAGTAACCATATCCTGTTCTCTTTCAGATTATTTGTCATTTTCAGTGGAGCAGGGATGGACTTCTGATGCCAAGTTCAAATTTTGTAACCAGGAAATGAAATGTACTGTTTCACATCTTATCCAAGGACTTGGTTATATGATGCAGGAGAGCCAAAGGCCATCAGTTTGACATAACATGGGAGTGAAGAGGTCAGCTGCCCTTAAAATATTTGTTACTGAACAACTGTCTCCACATGCACAAGAAGGCCTTTTTTTTTCATCTCTTACCAAGAATACACAATTTCATGCCTATCTGAAGACCCAAAGAATTAACTGAAAGCAGCTTCCAAAATAAAGAGTATGAGGTTTAAAATATATCAAGCTCTCAAAACCATTTTTAAAGACTCAAAACCTAACTCCTGACATCTGCTTTGCTGACTTAAAAATACTACTCAAAGAAAAGGAAAGGGTAAATAAAGTCACTGCATAAGAAAAAACTTCCTATAATTTAAAACAAAAGAAGAAGGCTCCATTGTTTTATCTTGCTTGCAAGGAATATTTTTAGACACTGATGATGTCAGTGACTGTCACTTCAAACAAAGACTGCATCATGAAACTGATGCTCAAAGGCCAACCAGAGTAACTCCTCCTTTGCTACCATACAAGTCCTATAAAATTCAACACAATTGCATACAAAGAGTGCCCAGTGGGGGTGCCCCCCATATTCACACAGATGCCTTGTCATGAGTCAATAATAATACTCCCCCTCCCTGCCTTCCAAGTACAATAAAGACAGCAGCAGATCAACATATCTGCATTTTATTTTTAAAACTCACCCTCAAACACCATGCCCTTTAGAATTCACATGGAGGGGGTAAGCCTGTTAGATTTACAGACAAAACTGGATTGTTTGCTCGAGCGAATAAACCATTGCCCCCTGCTTTAAGGACACAAAAAGCATGAAGCCTTGTATCAAGTTTCACCCGTGCAAATGCAGTGACTGAGCAGTTTTCCAACAAGCCGGTACTTACATCTGCAGGTGGATAAGCCGGCAGCAGCATAGATCAGTCAGGGTATAAGATTTGATGTCTCCAGAAGCTGCCTACATTTACTGGCCAGAGTTGTTACACCATGTCTTCCCTTGGTCATGGGCATTTAGGTGGTTCTTTAGCTTGAGCAGAGTGTGTGCCCTTTGTGAAAACAGCCGTTTGCACATAGCTATTCAGGAACACTGCTGCAGCCTTAATCTAGCTAAAGTAGTCCAATGCAGCAAAGGCTGGAGCTCCCCCTTCCTCACTCTCACTCACTCACTCTCCCCCCCTTTATTAAAGGGCTATGGTACGGACGCTCTAAGGCATCTCTATTGATCACATTAGATTAAATTGGCTGTTCCTTTAAGGCTCCAAGGACATGATGCCATCAAAGGACAATATTGAAGACTCAAACTTGATGCATATAATTAATAATACCTAGGGTGTTCCAACCGAAAGGCTTTTTTCTCAAGTAGGAAGCAAACATTATTTTACAGCTGTTGTCCTTTTGTCCCCCTCCTGTTTGTAAGAACCTTTATTTATATGGTAGATGAAACAATTAGGATGGCAAGAAGAAAGAGGGCAGAGTTCTAGACCTTTAATAGTTGTGTGGGAGAAGGAAAGAAGACAGTGAAATTATCAAACTCATAGGAACCCTACCCTATTTTTCATCTGGAAACCCTATTTATTTGTTTGTTTGTTTGTTCATTTAATTTCTATACCACACCATCTAGCAAAATCACTATTCTGGGCAGTGTACAAACCAACAGTATAAAATTAGAATATAAGGAAACATCAATGTAGTTTTTTTAGGCTACAATGCTACATTCACCTACCTGGAGTAAGTTTCAGTAAAGTGAATGAGACTTACGTAAGACTAGAAATTAAGGTTTTGCACTGCCTTGCTATACATTTCCTGAAAAGTTAGTTCCACTGAACGTTTTGAACTTACTTATGAATGGAAACATATCATCTTGTATTTCCTGCTACAATGGGACGGTATCATCTGGATATTCAAATACTCCAGAATATAAAGGTCAAACAGGCATTTGTGGTAGACAGATAAAAAATGACCACACTTTCCAGTTCCAATGTTGTAGAGAGAAGCAATATGGGGAATAAATGAATATTTGGAAATTTAATACTAAATGAACACAAACAACCATGAGTTTTACCAGTGATGGAGTGACACGTCCTTCTTTTTTCTCTGGCTATCCTTTTCCCAATGTGCATCATCCAGTGGCATTTTTCTACACTTGAATAAACCAAGAATGAGACAAGGAAAAAACCCAGCAGAACCAGGAACATACTAGCCACAGTCTGCTATGTTCATCAACTTCAAATAAGTAGGAAGAAGCTACCAAGAAAAAGGAGTTTCAATACTTTCAAGGTTAATTGAGTAAACCTAAATACGATAATGAAGGAAATTTCCTCTCTACTGCCTTTCATGTGGCATATATCTCAGATCTCTGCCTTATTTATATATCTCTTGCAGGTCCACTTACTTCTACACCAGCTTTCCCCAATCTCAATATGTCTTCATATACGTTTTCTAGCACTAGTGTAAGGACACTATACCTTATACTGTATCTCTTAGAGCAGGCATGTCCAAACTTTGGCCCTCCAGATGTTTTGGACCTCAACTCCCACAGTCCTTTGCCGTTGGCAGTCTAAACTTAGAATTCTGGGAGTTGTGATCAAAAACATCAGGAGGGCCGAAGTTTGGACATGCCTGTCTTAGAGAAATAGTTGTTAGTCTAGCTACTAGTTGGGAAAGAAAGAAAGAAAGAAAGAAAGAAAGAAAGAAAGAAAGAAAGAAAGAAAGAAAGAAAGAAAGAAAGAAAGAAAAGAAAAGAAAAGAAAAGAAAAGAAAAGAAAAAAGAAAAGAAAAGAAAAGAAAAGAAAAGAAAAGTGTTCTGCTTATATACCGTCACATAGCGCTTAAAGTACTCTCTTGGCAGTTTTATTTATGCAGGCTACACATTGCTCCCCCCCTTACCAGCGAACTGGGTACTCATTTTACCAACCTTGATAGGATGGATTGCTGAGTCAACCATGAGCTGGCTACCTGGGGTTGAACCCCAGGTCGTGAGCACAGTTATAGCTGCAGTACAGCAGTTTAACCACTGGGCCACCAGGCTCCAAGAAAGAAACTGTCTATAGGAAAGGTGGTAGAAGTCCTACTTCTATCTTAACTATTGCTGTGTTCAGACATCCTCCTCATTGATTGATTGATTGATTGATTGATTGATTGATTATTTGTACTTATTAACCACACAATTTTCCCATAGGGAACTCTGGGACATCACCAAGGTAAAAACCCAACAATCGAACCCCAATACAGAAGCAAACACAAGAAATCATTAAAAATCCTAAAAAATACAAGCATAGTAAAATACACATTAATATAAGACTGCAATACCAATGAGGCCCAAAAAATAGACCTCACACCACCCAGCAAGGGTAAAATCCGGAAAGGGAAGAAAGAAAGAAAAAACACACCGTGTGCTCACATGTCTCCAAAAAGCATTGCCTGAAGAGCCAGGTCCTTAAGGCCCTTCTAAAGGCCAGCAACGACTCCGCCTGCCTAATCTCAGCTGGCATCTTGTTCCAATAGGCCGGGCCAACCACCGAGAAGGCCCGGTTCCGGATCTTGGTTTGTTTGTATGAATGTTTGTTTGGGCCTAAGATGACACCAATGGGCTCTCCCTCCCCCCCCCCCGCCGCTAAATCTGCAGCAAATCTTTAAAGTCAGACACCAAGTCCTTTTTTTGTTTTGCATTATATTCCCCATTATTTGCCCACTCTGGAATGAGAACTGATGGTCTCGGAATAGACACTGTATGTTGCTGATTACCCATTGGCCTACAGCACAGTGTTCTGGATGATGCTGGCTTGGCTGTGAAGCCTTTTAAATAAATAAATAAGCTCAGGTAGATGGCTTGAGGTTGACTCAGCTGTCCATCTTTCAAAGGTGTGTATATTGAGTACTCAGCTCACTGGAGTACAAAGGGTTCCTTGCTTAATTACATTGTAGGTGTGTAGCTTACATAATAAAATTGTAAACCAACCAGAGAATTTTAAATACTATGGGACAGTATATAAACAGTACGGTTTGCTTTGCTTTACTGAGGTCCACCAAAATCTACTGCAACGGAAATTAGAATAATTTGGGTGGTGAGGGATTTACTCTCTTTTGCCATAATAAAATGTATCAAATGTTCAAGATTCCACAAGGTTTGTGATTGTAACAACAGCTGCAGTTTTGGATTGGCAGCTTGAAGTTATCCAGATCAAAAATTAAAATTGCTATTAAGCCTGAAGCCAATACTTTGATAATGATCTTTATCCATGATTTTTGTCTATGTTATAATTGCAAAAGATTATAACTGTTTTAACAATCAAGGGGCAGCTCATGGTTATCTTAGACATTAAACTGATTAATTTCTTTCCGTTCCCTATACAGTCCTATACAGCCACAGAGAAAAAGCAGAAGTTCTTCTTCTTCAAGTGCCATATCCTCGTAGAAGGTTGGCAATCAGTAGCCTGAACTGGTTTCTATCTAAAGCTACTCTAAATAGAGCAGCTATGTTCACCGCGGACCAATGGCTTAAGTCCCCCAGGCCACACTTCCCATCTGTTTTTCCTTGAAGGATGACCTGCAGCAGATGGTATTTCTTATTGCGCAATATGTGTCTGAAATATTGCAATTTTCTTCTCGGTATGGTATTGAGGATTTCTAGCTTTTTATTCATGCAATGTAATACAGACACATTATTGACTCTGGCTGTCCAAGGTATCTTCAGAATTCGGCTATGCATCCACATTTTGAATGCTTCCAGCTTCCTGCATAATGTTTCTTTAAGGGTCCAAGTTTCAACACCATAGAGAAGTACAGTAATACCTCGTAAGATGAATGTCCCTTAAGACGAAAAACCCGTAAGAAGAATGCAGTTTCCGGGGGTAGGAAAAACTAAGACGAATTTTTCCTTCTTGTTTGCATTCGTCTTATGAGATAAGACGACTAGAGACTTTTTAAAATGAAGATTCCCTTTGATTCCGACACAGCAAAAGGGGCCTCTCAGACCCTGAGATTCCCCCTTTCTTTTGTCTGAATCAAAGGGAAACCCTTTGATTCCCACACAGCAAAAGTGGTCTGAGAGCCCCTTTTGCTGTGTTGGAATCAAAGGGAATGCTGGGGATTCTCTTTGATTACCCAGTCCCAGTGAAGAGGAGGTGGTGGAGGTATCTATCCTGCCTTCCCTTCCCTGTAGCATCATTGGATCATTGGATGCTACAGGAAAGGAAAGACAGGGTAGAAGCCTCCTCCTCCTCCTCTTCGTCGGAATCTCAGCACAGAGGGGCAAGCGAAGAGGAGGTGGCTGCACCATCAATCACCAGCAGCCGAAGGCTCCTCCATGCAACCCAGAGAGCTGTCAAAATCAGCTGTCTGTCGGCTGCAGAGGGAACAGCCTTCTGCTGTCCCTTGATTGATGGGTTCAGACAGCCTTCCCATAGGAATGCATTTGTTGTTGATGTTCAGTCGTTCAGTCATGTCCAACTCTTCGTGACCCCATGGACCAGAGCATGCCAAGCCTTCCTGTCCTCCACTGCCTCCTAAAGTTTGGTCATATCCATGCTGGTTGCATCTATGACACCGTCTAACCATCTCATTCTCTGCTGTCCCCTTTTCCTTTTGCCTCCAGAATGGATCATTGGTTTTCAATGCATTCCTATGGGAAACCATGCCTTGTAAAATGATTTTTTGTAAGACAAATGACCTCGTAGAATGAATTAAATTCATCTTACGAGGCACTACTGTATACAGAATATATAAGATCAAAGTATTCAAGTACGAAGTCTGATAGATAAGTCCTGGTTTGTCAAGACGATCCTCATGTTCTGGAAGGAATTTCTAGCTTGTTTAATTCTACAATGGATTTTGCAGGAAAGATCCCAGTTATCCTTGACATAGCACCCCAAGTATTTATAAGATGATAATCTTCAATTTTATCACTGCTGATCCTAAGAAGGTTCTGTGGACCATTTTGTTGTCTTCTTCAAGTTAAGTCGCAATCCCATGGCACTGCTTTCTGCAGCAACAGAATCCAATAATCCTTGCAAATCTGCCAGAATTGCTGCAAGCAGGACAGTGTTGCCAGCGTATCTTACATTATTAACAAGAACTTCATTCACCTTCACACCTTGGTTCTTTCCTTTGAGAGCATCCCAGAAAATTCTTTCTGAATAGATATTAAAAAGTAGAGGTGAGAGAATGCAACCTTGACAAACACCTGTCATAATTGACACCTCTTCTGATATCTGACCATCTATCCAGAAACCAGCACACTTATTCCAATAGAAATTCCCAATCACTCTGATATCATGATTGTCCAAGCCCAGTTCTTTAAGAATATTAATAATTTTATCACGTTTGAGTCAAATGCTTTTTCATAATTAATGAAGCAAGCAAAACCATCGACATTGACATCGAGGAATCGCTGAACTAGTATCTGAAGGCTAAATAATGCCTCCCAAGTTCCTAATCCATACCTGAATCCAAATTGGTTATATCTAATGCTCTCTTCACACTTCTGATATATTCTTAATTGCAGGACTTCTCAAAATAACTTCAGGATGTGACTCACCAATCTGATTGTCTGACATTCATTGCAACTTTTTGCATTAGGTTTCTTTGGAAGTGGTATGAAAGTGGATTTGAGCCAATCCGGTGGGATGGTTCCATTTCTATAGATGCTGTTGTATAAATCAACCATAAGGGAAAGAGATTGCTCTTCCTTACGCAATTTCAAAACTTCCATATATATTTCATCAGGGCCTGAGGCTTTGCCAAACTTCATTAGTTTAATGGCATGTTCTACCTCTTCCCTATCTACACCATCATTTAACACTTACTTGACACCATGGTCAATACTTCTGTTACCTTTAAAGAGATGTTCTATATATTCCTTCAACTCCTGTAGTTTTTCCTCAGTGCTTGTCAAGGTATTACCGTTCTGCAATTCTTAAAAAAAAATTAAGAATTCTTTAAAAACATTTTTAAGAATTGCACAAGTTCTGCAATTCTTAAAAAAGAGATGAAGCTTCAAAAGTAAAGTGTTCATCTCCTTCTCTTCCATCACCTGCACACAATGAACACATATGAACAAACAAACCATTTTCTTTCTTTGGCACATTTGATTGTATTGATGACCTTGCTCATTACTAACCTTGCACAGCTGTTAGAATGAAAACCTACAGTCTGTCATCTATTTTTTGTCCACAAGAGGTCCTTGCAGGACTATGAAAAAATAATTTCTGTTCACCAACACATATAAACAAAAGAACATTTTATAACAAAAATTAATTTAAAAGACATGGACTATTATTCATATAAAAAGTAATACACTGAATAAACAAAATTTGAAGCACACAGATATTGTATTATGATCAGCATGCTTGTATACTTTTTTCATATCTTATCACTGCCATTTTGACAAATGTGAGGGAGTACTTTTTTAATGTCTATAACAGCTACCACAAAGAATCACTACAAGTAAATCAATGGGCAAAATATCTTCATTGGTGTACCACAGTTTCAAAAATTAAGCTAAATATGTCATGCCATTTGGGCTCGTCCCAAATTCCCTTTTGAGTCACAGCGCTAAACTAAACAAGCAGTGCTTCCAATAGGATGGCTTAAAAGAAACTGATTAATATGTGCCAACATTAAAAAGGTACATTGATAGTGATCAGCTATTCACATTTAAACAGTCAGTTGAAATGTAATGGACAAGAATGAGATTTTCATCTTTTGAAAATTACATGGAAATGAGCCATCATCAAGAAAAGCAATGCTACTTTCAACTAGGCAAAAATACCGGTGAAACAAGCAAAGAGTTTGATCTGTCATTAAACCAAGGATGGGCGAAGTTCATTCCCTCAAGGACTCCACTGCCTTCATCCCATTACTTCACCATGACTCTGAATCTTACAAACCTCTGAATTTTTGAAAACGGCAATTCTGCACCCAAAAATGATTATTTGTATGGTATGTGGATTGTTTTAAATTGTATTGTATTTTATAATTTTAATAATTGTGTTGTTTTATAGATTTGAGACATTGTTGTATGCAGCCCAGAAACCACTTGGTAGTGGGCCGTCTAATTTTTTTTTTTGTAAATAAATAAATAAATAAATAAATAAATAAATAAAATCACAATGTTGTACCCTGAGAATCCATTGGGCAGTGGAATTTATTTATTCCTGTTCATTAATAAGTCCTTTTTAAAGCCTAAAAGAGCCCCCTGGATGGTATATTTATATGGCAAATAGTGTGTTTGCGTGCACTATTGCTGTAGACCCAGTTTGCTTCCTTCTGCTCGCTTGTAATTTCTGAATTTTCCTTTGTTTGATAACTATGATTGCAGACTAATGGGTAACAAAAAGGCACAGAAAGAGGTGTTTTTCCTTGCAGCAGCCCCCACAGGCATGGGTTGTTGTTATTGAGGCCTTCAGGAGTCAACCCATCTATTACACAGAAACGATGGCTAAGATGGGATGGCCACTGACAGAGCTCCAAAAAGTAGCATTTTATTTCTTTCCTTTCCCTTCCCTCACTCCAAGTAGTGTCATACTAGTTGGTACTCATGGCAAGGAAAGGAAAGTCTGAGCATTCACAGGTTTACAAACTTCTGTTCTCCTTTCCATGGTCAATCAGAACATAGGACTGCAATATTTTAATTTACAATACTTATACCCTACTTTTTCCTCAGGGGACTCCAAAGCATACTAAATATCAGATTTTTAGGCAAAGAAAATTTATCTTGTATTTCCACTACCTTAAAATCATACTAACCTTTTTTTAAGCATGGTAAATGTATAATCTAGCTCAATCTTTTACCTCTTAGAAGATATTTGAAGGGTCTATTGCCAGGTCTTCTAAGTCCATTGTTTAGTCCTCTTGAATTGTCCTCTCTGGGAGGTGTTCAGCTGTGCAAAATGGTGCCCTCCGTTGCTAAAGAGGTTTTGTTTGTCTTTACATGGAGACCAAAGAGGCAAGACCAGCGTAAAAGCTGTATCGTGGAAGCTCAGGTTCCCTGGATCAGCTTGTCAGATTGAAAAGTCTTGTCAAAACTTGCATTGGTTTTTTGAAAAGTGAACTATCCAGGGCATTGTTCTGCTTTCTCTTCGAATGGACCAGAGTTTGCCAGTTCACCTCCACTGCCTCTTTTGTCAAATTCATTTTGCATATGACACCGTAACCATCTCATTCTCTGTTGTCCTCTTTTCCTTTTGCTTTCATCCAGGGCATAATAGCTATTAAATCTGTAATTATGGAAACCACTGAGGAATACAGACAAGGAATGCCTGGCCACTTATCCTAGCCCAAAAGGCTGGTGATATAAATTTACTGATTTTGTCACAAGAAAATTTGACAAATCCATGGAAGATATGGCTAGCAACAGCCACTAATCATGATGGTTGCTTATTAGCTCCATGATTGAAAACAATATGCTTCTCAACCCCAGCTTCCAGGTAAAACATGCAGGAGGGTACAAGAACATTCATACCCTCTTAGGGAGTTCCCCATAGGTATCTGGTGGCAGAGCCTGGAAACTAATATTGTTGGATGCCTGTTCCCAGAATACTGCATCTAGTGGTCATCCTAGTCTCTTGTGATATTCTGGGAACAGCCCTGCCAAAGAGTCATGTCTTTGGGATGTGACTCTGTTGGTGAGCCTCCTTGGAAGAGAAAGATGAGGCAGATAGGTCTTGAGTCTAATCTAAAATGGATCTTACATATTTTAAGGTTATATTATATTTGGACAACAAATCCACTGATTTTTGGAGATGGTGTGTAAACTGTGTGTTTCTATTTATGCCCAGAATATCTAGTCATGGGGAAAAGGCTGGAGGCCAGTACATAGGAAGATTGTATTCGTACCAAAATGCCCAGTATCAGTCTTTCAATATACACATACATAAGGGAAATTTATTTATTTATTTATTTATTTGTTTGTTTATTTGTTTAGAACACTTGTATCCCGCCCATCTTCCGGGTCGGAACTCTGAGCAGCTAACAATAAAACAAAACAATAAAAGACCAATCACAGATTGCAGTAAAAAGAGGGGGAGGCAAACCCTCCAGCGGGATAACGCAAGTGGCAAAGAAGAGGGGGCGGAAAGATAAGTAAAAACTTAAGTAGAAAGGTCACCAAACGCCTCCTTAAAAAGGTGAGTTTTCAAAGCCTTTTTAAAGGTGGGCAGGGACTCTGCAAGGCGCAGCTCACTGGGGAGATGATTCCACAGCGTGGGGCCCACCACAGAGAAGGCGCGGTCATGCATACGCGATTTCCACGCCTCTCTGGGTGTGGCCACCCTCAGTGAGCATGCCTGCGCCATTCTCGTGGGCCTGGACCCAGTTGATCTCTGGGAGATACGCTCCGACAGGTACTCTGGTCCCAAGCCATGGAGGGCTTTGAAAGTCAAAACCAGGACCTTGAACCTTATCCGGAAGACAATGGGAAGCCAATGCAGGCGGGCCAGAACTGGGGTGATATGCTCGAATCTGCGAGCACCCACCACCAGCCTGGCCGACGCATTCTGCACCCGCTGTAGCCTCCGGACAAGGGTCAAGGGCAACCCCATGTAGAAGGCATTGCAATAGTTGATACTCGATATCATGAGGGCCTGCACGACTGTCCTCGTAATGAATTACAGTTCATTAACAAGGTGGTTGTGTTCCTGGGCATGAATTGCCTCATATGATTGGCCACACATCTAGGTACGCAATCAGCACCCTATCAATGAGTGGCAATTTGCTGCCAAGACATTGGCAATTTCTTTTACACATGTTTAAACAGCCAATAGGATTTTGGCCATGATGGTAGACATTTTTTTATTCCTACTATATAGGAAAGTCTGGATGAAGACACTTGAACACTACTCTTTTAATTCTCCTTGGTGTCTCTTGGTTATTTTTGTAAATCAAAAAAGACGACATAAGCACCATGTCCTCAAAACCGAACATCTGGCTTGATTGAAATAAAGATGAATAGCATTGCATATGTGCTCTCTTTACTAACATACACTAAGCTTCTTTTGGGATTTATTTTCAAAAATTGTGTTGATCATTTTTATGACTTCATAGAAATATCCCTGTGTATGTTTCTCTCTTCTATTAATATAGAGTACAATTATAATTCTAAGCCCAGAATCCTGCTAGAGAAACAAAGAGTTCAACAGCATTTGCACTAGCAGTCCCTGCCACCCCCATACGCACCAGCAGACTGTCTTTCTCATAGACAGCTGTTTTCTGGTTGGAAAATCAGGCACATGACTAGTTGTGCAAGTAACAGGACAACCCACTGAAGGCAGAAACCACTGCACAATTCCTCTACCCAACAAAGGTTTTCACAACAGTATTTTGTTGCCGAGTTTTGAATTTCTGGCTGCCAGGCATGCCTCTTGATGGCATTTCCAAAAAAGTAACATTGCAATCCTATTTCCCATACCAGCATTTGTGATCATTGGGGACTTCACCAAGGCAAAATGTCCGCCTGGGGTAGGCTGATTTCTCCACCATCACCACATACTAGACATTTGTGGAAGAGGGAGACCATAATGGAAAAAGGATTATTTTTACATTTTTAATAGTGATAAGAATGAAAAAATGAGAAGATTGGAAACAGGTTACTAGGTGGCTAACAATTACAGAGGACAAAGGCAACAATAATAGTTCCTTTCTTTCTTGACGACATAGAGCAGTGTTGGCGAACCTATGGCATGGGTGCCGAAAGTGACACTCGGAGCCCTTTCTCTGGGCACCCAGCATCGCCCCTTCACAGCCACCTGTATTCAAGGTTAAATTGCTGTGTTGGCACTTTGCAAAAAAATTAGTGGGTTTTGAATTGCAGTTTGGGCACTCGGTCTCTAAAAGGTTCGCCATCACTGACATAGAGGATGAAAAGATCCCAAACCATGAATCTCCAATTGTTTCTGGACTAAACCTCTCAGAGGTCTTCACTAGCCATGTTGGCTAGGATATCTGGGAGTTGTAGTCCAAGAATATTTGGGGAACCTTAGGGCATGTGATTACATGTGCATGATGGGGAAGGCACGGAATCCTGCCAAAAAATGCTTCAGAGCTCTAAGCGATTCCAAATTAGGGTCTGCACAGGGATAAGAAGCTGTATGTGTGAGTCACAGAGACCTCAAAGAAGAAAGGGGTGTTGTACAGTAGAAATACCCTGAGATATCCAAGATGCAGTGCACAATGCAGATCCTATTTTTCCTCATAATAATCACTTTTATACCATAAAATGTGGTGGTGCTACAAAACCTCATGGAAAATTCAGAAAAGCTTTTGGCCACAGATTAGAAGACAACCCAAAAAGTCAGCCTGTCATTAAAGAGTGAAAGAATTACAGTTTTGCAGTACAAAGATCAAAACCAAAACAAAGGAGCTAAATTACAGACTCGGAGCCATGACTATAAAACTATTTATGACTTCTTGAAGCAGGAAGACACAACTCTGGACCAGATCATAAGGTCTAGAATTGGCTGTGCCAATGTTATTCTAGCTAGAAATGGTTTTGAGTGCTAGCACGGTGTCATTTTAAAAATTCTGGCCACTTGCTGCAATTGTAATATAATGTTTGGGGTAATGCTGATCCTTGAAAAATACACCAACCATCTGATACTCATAAAGGCATATAGTTAAATAAGAGGTGAGGGAAAAAGCAGAATCAAAGTCCATGATATATATTTTTTAAAAATCCTGGAAGTAAAAACAATAATACAGTACTGCCAGGCAGTTCAGTAAAAAGGCTGAGTTGGGGGAGAGGATGCACATGGCAACTCTTTTATACTGTGTAAAGCAAGGTAGACCTAAGCTGGCTTACTGAATGTGGAAGTAATTACTCATTTAAACTGCAGGAGAAAAAATAACTAGCTTGCTTAAAAGGATTTTTGGCAAACACCACATCCCTGTTTACTTCAAACACACAAACAGACTAAGACAGAGACTCGTCCACCCAAAGGACCCTACACCAAAACACAAGAGGAGCGAAATAAGTGGTCCAGTGCAATGCGGAGTGTGCAGACATCTAAAACAGTCATTGAACAGGAGGATGGCCCAACATAGGAGGGGCAACAGCTCAGGACCAGAATAAGCAGTGTACCTCCATTTGAAAGACAAAGGGCACCCATTCAAAGATGAGGATATACACATATTAGGCAGAGAAGATTAATGGTTTGAGAGAGAGGTCAGGAAAGACATTTATGCATGTTTTGAAAACCCTTCTCTCAACAGAGATGGGGGGCCTTCAGGCACAATCTGTCTGCTACTTACTGAACTGCCCTCTCATCAATCCCCAGAAAAATCAGAAGTACTTCACACCTCTAAGAGCAAGGCCATAGCTTACAACTCATAATTAATGGGTGTTAGGGAAGGTTGCATAGGTGGGACTTTCACACACTAGGCCATTGTCCACCTAACAAGCCTATTCAGGCCATTGTCCAAATTATGAGCCTATTCAGACCAAGGTGATGTGAAATCAAGGTGAACTATGGATTGGAAGACAAGGCACTACTAACTTTCCTCAGACTGACAAAGCTGCTTGGATGAGTAGCAAAATGTTTCAATCTCACAAGAAAAGAACTCCAGTTGCCATGACTCAACTTCCAGATCTTAGATTAATAACAGCTCAATTAAGCCAATGATGGTCTGGAGCAAGAGTCTGGGTCTTTGTTTTCACAGCAGATGCCGAAGAAATTAGGTTTGGCCATGGATTCTGCAAGTTCAGATTTTAACAGCTAAGTATTCCAAGATTCATATCATGGCCAAAGTATTGATGTTATGGATCTACAGGCCAGGCCAGACAGGGCAATTTGTGGCAGTCGAGAATGCTGTTAAAAAGGTTCTAGCCTTTTTTTTTTTAAAAAAAGTATAGGGTCCAGATATAAGGGGAGCTGGTTATTATTGGAGAATAATTATTTCCCCTGTACATAAATCTTACTCTAGAATGGGTTCTATATTTGTGTCTAAAGATTTAATATCCAGACTAAATAATGTAGGAATGGATATAATAGAAATTTCAGATCATGTTATGGTATATATGGAATTTGTACCAGAGTGCCATTATAGAGAAGCAATAAAGACTGAGGATTGATGAAAGGATTTATTATCATAAATCAATAATAGATAAAAATCATAAAAATGTGGAAGAAACATAGAGGATAAATGAAGAGGGACACAATTTGGGACACAACGAAGGCAATAGCTAGAGGAAATGCATGGAAAGAGAATGGGAAAAATAAATAATCCATTTTTGAAAAACATGATGGAATGCTGGAAGAATTTTAGGAAAATTTTAAGTCCATTGGTTTCACCTTTGATTTGAGTAACGGAAATTAAGAGTTTCCCAGAAAATTTAAAAGGGAAGATAAATTAAGGTACTGCCCCAAAATCCACCAAATTGCTGTTTTGTGACAGTAGCTTGCTTTACAGCTGTTGTTTTGCGATAGTAGCATGCTTTACAGCTGCTGTTTGTGACAGTAGCTTGCTTTAGGTTGCTGTTTTATGACAGTAGCTTGCTTAACAACAGCTGTTTGTGACAGTAACTTGCTTTGGGACTGCTGAATTATTTATTTAATTTTTTCCCTCTGACACCCGTGGATAACTGAATCAGTGGATACAGGGGTCCTACTGCATCTGTATAATTACTATTAAAGGATTTTATCCTGGTGAGGATTTTATCCTGGAATTGCCACATTTACAGAATTGTAGTCATCTAGGCTATTGCCTTTCATTTGTTAGCATTCTGCATCCATTTTGTCTTTTTCACCTTTTTTGCTGCACAAAAGATAGAAAGAAAGGGAAAAGATGGAGTGCCGACCCAGTGAGGTTTGATGGGCAATGCCAAAGGTTCTCCATCTGACATCACCCCATGTTGCACTCTGCAACGTGGATAATTTATTAATAGCTAAAAGCTGTTTTAATTTTAACTCATGAAATCTAATCCTCGACAAACCTAGTCTTAATTGTAATGTAATTTAATGTGGGCCAGTTTTCTGACATTGAATTTTTTATGTTATATAAAGTGCTTTTGGAAACAGAACTTAATGCTGCAGGAAAAAAGAGAATGTGCACAGTTCTGCTTTATTTGGTAATTTCCAAACATCTGGGCACCTGCTTTTAATTTGCAAAATTGGATTGGGTTCAGCTCATCCTAAAGGCAGGCAAATTATCATCTGCATCTATCTTCAATAAATTGACTAAATAATAATGGATGCACAGCTGCAGTTGTTTTCTTTTTTAAAATGCAAAGAGAAATAGTTGCTAGCAATTAGATTATTGAAAGCCTAACTTGCTGCTCTTGTAAAAATGATTGAAATTTTATGATCATTTCATACAGTTTCTCAGCAAAACAGTTACCATTTGATTGAGCTACTGAAAAGCTGTGACATTAGGTATACACATGGATTGTTTTCATACTATAAATAATGCATAGGCTACATAGCAGAATTGTGAAAAACCATAGTCTATTTTATTACACATTTGTATAGACCTCCCACCAGTTAAGTGATGTTAAACAGAACTTAATTTATGCCAGAGTTGTTCCTGGAATATATGAAAAATAGTTATTCTGACCAGATACAGAACAGATTTCTCTTATGATTAACTACAAAAAGTCCATATGCACCAGCAAGGGGGGGGCTTTACCATTATTACCATTAGTGGATTTTCTCTTCAATTATGATTGAACTCAGTTCCATCACATCCTTTTAAGAGAGAGAGAGAGAGAGAGAGAGAGAGAGAGAGAGAGACAGGGAAGCAATGTCAAGTTTTCCACATGTTTTGAAGTTCAGTTTCCAAAAGTCTAACTTTATATGGCCAGTGCTCAGGGATTATGGGAAATGTAGTCTTGAACATTTTGTTGGGTGCATTAAGCAAGCAATGACACTTGGGGCTGGGGTCCTTTTCTATTTTCACATACTTAGAAACCACAGATAACTGGATAGGTCAGGGATGGTATTGTGGACTAGTTGCCTGTTCTCCCACTACACAGTTTTCCTCCAGAATATTCTTGGGCTACAGAAACTAGTACACACATGTCCTTTTCTGTGGCCTTTGTAGAACTTGACTTCTAGTGATGATGGCCATATACACCTATGGTATCAACGTGTTTCTCTGATTAAGACAAGTGGAAGAGTGCTGTTGCATTTCTTTCTCGGCCACTTTCCCAAAGCCATCCACCTAGCTGTTGTGAATGCTGGAATCCAGAGCGGGACTTGGGTCTGTTTCATCGTGGTTTTTCCATACTCATGTCGATCATGTGTATGTTTAGAGCATGTGCCTCTCCGCTGACTATAAAGGCTATGTCAGGAAGAGGACAAGGCACAGCTTATGAGGACCCAAATACATTTTGCATTGGGATTGCCTATCATGATACGGCACTTTCAATTTAGTAATTTTCACTAGTGCATGATCATGTGTTTTAAATACTTATACACTACGTAGTCTTACGATATTTGCAGTACTCAGGGTGGCCTACATTGGTTTAAACTAAGGATTATTACAAGGATGTCAGATTAAATATGTCTTCTGTTGGTTGCCATTAAAAAGAAGCTTGTGAAAAAATGGTGGGTTTTTTTTAGCCCAGAAATGGCAACCTATGGCCTTCCAGATGCTGGACTTGACCATTAATCCTGGATCAATACACCCAATAGCAGAGGACAATGGGAGTTATAATCTGATACTAACCAGAGGTTTCACAGACCTGACCTCATCCTATGCAAGGAAATATTACAATGTATTTAATTTATTGTAATAAAATGTTTATTTGTCACTTCTCAGCCCATGAGGGTCTCCACAGCCATATATAACCACAAAAAGATAAAATATTCCTTTGAAGCAGATGATCCAGAAGTTGAGTCATGCCAACTGGACTTCTTTTCTTCTGAGATCGATCTCACAAGAAAAGAAGTCCCATTGCCATGACTCAATGTCTGTATAACTTCACTTGGATGACAGAGAATCATCACAGAAATAATGTTAAATCTGAGTTAGGCCAGCATTCATTAAAGCCAAATCAAGGTGTTTGGGGCTTTTTTATTTATTTATTTATTTTATTTATTTATTTTTACAGCTTATATGCCGCCCACTACCCAAAGGTCTCTGGGCGGCTTACAACAAGGAATTAAAACAGTTAAGACATAAAATATCAATAAATAATTAAAACAACAGTAAAACCTTATACTAAAATCATCACTAAAATTGCCAAATCAAAGGACCAGTCTATTTGTATCAATTAAAAACTTCAACAGGAAGGTTTTTACCTGGCGCCAAATGTCATCAATGTGTCTCACTGGGAGGGCATTCCATTTGGGGGGCAGCTGCCGATATGACAAGCCATCCCTCTCACTGAGGGATGGCTCTTTCAGGCCCTGGCTTTTGTTTGGAAGGAGACGGTCCTTCAGGTATCTAATCTTCACTGCAGGCTGTTTTGTTTGGTTCCAATCTTTCTTTCCACTAGATCCAATTAGATGATAGTTCTTGTGCCTGCATCCAAATTTAACCCTGTGTTTCTATCTTTTGCTACCTGCCATCTATACAGTAATACCTCGTAAGACGAATGCCCCTTACAACAAAAAAAATTGTAAGATGAATGCAATTTCCGGGAATAGGAAAAAATTGTACTACTTTTTTTCCTATGGAAAACCTTGTAGAACAAATTTAATAGGGAAACCTCCTAAGACGAATCTTCCATGTGTCTGATACCTCATAGGACAAATAATGGTTGGAAACTTTAAAAAAACACAGCAATGTGGCAAATTTCAAAAAATGCTCCCAGGGTGCTTTGCAGCCCTGTAGCAATGTGTAGGCATTGAGTACTGTTCAAAAATGTACCCAGGGTGCATTGCAACCCTGAGTCAATAAATTTTTTTAAAAAGGCACTCATTGCGACACAGTGGCTTCTGGATAGCAAGAGGCTTGAGTGCAGAGGTGTAGAAGAAGACATTACAGCGATTTTCAGTGGTTTCCCAGCTGTCTCCCAGCGATTTGAGGAGGACAGGTAGGCATCTGATTTCTTTGCATGCTTTTTATTGTTTCCTTGGGGAGGAACATGGGGCTGGAGGTCACTGAGGAGGGCATCTGCGAACTGGTGGAGCAACATGATGAGGAACTGACCACTGAGGAACTGGTGGAGCTACAGAGTGAGGCGACTGTGGTGGAGTAGGTCTCTTCCAAGCTGGAGGGAACATCGAAGGAACCTGTCTCCACCACAGAACTGAGGGAAGTTTGCAAAAAGTGGGCAGAGGTCAAGACATTTGTGGAGTCGCACTATGATGACCCACATTTAGCCCAGGACATGGCTAAGAGTTTTGACGCCTGCATCATGTCCCAATTCCAAGGGGTAATGAAAAGGCGCCAGAGGCTGCAGACAATGGACAGCTTCCTTGTGAAAAGGCCAAGGGAAGATTCTTCTGGTGCTGCTGCACAGCCCTCCTCCTCCTCCTCCTCCTCCTCTTAATTGTTTTTTCTAATTTTTTTGTAAAAGTTTCAAATTGTTGTGTTCTGTAAATGCTCAACAGTTGAAGTTTGCCATGTTTTAAAAGCTGCTGTGTGATATTTCAAATCTTGCAGTTGTGTATCCTTGAAATGTCACTGAAGTGTACTGTTGTACTGTACTGTAGTGTAGTGTAGCATGTTTAGAAAATTAATGTGTGCTGATTAGAATGTTTATTCTTTATTCGTAATGTTCTTGCACTGTTTTTATGTCTTTAAAGTGCACTTTATAAAGAGTCTTGAGCAAAAAAAAACCCAGGTGTTTGCATCTTTTTTTCTAGGCCTTGGAACGGATTAATCAGTTTCCCATTCATTCCTATGCGAAACCACACTTTGTAAGATGAATGATTCGTAAGATGAATGACCTCATAGAAAGAATTAAATTCATCTTACGAGGTATTACTGTACTTGATTCCTTGGCCTGCTCTTTCTCCTCTTTAACAGACCTCCTCCTTCCCTAATAATGTTGCATCATTGCTGTTTCATGAGTGACACTGCAATGATCCAGACAGAGTTTTTCAAAGTGATATAAGTAGGTTAGCACTAAACTGATTTAGTCCAAACAGCAATATTGTTCAAAACCTTATTTATTGTTGGACTGAAGGCCTTATCATTAATGAAAGCCACAGTAAATGAAAAGCTGCCGCATGTCTAGGCTAGAGTTTCTCATTCAGACATGGGCAAATCACAGTGAAAGAACAACAGAGCAGAAGAATGGTTTAATGTGATCCTAAGGCAACACACATCATTGAATGTGCAAAAGAGAAAATGTCCAAAAGTCTAACAGAATATATCAGTGCATGGAGTGAGTCCCATGGTATAATGGTTAAACTCCAGTACTGCAGTCAAGCCTCTGCTCATAATTTGAGTTCGATCCTAACAGATTCAGGTAGCCAGCTCAAAGTTGACTGAGCCCTCCATGCTTCTGAGGCCGGTAAAGTGATTACTCAGCTCACGGGGTGGGGGAGCAAACTGTTCCTTGCATAATTGTGTTGTGAACCACCTGGAGAGTCCTCTACTGGTATGGGGTGGTATGTAGGTTGCAACAACAACATAAACATAAACACAAAAAGTACAGTACCAGGCTGTTAAAAAACTTCACATCTCAGTAGGCATATAAAGAATATTGGAATTTCACAGCCATTTGACCAGGAAAAAAAATGGAACAAGAGGAATGCCATTTGGATGCCATAAATTAAACTGGTGACAACACCATCAAAACAATATATTAGGCAAAGAAAAATGGTGTATCTGGAAGTTATCTGGGGAAAAAACTTTAAAATCACTTTACACCAGAGGCCATACAAAGCAGTACAGTCTTGGCTACAAAACTGTTAGGATGCAAACCAGTTTTATATCACACCACTAAGAATCTACTTGCTCCAGCAGAAGAAAGATTATGCCCTCAAGACCAATATTGTTTTATTCTTGAACATTGAAAAAAAAAGGTTCTTGGCCAGCAGAGGGTGCAGCCTTCAAAGAGTACTGCCTTTTAGCAAAATAACTCTTGGCAACCTTAGGAAAAGTTGGAGCTCATTAGTTTGGGAATTCTGTTTTTTCAGTTTGTTCGGAAGATGGGCTTTAAATAGAAATTGCTTGCCTTTAGTAACATTGCCCCAAAGAGATATATTGGTGTGTGGGCTTTTCCTCCCATATGCACAAACTTGTTTCTTTCTTTCTTTCTTTCTTCTTCTTCTTCTTCTTCTTCTTCTTCTTCTTCTTCTTCTTCTTCTTCTTCTTCTTCTTCTTCTTCTTCTTCTTCTTCTTCTTCTTCACATTTTCCCCACTTGTTGGTGGGGTCCGCTAATCTTGTTTTGGCCCTCCACATGGTGCAGTCATGGGCTAGGTCAGAGTGAACCTGGGACAACGTCATATCATTCTCAATGGTGTTCATTCAGCACTGTTTTGGACCTCCTTTCAGTCAGGATTTGCTGGCCTGCTGGTTGAGACTCTTTTTGGCCAGAATTTCCTCATTCGCTCACAGGACATGACCAAACCCGTGCAGTTGGTCTTTGCACATCTTGTCATCGATAGGTGCAATGCTGTATTTTGCTCTGATGTCATCATTGCACACATGATCCTTTTGCGTGAGACCAGAGGTCCATCACACCATCTTTGTCTCCATGAAACCAAGGTGACATTCAGTTTCTTTAATTGATGGCCAGCACTCTGCACCATAGAGCGCAACAGGTCAAACAATGGTGTGATAGATCTTTGATTTTAAGCGGCTGCTGATCTTTTTGTCACACATGATGCTTGTATGCATGTATTGCATCTGTCATTCTGCAGTTCTTGATGAAGCCAGATTAGTTGACACTTAGTTGAACTATGGTGCAGATTTGTGTGTTGATGACCCACTCAAAGATTTTAAGACTGTGAAAGTCATCTAATCAGGTAAGCCTCTGAAATTTGGAAAGGTTTGGGAGTCAGAGGCTGAGTTAATAAGCTCCAAGGGGGGTGCCCCTAGGAAAAATATCTTTCTAATTGATTGAATTTGGATTTGGAAGCCAAGCCATGGTGGTGCTAATCACTTGGCCATGGGGGGGGGGGAGCTATTGTGGTTTCCAGATTCAATTAGAAAACTTTTTTTTCCTAGGGGCAACCCCTTTGGAGATTAATAACTCAGCCCCCAGACCCCCAAGCCTTTCCAAATTTGGGGGGCTTACAGGGAAGAGCTTGAACTCCCCTGGCATTGATTCTTCTGGGACGAATTGTTTCATTTCTAGAGGAAAAATGGCATTTTGTTTCATTTGATGACAAAACGCTTCCTGCCATTTTGTTATGTGACAAAGTAATTCACTATGTAACGAAATGATGAAACAGTGTTTTGTTTTTCATTTCATGCCCATCTCTAGTTGTAGTCATCAGGTATCTTCTTCTCTTGCACAATCTGGTTAAAGAGTTCCCCCAGCCAGTTGCAGGACTCCCCGTGTTGCAACTTCCACAGTTCTGTCATCACATGATCTGATCCTGTGTCTTTGCCCAGACATACAAACGTACAAACATAATATGTTGGCATCCAAAAGGAGTGACTGACTGCAGGTAAATGTACAAAAATTCTCCAAGCAGTATATTTACTAAATAAACCAATACACATTTTGTGATATATAATTCAGAATGGTAATATAATAGGGTAAATATGGTATGAATAAACTTGGGTTTACAAGCTTGGCAGAATGGAGTTGCTCCACCTCTAAATACCATTAGGACATAAAAACAGCCATACTAGTTCATACTAAAGGAACATCTAGTCTGTCTTTCTGTTCATCCTGTGGGCAATCAGACACCTGTGGGAAACAGTACAATATATGTTGGATAATAGTCTCCAGCAGATGAGAAAAGAAATAGGCATGTCCGCTAACTTACCATTAGAGCTGAAAGTATGTCAGTGTTGGAGAGATGTGATTCAGGCAGACTTTCTTGTTTGAGAAAGCAGACTTCAAAGGAATTCCATGCATAAGACCTGAAGACCAACTGTAAAAATGAGCAAATTAATTAGCAGGCTCAAGAAGGTAAGAGACACTCAGACATTAATCAGGCCTTCAAGACTGGCACCCTTTTCAGATGTTCACCATCACCGTGTTTTGGCTCATTCTTTCCTGTACTGCCATCTTTTCCCGTGTCTCATTGCTACAAACATGTCTTCCAGTACCAGTGTGAGCCCATCTGTATAAAATCTACAGTAGGTTTCGTTGAGGCCTAGTAAGGCTCGTAGGGAAGGAGGCAAGTCTCAAGAAATGGTAGTACTTTAAAGGAAAGGATGCATTCACGATATCTGAGGAAGAAGATGTGGCAAACTAGGTGCAGAAGAATACTTTGGGAAAATTAAACATCAGCAGATTGAAACAGAAGAGCCATGGCAAACCTGTGTGGAAAATCCTCAACTACGGCTTTCAAAAGCTAAAAGTATTAATCTCTTTCCTTCATGAACACCATATTCAAACTTGTGTTGTTCAAACAGTCCTCTCAAGCAGATAGTTGTAATTATCTCACAGTGTAGTGTGTTTGATCTTTCCCTATCACTTTGAAGTACTGTACTGGCTTCTGGCATTTTAGACACTTTCAAAACCCTTTCGATGTAGATATTCTAACACTCAATGCTGACGCTCAAACCCTGTGAACTCTCTTGGTTTGATAGAGAGAAGTATGTGGAACTTTAAAAATAGAGGGGGTAAAACTGGTGCATGCTAGTTGAAGATCCTGCCTTCCAACCCTTAAAAACGTTTGGAGAGTAACACAGGAAAGATGAACAAGCAAATGAAGCTGATAAACAGTACAGCAGTGACATGAAACTTTGTTAGGGATCCGTGTGCTGAAATGGAAAGTACTTCCACAAAATCTGAGATTTACCATTGGTAGCAAACTGCAAAGAGCTAAAACACTGTCAAGAAAATGTCCATAAAACAACAAATAGTGTCATGATAATCTAAAGTGACTGCTTTCCTTCATACTCTGCTTAGTATGAACTGCATAGAATCAAGGAAGGCATACAGGTCCTACAGGCCTCATATTTGACGAGTACTTTTATTTTTATTTTTATTGTTGTTCATATGTTCTATTATGTGTTTGTTTCTGTTTTTTTGTTTTTCTATGGTTGTTAACCACCCGGAGTTCCTTTGGGAAGATGGGTGGTATATAAATATATAAATAAATAGTTTATCAGTTTAGCTGATAACAGTCAACCTTCTGCTCACCAAGTTTATAGTTCTTTAGCTATACCATACACATGTGCTAAACAGCCTGTCCAACAGAGGCCTATCCTCTACAAAGGAGGACACCCTGCTCCATTGAGAATAGGATGCTTTGATTGAATGAATATATCTAGAAACCAAGAACAGAAGAATCTGATGTGACAGAACAGTAGCATAAAAGCTGCACCACTGAGAAATGAGGGAGGCAGACTGATATGAATGGGGCAGGATGTTAGATGTTGCTTGTCATGCTTAATACCTAGGCGAGTTGTCTCGGGAAGCTGGCAGGAGGAGCCAGGCAAGGCCTCACCCCTTGCCATGGGCGAGCGGCGGTGGTGGCGGTGTGGACGGTGGGCGAGACACCCTTGCCCTGAACTCAGCAGTCTGCGGGCTGGCAGGTGAGCAGGCAAGGACAGCTCAGCCCTGCCTCCGGGACCCGAGGAGGATGGACCTATGCCTGACAGTGGCTCTCCACCTGTCCCTTCAAGAGCCACCTTCTCCTGCAGGGACAGGTGGGCAGCCGAGCCTGGCCTGGCGCAGGAGTTCCAGTCAGCTTTCTCAGTTGACGGAGTATTCCTAGAGCGAAAGGGGGAAACAGCCATTGCCGTTACTTCACGTCCCTTGTCTCGGAACAGGAACCAGGAACAAAGCATGACAAGAGAATTCCCCAGCCCAGGGGCAGGTACGGCTTGTCACGCTCTGTTCCCGGTTCAGGGGGCGTGGTCGAGATGAGTTTCTGCTGTTGCGCTATGGACGTAAAGTAAGGTTTTTTGTACCGGTCCCAAGCGGGACAGCAAAGATAGGATAGGAATCTTTATTGTCATTGCCCCCTTGCAGGAACAACGAAATTTCATGGTTGCTATATTCAACTCATTTAAAACATTACACATAGATTTAAAAACAGCTACAACATATAAAACATGACATATAAAATAAGCTGACTTCAAAGTCCAGAATTTCCATTTAAGGACAATATTGTTCTTAAAAAGAAGCTATTTTTGAGATGGTTTGTTTTTTCCCTCAGTACTCTATATCTCCTTCCCGATGGCAGCAACTCAAAAAGGTGATGACCAGGATGTGATGGATCTCTTAATATATCGAATGCTTTACAGTGGCACCTGGTAGTATAAATCTGTTCTAGTGTGGGGAGTGAACAGCCCACAATACTCTCTGCAAATCTTATGATTCTGTGCAACACTGTCCTATCCCGATGGGCACAACTTCCATATCACACACATAACCCATAAGTAAGCACACTCTCAGTTGCACAATGATAGAAAGCCAGCAGCAGCTTTTGTGGAAGATGGTTCTTCCTTAAAGTTCTCAAGAAAAATAGTCTCTGCTGAGCCTTCTTTGCAAGCCCTCTTGTGTTGACACTCCAGAACAGACCCTCCTGTAACTCAATGCCCCAAAATCTAAAACCTGTATCCCTCTCCACACCAGTCCCATCAATCACCAGTGGTTGAAGATCAGTTTTCTGCCTCCTAAAATCCACCACAAGCTCCTTTGATTTCTTTATGTTTAGGTGCAAGTTATTTATTCTACACCACTTGGTCAACCTCTCCACTTCATCTCTGTAAGCCATCTCACTCTCCTTGCTAGAGATGAGCCCAATCACAGTTGTGTCATCTGCAAATTTAATTATCCTATTGCTAGGTTAGGCAGAGAGACACAATCAAACGTGTAAAGAATATAAAGAAGTGGGATGAAAGGGATGTGGATTAACGGCCTATGTTTTCTTCCCTTCCTTAACATTCCCTTCCTCTGCTTTCTCTTGCTGTTCTTCCACCTCCAGTGCTTCTCTTGGCTGCTGCTGCTGCTCAAGAATTCTATCTGGGTACTCTTGATCTTCTCTTATAGCATTTAGCATGGCCACTCACTGCTCCAGTTTCTGTTCTGACAGAAACCCATTTCCGCTTGCTGCATGTGCACACCATGTTGTTCCCAGGCATAAAGACAAACATTACTTAATAAAGTCTAAGTCATTTGGAAAAAAAATAGTATTAACAAGAAGCTGGGCTGGCAAGACTGCTGGGCTCCAAATTAAAATATATATATACTGTTCTAAAACATGGCATTAATACAAACACCAACAATTTAAAAAGTATATTTTTCACTTTCCTTTTAAAGTTTTAGACCAAAACAAAGAGCACTTCAGGTTCTTTAGTTTTTGACTTCTATCTAAATCAGTGGATGCAAAGCTAAATACTTCTTGTAAACAATAATTTTGCCACCAACAAATTCCCTCAGAAATGATGGTGTAGTTTACATCTACCACATTCTTGCACTTCACACAAGCAGAGTATCCCCCCTCCCAGATACAGTGTACTTGATAGAATTGGCTCAGGGAGACTAAACTAAGTAGAAGTAACTCAATTCAAAGTGTATACAAACAAGGAAATACTCCATCCAGAATGTGACACTTTTAAAATCTTTTTCATTCAGTGAAAGGCACTGTAAAAGAGTCTCAATGGGAATCCTGTTTAAATTGTTGCATCTTAAAACAGCTTACCTTGGGAGTGCCCTAAATTTTAAAAACAAAAACAAAATAAATGAGATATTTACAACATTTCTGTGCAAGTGGTTTAAAAATCAACGTATTTGCAACCTAAATTTAATAGAAAACATATGAAATAAGGCTAGATGTATAATGTTTTCATTTACACACATATGGAAAAAATAAAGTATATAGATTTTTACGGGTCTCTATCTACAGTTATATTAAAGCCACCCCCTACATAAAGAATTCATAGGAAGATATCTAATTTTTGAGGTCATATAAAAGTTCACACAAACTCAGTTCCTAAGGATGGGCCACCATGAGGCTGGAAAAATACTCCAGTGATTTATGGCCTTTGGTGCAGTAAAATGGCGATCTGGCTGCAGCAAAGGGGGGAAGCTGGGCCACCATCAGGCGCCTCCCTCCCTCAGTTGCCCCCTAGGAGCAGCCATTCCATCAGGCAGAAAAACAGAAAGAGACTGAAAGCCACCTTATTACAAGATCAGCTGGGATCATAGCATTATTTATTTATTCATTCATTCTTTATTCTGCAGTCATAGACCCGATTTAAAAGCACAGAAGGAAATTTGGTAAAAACAAATAAATAAAACCAATTTGTAATACAAAATGTTAAAATACAAGCTGAAACCAGGACGTGTTAAAAGCACAGAAGGAAAATTAGTAAAAACAAATAAATACAACAAATTTGTAATACAAAATGTTAAAATACAAGCTAAAACCAAGATGTGTTAAAATGCAGAGAACCGTAAGACCCAGTGCTAAAGGAAATCAGTAGCATAACTGAGACGTTGCTTATTTTTAAACTTGATCACAGAAGCAAAAAATGTAGCCACAGATTCTGTATTTAGTTGATTTTTGCCCACCAATAATTGAGACAAATGCTCTGTTTTGGATCTTCCAGGACACTTCTTCAAAATTGGCACAATAAATCTGTTACGTTCTTCTAAGTAAAAACTGCATTCAAACAAAACATGATCCAAAGACTCAACTATGTTATCACCACAAGCACATAGTCGCTTAGCATAGGGAATATTACAATAGTGACCTTCTAAAACAGCTGAGGGGAGGCAATTAAACCTGGCTTTGGAAAATGCATAACCATATTTTGGGATAGTAAGTTTGTCCAGGTATCCTGCATACTTAGGGAACTCCCAATTTAATCCAAAGAAATTAGGTGAGCAAGGGCCTTGAGCCCTTGATAAGGAATACTGGAGATCAATATCTCTAATTCTTTGCTCGATAATTGGTTTAATTTCATGAAAAGTCCGTTTGTAAAGAAACTCAAGGGAAAACCCTTATAATTGTAGTTTTGGTATAAAACCCTTAAACCAAGTGCTAAAAAAACAACTCTACTCAAATGATAAAGATATCCAGATATTGGGTCAGCATACACCACTTTTAACCAGTAACAAAAGGCAAGGGACCAAGCTCTACATTCTATAGATATGAGTCCTGCCTCTAGATGCAAGCCTGCAGATGACACACATCTTGGCATACCAAAAAGGGAGCGTAAAAAATTAGAGAGAATGCTCTCGATAGCTGAATTGAATCCATGGATCCATATTGGAATACCATACAACCATTATTTATTATATTACTGTCCCTCCCATCTAGCCATGGGGCCACGGTGGATGGCCATCAACAGTGAAAATGCATAAGAACCAAAATACATAACGCTGATGTCAAATCAACATTAAATCCAATTTAACACAGAAGACATTTATAATCATGTAACAAAAATCATATTAGACAACATTTGGCCATTTAAATATGATAAGATAAAATAAAAATAAGACTTGCGGGCAAGGTAGTTTGGGCTAGACCAGTGGTGGTGAACCTTTGGCACTCCAGATGTTTGGACCACAAATCCCAGAATTCCAAGCTTGTATTTCCAATGACAAAGGATCATGGTAGTGGTGGTCCAAAACATCTGGAGTGCCAAAGGTTCACCACCACTGGGCTAGACCAACTGCTGTTAAGTCGGTTTTGGGTAAGGAAAAGCCTGCTTATAGAGCCAGGTTTTTAGTGATATTTCAAAGGAATCTAGGGAAAGGCCAAGTGAATTTCAGCCAGCGGGGGGGGGGGGTCATTCCAAAGAGAGGGAGCTACCACCAAGAAGGCTTGATTTTTAGGGGTTTTTTTTCCTTTTGTACCCCCCCCTTCCAGGTTAACAGTCTTAATCACCTTGTCTGAGAAGAACGGGTATTACAGGCTGATCTCTGCAGAAGAAAGCATTCAGCCAGGTAGACAGATCCAAAACCATTTAGGGCTTTATATGTTAGAGTTATTACCTTGAAGGTAGTGTGGAAGCAAACGATTATCCATTGCAAGGCAGCCACAGCGAGGGAAATTTGATTGTATTTTCTTCCCCTGGTTCGTTATCTGGCAGCTGCATTCTGTACTTGTTGAAGTTTCCACACCAGTCTCATAGGCAGGCCCACATAGAGACCACGACAGTAGTCTAATCTTGATACTAGCAGTCTTAAACCAAGGCAGTGAATGACCTGATGTCCTGGTAGGGGTGCAGCTGAGTGATCCACCTAAGATAGAAATAGGCAGACAGGACCACGGACACCACCTGGGACTCAGCATCGAATCCAGTAAGTCTCCCATGTTGTGGACCTCATGCTCTGTTGAGTTGTATTTGTGTGTGTGTGTGTGTGTGTGTGGTGTCATTATAGTTACCTGCCCCCAAAAGGAGAGGGATGTTCCCAATCCAGAGACATCTGTAGGATCTTGATCTTTTCTGGGTTCAGCCTCAGTCTGTTTTTCCTTGTCCATCTTTTTCTTTTTAATTTGAATTTGTCACATCATAGTCTGCGGAGTGATCCTGTCACATGACCAGTATACGATGTCAAGAGTTCACACACATATTGTTAAGCAATATACCCAGTACAGTGGACCCTCATATAACAAACAGTTTGTATAACATAAAATCTGTACAACATAAAAAATTCTAGAGATAGCAGAAATTTGCTTAACAGAATCGTCTATGGCAGCGTTTTTCAACCACTGTTCCGCGGCACACTAGTGTGCCGCGAGATGTTGCCTGGTGTGCCGTGGGAAAAATTGAAACATTCTAAAGAAATTCAACCCAGGGACGGTGGGCGGCCCACATAAATAGCGTTTTTGGCTTTTACTTCCTCCCGGCCGGACCTGGCCCCGCTCATTCTCTTAGTGTTTGCCCTGTGCCTGCCGCCGCCGCGAATGGACCACCACCACCCCTTTCCTGGGAGCTACCAATGGACTGAGCCGCCCGACAGCCCACCCGCCAACAAGAGCCGGCCCGGGAGCCCCAGCCCAGAACAAACCACCAGGTGAGGGGAAGGGGAGGAGGGGCGCCCGGCTGCCCCATGAGCACCGTGGCAGGGCTGCGAGGAGGAGGATGGAGGAGGCCTCCTGGGCTGAGGAGGCAGCGGGCGGGGGGCTATGGCACGGCTGGATGGACGGACGGACAGCCTTTAGGGTCCGGGAGGGGAAGAGCCATCTCTGAGGGGGCCCGCGATGGGTTCCTTGAAGTCTTGCCCCTTTCTTTCTGTCTTGGGTCGCCCTCTTCTCTCTCTCTGTCTTTTCTTTCTTTTTTCCCCCACCTCTCTCTTTCCATTTGTACCCTTTCCCCTCTTCATAGAAACGTGCTCATTTCTAGCCTGCATATGTGTATGTCTAGCAGCCTGCCTACTGTAATTAAAACTGTAAACCGCCCAGAGACTCCTTGAAGTGGTATGGGGCGGTATACAAGCAGAACACTTTCTGCCTTCTTTCCTTCCTGCCTTCCTTCACCCTCCTCCTCTCCTGTCGCTGGACTTGCTGAAGGCATCTGCCTTGGCCACAGTGTGGAGAGCAAGATGGGCTTTTGGGTCTTATTTGTGTTCCTGGAGAGTCAGTGCCCCTTCTCAGGTCTCCACTGGACACAGAAGTCCATGCAGGGCAAAATGTCTTTTAAAAAACAACACAACTAAGTGGGAACTGGGTGCTAGAGAGCGGGCTGCCTCAATCTGTGGCCCCTCTGTCCTGCTTCTCCCTACACCAGCAATGGTGAACCTTTTAGAGACTGATATAGGCACAGAGTTAAATTTTTTAACATTTTCTAATGGTGGTGTGCCTCGTGATTTTTTTCATGAAACAAGTGTGCCTTTGCCCAAAAAAGGTTGAAAAACACTGGTCTATGGGGCGAATCCGTACAACAGAAAAATGGTTGCGATTAGGGATTACAGTACTCTGTTTTCAATGCCTTCTTGTGGGAGATTTGTACAATGGAAAATTTGCTTAACATAATTTCATTTGGAACGAATCAATTCCTTTATACAAGGTACCACTGTATATGAAAATGCCTCAACACGATGAAAAGATAATTCAATTCAATGGCAAAAAAACCCATTAAAATAAATAAGGTTCAGGGCGGAAGCAGCGCCACAGGAGTCCACCTGTGGGATGAAGGTGGCATCAGCAACATATGTATATTTCTAAACGATGGGGTCACACGCTGAAGTGGCGTGATAATGCGGAATATAATGTGTAACAAAAAAAAAGTTGTAGGTCCCCAGATTTGTTGTGGATTCAGTGCGAATGGGGGGGGGTGCGAGTTATAATGGGCATCATATGAACCAAAAAAATTACACAGAGACAGTCCAGAAACACTTTTGCTGTGTGAATACAGACTTAGATGTGAGAAGAGCCTGGATGGGTCATACCAAAGGCATCTCTAATCCAATATTTTGTTCATATATGTAGTCATTAATCTATGAGAATTTCCCCAGCAGGAAATAAGCATAACTGTCCCACTTTCCCCAATAACTGATGTACAGAGGCATGCTTATTTTAAAGAAAATAAGAAGGCATGCTTCCTTCTTTTATAGAAACTAAAGATACAGTGACTGTAACTGGTTGCTTTGAAGCTTGAAGTTCCATGAATTTGACTCCTCTTGTTCTTGCATTGTTTTCATTCCAGGTAGTTCCAAGAGGTGTGTAAGGTGGGGAATTGGTACCTGGTGATTCTGTTTTTCTCTTGATACCTTGCCCCATTTTAACTTTGGCATCAAGTAGATGATGCTTCCGAAGGGAGGGGCTCTCCTTTGTTTTAAACTGATTTCATGCAAAGTGCTAAAAATGCTATAAATGGGAAACTATATCAGACTTACTAAATTTACTGAGATGAACTTCTGCAGCTGTTTCATTAACATATCACAGGTGCCAAAATAAGAAACACTGCTACACAGCAATCAAAGAGAGAGAGAGAGAGAGAGAGAGAGAGCAGATTCACACAGAAGTGTCAGTAACAGTATCCCTGCTACAAATGATTTCTAGGTAAAGGTCCCCCTCCCCGCACATGTGTGCTAGTCATATCCGACTCTAGGGGCGGTGCTCATCTCCCTCTTCAAGGCAAAGAGCCAGTGTTGTGCAAGTCTATGGCCATGTGGCCAGTGTGGCTGCAAGGAAACACTGTTTTATCTTGCCGCTTTTTACGGGATTCTTATGTAAATATAATGTGTTTTGCATACCTATCCTGGAGCCATGGCTGCAAATCTGCAGTCTGGATTCTTCAAACAGCTCATACAGGGTAATCAACATCTTATCCATCTTTTATGTTGTTTTGAAAGGCAGTCTTTACACCTTCCTGGCTGGGGAGAAATGCCTGATGACATGCAGCCAGTCTTTGTGAAATGCAACACTGACCATGGGGATGGAAATACCTTTTTCACCTGGCTCACCTGGCCCCTTCCTACTTTCAATCCAAGAGATAATTATGTTCCCTCTTCCCATGAGATCTCCTTCAAAACCACAATCCTAATTACAGCAGCAACCATTAAGTACTGTATCAAGTTCAGATGAAGCAATACATTTTTATTTTCTAATGTGTACACATATTGCTACACATTAGTTATTTGAGACTGAATGGGCCTTAGCAGTGAACCATTAAACCACACCGCAAGAGATTGGTGGAAATACGCCATAATGGTATCTAACCTCAACAACTGAGATGGTATACAGAAAAAGAGAGATATTTAGTATGGAGATGTAATAGTCCACTGTTCTATCCCACCCTCCTTGCAAAGAGATCATCACATCAGAATGCTACTGGACCAGCTTCTGGCTTCCCACACTGACCAACCAAATGGAGGCCTCTGGAAGCTCAGAGACAGGATTTGAAAACAATAATGAAAACTCCTGAAGCTTGCAATTTGTGACATACTGCCTCTGGATTTGAAACTTACGTGTAGGCATTCTGAAACATAGCCATTGAGATAGCGGGAATGTGTGTACAGCTAGTTCCACTTCAAGCCACCTGGACTTGTGGACATCATGCCAGCAAATTCCACATGTACTTCTGTGAAGTACTTTCTCATTCCTGCCTCATATCTTCTGCTGATAAATTAATTGAACTTGTATTATTGGGGAGGAGAGAAAACATCCCTGCATCCACTTTCTCGTATCTTGAATAATTGTATAAAATTTTATAAAATTATAATGTGCCCCATTCATTTTTTTTCTAAGCAAAAACATTCCAGATGCTTATTTCCCTTGGAAAGTAAACATCTCAAACAATCTGATTGCCGCTTTTAGCTCTCCAATACTGTTTTTGAAACAGGACAATCTGAGCTGTGCACAATGGGCTAATGTGTATTATTAATCCCAGCTCATTAAGACTTAATGAATCAATGCAACTCACAAAATTAGACATGGGCATGGAGCAGTGAAATTCTTGTTTCCGTTTTCGGTTCTCGTTATCATTACGTAACGGGTAACGGTAACGAAAATTACTCCGCTCCAGCTCGAACCCAAACCGAAAAAGAAAAATTGGGTCTGATTTTTCGTTGTCGTTCATGGCATCGTGGCGATCGCGCGATGCCAAGCAGCACAGAAAAAAAGTTTTAAAAAAAACCCCGATTCCCGGCCAAAAAAGCAGGCGAAAATATGCCTGCCTCAGTGAGGGCACCTACCAGAGAGGGGTGGTTTCTGGGAGGGTCCCCGGCCTCCCCCTCCCTCTCCTGTCCTGGGCTGCTGGTACCAGGCTGGGGGGGCCATCCTCGTCGTCTCCATTTGCCATGCGGTGGGGGGGATCCAAAATGGCGATCACAATATTTATTTTTAAATTGTGGTCCAAAAACCCACCAAAGCACCACAGAAACATTTGAAAATTAGGTATTTTAAATGCCTGATTTTTTATAGTAGCAGCAGTGGGTTTTTCTTGCAATAAAACATCTCCATTGATTTTATTTTTATTTTTATTTTTATTTTTTTACACCTGCGCAATGATGGGCTGGCCATGGGATGGGACCATGCAAATTTTTGGACCCATTCCACCAATCGCATGGCCAGGTTTTGACTGAGACTTCTGGATGTGCCAGAGGGCATAAAAAGCCCACTAACCCGAACCCTAACCCTAACCCTAACCCATACGCCAGTACACTGTTCTTCTTAGTGGGTCAGAGGCACCCAGAGGTGCAGCCCACTAACCCACCCTAACATTAATTGTAACCCTAAGCCTAGCCCTTACCCTAACCCCAGCCCTAACCCAGATCCGTACGCAAGTACACTTTCCTTCTTAGTGGGTCACAGGCACCCAGAGAAGTGCCTCCCACAGCCCACTATCCCCTACCCCTATCACATTCCCTAACCTGTACGTCAGTACACTAGTATGCTCCCCTTCTTAGTGAGTCAGAGGCACCCAGAGAGAGAGGTGTCTCTGCCACTTACCCCCCCACCCTAACGTAATGTATGGTACACGGCAGCTTCGCGTTACGCTCCCCTTCCCTTCCCTTCTTAGTGGGTCAGATGTCAGAGGCACCCAGAGAGGTGCCTCCCAGAGCCCACTTACCCCAACCCCAACCCAAACAACAAACAACAAATGGAAACGACAAATTTTTGAAAATTATCACGACAAACGGAAACGAGCCGAAACGGACCCGTCCTGACAATCGAAAACTCGACACATCATTTTTTCTGGTCGTGCCCATCTCTACACACAAGTATTAGCAAAGTCCCACTGATTCTGTGGGTCTATTCGTTTGCAGAAAAACAATTTGACAAAGACTAATGTTCTAAATATGACCTTACTTTATACTTATATGTAATATCCAATCCTATTATCAATGGTTTCCAGATTATATACTATACATAAGATTCTGTTTCTCTTCCCAGTCATCTTAATTGGATGTACAGAGGTAGGCCTGCCCAATAAGCTTCATGGCTACACAGAGACTTGGGTTATGGGTATCTAGTCCTTGATACTAATCCAGCAGATCCACATGACCTTACATTTGTACATAAGATAGTCCTTTACTAGGTGTGTGGAATCTCATCCATCAGCTGTATAAGACAAGACTTATTACTCACATTGGCCAAAATCTGTTGCTTAGTCTATTAAATCACAAAAGAGTAAGCCCATTGAATTAATAGGGATTGGTAAATCAACTGCTCTGTAATGTCTATTGATTGTCCCTTTGTTGTTGTTCAGTTGTTAAGTCATATCTGACTCTTTGTGACCCCATGAACCAGAGTATGCCAGGCTCTCCTTTCTTCCATTGCCTCCCAGATATTGGTCAAATCCATGTTGGTTGCATCGATGACACCGTCCAACCATCTCATTCTCTGACATCCCCTTTTCCTTTTGCCTTCAATCTTTCCCAACATTAGGGTCTTTTCCAAGGAGTCCTCTGTCCTCATGAAGTAGCCAAAGTACTGGAGCCTCAGCTTCAAAATCTGTCAATCCAGTGAATATTCAGAGTTGATTTCTTTCAGGATGGATAGGTTTGATCTCATTGCAGTCCAGTGGACTCTCAAGACTCTCCTCCAGCAACACAGCTCAAAAGCATCAATTCTGCAGAGATCAGCCTTCTTTATGGTCCAGCTCTCACTTCCATACATCACTTCTGAAAAAACCTTTAAGTGCAGGCTAAATAGGTTTGCCTGAGGTCAGGGTGGAAGAGCAATAGCGTATGTCATTTGGTGCAGTCCTCAGTTCCAAATGGCATGTCAACCTCAAGTAACCTTGGCTCCATCCATTCTCATTTGACACTCCCCCTGCTCCTCTGCAGAGGGGTAGGGGAAGTTGAATTTTTTTTTCTGCTTGTACTAGACCATTAATGATGCATTGAATCACTTAGTAGATTAAAAGTTTTTTCTTTGCCTTCTTTGTAGTACCCAATCATGAAACTGCCTGCAACAGCGGTTTCAATTGGCACTTCACACTAAAACAAAGATTTTCCCCCCATATAATCTGTGTGATCCAACATTAGTCTAGCAGAGTCAAAGCATAACAATTTGACTTTACTTTCCCCGTTGATTTACCAATATCCTAAAGCAGCTTGCTTCTTAAGCCACTTTGTGATACTCGAAACTGACACTACAAAGGAGCCTTGGCGGCACTGCAAGGCTTAATTTCGGTCCAATCCCAGGGATCGCACATATTGGGAATGGACCAAATTAAAGCACAACAACCAGCACCCCAAAAATAGAAGCCCTTGATAGGGGCTCAAAAAAGGTGTGGGTTGCGATTGGCTGGGAGGAGATTGGGCGGCTCTAGTGATTCCATTGGGTGGTTGCCAGGGAAGAACCCTCATTATTGTAAGTCACCTTGGGTCCTTTTCCAAGAAGAAAGGTGGGGTAAAAATATTCAAAATAAACAAACAAACAAACAAACAGCAAACCAATCCGCACTGCACTGCACCCTACCCTGACATAACATACCAAACAGCAGGACAAACGCTCATTTGAACAAGACCTAAGTGTCAGTCCTAAAGAAGCCTGTTTGAATTAAGGGCACCCAGGGAGTTGACTTTCCAAACTCCCATTGATTCAAAGTGCCTTCTTTAATGTGATTTTACTACACCAAACAGCAGGATTTTGGCCATTATTTCTTCTCCTGGGAGGAGAAATGGGCAGAGCTTTTGATCATAAAGATCAGGATCCGCAGAGCAGCTTAAGTGCATAAGAACATAAGAACATATGAACATAAGAACAGCCATGCTGGATCAGGCCAAATGCCCCACCAAATGTGTCTGGCAGCGCACAAGACTAGATCTCTGTCTCCTGATACCACTCTCCTGCATCTGGTCCTTGAAGTACCCTGGTTTTAAGCCTGGAGATGACACATTTCCATCATGGTTTGTAACCTGTGATGGACTTTTCCTCCAGGAATCTGTCCAATCCCCTTTTGAAGGCATCCTGGCCAGATGCCATCACCACATCCTGTGGCAGGTAGTTCCACATACTAACAACACGCTGGGGAAAAAAATATTTTCTTTTGTCTGTTCTTACTCTCCCAGCCCTCAGTTTGAGTGGATGTCCCCTAGTTCTGGTATTTTGGGAGAGGGAGAAGAGCTTCCCTCTATCCACTTTACTCATGCCCTGCATTATTTTGTACATCTCAATCATATCCCCCCTCAAGTGCCTTTTTCCCAGACTAAAGAGCCCCAAATCCTGCCTTTCCTCACAAGGGAGGTCCCCCAGCCCAGTAATCATTTTAGTTGCTTTGTTTAGTTAGCTTAAACAAAGGCAACATGCCCTTCCTGTGCTCATGCTTTCTCAGGTCCCAATTAGGGCTTTTACACGAGTATGCCATTCTTAGTGAGAGAGTTGTTTGTGCTGCCTTTCATCTGGTGTGAAAACTGCATTCCATGCTGCATGTCACAGGAGTGCACAGAGATGAAGCGCTTGTACAGCACGCATGCACAAAACCATTAGTCTGTGCCGGACAAATGAATGGATCTCACCCAGCACGATCAGTTTCCTCCGCCATAGATCAGCAAGAAAGGGCGGATGGATCAAGGCACAGATACAGTTCACACCGATGTGTTAATTAAGAGTATTGCACAAGTCCTACGCTAGTAGTAGCAATAAGCCAAACAATGGTTTCCCAAGACAGAAAGACTGCATGGATATTTAGTTGGAATACTAGAGATATCAGTCAGGATGCATAACACCAGAGTGCAATTCTTTCGCTTCGACCAAATTCTTCCAGCTGAATTTCAAATTGCTTAACCACTTGCGGACTTAAAATAAAGCACATTTCCCTCTAAAACCTCTCCAGTACTGAAGTTGTGTGGGGGTTGTTTGTGGCGGGAGGGAGAGAGGAGACAGGGTAATTCTTTTTGGTGGTTTTAGTGGTAAATTCTTGGCAGCTGCTACCAATCTTCCTACAAGTTTCTCCTTTGACTGTGTGGGAAATTTTGCTTCTGGTCAGATGCAAGGCTATACAATACCCTTCTTAAAAGAATTATCGGCTGACTTCATCACGCCGGGCTCTTTCAAAGGCACTCTCTTTTTTTCGTGACTTCAGAGGAAAAAAATTCCAAGGAACAGAAAGTTTGGAGGAGTTTCTTGCTCTGTTTACCGCCGCTAACTCAATTTAAAAGAGAGAAAAAACGCCGCCTTTTGTTGCCCTTCAGCGGTGTTGCTCCATAGGCCCGTATTACAACTCGCCTCTCTCTCTCTCTCTCTCTCTCTCTCTCTTCTCCAACCAGTCCCGCAGCATTGAATGATGTCATGGGATCAGTTCAGAGAGATGAAAGGCAGAAAGCGGAACCCGCTGGCACTGGGGAAAGCTTCCAACACACAATCTGGGACGAGCACAGCTTGAGAACCTCAAAGAGAGGAAGGGAGGGAGGGAGGGAAAAGACAGAGAAGAAAAGTCTGCAGAGCCAGCCGTTGAGCGCCCGGGATCATGCCTGCTCCCAACTTCGCTGCAAAAAAAGGCGTGTAGGTGAACCTAGCTAGAGGGGTGAGTTTTTATTTCATATGCGGTGCGGGAAGTCACAGAGAAGGGAACTACAGCTACCTGCTGAAATAGAACGCTTTTTCTCCGGTCTCCAAAGCACAGCCTTTGATGTATGGCAAGAGATCACTGATCAGATTACAGGCATGTGGTTTCACTGCTGGTCTGCCTTTGATCTGCGTAGTTAATTTTATTTTCATGGATTTGGAGGTTGCCCGGGCTTGTGCTGACATACTTTGAAAAAAAGAAGAAGAAGAAGACGAGCAAATGAAGGCATTTAATACAGAAGCTCTGGTAGACTGAAATTCAGTTGCAGAAAAGGTGACTGTTGGATAAGTATCAGCGTCCATCAGGTACTGGCGATTTCTTTAAACTTTACCGTGTACTGTATTTAAGACTTGTCCTTTTTTTTTTTTTTTTTTTTTTTTACAAAAAAAGTGGAAAATCTAATTTGAGAGATTGGTTCTACTGAATGAAATAGCCACACAGCTCTTTGTAGTTTATAGCAAAGACCTATACAGTATTTCCGTGTCGGAAATCATTTAGCAACAGTTGTATGAGTAGAATCTTTTGTGCAAGAGTCGTTTAGGAATAATGTTTCTTAAAGCGTTCTGGGGTTGGTGGGTGGAATGCCATTATCACTGGTAGCTACAGTTAGTTCACTGTACTTTGCATTAAAAGATGAGGAGTCTATGTTGTTGCAGATGAAAAATACATAGCGAAATATGCCAAGATGAAGAATTGTTTCAATTCATTAAAAGAGTATACACTCATGACGTCAAAGCATCCCCACAACCTTTTAGGAGGAAACTAAAAATATTGTATTGAAATTATTTGAGTAGCATGGCTACTCATGTTGCACATTCATGCCAGTAATACAGTACTCAAATTATATCCTTAGGACCCTTTTGATATCCATAAGGCTCACCTCTAAGACTTAAGATTTAAGCAGGCATTCCCCCAAACATAATTGCAATTCAGTGTTCACCCATTAAATTTTGGGTTGACTGATTAGCCTGCCAATAATAATATATTGTTTTATGTCACTTTAATATTATTTTTATTTTTATTTTATTGTGTTACTGTTTTATGGTTTTATTGTATTAATTGTTTTAATCTGTTAATGGTTGTCAACCACCCAGAGTGACCTCGCTGCCAGATGGGCAGTATAGAAATTCAATAAATAAATAAATAAATAAATAGTCTGAATTAAGCCCCCACCCCCACCCCAAATATGAGTTTATTTGCTAAACTACATTGCTAAACTACCCTACATTGTAGGGTAGGTTATGGGTGCTATATTTTGGTTACAGGGTTTTCTTCTTTGACTACACAGTCCAAGAGCCTGGGTAATCCAGGCTGTATACTAGGTCAGGGTCTGAAACAGACAACATTCTCAGGACAACTTCAAAGAGAGAGGGAGATGCTGCAGATGTGTACCTAACTCTTTGTTTATGCATAAAATCTGTGTTCTTAATTGTACTTCTACTTTCTTGGTGGCCACAGTTTCCGTGCTATGCTTATTTACGCTGAAGTAGGCCTTGCTACCTAGTTTAGGATTACAGCATCAAGTTGCTGACTTGAAAGTAATATTTTGGGCCAGCCATGTGAAAAGAAGATTAGCATACTGTACAATGAATTGATTTATAGAATTTTAAACAGGAGAAGCCATATACGCTCTATTACATGCTCATTCATATTTTGATTACATGTTGCAGGTACTGTATTTGTATCTATAAGCATCTCTGTACCTGTGCCTGTGTGTAAATAAATAAATGAACTGGAGTTGTTTGAAGAACATCTATAAGATGGCCAGATCAGATTGCAAGCTTTTATTTTACAAGCATCTAAACTCAGAACATGTTCATGATCATCATCATAGAACCGCAGAACTGTTAACTGAGGACTCAGTTTACCGCCAAACATCTGTTAAGAGGGTTTTGATGGTTATCCTTGAAAATCCTGCCTCTCAAGAGAAGATCATGGCCATATTTTCCAGGACTCATAATCTTCTGCTTCTGTCTAATTGCTCAGACACTTGCAGAACACTTGATTGTTTGGTTAACTTAGGAGGCTGAAGGCTTTTAAAAACACAATAAGGGAGCAGTGTGTGGGTGCGTGAAGACTCAACACAAATGGATCTGTATTCTAATGAATTCTTCACATAGAGAAAATAGAGAAAACATTTAAAGTGTACTTTATTTTCCTCCTCTTTTTGTTAAAGTAAAAGCACCAATTTACAAGCATACCTTAATATGAAAAAGCAAAGTATTCCTTTGTGTCAGTTTCCCAAAGCCACATTACCAGCTTAAGTATTGGGCCCAGTCTTTGGTTTCTTTAATGCTTGCTAAAATATTTATTGAAGGAAATGATGTAACCAATCCTAGAGTATATATTGTGGTGGCCTCTTCAATGAATTTCATGCCTGCAAGAGAACATCATTTTGCCAAAGGGTATAATTTGTTAATTTAATAACCACAACTAAAATGATTGAGGCATCTCTGCATACCTTGAATCAGTTTATCAACTTACTTATGTACCACACCGTACAATCTTAAATCCCTTTGTTCTTTTTAAAATCAGTTTACTGCTCTTTGCTCCTAACAGTAGCATGCATAGTAAGTTAGCTTTCCTTTCAACATTAAGAATTTATCCCACTTGACTTACAAATGTGTTAAGCAAGTCTTACCACACTCACTTCTATTTTAGATTTGTAGCGATCTGTGATCAATTCTTCCTTCAATATTTCTATTATGTCTCCCTTTTCCTAATAGATATTCTTCCTTCAACAGTGTTATTCTTTCCTTCAAGGAGGACTGTTTTAATATACAATGATTCATCAAGAGTTTTAATGTATGTAAATATCATTATTAAAAACTCTTAAACTGTAAAATAATGGTACATTATCAATTTACAGTGCAGTAGTACCTTGTATAAAGGAATTAATTCGTTCCACATGAAATTATGTTAATCAAATTTTCCTTTGTACAAATTTCCCATAGGAATGCATTGAAAACAGAGTAATCCCTCATTGCAACCACTTTTATGTTATACGGAGTTGCCCCATAGATGATTCTGTTAAGCAAATTTCCCCTCTCTCCGGAATTTTTTATTTATTTTATTTATTTTATTTTATTATGTTATACAGATTTTATGTTATACAAACCATTTGTTATACAAGGGTCCACTGTATTGAAATCTGGCATGTCTAGATTGTTTATAGTGGTGTTAAAATGCAAGTAATTGTAAGGACCAATGGATCCCAGTCTCAGGTCCCCAGCTGTTCTTGTCTACAAATCCTGGCCAGAACAGCTTGTCGTTGGAGTTGGAAATTTCTGGGAGTTTCAGTCTGAGGACATCTGAGAACCCAGGGTTGGAAACCACTGGATAAATAATACATGTACTCTATATAAATATAGCTTGCAGAAAAATTAGCATTGCTTCTATAAGAAAACAACAAAGAATGTCTTCCATAAAACCAGTGAGAAACCTTCATTTTACTAAAAATTAACAACATAAGAAGAGCCATGCTGGGTCAGGCCAAAGGCCCATCTAGTCCAGCTTCCTGTATCTCACAGTGGCCCCACCATATGCCTCTGGGAGCGCATGAGACTAGATATCTGTCTCCTGCTACCACTCCCCCACATCTGGCCCTTGAAGTACCCTGGTTTTAAGCCTGGAGATTACACATCTCCATCATGGTTTGTAACCTGTGATGGGTTTTTCCTCCAGGAATCTGTCCAATCCCCTTTGAAAGCATCCAGGCTAGATGCCATCACCACATCTTGTGGCAGGGAGTTCCATAGACTAACAAAATGCTGGGTAAAAAAATTTTTCTTTTGTCTGTTCTTACTCTCCCAACCCACAGTTTGAGTGGCTGTCCCCTAGTTTTGGTATTTTGTGATAGGGAGAAGAGTGTCCCTCTATCCACTTGACTCATGCCCTGTGGATAGAGGGACACTCTTCTCCCTCTCACAAAATACTAAAACCAGGGGACATCCACTCAAATTAGATTAATCCATTAGATTAGAATTTCTCAAAATAATTGGGCATAGCATATTCATGCCAAGTTGATAATCCTAATAGAGTGAAGCTTGATATGGCAACCAAAATGGATGTCACTGTTATGTCAAACCACATATGCATTTTATTCGTTTTTAAAATCTTTACATCATTATTCTTTCCAGTTACAAAGAGTGGGGCTTTTTACAGTCAAGGTACACTCTTTACACATATACTGGGTTTTTCGTACCCAGCACATATACATTATTTGCAAAGAGATGTGCATCTGTACAGTATTAGAAATCAGGGTTGTCAACCCTTTAGCGTGTATTCCTCTGCATATCTGCTCAGAAGCAATTTCAGAAATTATTTCCAGGTAAACTGACAGAGGACTATAGAGGTTGCTGCTCGATCTGAAAAATAGGGACACTCTTAATTTCCATTTTCAATTTATTATGATTGCAACCCACCAGATAAAGTACAGTATATCTTAGCTTGCAACTGGCTACTGAGATTTGCTGTCACTGCTTAAATTTGTCCTGCATTGATTCATCAGGAAAAGCTTCAGATGATTAATCTACTAATTAAATGTTGCAGCCTTAGTATACATAATTGCTTCAAAGTACCCAAACCATTCAGATCATGTAAATGTCCAACTCAGCAAATATAACGGTCACAAGTCAATATAGTGGTACTTGGTATAAAGGAATTAATTCGTTCCAAATGAAATGCTGTTAAGCAAATTTTCCTTTGTCCAAATTTTCAATAGGAATACATTGAAAATGGATTAATCCTTATCATGACCATTTTTCTGTTGTATGGATTCGCCCCATAGGCGATGCTGTTAAGCGATTTCCCCCTATCTCCAGAAATTATTTTCTTTAAGCGGATTTTCTGTTAAACAAACTGCTTGTTATACAATGGTCCACTGTATAAGCAAGTTTTGCTTGCTTATTTCTATATTTCATTTGTATGCTGCCTTTTGTGTATTGATTTTCATAAGCATTAAAAAGGTAAAGGTAAAGGTTCCTCCCACACATGCGTGCTAGTCGTGTCCAACTCTAGGGATGGTGCTCACCTCTGTATTCAAGCCAAAGAGCCAGTGCTGTGCAAGTCCATGGCTACGTGGCTGGCAGGGCTGCAAGGAACCATAAGCATTAAGTGTGCCCAATTTGGTAGTGAAGTGTCACCTGCAATTTTCACTCACAAATTGTCTTACCATAATTCTTCTTGGAATAAAATCAAATATCACCACAACTGAAGATGAGGCAATAAAAATATTTTGACTACAGAAACAGATACCACTCTTTCCACATATAGTTGTGGAAAGGGTTACTTAACCCTTACCAGGGTTGCTTAAACATAATGAAGGTTCACCTTGCTAAAGGAGAAACATGTCTTTCTAATGGTTGGAATATCAGACTAAGAATATTTGATTTAAAACCTCCGTTCAGACAAGAGTAATCACCAGGTACTTTGGGCACCTCACGTACTTTCAAATTTACAGTACATTATTTCTGTGCTGTCTTAAACCTATGTTCTCAGGTATACATCAAAGCTAAACATGAATGAAAAATAAGTGCAACAAATCTATAAAATGTATAAGCAGTAAAAATGATGTGACCTCCAGACCATCCTGAGAGATGACCCGGAACAGGATCTTAAGATCTGTGAAACTTTTAAATCTAAACCTATAGTTATGGGCCTCAAGCCATTAAGGGCTTTACAAGACAAGCAATTCGAATTTTGCCTGCAAGCAAACTAGGATTTAATGAAGCTAGCAAAGCAACACTGGCTGAAATCCTGATGCTTACCACAGTAAGTCACACTAGAGTAGGACCATTGAGACAGTGCGGATTGGGTGAATCATGTCCTGTGAATCTCATAGATTGAAATGGGCCTGTGCTGAGTGAGACTTACTTTAGCATTGTAGGTTACAGTTAGAGTACATGTAACCCTATTTGAATCTATAAGGTTCACAGAGTCGACTCACTAAATCCCTCCCTACTTGTTCAGTAGAGTTATGGTAGCATGACTGACTGCACTAAGCAACAAGATTTCAGTCACTGTGGTATGCTTAAATAATTGCAGTTAGGTACTGTAGTTTTATCTAGATACAGTAGTGCAATTTCAGTGGTCTATTCAGAAAATAAAATGGGGTAAAACTATCATGCGCTCTAGGTTCCTTGAAGGAAGCCTAAGATACAAATGTAATAAATACACATATCAGTAGGAAACTCAAAATAGAGATGACACGACTAGAAGCAGTGCAAAAAAAGCTATTTTAAAAAGCACAAAAAGTCAAGTGATTGAGCTTTTAATGGGCCTTTTTCATAAAGGATTTAACTGTAATACCTGGCACTTATAAAACTATAGACTTCCAAGATACTACACAAACATTATTTAATCCCCTGCATAAAGTTTTCAACAAAACTGATTTCAAGAGACACATGAACATATATTTTTTTACTTAGCAGTGTGAGTAATTATTGATTCCTTTCTATAATCAAACTGTCTCCAGTGTCACCATAAACATATTTTAGAACCAGTAGAAGTAAAGATTGCTAAAACACTCTGCAATATAATATTGACATCAACTTCCAACAGTTGTCATAACAAGGATAGATCTGTCTTTAGAGATGTCTCACTTTCTGAGCTTACACAAACTATATTGCAGATATTTTTGCTATATGATAAGGATATTTCCAAACTGGAAATATGTCCCCACACAACAGGGAGGTACCTGCATGTAGGAGGAGACTGTAGGAGTTACAGAAGCCCCCCTCCAAAAAAAAAAAAAAAAAACCCCCAAAGTGCCATTTAAGATTGTTTTAGAATTGCCAAAATTAGCCCTATGTGTACTAAGCATACAAAGTGGCCATGGAGGAGAACTTTGCCGATACCCTGAACTACCAGAAAGGCAAGACAGTCCTAAAGCAAACCATGCCTCAGTTAGCTCAAGAGGCAAAATTATTATTAAACTGGTTATGATACTTTGGGCGCATTAAGAAAAGGCAAGATTCTCTGGAAGAGGCAATAATGCTGGTAAAAGTGGCAGCAGGAAAAGAGGAAGACCTAATAATGGTGTGGATTGACTTCCTAAAGGAAGGAACAGACTTAAGAGCCAAGCAGGGCTGTTGACCACAGGGTGTGTTGGAGATCTCTCATTCATAAGCTCACATAAGATGAAGGCAACCTGAAGGAAGGAAGAGTTCCACTGGGAGAAAGAGTAGATGAGGTAGGATAGGAATTGCAACATAGAATAGTTAGACAGGTAGTACAGGAACACCTGGAAACACTAAATGAATTTAAGTCTCCCGGGCCAGAGGAATTACACCCAAGGATATTAAAAGAACTGGCAGAAGTAATTTCATAACCATTGGCAATAATCTTTGAGAAGTCCTGGAGAACAGGAGAAGTCCCCATAGATTGGAGGAGGGCGAATATTGTCCCCATCTTCAAACAGAAGAAAGAAGAGAACCCAAATAATTATAGCTCCATCAGCTTGACTTCATTTCCTGGAAAGATCTTAGAGCAGATTATTAAGCAGACAGTCTGTAATTATTTAACAAGCAATGCTGTCGTTCCTAGAAGTCAACACAGGTTTCTCAAAAACAAGTCATGCCAGACTAATTTGATTGCTTTCTTTGACAGATTTACAGGCCTGGTGGATAAGGGGAATACTGTGGATATTGCTTATCTAGATTTCATTAAGGCCTTCAGTAAGGTTCTCCATGGTATACTTGCAAAGAAGTTAGTAGAATGTGGTATAGATAGTGCTAGTAATAAGTAGATTTAGAATTGGCTGACTGATCACACTTGGAGAGACGTGATCAGTGGGGTGCCCCAAGGTTCTGTTCTGGGTCCAGTGCTATTAAATATCTTTATTAATGACTTGGATGAAGGAATAGAAAGTATGCTGATTAAATTTGCAGGCGATACCAAATTGGGAGGGGTTGCCAATTCCCTAGAGGATAGATGAAAATCCAAAAAGACCTTGACAGTTTAGAGTGCTGGGCCAAAACTAACGGAATGGATTTCAACAGAGGGAAATGTAGGGTGCTGCATCTGGGTAGAAAGAATGAATTGCACAGATATAGGATGGGAGATACCTGACTGGAAAAGTCAATGCAATTCTTGGTCGCATCAACAGAAGCATAGTACCACTCTGTTCTGCTCTGGTCAGACCCCACCTGGAGTACTGTGTCCAGTTCTGTGCACCCCAGTTTAAAAAGGATGTTGACAATCTGGAATGGATCCAGAGGAGGGAGGCCAGGATGGTTAAAGGTCTGGAGAAAATGTCTTCTGAGGAGTGGCTTAGGGATCTGGGAATGTTTAGCCTTACAAAAAGAAGGTTGAGATGGGATATGATAGCCATGTTTAAATATTTGACAGGATGTCATACTGAGGAGGGGACTGGTATGTTTTGAATGGATTTGGGGCAATGGTTTCAAACTACAGGAAAAGAGATTCAATTTAAACATTAGAAGGAACTTCATGATGGTTAGAGTTATTTGGCAGTGGAATACGCTGCCACTGAGGGTGGTGAAGTCTCATTCTTCAGAGGTTTTTAAGCAGAGGATGGGTAACCATCTGTTGGGAGTACTGTGATGGGGGTTCCTGCATGGCAGGGGGTTGGACTGGATGGCCCTTGAGATCTGTTCCAACTCTATGATTCTATGATGGCACGTAAGAACAGAAGCATGTGGAAACATGGCAGATCCCTAGTGGGATAAAATTATGTCATCACGCCTGCTGAGACAATTGCAGCCAAACTAAAAGTAGAAATGTTATGTGTTGTGTTAAATATTGCTGGCTAGCTGGTTGGCATAAAGGTGGTGAACTGTGCATGAGAACTACATAGCCTTGTTTCCCTTTGTTGTTGGGCTGTGGAAGATAGACTGAATAGCTAAAAAGAGAATTATCTTTAGCCAAACTTTTCCATTTTCAGAAGAGAGTCTTCATCCTTCCATACAAAATTCTATCCCTGGTTTTCCAACAGCCTCACCAAAAGAATATTCTTGTTTGTATTATCCAACAGCAGACTCTTCGGAAGTAAATGCAAACCACCTTGAGACATGTCACAAGACGCCAGTCAATTTCCCTAACTGCCCTGAGTTGAAATATTGCTCTCTAGATCTAGGAATAGACAAATGCCTCTCTTGATCTTGTATGCATTACATTTTCAGAGCACATCTGTTGCATTACTGGAGTAGGCAAGCAAAAGAAAGCAGCATCTGTCCTCCCACTTGCCCTCTTTGGCTGCTTTTACATGGCCACTAAAATCTGCAGCAAACGTTGATCCGGATCACACACACACACACACACACACACACACACACACACACACACACACACACACACACACACCAGAGTGGTCACGTGGTTGATGTCGCGGGTCAAGTGTTCCCATGGTCGTGTTTTGAAAATCCACAACCGTTCTGATAGCATGACTGAGAACCCCAGCAAAGACACCATAATGGGGGCAAAAAGGTTTTGGTGCAGATTTTCCATGTTCTCATGGACTCGAGTAATGGTTTAAAATCCGCATCAAAACAGCAACAAGGATTTTACCACCTCGAGACCAGGTACTTGTAAAATGTGCTGGGTTGTGCTTAAGTGGGCGTGGTCATACTTTATTTTTTTAAAGTCTGCTGCTCATGGGAAAATGATTTTATGCTCAGCATCTGTGAGCACTTTGCAGCGGATTTTAGTGGTGGTGTGAAAACGACCTTTCTCAAGGCACCAAGGCAGAGAGGACTGAGTCTGTGTTTTTTTCCTTTAAGATCTACAGGTCCATCAACATAAGTAAAAGATTGGCAGCAGAAAGTGAAAGCAGCTCATCTTTTCACTAGTAGAATATTGAGTTACTGGGTGGTGATGTTGTCAAGATGAACCTCGGTGAACCAGGTGATCCCTGGATTTCCTTCCATAGGAAGACGTCTAACAAAAGTTATCAGTAGCTGCCATTGCCTTTGACCCAAACTCCATGTTACAAATAGCTAACCTATCAGGAAATCTTGCTAATGCTCAAGACATGGGATTCAGGAGGATCAACGCTGAGAAACCAGACTTGTTAACAAAGTTGTGCTCAGTTCAGGAAGACCAATCACAAAACAGAATGGACTAATTTGCAATATAAAGGAGGCGAGAAAAGCTATTTCTATAATCATACCCTTTTTGTAATTTTTGCAGCTCACTTTACCCGTCTTCATTTGGAAGGCTAGAACAGAAAGTATTAAGTTCAACAGGACCATCCAGAAGAGTAGAAAAAGTGAAATGAGGCAGTAATTCTCAGAAAATCATTTCTTACTTAGCCCCTGTCTCAGGTGACATGTTGAGTACATGTTGAGTACCTTGATGAGTCCTCCCTGAGGGCAGTTGTGCAGGCCCTGGTGATCTCAAGGATCGACTATTGCAATGCCCTCTACGTGGGGTTGCCCTTGACCCTGGTCCGGAGGTTACAGCGGGTCCAAAATGCGGCGGCCAGGCTGGTGGTGGGTGCTCGTAGATACGAGCACATCACCCCAGTTCTGGTCCGCCTGCATTGGCTTCCCGTTGTCTTCCGGATCAGGTTCAAGGTCCTGGTTTTGATTTTCAAAGCCCTCCACGGCTTGGGACCAGGATACCTGGCGGAGCGCATCTCCCAGAGGGCATCCGGATCTAGACCCACGAGATCGTCGCAGGCGCGCTCATTGAGAGTGGCCACACCCAGAGAGGCGCGGAAAACGCTCACGCGGAACCGCGCCTTCTCTGTGGTGGGGCCCTCTCTTTGGAACCATCTTCCTTCCGAGCTGCGCCTGCTGGAGTCCCTGCCCGCCTTTAAGAGGGCTCTGAAGACCTACCTCTTTACAGAAGCTTATGGTGACCTTATTAGTTGGGTTTTTTTTTCTTATCACCTGCCGCCATCTTGTTCTCCGCTGTATTTGCGTGGAGATTTTTTTTTATGCTTTTGATCGTTGATCGCCGCCCAGAGTTCCCGTTAGGGAAGATGGTGCGGGATATAAGTCTTTAAATAAATAAAATAAATAATAAAATCATTTCTTACTTAGCCCATCTCAGGTGACATGTTGAGTAGAAGGAAATTTCCTGGGCTCACCGAGAGGGAGGTAGAACGTTAACAAATAAGGGGATGAGGTGGCTTCTTCTACAGTTAACCGATATGTGCTATATTATTCTGTGGTGGTGAAAAAGCTTACAGAGGTACCCTCACCAAATGTAGATTCAATCAAGGAGATTCAAAGCATTTCAACAATATTTATCAGCAACATCTATATGCCACAATTCTTCTAATTCTTCTAATGAATGCAACCTTGTCAGATAGGTCCGGCTGACAATGGGGACCAGAATTTAGATATCCAACTTAGTGCTCTAACCTAATTGGCTCTTGACATTAGCAATTAGCAAGATGTCCCATTTCTATACTAAGACGCTGGCAGTGCAATCAGAGCCCATTTCACCAAACAGAGAGCCACCGACTGCCTTGCTTATCTCTTTAGCATACAGGGCTAGAACTGCATTAATCCTCAAGGTTTTCTTGGAGTCATTTTCCATGATCAGGCACTATGGCACAGACATAGGATGGGAGATACTTGGCTGGAAAATAGTACCTGTGGAAGGGATCTGGGAGTCTTGGTGTATCACAAATTGAACATGAGTCAGCAGAGTGATGCAATGGCCAGAAAAGCCAATGTGATTCTTGGTCGCATCAACAGAACCAAGGGAAGTGATAGTACTACTCTATTCTGCTTCAGTCAGACCCCACTTGGAATACTGTGTCCAATTCTGTGTGCCTCAATTTAAAAAGGATGTTGACAACCTCCAGTGGGTGCAGAGGAGGGCGACCAGAATGGTTGAAGGTCTGGAGGAAATGTCTTATGATGAACAGCTTAAGGAACTGGGAATGTTTAGCCTTTCAAAAAGAAGGCTGAGGGGGGAATATGATAGCTATGTTTAAATATTTGAAAGGATGTCATATTGAAGAGGGAACAGGTTTGTTTTCCATGGCTTCAGAGACTAGGACTCAGGGCAGTGGTTTCAAACTACAGGAAAAGAGATTCCATTTGAACATTAGGAAGAACTTCATGACAGTTAGAGCTGTTCGGCAGTGGAATATGCTGCCACAGAGGGTGGTGGAGTCTCCTTCTTTGGAGGTTTTTAAGCAGAGGCTGGATGACCATCTGTCGAAAATATTGTGATGGGGTTCCTGCATGGCAGGGGGTTGGACTGGATGGCCCTTGAGGTCTCCTCCAACTCTATGATTCTATGATTCTGTGAAATCTCATGAAGTGTCCTAAAAATGCAGTGGAATATATTACAATTCATACCATGCAACAAGAGCTGTTATGTGTACTGTATTAACAAAACTCACCAGGGAAGGTTGCTTCTAGAGAGTTAATATTCCTAGCAGTCAACAGTTAAGTACTTAATAAAAACTTTGTAGATGATCTTGAATTATGTGCATTCAATCTGTCCCAGGAACATGCCACAGCCTTCTGTACACAATCATTTGACACAATATTGCCACAGACAACAAGGGATCAGGGTTACTATCACCCAGACCATCTGAGGCAGTATTTGTAGAAAGCAGATGGCATTCCCAGGATACGATGACCCTTATTACACTGCAGAGATACATAATGCAGTTTATAATTCTAGTTAATAACCTCTGTGGAGCTCTTATTTCCGTTGTACCATCATAAATGTATTTACTTATACTCAAGGTTCCTCTAATGAGTTCATAGCAGTTTAAATAGCTCTGTTCATGGTCACCTGATCTTCACATCAATCCTGTCATGAGTTTGAGTTTCAGTTCTGTGCCATGTTGAGGCTCTGAATTGCTTTAACACATCAAACTAGTACAAAATAGCTCTGAATTTTATCATGTATTCAGACAAATATCCAAATGCATTGGTATTAACAGTTAGAAGTATATTGTACCTTGTTCACAAACTGCAGGGGCAGTGTGAGAAATGTAAAAAATACGGCAATCTTGCTTGTGATTCTAGATTGCTTCAGTTTTATGACAGAGCAATCTTGTACAAATGTGACACAAAAACAAGCCTCCGTCTCGTTGTGTGTCATGACCTTTGCTTGTAGATATGTTCTCGGGATCATTAGATTAAGATTTGTTTCAGAGGAACTGCTATGAGTTCCTATTCTGAAGCTAAATGGAATGGTCTCCAATCTGAAGTTAGCCTGGCCCCTTAATTGGGGATCTTTCAACCATCTCTGAAGACCTGGCTCTATAACATCTTAACGAAGTGTTTATTTCAGTGCGGTATAGCCAGTTCGCCTTACTCCTAAACTTTTATTTTTAGTCAATGTCATTTTTTAAATTTCTATGTTTGGCGTTAATTCTGATTATTATTTTTGCACATGTCCCTGGTTTTTTGTTTGTTTATTTTAGATCGTTATTTATTATATATGTTGTGAACTGCCAAGGGGTGTGGCCTTGATAGCAAGGTGGGCAGTATAAAAATCAAACCAATCAATCAAATAGAAGGAAAAAAATCAAGGATGTTCAACAAAAGCCAGTTTCGAAGTGTTTTTCTTTAATTTAAAAAAACCTGTCCATACAAGGTGAGAAGGGGGAGGAAAGGATCCCTACCCCAGAGAGAGAGAGAGAGAGAGAGAGAGACAGACAGACAGACAGACAGACAGTGGATGGACCCCCATGTTCAAAACACACACACACACAGAGAGAGAGGGGGTGGACCCCCATGTTCAACGCACACACACAATGGGCCCCCATGTTCAACAGAGAGAGAGAGCGCGCTTTTGCTTCCCTCACTCTGGTCTCTTCGAGTTTTGAGCCTTGCCGCCTCCTGGGCGGGTCACGTGCCCTAGGGGCTGGTGATTGGCTCCTGCTTCATGGGGGGGGCGGGGAGGGTGGGGAGGGGAGGGGCGCGGTGGGAGGTTGCCTAGGAGACGGAAGATTGCCTATGGGGCAGAAGGAGGGCCGGGAAAGGGGAGGGGGTTGTCAGCCGGCCGGCGGGCGAAGCAGGCGAGGGTGCGCCGTGGCTGGGAAGGGAGCCGCTGGTGTGGCCACCGGGCGACTGCTTTCGAGGGAGCCCCTTGCCATCATTCCGCTGCTTCTCTCGTTAACGGTGGGTTTCTGCCACGGTCTCCTTGTGCTCCTCCTCCTCCTCCTCCTCCTCCGAGCCACGGGGCCGGCGGGAAAGAGCTGGCCAGACGGGCTCCCGGTCCGCGCGTGGGGAACCGATGGCAAAGCTTGGCCAGATCCGTACCGTGAGGATGAAACGTGGGAGCGACCCGGGTGGGAAGCAGATGGGATGCAGCCACCGCTGGAGATGAGAGATTGGGTAGCCCGAAGCAGGCGCCTGGGGGTTGTTTGCACACTTGCTGGGATCCTCCTCTGGTGGGGTTTTTTTTTCCTGCAGTGCAACCGGATCTAGGAACTTGGGGTGCATTGCCTTGGTTTTAAATAACAAGAATAGCGTTTTATGCCACTCCGTCGTTTTGTTGGGGTTCCACGGGTGTGTTGCTTTTGTTATTCTTTGTGTAGATTTTGCCATGCTGTTGTGTTAGGTATGTTTTAGTGTGGGCGATTGCTGAATCCTTCCCACCTCTGCCATTAAGGCTTTCCTTTGTGCATATTGATTTGGAAGTCAGCTTTTCTTACCATTAGGTACTTATGTGTAGAGGATTTTAGCTGCTAATGCTAAATCCCGAGGTTGCCAGAGAGCTGCAATTCCCTGGCTAAAGACAGAGGATAAGCCAGTGATGGCTGGAGGACCACATCTTGCCCACTTCAACATTTGTTGTCCCTTGTTTGACAGTACATGTACAGTCCATGGCTGTATGCTGGACATGAACATCAGTGTAAAGAGGCTGTGTATTTTATTTTATTTATTTATTTATTTATTTATTCAACTTATATGCCGCCCACTACCCAAGGTCTCTGGGCGGCTTACAATCCAAAGAATAAAACAATTTAGAATAGTTAAGAGTAAAATATCAATAAATCATCAATAAAAACCTTACACTAAAATCATTATTCTAAAATTGTCATCAGCGGACCCACAATCTATATTATATCAATTAAAAACCTTCTGGAACAGGAAGGTTTTTACCTGGCGCCGGAATGTAATCAGTGTTGGCGCCAGGTGGATCTCGATCGGGAGGGCATTCCATAGCTTGGGAGCAGCTGCCGAGAAGGCCCTGTGTCTACAGGCCATCCCTCTCACCTCCTTGAGGGATGGCTCTTTCAAAAGGGCCCCCTGGCTAGATCTTAATTGCCGGGTAGGTTCGTATGGAAGGAGGCGATCCTTCAGGTATCTAGGTCCTAAGTCGTTTAGGGCTTTGTATGTCAGAACAAGCACTTTGAAATCGGCTCGGGCAGCAACTGGTAACCAATGAAGGTTACGCAGAATCGGCGTGATGTGATCCCTGGCGGCCCCACCACTTACCAGCCGCGCCGCGCGATTCTGATCTGATTCTGATTTTATTGGAAAGGAAGTGGAGATGGATGATCACCCACTTCCCAGAGGCATCACAAGCCCACTGTCTGAAACAGCATGGTTTCAGAAAAAGCAGTGTCTGCTCTTGATATACTGCCCCTTGGTGCTTAGTTCAGTCCCACCAAACTGTTGTTGTGTTCTACTGCAGCTGATCTTAATTCTTGGGCTGCTGATTTGCAATGTGTATTTCAAGGTCATTTTGAACTATTTAGCAGTACAGTACCTTTAAACCGACACAGTTTAATGCTCTGCGTAGTACATTTTCTGTGCATTACGCCCAGATAAGTTAAGTGTCCACTGGATTGAAGATTTAGCTCTACACCAAGAAGTGCAGATTGAGTGTAAGATGGTTACAGAGTACATGATCAGCATCCTATCGGATGGTTTTATTTCCCTTTAATACCCTTTTCTCATCCCTTGCTAGTTACATTAAGGTTTAAAGAACCTAAAAGGCTTAGTTTTCCTCCTGTCATTCTTTGAGAGATATTGTAGCAAGTATTCTAATCCATATTTATGTTACAAAACAGACAGGTAGCATGTTTGAACCATTGTGTTTTATTAGAGGGAAGAGTGGTTTGGGAAACACTTAAAGAATGAAGGGAGTTTGCCTTGTCACATTTAGTTGATTACTGTTTGTTTTGGCTTGATTCCTAAAGGTGACATATTTTTGTGTTGTTTTTGATAGCAATTAGGACAATTTTTGTTCAAAGGAAAGGTGCAGTCTTCTGGGCCTGTTGTACAGCCTAATTGATATTGTAACAGATTATTTTGTTTTCAAATGTAATACAGTACTTATCTTCCTTTTTTTGCTGAATCAGATTAAAAAGTCCCACTGTTAGGAGAAAGATTAGGTGAAGACATGGATTAAACAAACAAACAAACAAACAAATACAGTTTAAGAACTGTCATGAGCCTGCAATAATGTAGGAGGTTAACATACATAAGGAGCTGCCTAGATGCCCTAAGCACATCTGATCTCGCCTGATTTCAGAAGCTAAGCAGGGTCAGGCCTGGCTAGTACTTGGATGGGTGACCACCAGGGAATACCAGGTGCTGTAGGCGCCTGGAGTAGGAACTGGCAAACCACTCCAGTATTCCTGCCAAGAAAACTCCATGGAAATGAGTTGGTCACAACTGTAACGACACAACATACATATTACATACATAACATACATAAAAGTGACATACAGAACATTGAAACACTCATAGTTTGAGTGGCATTTTGTGCCATGGGACTGCTGGAAGTGGGCTTGTGTCTTATAATCTTTGAAAATACAGTGGACCCTCGTATAACAAATGGTTTGTATAACATAAAATCTGTACAACATAAACATTATGGAGATAGGAGAAATGTGCTTAACAGAATCGTCTATGGGGCGAATCCGTACAACATAAAAATGGTCGCACCCGCGATTAGGGATTGCTCTGTTTTCAATGCATTCCTAGGGGAAATTTGAATAAAGGAAAATTTGCTTAACATAAATTCATTTGGAACAAATTGATTCCTTTATACAAGGTACCACTGTATACACATGGTGATACATAAAGAACTGTGAGCTCCAGGGCTCATCTGAGTCTGGAACTAAACAAAGTTATGTTCTTATGTTCTTAAAGTTTGCTGTCATTTCAAGTCAAAATCCAGTTTTTGTCATCTAGCTTCCTTCATTTCAGTAGTATAATTTAGTAACATGGAAAGTCACTATCTTCCTGTGTTGTTAGTTGGGAATAGAAATGCTTTTTGATATACTGTAAGTAGACAGAATATAAACCAGTAAGTCCAAATTTGTCTTACACCTACCTTTGCTGTGTTTAAATACTCAGTTCTCAAAAGGAAAGAACTGCTAAACAGGATTGCAAAACACTGCAGCATAAGAGTGCAGTAATTTCAGGCAACCAGTAATTTTGATGCAGTCATTTTAATATAGCTGTAGACCCAGGCAGTTGGAGCTCAGGTTCCTACTATGCTTCCTGGGAGAGGGACCAGCTGAGAAGTATGGCTAAGGGGGTGAAGTTCCCTGCCACTGTGCAACCTTAGGTGAGCTGCACAGTCATAGAGTGCTACCAAAAGGAGGTACTGGTAAGCCCCTTTTGTGCTAGAAAACCTTGAAAGAGTCCCCATTCATAATTGACTTGACAGCAAACAATTATTATTACTTGCCTTCAGGAATAATAACTGATATAGTTAAGCCTGTCCCAAGACCATAATCATTTAATGAAGGAATGGAAATGGGGAACATCTGGTAGAACATTTTTCCATACATGTATCACTGCTTTGTCATATGGCTTAACACTGTTACTTAGGAACTGAAAGAACTACACTGTTAGTCTATGTGCATAGGGAGCAGATGTGTTTCCATGGTGGTAAAACCAACCAGTTATCTGCAATTCAGTAAGCTGTTTTTGAAACAAAGGGAATTTGAGAAACAGTGTTCAATAAGACATGAGGACCTGACGTTCACCAAAATATTTGCCCCCATCCAGGCCATATCCAAGTTTGGGGCATCCCTAAAGTAGCACTCTGTCTCCTATTAATTGTCTTCTTTTTCAGTTGGGGGGCTATGGATACTATGGAATAAATATCCCATGGACCAAACAACTTGGTAGCCTTTGGGAAAGAAAGTGTCTAGGAAGAACAGCCAATACTAAGCAATCTCTCTCCATCTACACAGGAATATTTTAATATTATTTCATGGATAATGTTCTTATTTGTGTTAATATTTTTGTGTACTGGTCATTAGAGGTTGTCATTATATATCCTGTTAATATTTTTGTGTACTAGTCCTTAGAAGTTGTTGTTATATATCCTTAGAGGTTGTCGTTATATATCCTTAGAGGTTGTCATTATATATTCAGGATATATAATGACAACCTGCAAATTTAACACACACATGCATATAAAATGACCATTTTTTAAAAGGAAACCACAGCTAGGGATATAGAATGCATAATGGTATTATTTACGATAGATCATTTATAAATAATTTATCCCTATGAAGTCTTGAGTTCTTACAAAATATTATAAGTTCATAAGATTTTTATTTAAAAAGACTAAGCTAAGCAAAACATTTGTTACAGTTGTACATTAGATTAACTGTTCACTCTCCAGGTGGCCACTCTGAGGGAGGCCCGGAAGGTTTCTACCCGGAAGTGGGCCTTCTTGGTGGCTGCCCCGGCGCTTTGAAACTCTCTGCCCACAGAGATTAGGCGGGCGGAGTCTCTGCTGGCCTTCAGGAAACCACTAAACACCTGGCTCTTTAGGGAAAGCTTTGGCTCCCGAGTGCACCATGGTTTGTTGTTACTTTGTTTGTATTGTTTTTCCAGCCTTTTCTTGCCGGACTTTGTCTTTGTGTTTGTGGTGTGGATGTGGTCGTCTGTTTTATCGTTATCTTTGTTGTAACCTTATTGGTTCTTAGTGTTGTCTGGTTTCCTTTCTGGATAGTTTGTTTTGTTATAATTCGTTGTAGACTGCCCAGAGTTCCCACGGGAAAGTCAGGCGGTCAATAAGTGCAAATATAAATAAATAAATAAATATACTTGCCCTTGTGGAAAACTGGGACTCCACACTGTAAACCTGTATCTTTATAAGGAGGATGACTACTGTATATCCATCACAGGTTTAAATGTTTTATTTATTTATTTATTTATTTATTTATTTATTTATTTATTTATTTATTTATTTATTTATACAACTTATATGCCGCCCACTACCCAAAGGTCTCTGGGCAGCTTACAATTAAAACGAACTGTTAAAACAGTTAAAACATCAAAAAGGCAATGGACAATTAAAACAATAAAAATATTCAAACACAAAACACTAAAATTGTTACCAGGACCCACAATCTATGTTAGTTAAAAAACGTCAGAAACAGGAAGGTTTTTACCTGGCGCCAAAATGCCATCAGTTTTGCCGCCAGGCGGATGTCACTTGGGAGGGCGTTCCATAACCTGGGGGCAGCTGCCGAAAAATATGAATTAACCTTATTTCCTGATCTGCATTTTAAATGACCCAAACATCTTTTTCCCCTATCTATATTAAGCTTCAGTGTGCTCATTCTCACCTAGTCCACTTGTGACATCATGGGCAATGTTGGACAAAACAGAAGCTTGAAAGACCTCATAGGCCAATGATGGCGAACCTTTTAGGGACCGAGTGCCCAAACTGCGATTCAAAACCCACTAATTTTTCGCAAAGTGCCAATACAGCAATTTGACCTGAATACAGGTGGCTGTGAAGAGGCAATGTCGGGTGCCCACAAAAGGGCTCCGAGTGCCACCTTTGGCACCCGTGCCATAGGTTTGCCAACACTGTCATAGGCCAATGTCAACACTGTTCAGCATCCTCATACTCCAGAATGTCTACTGTCCCTTTGTTTATCTTCACAGATAAACAGAATATTAAGAGTGGGTTTCCTTGGAAAGTGAGGAGAATTCCAGTTTACAAATCCTTCTTCTGAGCCCTGGAAGGTTATTATGTGTATGGAACTGGTAAAAACACTCCTTAACTATCTCACTTACCTTAACATTCCTATTAGGCTTGCTAAAAGTCACTTCTGACACAACAGCAAAAATTACTAATATTTAACAATAGAAAGGAAGTATCTGAATATGTGGACAGACCAATTCTGGTCATATTTTATTCTCTGTATATACCAGGAAAAGAAAGTCTGAGTGGCTTGTTTCCAGCTGACATCAGTTCAATACCACTTGATAGCAGCAGAGAACAAATTTGCCCAATAGCAGTCTATTATTAAGTGTAGCAATGTCTTTTAAGCTAGAAATGTTTGAACTGGAGACAGAAACAGGAAACACACAGTTGGCACAGTTTCACTTCTTTCAAGTTCTTGCTTCTAGGCGAGTCAGTCTGTTACTTGTACGCTCAAACTCTTTTAATCTAATTTTCTGTGTGAAAAGCACCAAGTTTTCCCAGTATATTGTGTTCCATGCTCTATTGGATGTTGCTTTAAATATATTAACCAAACGTTCCCAGAACGCTTTTATGAATTGGGCAGCGATGTAAAGCCTGTGTTTGTTGTTTGCTTGCTCAGACATATCTGCCTGTACGAACGAGAAATTTTGTACTAAAGTACTAAGGAGAAATTTTAACTGTCGAAGCTCTACAGGTTCTCTGAAATGCAAAATCCAGATGTCCAAGAGCTTCTTTTTGGAAGTTCCAACACTCATAAATATCAGTTTGAATCCTTTTGAAGGGACTGATTTGTAGGATTAGTAGTTCTTCAATGTACAAAGGAGACAATTGGGTTTGCACAGCAAAGTGAGCAGATGTACCAGGCAGGTACTAGCTACATACGTACATGCCATATGAAGTGACTATTTTTTAAAAACTAATGTTATGTTTTAACACATGAAATTCCCAATGTTGAGTTTGGCATTGTTAGGAGGAAAACATTTGATTTGCTGTTCAGTAGAAGCATACTGAACAGTCGCTTGAGAAAACATCTTAAAAAGCTGACAAAAATATTGTGGTGTTAGAGTAATATGTACATACCGCTTTTTAAGGTTAAACATTTTTTTGTTCTATAATTTTGGTTGGCTTTTGTTGACCAGGAGTAATTGGAAATAAAGGTGGGTGTTTAGTTGATTCCATGGATGTGGTGCTGTTAGTCATTTGAAAAACTCAAGGATGGCACAAAGTGTAAAATACAAAGGAGTCAAAGTGGACCATTGCTGCTTTGCTATCTGAACTACTTCTCATGTCTGCCTTCACAGTGGTGGGACAGTGATGGACTGTGAGTGAAGAATGACCGTATGGTAGTTGGGTCAGGCAGAAGAAACCTTATTAGCTTTTCCAGTCAGTTGGCTGCCTTGGAAGTCCCAGATGACACTGAGATGTGATTTCTCTCTGTTTTACTTTAACTGGTGGTTCTTTTAACATATTTATAGCCAGTCTAAGACATTGGATGGTATTGAAATGTCGCATTGGCAGGTTTAAATGCTATGCTATATGTATACTATCTACCCATACTGAGATTTTCTGAAGTAGCATTCAGGATTCTTGCTGTTGAAGGCTTTTCTGAAGGAGACTTGACAAGACTTGCTTGTTTTTAGTTATTAGAGTGTTTGATTGAGTTTGAGGCTAGAATTTTTTGTTCCAGTGGTGTTATTTTTGAAATACAATACTACTCTCTTGTTTAAGGATTGCTAATATTGCTAGTAGTGATTGTTGCAAGAAGAAATTGGAAAAAAATACATCATTTCATAAATTGCTTTGAGCTTACTGGAAAGATAGGTGATAAATGTAAATAACAGTTCATTTTAGTGTCTAGTTCCCACTAACCTTCCCTAGATTCAAGAATTATTTAACTGAAGATTGAGAAACATCACCACCAGCTCAATCATATCAACTTTATTTTAGCTCTGCTTATTATAATAAAAGCTAGTACACCTAGTTTTTAAATGATTGGTTAATTATTTATTATAATTAACTATAAAATGGAGGACTCGCACTAGCTGTATTCAGACTCATGAAGCTGTTTGGATAAGCAGCAAAACTTTTCTCTCAAGAAAAAGCAGTCCAGTAGCCATGACTCAACTTCCAGATAATTGGTTAATTGAGTACTGAAAAAGTTGTAGCAGATTAGTTATCCTTCATTTGTCAGCAGCACCTTTATCACAATGTAACTTTGTTTTACAAAATTAAAGTGCCCTATAGCAATGTATTAAGTTAGGAGCGAGTGTTTCAATAATATCAATACAGTGTTCCTGTTGTAGAATCACACATATACTTGAGTAAAGGTAAATGTAACTTTTAGACAAAAATGAGATGAAGAGCATCTTTTCAGAGTCTGGTTTGGTTCTGACTTGCAGCAATCCTGTATCTAGGCTGTATTACTTCAGCATATCATTGAGGTGGAGTGCCAAATTGCATGATTGAATCCTCTGTACAAACTGTTCCCTCCACAAATAAGCCAAATTATAGAGAGAAGGGTTCTTATTTTTTTTAACTTGGGCTTGCTCCAAGAAATTGGATTCCTGCTCAGTAACCGCCTAAGTGAAAAAAACTAGAACAGTTCCTAAGAGGCTGATTAATATGTATAAGATACTGTTTATCCCAGGGTTTTCCCAGCCCTGTATCTTCAGCATTGTACAGATCTAAATTGATAAGGGGAACAGAACTGGGGGGGAAATCCTCCTTCTGGTTGTGCATACTTCAGGCTTATGGGTCACGGTTAACATTCTCCATCTTAAGGATTAAATGTATTGTTTGTTTGTTTGTTTGTTTGTTTGTTTGTTTCCACAGAATTGGTGTTTTGTTAAGCAAAGGTTTTCAAAAATGGAAATGGAGAACTACCGTTGGCAATCCTCTGTAATGAACCTGCTGATACCTCTGATATATTTTGTAAGTAAATATTGTTGTGCATTGTAAACAAATATTTCTGTGTATTGCAGAAGGACAATTTTCTTGCATTTTGGCTAACTGAAGTTTTATATTATTAGGCTGTATGCCAGCAGAGGAATTCTTCTTTGCTCAAATGTGAAGTCACTGTGTTATGACTTAGTGTTGTGTTGTCAGAGATCATGGTCCTTTATAAATCTGTGACAATTAAAGAATAACTGTGTAGAGCTCATTAGACTCTTTGTTCATGAAGCTGAGCTGATGAAAATACTATGTACTAGACCTCCCCCCCCCAAAAAATAATAATTAAAGGCTGGAATACTATTGTGCCATATCACACATGTAAGGGTCATACCAATGACTGCAGACATTTGTTTTTAATATGGATTTTAAACCTTTTTTAAATATTTCGTATTGGGACTGCTATCAAGACCATCAAGGCCCACCCTCTACTGAAGGCAGAAATACAGATCAAAGGATATCTGCTGTGTGGTTATCTAAATTTCTCTTGAATGCCTCCAACGCTGAAGCACTCACCACCTCTCAAGCTGATGCGCTAACAATTAGGAAGGTTACCATGTCCTCATAAGGCTTGGTTTCCTGTCCCCTGATCATCTTTGTTGCCCTCCTCTGAACTTGTTCCAGTTTGTCACCATCCTTTTTGTAATCCTCATCTTGAGTCCTGGAAACAAGATGAGGATTAACCAGTGCCAAATAGAGGGGAACTATTATCTTGCAGAATTTGAAGTCTATACTTCTATTAATACAGCCTAAAATAGCATTTGCTTTTTGTAGCCACATCACACTGTGGGTTCATGTTCAGCTTGTGATCTATGATGGTTTCAAGATCCTTCTCACTCCTAATATTGCTGATCCAGGTATTCTCCCTCTTGTTACTGCGTGTTTGTTTTCTTTTTCCTAGGTGCAGTACCTTGCATTTATCCTTAATCAATTTCATTCTGTTGTTTTCAGCCTAGTGATCAACCTTATCTAGATGGTTTTGAAAAACAAATCTGTCTTCCAGGGTGTTAGCTATTCCACCTAGCTAGATCATTAATAAAAATGTTGAAGAACACTGGGCCCAGAACATTGAATGCTATTTCTCCTCTGTTTGGCACTGGTTAGGCCTCATCTTGAGTACTGTATCCAGTTCTGGACACCACACTAGAAGGATGCAGGCAAACTGGATACAATTTTAGAGGATGGCAAAAAGGATTTATTTATTATTTATTTTATTTTGAATATTTTTACCCCACCTTTCTCCTTGGAAAAGTACCCAAGGTGGCTTACAATAATGAGGGACAATATACAGCCCAGAACATAAGATATATTCTAGTTAAGAACAGGGAATTAAAAGAGGCATCTTAGAACATTAAAAGGTAACAGTAGAGCTACAAAGAGCATGCCAAAAGAAAAAAAATCCATTATGAGAGGTGGAAAGTAAACATGGAAACATTGGTGTTCTTATTAAATCAGTCAATGCAGTCATGTATGGTAATCCATCTAAAAGTCACATAGTAGGTGGTCCCTCATTCAAGGAAAGTTTGCCTGAAGAGAAAGATCTTTACCTGTGTCCGGAAAGACAGCAGAGATGGGGTAGTCTTGGCCTCCAGTTGGAGGGAGTTCCAAAGTCTGGGAGCAGCAACAGAGAAGTCCCTTTCATGTGTTCTTATGAGTTGCGCCTGTGAAGATAGCAGGATGGAGGGAAAGGCCCCTCCTGAGCACCTGAGCACTCGAGCTGGTTAATACTGCGATATTCGATCTTTGAGGTAACTAGGACCCAGGCCATTTCGTGCTTTGTTGGTTAAGGTCAGCACCTTGAATTGTGCCCGATAGCTGATTGGCAGCCAGTGGAGCTGCTTTAGTAGGGGTGTAATGTGATCTCTGTAACCTGTCCCAGTCTACAATCTGGCCACTGTGTTCTGTGTTGAAATTTCCTAAGACTATCCCATTGGTAGCCCCACATAGAGTGCATTACAGTAGTCCAGCCGGGATATCACTAGGGCATGTATCACAGTGGCCAGAGCAGGTTTCTCAAGAAGTGAGCATAACTGGCTTACTAGTTTTAATTTTGCAAATGCACTTCTGGCGACAGCTGTGACCTGGGCATCTAGGCTCAAGGATGAGTCCAGGAGCACCCCCAAGGCCCCAAGACATGCACCTCTTTCTTCAATTGGGGAGTGATCCCATCCAGTACAGGTTGCATCCCTATTCCTTGATCTCCTTTTTGAATGACCAGAAGCAGCTCTGTCTTGTCTGGGTTTAGTTTCAGCTTATTCTTCCTCATCCAGTTCATTACCAGAGCTAAGCACTGATCTAACGTTGAAATAGCTTCCTTGGAATCCAGAGGTGACGAGAGGTAGAGTTGAGTGTCATCAGCATACTGGTGACACAACCCCAAAACTCCAAATAATTTCCCCCAGTGATTTAATATAAATGTTAAATAACATATGAGACAGAACAGAACCCTGGGGGACTCCACAGGTCAGTGGCTGTGGTGTTGAACATGATTCCCCTAACGCCACTTTCTGCATTCTCTCCTGCAGGAAGGACTGAACCCACCATAAGACAGTGCCCCCAAGTCTCATTTTAGAGAGATGAGTCAGGATGATGCTGTGGTCGATAATGTCAAAAGCAGCTGAAAGGTCCAGTAAAACCAAAAGGGACACAGATCCCCTATCCATTTCCCTGTGGCAACCAGTGCCGTCTCAATCCCATAACCAGGCCTGGAGGCAGATTGAGCTGGATCCAGGTACTTTATCTCATCCAGAAACCTCTGGAGTTGCAAGGTCACAACCCACTCTAGGACTTTACCCAATAATGGAATGTTAGATACCAGTCAGTAATTGTTCAGTATTGTTGGCTCTAAAGAGGGCTTTTTAAAAATGGTTTTAGTATTGCCTTCTTCAAGCATGCTGGAATCCTGCCCTGTTGCAAGGAGGCATTCACTACTCTTCCTAACCAGTTTGCCAAACCCTCTCTGGCAGCTTTTATGAGCCAGGAATTGCAAGGGTCCAACAGACATGTGGTGGCCCTCATCTCTCCAAGGGTCCTGACCACATCCTCAGGCTGTAGGAGCTGAAACTCGCCCATTAATACAGGGCAGGCAAGGGGGGGCAGTTTTATTTAGATCAGAGAATTAGAAACCAAGCCCTTTGAGGAAAGACTGAAAGATCTGGATATCTTTAAGCTTAAGTAGGGAATAGTGAGAGGAGACATTGATAGCTCTTAAAAGACTTGAAACATATGTAGAAGAGGGGCATGATCTGTTCTTAATAATTTCAGAATGCAGGGCATGTAATAATGGTCTCTGTTTACAGGAATCCAGATTTTGGTTGAACAAAAAGTGTGATGAACATCAGAAAAAGCATCCTTATGACAATAGTGGAGCCAATTACTTCAGGAGCTTTTGAACTCTCCAACACTAGTGGCATTGAAGAAAAAGTTAGCCACCTATCAGATATGCGTTAACTTGGATTCCTGCATTAAACAGGAGGTTGGACTGGATGGCCTAATAGGCTTTTCCCAGCTCTGCTATTCCATGATTCTGTGATACAGTTGGAGTCCCTATTGCAATCTCCAGAAAGCAGGACATCTTCTTTATCCTCATCTTCTTCCTTCTCCTCCTCCTCTTTCTACCGTTTTCTTACAGGTGCAAGGACTGCTGTTCAGGTCCTTAAAAACTGGTTTCTCCAGTTGATTGCATCTTCAGGGTGCAGGCCAACAATTTGCCTGCCCTAATTGACATGTCTTGCTATCCCTGTTTTGATTGCCCATGTCGCCACCAGCCAACGTTTTTTAAGTGGTAAGCAGTTTGGGCTGTATTGGAAGGTGCCACTATGAGGATGTGTCCATACCAGTGAACTCAGGTTTCTCTCATTTTCTCTATACTTGATATAACATCTAGTTGCTGTCACATAGTATCAATGCTGAAGTGATTTATTAAAGAGATACCCAACATCCAATGGAACATATGCATTTCCATGACATGGATATGACTCTCTATGCCTTCTGTTGATGCCTGCAGTCTGTGCCATACAGTGCAACAGGGTGGATGATTATCTTGTAAATCTTAGATTTGAGAGGGACTGACATTCACCAGTCGCAAAGCACAATTGTCAGTTCTCTCCAATGCAACCAGGCTGAATTCACACTTACTTGCATGTTGCCACTGATGCCATTATTGCTTTGGAGATGGGAGCCAAGTTACCAGAGGATTTCCATCTTCTTTAAGCTTTGCCCATTTATTTTGAGTGTTCCATGGGTGGTGACAGTCTCAGTTTTCTTGATATGTAGGAGGAATCCAAAGTGGTTGAAGCGGTCATTCCATATATGAGCTTGCAACAGCGGTTTGTTCCTGCTGGTAGTAGCAAGCATGATATCATTGGAATAGAACAGGGCTGTACAACTCTGAACAGCCCGCGGCCTATGTGCCACTCCCGAAGCCCCCCCGTGGTTGGCAAAAATCACAGTGGCGATGGCGGGGGCGGGGGCAGTGATGATGGTGGCAGCGGCAGTGGGTGGGTGGTGGCGATGGTGGCAGGGTCGGGCTCATTTGTTTTCTCCAATGGCATCTCCAGCAGCACATGCAACGGCCACGGAGGTGGATCCAAAACCGTGTCGGGCGCCGCCGGAAAAATCCAAACGAACATAGTTCTGGAGCATTCTGCTTCAGGTGTTGGGTAATGGTATACATAACTGAGATAAACAGGGGCAGTGACAAGTGACATTATCTGGACAGCATTGTGTGACTCTGTTATCAACACCACCCAGGAAATCCTCAGCATCACAAAAGCTGCTGTTATATTGACAAGCAGGTATGACTGTGAGCCGAACAAGTGCAGGAGAAAATGCAAAAGAAGAAGAGAGCCTTTAAGAAATTGCAAATAAGAACAATGAAAATCGACAGGACTGTGTTTAGAAGTTCAGGCTGACCCAGACCTGGAGCTGATTTTCTTCTTGAAAACTTGTGTCAGGAGCCTAGTCTCAGAAATCTGGAGATAGCGTTGAGTGAAAGTACTCAGGGCTGCTCTGTGCTTTCGTAATGCAGAAATAAATGCCTTATAAAATTGTATGCTAATTCATTGGAGAATCAAATGTAGTTTCTTGACTATGACCATTTGATCTTATGAAACTGTTTTGGAATACAATTTTGCATTGTATTTCACCTATAATAATTAAGCTTACATTGAGGGATAATTTTATATGAATGTCTTCCACATAAAATCAAGGCATTAGTCATATCTAAAACACCACAAAAGCATTTAGCTTTTATTCAAAAAGAATTAAGATAAATGAAACACTCATTTTGATGGTTCTGAGCTTGGGTGTTGTATAAGACTTTAGTTTTAGAAGATCTGCTTCTGCTATGTGCTGTCAAGGTGCCTCCAATGTCTGGCACTATGAATGAACAGTCTCCAAAATGTTCTGAACTCAGCAGCCCTGCTCGGGTCTTGCAAATTCAAGGTCGTGGCTTCCCCTTAATTGGAAGTATTGCATCCATCCCTGATGATTTATTTCTTCCTAGCTTATTTCTAGCTTAAGCAGGCCACTTTATTCCTTTCAGAGCAGTTCTCGCTTCACTTTCTGTTCTTTGTCATAGGATTCCTCTTCATAGGGATCTGTCGTCCTTTCATCTCTTTTGTACAGGTTTCAATATAGGTAGTACAGGTAGTTGAAGCATAGACTTGGACATTGGTTATGTTGTTAGGTTCCCCATGGAGTCTGATATTATCCAATCAGGTTCTACATTAAAGACCTTAATTGTCCGTGCTACAACTTGGCTCAGTATTAGAGCTGACCCATTTCTTCTGAATCTTGTTATTTCTAGATGAAGAACCCATTGTAGTTGTCTTGACTAAAACTATCCTGTTCCAGTCAACTTGAGTTCATTGACACAAGCACTATGACTGTGATGTGTATATGTCCATTTCATGGTTTATGGTTCCAATTTGCCTTGATTCATACTTCTCATATGCCACTTTCCAGTTGTTTGTGTTGTACAGCGTCAGACTTGACTTTCACTTCTGAGTATTGTTAGCCACTAGATGTTCTTTCAGCTTTAAACTAGTCATGCAGTTACTGATAGAGCTATTCATACCTGTCTTTTGCTTTTTCCTAGTAGCTGATTGAATGCTGTCCAACCTGGGAATCTCATATTCCAGTACTTTCTCTTATTTTAATTTTGGACTGTCTAATCGTAGAGTTTTCAGCAGGTGCTTACTATTGTCACCTATGGTGGAATACTAACAAAAGTTAGCTTGAGTGTCCCCTCCATTGCCAGAATCACCTCCAGCCACCAATAATAGCCCAGTAACTGCTGTGGAGGGCGGATGCATCTTAGGCTATGGCAGGGACTCCCATGTCTTCTCCTTCTATAGAGCTTATTGGCCCTTTCATGGGGAATTAGATTTAGGTTATAATCACTTAAATGGAAGTAACTATGTTTGAATTTATTGTGAAACTTCTTAGTAGATACATATAGTATTGCATGTTGAAAGTTCAGCTTGACTAAAGTACAGTTTAAATTCTTTTTCTTTTCTTTTTTTAGTTAAATAATGTGATTTGTGAAACAGGAGATTGTAGGGAGCAAGAGTTCAGAGATCATAATGGAAACTGCATGTTATGTGAACAATGTGGACCTGGAATGGAACTCTCTAAGGTATGTATGATGCACATGAATTTAAATCATTTTCCACATTCTATTTGGTTTTGTGGGGCAAGGTTTTAATTAACTTGAATACTTGCAATTTACTATGTACAGTGGTACCTCGACTTACGACATTAATCCGTTCCGAATGCATCTTCGGAAGGCGAATTATTTGTAAGTTGAACAGCGGTTTCTCATAGGAATGCATTGAAAATCAATTGATCAGTTCCGGAGGGAACAGATTAATAGGTCTTTAATGGATTCCTATGGGAAAGCTGTCCCAACCCCCTTCAATCAAGGGCAGCTGAAGGTTGCTCTCCACAGCTCCACCAGACAGCTGACTTTGACAGGTCCCACCCCTGCTCAAAGTCAGCTCATCTTCGGCCAGCCTGGAGGTAAGCGGAGATAAGCACTTTCCTTGCAAGGTGCCCGGGCTGGGCAAAGATCGCAGGGACTGATGGCAAACCCGGGCGCCTTGCTGGATCGCCACTGCCGCTTCCCTTGCAAGCCTTCCGGGCTGGCCGAAGATCAATGGATCCATGCTCTGCCCACCAATTTGGTGAGCAGAGCATGGACCCATTGATCTTTGCACAGCCCAGGCAGTTTGGAAGGGAAGCAGCGGTGGTGAAGCGCCGCCTCCGCTTTCCTTCCAAATTGCCCGGGCTGCCTGAAGATGCATCGGTCCCAGAAGATCCCTGGGATGGATGCATTTTTGTGCAGCCTGGGCAGTTTGGAAGGCAAGTATAGCTCAGAGGGCTAGAACACTGAAACTGTCGGCTGCAAAGCTGGCAGCTCAGCGGTTCGAATCCCGGGTGCCACGCAGCAGAGTGAGCTCCCACAGTTTAACCCCAGCTCCTGCCAACTTAGTAGTTCAAAAACATGTAAATGCAAGTAGATAAATAGATACCACCATAAAAAGTGGGAAGGTAAAACAGTGTTTCCTTGCAGCCATGCTGACCACAGGTCCACAGACTTGCACGACACTCGCTCTTCAGCTTGAATACGTAGATGAGCACCGCCCATCTTTTTTTTTATACTCCAAAACCATCTGGCCCAAAGGCCACTCTGGATGGTGTACAATTGACAAGGTTTAAAAACATGTGAGTTTTAATATTTTAGAAATAATAGTTGTGGTTTTTCCTTTCTTTTTAAAATGTTAAAATAGGTGATTCTTAAATGCATAGCTTTTCTGCTCAAGGGAGAGAGAAAATGAAGCTTTGTGGTTTCTGAGTGTTTTGAAAAGATTTGCTAAGAAATCCGTAAGCTTAAAAGTAACAGGTAGATTTTTATTTTAAAAGACAACATATCCTTTCTTTACCACACTATTGTTGAACGCTTCAGAGCATGAATGGTTCAAAGCATTTGTGTGCCACAACTGGATTTAATAATTATTCTGTGGGCCTCTTACCACACAAAGAACAGTTAGTATTATTCATGGTATAGTGCATACTCGTTTCTTATATATGTTAAGTAAGTGACTTGAGAACAGACCACACATGGGTTGGCAGGGTTGGCTTCAGGTTACACATCATTTTAAGCAAATATACCTACATTTTTCGGTATGTATTGTGGTGCATGGATAAAGTAACGTTAGTAACTATGTTGTTAACAATGGTAGTGTACTTTGAAACTGGCTGTTAATGCATGTAATGATCATTCAAATAATTGATTACATTCTTTGACTGCTTCTTTAACAGTGAGGAAGATTCTTCTAAACCAATCTAATTTTTGTTTGACATTGCATATACCTGTAGCTAATAGATAATTTTTTTCTCATGTCCATCCACAGTAATGGGAGTAGGTTCTTTAATCACTCATATCTATGTCTGTATCTCTGCCTATTTCTTTCTGCCTCTCATATATACAGTATGTGCATAAGTTGTTTTGCCGCCATTAAGTGAAATTAATAAAAAGAAAAGAAAAACCAGGAGAGAAAAATGTAGTGTCACCTTAAAGACTACTGTATTTTAATATAAGTTTTCATAGATCAAGTTTACTTCCTCAGACTTCAGACTGAGATATGTAACTGCCATATTTATACATATATCCATGTATAAGAAGATATGTATAAGAAGAAATAGAGGAAAACAAAAGGAAAAAAAGCCAGAGATCTATTCAAGAAAATTGGAGATATTAAAGGGGCATTTTGTGCAAAGATGGATATGATGAAAGACAAAAATGATAGGGGCCTAAATGAAGCAGAAGAGATCAAGAAGAGATGGCAAGAATACACAGAGGAATCATATCGGAAAGATCTGGATGCTTCTGATAACCAAGATAGTTGCTGACCTCAAGCCAGACATCCTGGAAAGTGAAGTCAAGTGGGCCTTAGAAAGCATTGCAAACAACAAGGCCAGTGGAGGTGATGGCATTCCAATTGAACTATTTAAAATCTTAAAAGAGGATGCTGTAAAGGTGCTACACGCAATATGCCAGAAAATTTGGAAAACTCAGCAGTAGCCAGAGGACTGGAAAAGATTGGTTTACATCCCAATCTCAAGGAAGGCCACTGCAGACATGTTGAGCCAAACACACTTGCAAAGATTTCCTTGACTTCTGATTGGGAAGGGACCACATAAGCAAGACTCACAAGTGCATACCCATCTCCATCACCTACATTGTTTCAGGTGTAACAGGACTTAAGAGTAGCCACCTTGCCATAGTAACCTTTTCCTGAAACTAACTAAAAACCTCTTGCATAAATTTATGCTACCATAGGAAAAATCATGTCATTGCAATGGCAGATTTCTACTAATTAGAGTCCCTGCTGTAGTTTGTCGTTGTGTGCAATCCACTGATGTCATTTCCCTTACATGACACCCAAGATGACAATCGTCATTCTTCACATCATCCATAGGTAACCAGAGTAGGAACCAATGCTCACCAGGTAAAAACTTCAGTCTGACTTTCAATTTGGCATAATCAGCTGTTTCTCTCTGATGAATGGACCAAATTGTGGGCCCTTACTTGCACCAAAAACTGCTGCATCTTTCTGTTGCCTTTCCCACCCCCACAGCCAAAGGAAACTTTGTTCCCAGCAAGCAGTGTAAGGAAAATATGTGTGGGGAGGAGGGGAACAGACCATCATAGGCTAATTCTCAGCCTTTTAGCCCAAGTCCCAGCCTCACAAGAAGAACTGACTGTCTCTGCCAGATATGTGACAACAATTTCTGCCCCCCCTTTTTTTTGCATCATCCATGAATTGGATGTGCACCTGCGGAAGTGGATTTCATTCACGAGAGCTTGCTATTGATTTATTTTTAGTTGTCCAAAAGTGAGTATCACCTACTCTTGTGTTTATGTAGTCTCCGGGATCACACTGGACCTTTCCTTTTTCGTTTTGATAATTAAATCAGACCTATAAATACAAGAAGAGTGCCGCCCAGAGACCTCTTGGTAGTGGGGCGGCTAAAAAAATTGTAAATAAATAAATAAGTAAATTTTAAGTTTTTCATGCAAATCAACTTGTGCCCCACTAACTACCATTATTATACTTCATTGTATTGCCTTCAACAAGGTCATGATAGGTGTAGGAGGGATTGAAGTTAGCATGGTTCTAATATACTGTACTGTCTATTTACAGTGGTACCTTGTATAAAGGAATTAATTTGTTCCAAATGAAATTATGTTAAACAAAATTTCCTTTATACAAATTCCCATAGGAATGCATTGAAAATGATCCCATTTTTATGTTGTACAGATTCTCCCCATAGGTTATTATGTTAAGCAAATTTTCCCTATCTCCGGAATTTTTTATGTTGTACAAATTTTTGTTATACAAGATGTTTGTTATACAAGGGTACAATGTATTTATATTATGAGTGCACTGCATATGTTGTTAATGCACAATAGAGAAGGCCCCTGGATGAACTGGATTTGTTAAATCAGTACAGAAACCTCTTGGATGCAGTGGTGAGTCTAAGCTCATTTTAATTGGATTTAGCTCATTTTAAACAGCCCACATCAGACTTTCATGAAAGGACTATTAATAATTTTTGAAAAACAATTTATCCTTCGTTTCAGTGCTACATTCTTTACAGATAAGCTTCGTCATCTTGTCTTTCAATACAGTAATCCTTCATAAGCTTGTGAAATAAGTTTATTGTTGTAGTTATTTAAAATATCTTCTGAGTTTCAAGCTTTCAGAAAGAACAGTTTTGAAACAATCTCTGGGTGATATTTTGTCTTTCAAAATCAGTTCTTGTAAGCAAAATATTTTGAAAACTATGTCTAGCTATGTTATGATTTTTTCAGATCATGCTTTTTTATTTAGATAAAAATACGTCTCTAATGCTTATCTTTTATATAGTTACCATTTTTGTAAGAGATGAGACATGCTGCTGACTTTATATCTGTTTGTTTATGATACCATATCAATCTAGCGTTATTTTTCATGGCAGCATTTTGCTTCAGGGGTATCAAGTTGTGTAATAACTTAATGGAAAATATTGTGTTGTAAGAGTATTCTGATGCTTATTGTCAAAAATAAGCCCTTGTAAAGACTGTGCTGTACTTCAGCCTTAAAAGCTGTTGTAGATCTTAACAGTTACCCTACCTGAAATGTTATTTTGGAGTATGTGTTGAAGGAGGATGAGAGTAGTTCCTAAGAAATAGCTATTGGATGCATTAAAAACACATTTCTTTTCTTAAAGATTGTCTTTAATTTATAAAGCAATTGATTGTTAGCTTTGAAACAAATCATCTGTCTTAAAGAAGTTGATATAATGAGCCATACCATTGGTCAATCTACTTTCATATTCTTGATGGTATTTCTTCAGGGTTTAAATGAGGGTCCTATTCAGGCCTAACTTAAGATGCCAGGGGTTTGAAACTGGGACCTTCTTGCAAATAAAATATATGGATACAGAAGTATATACATAAAAAGGTGTGAAATATGATTATTGTCAAAACCATATACAATATGTCTGACATATTGACATGTTAACTTTTTATTACAAATTCCACTGCTTGTTTTCTTGCTAAATTCTTAACTCTTACTACATCAGTTTATGACTACAGTAATACTTTGGTTTATGAGTGTTTCGCAATATGAGCAAACATTTCTGATCAATTTTGCCTTAATCAAAGAGCAATGTCTTGCAATACAAACACTGGAGCAGGTCACATGATCACAAGTGAGCCAGTTCTCTCTCTCTCTCTCTCTCTCTCTCTCTCTCTCTCTCTCTCTCTCTCCCTCTCAACCCCCCCTCTCAACCCCCTCTGCTGGATTGTGGGTGATTGTCTAGAATGTTCTATCTCAAGCAGCCTCCAAAGCGGAGGGAGGAAGAGAGGAACAGAGGTCTCCCTTGCACCAGCCATGAAAGTTTTCAAAGAGAAGTGCAACTTAGGGTTTTGTTTTTCTTTATATTTATATTTATATTTAATTTGTTTTCAACATTTTTATTTTTCAAACCATTTCTAGTCATGGGGCAGCTAGTCAAGTATGTATATGGGTACAAATTGCATTTTATTATTGTCACATTAAAAACAGACTAAAATCCAGTTGTTAGTCCTAAGAAGAGCAGATTCCACAGCCAGGTACCTAAACCATGGTGTGGACATGGACTTCTAGCCAAGTTCTCTTGTGAGTTTTGTGTGTATAGTATGTGGTCTGTGAGGCCCCAGAACGAATCATCTGAGTTTCCATTATTTTTTGTGGGGAAATTAACTGGTTTTTGTAGCAGATTGTTAATATGATACAATACAAGCATTGGGGAAGAATGTGTTTTATTTCATAAAATAATTGGGAATATGATTAAGTAGCAATTCTTGTATTTCAGAGGTAAATCAGCTTAGAATCACAGAATCATAGAGTTGGAAGAGACCTCAAGGGCCATCTAGTCCAATCCCCTGCAATGCAGGAACTCCCATCACAGGACTCTCGACAGATGGCCATCCAGCCTCTGCTTTAAAACCTCCAATGAAGGAGACTCCCCCACCCTCCGTGGCAGCATATTCCATTGCCAAACAGCTCTAACTGTCATGAAATTCTTCCTAATGTTTAAATGGAATCTCTTTTCCTGTAGTTTGAAACCATTGCCCCGAGTCCTAGTCTCTGAAGCCATGGAAAACAAACCAGTTCCTTCTTCAATGTGACATCCTTTCAAATATTTAAACATAGCTATCATATCCCCCTTCAGCCTTCTTTTAGAGAGGCTAAACATTCCCAGTTCCCTAAGCCGCTCCTCGTAAGACATTTCCTCCAGACCCCCAGTCATCCCAGTCGCCCTCCTCTGGACCTGTTCAGGATTGTCAACATCCAGCACAGAACTGGACACAGTACTCCAGCTGGGGTCTGACCAGAGCAGAATAGGGTGGTACTATGTCTTCCCTTGATCTAGACACAATGCTTCTGTTCGTGCAATCTAGAATCGCATTGGCTTTTTTGGCTGCCACAACACACTGCTGAGTCATGTTGAATTTATGGTCTACCAAGACTCCCAGATCCTTTTCACAGATACTATTTTCCAGCCAGGTGTCTCCCATCCAATATCTGTGCAATTCATTCTTTTTACCTAGATTCACCACCCTCCATTTCCCTCTGTTGAACCCCATTCTGTTAGCTTTGGCCCAGGACTCTAATCTGTCAAGGTCCTTTTGGATTTTCATCCTATCCTCTAGGGAATTAGCAACCTCACCCAATTTGGTATCATTTGCAAATTTGATTAGCCTTCTCTCTATTCCTTCCTCTAAGTCATTTATAAAGATATTAAATAGCGCTGAAGAGAAGCCATTAATGATCACCTTTTGGGTGTGATCAGTCAACCAATTACAAATCCATGTAACAGTGGCTTTTATCCATATTCTACTAACTTTTTGCAAGTATACCATGGCGAAACTTATCGAAGGCCTTACTGAAATCTAGATAAGCAATATCCACAGCATTCCCCTCTTCCACCAGGCCTGTGATGGCTTGTTTTTAAGAAATCCGTGTTGACTTATCGTAATGACAGCATTGCTAGTTAAATAATTACAGACTGTCTGCTTAATAATTTGTTCTAGGATCTTGCCAGGAATTGAAGTCAAGCTGACTGAGCGATAATTATTTGGGTCCTCTTTCCCCCCCTCTTTGGAGATAGAGACAATATTCACCCTCCTCCAGTCTATGGGGACTTCCCCTGTTTTCCAGGACTTCTCAAATATTATTGCCAATGATTCTGAAATTAGTTCCGCTGGTTCTGAAATTACTTCCACCAGTTCTTTTAATATCCTTGGGTGTAATTCATCTGGCCCAGGAGACTTAAATTCATTTAATGTTTCCAGGTGTTCTTCTTTTACCTGTCTACCTATTCTGTGTTGCAATTCCCATCCCAATACCTCATCTACTCTTTGTGCCAAGGGAACTGTTCTTTCCTTTTTGGAGAAAACTGAGGCAAAGAAGGTGTTGAGAAGTTCTGCCTTTTCCTTGTCTCCTGTTAGTAACTGGTTTATTTGAGGGTTTATTTAAGGTATCCCCATTATATTACATTCTGACCTAAAACTCAACGTTGCCATGAAAAAGAACTAGGAACAGTTTTACTTATCAGCTATTCAAATCATCCAGTTTTTTCACTTAAGCGTTTTTTTCTAATTCTTGTAAACTTTTTTTCCTGATCATACACAGAAGCACAAGAATGGCTAAAATCATCTTGTCCAGATCTGCATGCATAACGGAGATTATCTTATCAGTGGCAAATAACTGCTGATTAAAATTGTTTTATGGTGTGCATGCAATTCATACACAATGTGACCAAGTCATGCACATGAAAAATCACCAAAGGAACCCTTTAAATAAGGACAATTTGTCACTTCTGATGACATAATCATTCTTGCACATACAGAGCTGTGTAACAGGATTTTTATCCAGTGCGGTGTTAGGACAATAATGAAGTAAAGCTATTTGTGTAAATGTGGAAGTTTTCCTTTATTATAAAGATTAATCAAGTTAATATACCCATTGTAATGAACAATTGTGCTTCTCCAGTCAATGTATTTAGCTCCTTTTTTGGTGATTTTCTATGTACCTGCTGGCAAAATAGTGAAATTCTTAGTAAGAATTTAATTCATTCTACAGGTCCATACTTTTAATGAAAAATTCATCCTGTGAAACACAGTTTCCCATAGGAATGAATGCAAAACCAATTGATCTGTTCCGGAGGTCTGAAAAAAGTAAAAAAGGCTCATTTTTTGTTCAGACCTCTTTCTAAAGTGCACTTTAAAGGCATGCAGAGCCAGAACACAGAACAAACCCCTGGACCCCACCCATCCCCGCAGTTCAAAAGCAAACTGCAGGTCATTCCTGCCAAAAGTGCAATGAAAACAAATGCAAAGATTGTCAAAGCCAAGAACCAAGACAAACCCCAGGTTGTTCCCTCCAAAAGTGAAAGGAAAACTAATGCAAAGAGGATCAAAAGCAAGCAGCAAGACAAACCCCAGGTCGTTCCCACCAAAAGTGCAAGGAAAACTAATGCAAACAGGATCAAAAGCAAGCAGCAAGACAAACCCCAGGTCGTTCCCACCAAAAGTGCAATGAAAACCAATGCAAAAACACAAAAGGAATCAAGGAAACCTCAGCTCCCTACCTTTCCAAGTTCTAAAAGTTCAAAAACTTGCAAAACAAGGTCCAGAATGGCTCCAAAAATTGATGAATAAGCTTCTTCCCCCTCCACAAACTACGGGGTGTGTGCAATGCATCCTGGTTAACTTGTTTCAAAATGTGGAATGGATTTTTTGTCTTGCAAGGCATCCCATAGGGAATTTTTTTCTTGTGCCTAATCCTGGAAATGTCATTCATCTTGCAATTTTTTTCATCTTACTGGGCATTCATCTTGCATGGTACCACTGTATATTTTATCTAAAGGAAAGTTAATGAGGATATTTTGTCCTCACTGATGTCAAGCATGTAAGTGTTTGTGAGAAGGTGCTGGATGTAGTCTCATACAGTCTTATTCGGAAGCTAAGCAGGGTCGGCCCTGGTTAGTACTTGGATGGGCAACCACCAGGGAATACCAGGTGCTGTAGGCGCCTGGAGTAGGAACTGGCAAGCCACTCCAGTACTCCTGCCAAGAAAACTCCATGGACATGGAGTCACGTAGGGTCGGTCATGACTGTAACGACACAACACACACAGAGAGTTCAAGCTTTTTAAATGAAACTGAAACAGCAATAGAATAGGAAGCAGTGGCTACAGAACAAGCTGGAAGACGTGTGAAAGAAAAGAAGGCAAAACTTTGTAATGAAGGCTATGTAGAATCCCAAATATCAGCTTAATAGATATTTTTCTCCTACATCAACCTGCTTGTCCATTGAGGTCCTCCTTCAGAGATAATTTCATGATTAACCTCATGCAGGTTGTATATTTACTGGAGATACAGCTTGCTCAGTTGTGGCATGTCACTCGCGGGGTTATCTCCTGAGGAAGTTGACTTGGTTCCTCTTTTATTGCCTTTTCAGCAACAGGCTTTTCAGCAACCTTTGTATTTTCCCCCATATCATTTAACTTGTTTTATTTTTATATTATGTCCTCTTCAACTCAAAATAAAACCTTCTGTCTTTAAATCACACAAATGGTAAATACATAACAATTTTCTAAATTTATGGGGGTATCTTTTAGAACTATCAGACCCTTTTCTTTCAAATGTTAATCTACATATTTCTGCCAATTTCAGTGCCTACAGTTGTTCAGTTTCTGAGGGTTCACCTATCTGCCTTAATTTAAAAAGGGACAGCTCAGTAATTTCTATAGGCTAGTCATAATGTAACAGTGGGAAGCTATTGAGGCTTTTCTCATTCAAATCCTCACAGTTTATAAAATAAAGTGCACAAATAAGTATTGATTATAAAAGTAAAGGAGATTACTAGAGGAAGAAACATAGGAAGAGTTTGCTTTTGTTTCTAGACAGTCCTTATTTCTCATAAATAATTTCACCGAGTCTTCATTTCATCCTTGAAGACTCCTTCTATTTATGTTTTCTGAATAGTGTCTCCTTGTTTGTTAATCTCTACAGGAATGTGGCTTTGGATATGGTGAAGATGCCCAATGTATGACATGCAGGCCAAACAGATTCAAGGAGGATTGGGGTTTTCAGAAGTGCAAACCATGTTTGGATTGTGCTCTAGTAAATCGGTTTCAGAAAGCGAATTGTTCTGTTACCAGCAATGCTATCTGTGGAGACTGTTTGCCAGGGTGAGTTGCAAAAAGGATCACAACGCATTGTAACGTAACACATTGGCAGTGGGAGGTTTAGATTCACAAAATCCAATGGTCTTGACTTGCTTTGTCGTTCAGAACTGATTGATTCCAGCTCAAGAAAACTGATATGACTCTCAAATACTAATTTGTGTTAGCTACAGATACTTCAGTACCTTAAAATTAATTATTTAATCAAGGACTCTTTCAGTGGCAGCAAACTCTCAGATTACATTCACTTCTCTTCCTTGGTTCAATTTAAAATCATTGCAAAATTAACAGATTTCTCAAACATATGCTAAATCTTGATTTTTCAGGCTGCTGTTTAACTTTGTCAGTGTCCTGACTACTTAAAATGCTTAGTTTTCTGACCAAATTCCTTCCACATCAGTGCACATACTTATAAGACAATCAGTGGTGCAGCTATGGGGCAGGGGCAAGGGGGGGACATCTGTCCCCAGGCACAGCATCTGGGGACACCAAATTGGGTACCAGCCAGTTCCCTGCCCAGGATCCACGGGAAGGCGTGTTGCAGGTGACCTACCAGGGCCGACTCCCCGGAGGACTCCCTGGCCACCACTGCCGCCTTCTACATGGCACCTTAGCCCCTCCTTGTCACCTGGGGGCGTGAAAACTGACACTGGAAACCCTAGTGACGCCTCTGAAGACAATGGCCAAAATTTTGTTGCATTCTTTTAGCAGCATTTAGAAATCTCGACAAATATCTGTTGCACACAAGCTCTGTATGCAATAAATAATGACTATGGGTAATTTCTTAACTTACAGCACTTCACTACTAAAAGTTATACCTTATGTTTAACTACACAGCAGGATTTGGGACAGTATTTTAAAACATTCCCAGGTGAAGTTGAATGTAATTTACTGAGTTAAGAAAAAAGAATTCTATTTGTCAGGTAGTAAGAAAAATCCCATCCCTACAGTTGCCTGCTTATTACTGTTTACCTTACCTACGAAATTAGCTCCCTATATTCAGATGTGTTAGTAACCATATATAAGTATCTGATCTGGTTGTCTATATTGCAGATTTTATAGAAAGAAAAAGCTTGGAGGTTTTCAGGATATGGAGTGTGTTCCTTGTGGTGATCCACCTCCCCCTTATGAACCTCACTGTAAGTACTCCTTATAATAAAATAATCTGCCATCAACTTGGGGCATATTTAAGGCACTAATAAACTTATTGAAACAGATAGCTGAAAGTGGCTTGTTGCCACAGATACCTTGCCCAGAAAAGTAAATGTGACATCCAGTCAACTGCAACTTAAAAAGCAAAGATAATGGGGAAATAAAGGTGATCCGGTTTAAACACATTTAGCTCACATCAGTTTTAGAGAGGAGGCAACACTCTTTCCCACTGTAAACACAATTAAAGTGCTTAACTTTGGGAAATTGTTCCTATATTATTTATTATTATGTATATCATATAATGTATATCATATAATAATGTCATACTATTATGTATGTCACATTCCTACATCTTATGATACTTTCCAGTATTAGTGACTAAGTATACTACAGGCCTGTTCGGGTAGTCTCATTACCAACCTTTATTTATTTATTTATTTATTTATTTATTTATTTATTTATTTATTTATTTATTTATTTATTTATTTATTTATTTATTATTATTATTATTATTATTATTATTATTATTATTATTATTATTACCACAGCCATCTAGCCATCTGACCCCTTCTCTAAAGGTATAACAAATATCTGCAACTTTTCTTATCTCTGATGTAAAAGAGTTGTCTAGACTTATTGAGACACTGTTCAGAAAATTGTTGGTCTCTAGAACATTTTTTCACTTCTGCATGAAAGCAAAAATACCAGTTCTCTTTTTTTGTTAGTAATAACACCAACATTATCCAAAACAAAAGTATATAAATATGTGTCTGTGTTTTTCAACCCCTCCCAAAAGAAACCACTTCCGTGATATTTTTTCAAAAATGTTCTGAAATGTAAATAGACAAAACCTTTTCATTATCTCCTAGTGAGGAGAAAATGTCTTAAACATTTCACTTCACCTGCAAGAATTACCTGACTTAGTATTTACATCCCTATCATCTGATGTATGCTGTATTCCCCAGAGTGTACACTTTAGCTTATTAAACCTTGATAGGGTAAGTGGAGTTGAGGATAAATTGTTGAGAGTGAAGTCTGCAAACAGGGAATCTCTATAATTGCACTATAGGATTCACTGAATACCATATTTTTCTGTCTATAAAATGCAGCCTTTTATTAGCTGCCCCTACTTTTTAGACCCCCAAATAAATAAGATTAATAAATCCTCCTTGAGGTCTCGTCCACCCTCACCACCCCCACTGTTAGCTTTAATTTCACAGTTCTAAACACTCCTCTCAGCTTTGTTGAGTTTGTTTTTTGCAGGATCAGGGCTTGAGCAGCCCATTCAGAAAAGCCTTTTCATGCTAAGAAAGGTGTGGCTTTTTCCTTTCCTTTCCAGAGAGTATCTCTTAATGGGCTGCTCAAGCTTGACAGAGCCTGATCCTGCAAAAAACAAACTCACCAAAGTGGAAAGGAGTGTTTAGAATGGGGAAATGAAAGCAAACTACAGGGGGTGGGGTCGGGGTAGAGAAATCAAGAAAAAACTGAGCCGATCATGCAGAAAACAAACCATGGAGGGGAAAAGCAAGGTGAATTTGGGTTCTCCTCCACCCACCCACCCTGAAAGGCTTACTTCCATGTATACCACGGACCTTAATTTTTGGTGTCATGATTTTAGAAAAAAGTAGTGTGGTATACATGGAAAAATATGGTACTCTAATTCATTGGATAAAAAGACAGGGTTTAGTAGAGGTGGAAATAAGGATCAACATACAGAATATACACTTAGAATGGAAAAGAAGGATTAGCATGTAGTATGAAAACTCCAAGACAAATTTTTAAAATGTGATGCATTCACTAGTTTTACTAACTTTAGCCTTGGGATCATTTGAAGCTTAACTAATTGCTTGTGGCACAAAGATAGGCTTATATCAATTATTTCATTTTCTCTCTATCTGCTCCCTACAAGTCTCAAATGTTGATGAGGCTGTGATCCCACCACTGTCTATATCTGATTCTGTCACGGAGATGAAACATCCTTTTTAGCTCCTGGGCCTAGCTGTCAAACCTGTCAGGTTGCTGTGTTGCATCTTCAGTATGCTTTGTTTCCAAACTCATTTCAATAGAGTCACATATCTAGGAATGCAACATTGGTTATAGTCATTCATATTCAAAAAAGTGGTGTCATCAAGATTGAGAGATCTTCAAGCAGCCACCAAGGAAGCAATGGAATACTCTAATTTTATTTTTGAATTTTATTCATTAAAAGCAGAAAGGAAGGCATAGAAAAAAATGGGAGTGATCATGGGCTAGCTATCTACATTAATATAAGTGAACAAAAATTATTTCATTTGGAGTTCACTTTGCAGAGTAGATGTCCATGAAAGGCTAAGTAGTGCAGTTGAGTTGGACCATTTGTATTCTTCTAATTAGGATTTCAATATGAGTATCAGCAAAACAGGTGCTGACGCAGCCTAGTACCCTCCCCCCAAAATGGACTGGTCACTTACCATTGGCTGTGCAGTGCTGTGCCAATCATGGCAGCAGATTCACTCGCTGTTCCCCGCCACCCTGTACAGCCAATCACTTTGCTATGGGGGTGAGACAGAGAATCTCCCTGCTCAGCTGATGAGTGGTTGGCAGGGAGGTGAGGAAGAGCCAGTTGGGCTGCTGCCATCGGTGCTGTGTACACCATGTAGCCACTGGTAAGCAGCTGGTCCTGTTATGTGAGGAGTGTACTGGGTCAAAGTGGCACCTATGAACTACGATACAGATGGCTCAACTCTATGGTGCAATCTTCTAACCCAGTGGTTCCCAACCTTCCTAATGCCGCAATCCTTTAATACAGTTCCTCATGTTGTGGTGACCCCTTGCCCTGCTTGGAAGAGACTACAAGCCCCCTTTGGCAGGCCACTGCCACAGGTGCCACAGAGAACTTCCCTCTACAGGCACCCTCAGCCAATCACAGCCTCCGGTGTTATTGACTCACATCCCCTCCAACCTATCAAGCTGTAACTCACTCTTTCCCCCCTTCCCCTCCCCTCCAGACCCAAACTGTTTGTGCCTTTTTCATCACTGGCTGATGGCGACCTCTGTGAAATGGTTGTTCGACCCCCAAAGGGGTCCTGACCCCCAGGTTGGGAACCACTATTCTAACCCTTTAATGATGGATGTTGTATGTTTATCATTTCACACTTGTAGTACAGGAGCGTTGGAGGTAATAAACTCATCAATTCTACCTGATGACTTCCACTTCAAGTTTCAAGAACATCAGTTAAAAATAAGTCTATACAAAAAATAAAGGACTTTTACACAGATGTATTAAGGCTATGGATTTCTTCATGTTGACAATCAAATGGAACATTATGGAGAAGTGTGTGGTTGACTAGATTAGTAAATAAGAGTACTTTACACTAAACATTATGGCAGATCATGTTTGTAATCTTCAAAACAAGCCAGATCAGCAATTCTGTTGCCTGTCCTGTTAAAGTGGAAATATGTTGTAAGCATTTACCATTGATCTGTAGTTAACCATGATGGATAATCTACTCGAGGAGGAAACAAATCATTTTTTGGAAATTTTGGTACTATTCAATAACAAATTTATCTATTTTATTTATATTTGTTCCATTTTAAAGAAACATCTGTATTAGTATTATGTAAATAATAATATATAGATAAGAATCTGAATTATTAGAATGGTTGCTTATACATAAAATGCTTCAGATCCTTTCATCTTGGAACTGAATGTCTGTATGCAGCTAATTCTGTATCTTGTATAGATGAATAGAGGAAATATGAAAATTTTATGTGTCTGCATAAATTCATGGTAATGTCCATGCTGTAACAGATTTTCATTTGCACTTAAAATGAGTGGGGGGACACAGACTTCCTGAGCTAAATGTTTCCTAATAGAACTGAGACGTTAATGAGGACTGTAGAATGCTGGTAGCAGTTGATTATTACCCAGTTAGCTGTAAACTTTAGAGCTAGCTTTCATCTTCGCTCTGTCTGCAGACTTTTAAAAACAGAGTTGTGGTTTAAATATTTACTCATGGAAAAGCTGGTTGTGGTTGTTAAAAGACCATCAGAAAAGTTGAAAGGATTCTATAATGGACAAGTAAGGAGTCTAAAAGGCCAAAAGAACTGTAAATATTCCTAGGTAAACTTTATAAGGTAAACATTGAATTCCCTGTCACTTGATAATAGCAAATAAGGTTTTTTTGCATAAATTCATTTAAAATAGCAAGTTCAAACATCTTGTTACCGGGATAATTTTGTGCCATGCAGTGCCAGTGCAGGTTCTAATTTTTAAAAACTCAGATTTTTAAAAGAATGCTAAATTAATAGATGATGTAGTCAGCCTTTTTTTTTCTTGCTGTGAGCAGGATGAGACCTTAAAATAAATTAAGGAAGTAAATGCGTAAAGTTACAGAACCAGTAAAATGCATGTCTTCCAGATGGTATGTAACAGTTACAAAAAGAGCAAATAGTAATGAGTTAAATACTATTAATTACACTAAATCACAGTCAAATGAAAGGAAAATCCTGGCAACTTTTCAGCTTAAGTTAGAACCAGCTGGGATGGCTCAGGTGTGGAAGAGTGCAAAATTTGCCCCCAAATCAGGTTTCAGCTGTACCATTATTATTTTTCTGATCAGCATGTGCACATACATTTTAAAATGCTATTTCACCTTCATTGCCTGATTAATCACCTGCTTTACTCATCGTCAAAGTTTGAAAAAAGCTTTCTGAATTCCTATATACTGTACTGAACCTCTGAGTGATATGGTCGATGTGTGTTTTGAGTCCTTTTCTTCCCATCCTGCGAAGAAACTTAGAGGAAACTTGAGGGCATAGCATTCATGCTTCTTAGCATCAGGCTTGGCTGCGTCACTGGCTGCTACTGAATACCTGCTAGCAGAGCCCATATCAATATTTTGTATCCAAACTCTTAGCTCAGGCATGTCCAAAGTCCGGCCCGGGGGCCAAATGCAGCCCGATTTAAAAATTTGAGTGGCTCTCAGCCTCTTCTCCTTGCTGGCTCAGCCTGTCACTCATCTCGGCCGGCCAGCCCTTCCCTGCGCTAGCTAGATACATCAGCTTGCTGTTCTATGGTTTGCCTGCCCTCCCTGCGTCCGTCCATCCGCTCAGCCACCCGCCCTGCCTACCTGCTCCTGGCTGTGTTGCTGCAGCATCTTCCCCACCTCCTTGCGAGGGAGGGCAGCATATGTGAGCAGTGGTGCATCTTGGGTGCACATGGGCTGATTCCCAGGCTGTGCAACAGCCACCAGGCTCTTGGGCATCTTGAAACCGGAGCATTTGCAGCTGTTGGGGATGTGCACGGACCATGCCTTTTCTCTCCCTTCAGGCTGAGTGGTCGGCCCCCACACATTTTCACCTCACCAAACCTGGCCCTCTTTGCAAAAAGTTTGGACACCCCTGTCTTAGCTGATTTGGGAAGGGGGGGTTGAGGTATGTGTGTCATTCGCATGATCTGTGTTCCTGGAGGAGGGGGGGGAGCTGCCACTCTTTATGTGTGCCAGACTTCTTTCTGGAAAAAGAAGCTTCCTGCCAAAGGTGAGTGAAGAAGGGTGCCAAAATATGCCATGTATCTGACTCCTTTTCACCACTTGTTTGGCTAAGCATAAACATTTTTCTATTTAATTACGTCATTGCACAAACCGAGATTATATAATTCACACTGTTGTATAACTCAGGTACCAACATTGGTGAAAGTAGAGTATTTGTTTTGTAAATGGTTTTTATCACGGATTACTGGACTCTCCAGAAAATGAAAGAGCCATGCATCTAAAGCAGAGAAATGAGATATAATCTTTAACAAATAGTTGGTCTGGTCACAGCTAGTGGCTGAGCCAGTTTGGAGCCATGGTATGTGAACTTCTCTTTAAACACTTATCACGGTTCAGAAGTGGTCCCAGTTACATCAATAGATCTGTGAATCTGTTGGCTAATTTCAGCAATAATGAATGCATTGAATTCCATCAACCCCGCAGTTAAACAGAATACCTGCCAAATCCACAGGCTGCCTTAGATGTTAATGAAATGCAATTTTAATGTTGGAATCCCTTTAGCAAGTACATCGTTAAAGATGTTGCAACCCCCGTTGTTAATGAGTAGGCTGGTAAGAAAAAAACCTGAGGAAAAAACCCTCAAATGAAACTATTGCTATGTTACATTTTGTCCAAATCTTACTATTGTGTGTGCTGTACTTCAACCTGGAATTCTTCTTACGGCTCTCCTAGGAGTAAATATTGACTGAAATACAGGCTAGAATTCTATTTTGGAAGTTTTGCATGACATCATCAGCTGCAGCTGTGATACAGTAATTTGGGGCTTCTGAAAACTTGGTCCCTCTCTTTGGCTTCTGGGACTTCCTAGGGAACTACTTTGATCTGGATAAGCCCTTGGGAACCATGGTACAGGAAGACTGCTTAATGCCAAAAGTCACCACCATCAATTAGTGCAGTGGAACTGGAAGTTGAGTCATGGCTACTGGGCTTCTTTTTGAGAGATAAAAACGTTTCGCTGCTCATCCAAACAGCTTCATCAGTCTGAATACAGCTAGTGCAAGTCCTCCATCTTATAGTCAGCTTTGACCTCTTGTCACCTTGGTCTGAATTAGGCTCATAAGATGAACAATGGCCTGAATAGGCTCGTTAGGGAAACAATAGTATCCATAGCCTTAAGGTGAACAATGGCCTAAGGCGCTGAAACCTATCAAGAATGGGTCGTTAGCTATGGCCTTGGTGGTGAAGGCTTTTTGATTTGTCTGGGTACTTTGGAAAACACAGCCTGATAAGTGACAGATAGACTATGCCTGAGGCCACCACCTCTGTTGAAGATAGGTGGTTTGAGAGAGGAGTAAGGGAAGTCATTCATGAGAACATTGAAAACCCCTCCCTCACCGTTAGCAGTGATTTTTAGGAATTAAAAATATTCCCATATTCCATGGATTCCAGGGGCATCCCCAAGTCAGTCACTAGAGATCCCCAAAAGCTGGGTGGGAGAGATAGCTTTTGATATATTTCAAATAGCTGCAACACAGCTGCTCCTGATGTCACACACGTTATGCCCCATGACTTGGGAAACAGGATTGTAGCCACAGTTTGAGAACAGGGGTGTGAGATATATGAGGTATTGTTAAGACAATGACAATCTGTTAGTATATTTTCAGAATAGGGAATGGAACAGGTCAATATCTTGTCAACATAAAAAGCATGTGCAAGTGTAGCCGTAAAGCTGTCTTCCACTGGTTGCACACTCAATATCACATACAGTCCAGGACCAATTGTGCAAAAAAAAGCAATAACAACAAAATATGCTGAAAGGATACGCTTGTGTAATTTCCCATCTACTGTTGTGTAAGTGATCATGATTCTGATTAATAGGAGTTAATGGGTGAATCTTGAAATTAATTTCCTAACAATTGTATGCATCAGCTCAAAGTGATTCATCAGTAGGTTCAAACAGATATACCAAAAATCCATCTTTTTGCAAAATATATCACTTTAAATTAAATACTTTAAGAAAGACATGGGGGGACCCCAGCTGGGAGGTGCTGGAAGACCAAGGGATTCCCTGCTGCTGCTACTGTGGGCACTGGGCTCACATCAGCAGGGAATCCCCTGGTCTTTCCCAAAACAAGAGGGGCCTGAGAGGGGGAGTGCTGAAAGAAGTAGGGTTTCTTTTTGCCGCTGCCTGCTCCTTTCTGCCTTTCACTCCTCCCCCCCCTCCGACCTCCCAGCTGGGGCTTTTTGACAGCTGGGGGTGGGGAGCATAGGCAGCCCACCCCACCCCCAACCTGTTAAAAAGCCCAACTGTGAAGCAGGGTGGCAAGGGAGAATGGGGCAAGCAGTGGGAAATTCAAGCGGAGCCCTGCTTGCTCCATTCTGCCTTGCCGCCCACCTCCCAGCTGGGTGTGTCAGTTCAGAACAATTGAGAAGCTGCCGCCACCCAGGTGGGTTTTTTGACCGGGGGGGTATCCCCACTGGGAACAGCCTGACCTGTCAAAAAATCTCACCTGGGTGGCGGCAGCTTCCCAATCGTTTCTTTACTCATTTTGTTTTGTTACTAAAACTCAATAAAAAGTAATTTAGTAACAAAATGAAACACAATGAGTAACGAAATGAAACTAAACTAAACATTAATTTTCCATTTCATGCCCATCTCTAATCTTGATCAGAATTATTATTATTTAACTGTTGGTGTTTTTTGTATAGAGGCGGAGGACTAGGGTGATTTTGTAAGGAAAATGTCAAAGATAGACTTGATATCTTGGAGGTGAAATATGTCTGAAATATTCTCTGAGATCTCTACAGTATCATCACTGAAAGAGTCAAGGGATAAGAAAGCAGAAACTTCATTTGCAGCAACTATATCAGAGGGAAAATAATGTTCAGTGTTTTAAGCATAATACTCTATGGAAATAAGGAATGTGATAAAACCAAAAGCTGAAATGAAATTCTGAGAACCTAATTCATAGCAGTGACTTCTGGGCTTCCAAAATCAAATGATAACATCTAAAAACAGCATTTAAAGAAATGTCATCTTGTGCAAAACATGATCCGGTAGCAGATGCATTATTTGTAAATGAAATGTGTTTCGTTTGTCATTTAGTCTGTTTCGGTTCGTTTTCGTTTTGTGAATTTTTGCAAAAAATTCGTGAAAAACCATTGTTGTTAGCATTCATTAAGTTCATGATTTCTGTTGTTTCAGTAGACTTTTTCATTTCAGATGCATTATTTGCTCTGTTTCCATCCAGGTATTGATTTCATATCAATTAGACCACACCTTAGAAAAATATAATTTTAAGGTTATAGTAAATGCATCTTATGTAGTCTTTCAGAGTTGTTATTCAGAAGGAGATATGAGAAAACATCATCCAGAATGGAAATGTTTGCAGCATAAAACATTAAACGTTGTATAGCGGAGCATCTGGAATTGAGATAACAGCATTTTCATGTTTCTTTAAAGCAACCAAATGGCTGTACTGCTGCATGCCAAGTAAATGTATGCAAAGATAAACCATCTGGTGATTAAAGGAGCTGAACAGTTACCTTGCTAACCATAACATTGTCCTCAAGCATTTGTTTAATAAAGTGCTAGAAGATCTGTTTACATTCTCCCCAGTAACTGGTTTTATTTTTCAAAGAAACTGAGTTGAATATGAGAGACCATCTTTGCCATACGTATTGATTTACACTGCTATTATATTTAACGAAACAAGAATTTAGAGTAAATAAATATACTGTATATCTCAGTTTTGTTATATCAGGATTTATTCTACAATTATCTGGGTTTCCAGAAATGTAGTGGTCAGTGCCTTTTTAACAGGATCAAGGCACCTTATTTAGTTGGCTGGTATCCTGAAATCCACACCCTTTACCCAGAGAAATAAAGGGAGGGGGGATGGTGCATATTGGGCATATTTTCTAAGTCCAAAATGGTAACATTTCAGCTTTTTCATCAGATGAGCACCCAAAGTGAAAGTTGTAAACTACTGAGTGCCATCCTTTTGTAAAATGTGCCAACATTTTTATTTTATCTCATTAAATCTAAAGGGCCTAAAATCCAGAAAATACTTTTTTTGGATATTGGTACATTTTGATTCTTTCTATTAGGCATGCTTGAAATTGCCACCAAAGTCTGTGTGCCCCATTCATCAGCATCAGGTCGTTGTAATAAGCAGCTACGTAATACAAGCCCCAAAACACATTAGTCAGGGCTTCTCTGTCAACAGTAAAGCTATTTCATTTTTAATTTATTACACTTATTTGCTCCCCACTCATCATCTTCTGTCTAGACTTCTCTTTCCCTGGAGCTCAGAGGTCCTCTGAGGTATCTCTGGATAAGCAACTACAATCATACTTCTGCTCATGCTACTTTTCCTCCAGCTTTTTTTCCCCAGTTGCCTTTGAAAGTACTGTCTCAAATGTTTTAGTCTCTGATGGAGCACCTCCCTCCTGAAGAGAATCCAAATGAGTAAAAGTTCACCTGCACCCCAGGGGATCATTGCTCCATTATGTCTTCCAAGCAGCTTGCAAGTCAGTGGTGTATGTGTTCGTTCATTCTGCTTGTACAATTTTATCTGGGAAAGGGTGGGGGTGGGGCTTTATGTTAAAGATCTAAAGATAGAAAATTATATACTTTCGCTTTATAGAAACTGTCTCTTTCATTAGAATAAGCACTTGTGTTTATTCTAATATTTCAAATATAAAACCAATATATTTAATGTATGCCTATGGACAGAACTTTAGATCTGTGTTTTGTTTGAAAACAACTCTTTCAAACTTGAACATTCTACAGATATGCCATAATTTGCAGATCCATTTTCAGTTCCATTTCTGAACAAAATAGTAGATGGTCATGACATCTTCTTTCCAAGTGTTCAATGTGAAATTGCCAAGATATTATCTTTGTTTGTCTGACTGCAGTCAGTCTGAATGACATTGTGGGTCTTGGACTTTCTGATGAAGCACCTTGGACAGTATTGATGTGGTACTTGGGGATGTACCATAAGGTTCCTGGAAGTCCTTCATACTGAAAGCCACATGAGAAAACCATCCAGAGATTGGCATAAGATATAATCAGTACAAGGTTTACATCAAGTCTTATCTGTTTTCATCTGTTTATCCATACAGCCATGGAACTATAGAATAAGTGTCTGAAAGCCTCTTGGGGGTAGGTAAGGAAGAGTGGGCTGGGACCTAATCCAGAAAAGATCCTGCAAATTCAACCAACAAAATGTAGACTAAATGAGATTATACATTCGAGTTTGCAGACGATTGGTCCTACCAGTAGTTATGCCTATGAACACTCACATGTGGCAGTAGTGGCTGCTATCCACTCAGATTTATATACGGCTTGATTTATTGACTGCTTCTAAGAGAATTTGCCAACCTAGCACTTACCAGGTTAGTTCTGTACCCATATGGACCTCCATGGGTACTAAAATCATTTACAGAGGCCTTGCTGATATGTTTTATCAGTAAGATTAGCAGATTATGTGTGAAGATTCTCAGTCATCCAGATGAGTTTATTTGGGAGTTGAGTCATGGCAACTGCACTTATTTTCTTGAGAGATTGATACGTTTCGCTTTTCATCCAAACAGCTTCATCAATCTGAGGAAAGCTAGTTGCGAGTCCTCCATTTTATAGTTCACTTTGACCTCACGTCACTCTGGTCTGAAATAGGCTCATAAGAAATAGGCTGTAATATGTGTACATCAGGCATGTCCAAACTTTGGCCTGCCTGATGTTTTGGACCACAACTTCCAGAATTCCAATCCTGTATTTCCAATGGCAAAGGACTGTGGGAGTTGTGTTCCAAAACATCTGGAGGGCCGAAGTTTGGACATGCCTGGTGTACATCATCTTTGAATGAGTGCCCTTTGCCCTTCATGTGGAGGTGTACTGCTGATTCTGATCCTGAGCTGTTGCCCCTCCTTTGTTGGGCCATCCTCCTGTTTAATGGCTGTTTAGTTTCTCCATTGTAGAGGTCTGCACACTCCTCACTGCACTGGAACATGTATACTATATTGCTCCTTTTTTGTTATAGTGTTGGGTCTTTTGGGTGGGCGAGTCTCTGCCTTAGTGTATTTGCAGGTTTGAAGTAAACAGGGATGTAGTGTTTGCCAAAAATCCTAAGCTTTTCAGAAACTCCAGCCATGTAGGGAATGACCAGGTTCTTCCATCGGCTCTTGGTCTCGGGCTGATCCATTGTTCTTCTGTGTCAGCACACTGCTTTGTTGAAGGCCAGCTTTGGATATCCTGTCTTCAGGTACCTGTCTTCCTTCTTCTTGGATTCTGTGGAGGTGGGAATGCTTTCTGCTCTGTGAAAGTGTACAGATATTAGAGAAGATAGGTTGTTTGAGAGAGGGTTGAGGGAAGCCATTCTCAACAGAGGTGGGGGGCTCAGTCACAGTCTACCTGCCACTTAGCAGGTTGTAATTTCAACAATACCCAGACAAATTAAAAATACTTCATGCCTCCACCACCAAGGCCATAGCTAACGACCTATACTTTATGGGTTTCAGCACCTTAGGCCATTTTTCACCTAAAGGCCTATTGAGACTATTGTCTACCTAACGACCCTATTCAGGCCATTATTCATCTTATGAGCCTATTTCAGACCAGGGTGACTTGAGGTCAATGTGAACTATAAAATGGAGGACTCACAACTAGCTTTCCTCAAGCTGACGAAGCTGTTTGGATGAGCAGCGTAATGTTTCAATCTCTCAAGAAAAGAAGTCCAACTTCCTGATTAGCAGATTAGCAAACAAAAGAATGTGTTCAAGTGTTCTCTTCATTTTTTATTTTAAACATTGATGTTTTAACACATTTATGGCATTGTACAGTAAATCGTGCAGCTTGTCATTAGTTGTACACTAGGCACATCCTGCCATTTTCAGGAATGTTATGTTAGTGTAGTCAGTAATGTTTGACTGCTTTCTGAGATAGGAAATGAAAGTGTTAATTTTAGCTATAGAGTTTGAGACTGTCAGTATTTCTCATAGCCACCTTTTCTGCACAAGTTAGTACTAGAACCTACCTTTCATCTTCTGAGTCAAGCCTATAATTAGCATCCTTCTTTGCCAGAGCCTGAGTGAGTGTTTGTTTTAGGGATACTATGTCTGCAAAATATTTAACTTATTCATTACTTTTTATTAACAGAGAGATAGCTACTCAGTTATCAGATTTAGGCAAACTTGAAATTCCTCAGGCAGAATGGGATAATGATTGACCTGTATTGAATGAATACCCTCTGTGGGTCTTTCTTACATATTCATTTATTTGACCTTTAAGGGCTTTTACCATAGTTGTGTGTTCATACTCAGAATTTAGAAGGCAACACTTGGTGTTAATTGGTGACTAATCTGCGAGATACTGCTCATTAAACAAGCAGATTGCATGGTTCTTATCCAGGAACATTATCTTGGATTTGTTGTTTGTGCTCAGAATTTACAGTACTGTACCATCGCCCTCAATGACTTGAAATGGGTTTTAATTTTTAATTTTTCACTGTATCATGAAGTATCGTACTTCAAGAAATCCTTTTTTTTTTTTTTTTTTTACCGTGGGCTATATATATATATACCATACTGGCTGAAGAGCTACCTGTTTGGTTTAGGTATTTGGCTGCAGAGCCAGACATTGGGAGTTTGATTTCCCACTTTGCCTCCTGTCAGTAGAGCCACCCTGTGTGTCCTTGGGCAAGCTGCACAGTCCCAGGACTTCAGCTATTTATTATTATTATTATTATTATTATTATTATTATTATTATTATTATTATTATTATTATTATTATTATTATTATTATTATTATTATTATTATTAAATCTGGTTCTGCTAATTGTCTGTTGGGTTTGTTTTATCTTATATTGTGGAACCTATTATTATTATTATTATTATTATTATTATTATTATTATTATTATTATTATTATTATTATTATTATTATTATTATTATTTCTATATTGCCGTATGCCTTTTCTTGTTAACCGCCTGAGTTCCTGTCTGGGAAAATCTGGCGGTAAATAAATAAATAAATAAATAATATGTTCTTAACGTGACTGAATCACTGGCAGTAGAAATATATGCCTAGGTACCTACAGACATACTTTACATTACAGATCTTTAAGAACAAGGGTCCATTAACATTTGCAGTTGAAATGTCATAAATCATCACAACAACTGATTTGTTTTCACGATTCCAAAGAACAACATGCTGTTTTCTTATTTTAAAAAGACAAGTTTTCCCTTTCCAATGAAAAGTGTTTCAGTGTAATTTAGAAGGGGAAGACTTCTAAGTTAACTGTGATAGAAACTGGAAAATGTGGGCTGATGTAATAAAATCATTGGCTGTTTTCCATAAAGGGCTTTTATATGAAGACACTAAAAATATTGAGAAGTTCATAGTCACACAGGACAGGGTAGGACATGTGGGAGAGAATAAACATATTTTTACTTTTATTTTTGTCCAGCACAGCCAGATTATATGCCATAGGTTTGCTGGGAAAATCAGCTGGTGGGCATATTAACCATTCCCTGCACAACCAAATTTTGGAATAATATATTTGTTGCTTGCTTGCTTTTCCTGCAAAAAAGACATAATTTCTGTGTGTATAAAAGTTGCATGAAGGTTATTAGTTCAAAGAGGGGGGTATTATTGAGAGCAGTCTGAGGAATAGTCATCTACTCTATAATATCTTTGCTAAATCAATGTATGCATTTTGTTTATACAAAGTACTGTATATACTCAAATATAAGTCTAGTTTTTCAGCCCTGATTTTGGGCTGAAAAAAGGGGCCCTCGACTTATATGTGGGTCAATACCTTTAGCCACTGAGGCAAGTGTTTGGGTTTGTGGCTAAAAGTCATTTTAAACATTATGTGCCGCTTCTCATGACCCCCCTCTGCATCATAGGGGAGTCTAGGGTGGGAAATGCAGCAGGGCCTGGCAAGTGCTTGGGTCAGTGGCTAAAAGTCATTTTAAACATCACACACCACTCCCCCAGCTCACAAAGGAGGAGCTGCCAGGCCCTGCTGCATTTCCCACCCTAGACTTATACTCGAGTCAATACGTTTCCCCAGTTTTGGGATTAAATTGGGGGCCTCGACTTATACTCGGGTCGACTTATACTCAAGTATATACGGTACATTGGAAAGAGCAGATTAATATTTGCTATTATTATATGATCCCTATAGTCACAATTTCACTTTTTTTTCCTTCTGAGATAATGATGTGACTTTTCAGAAATAGCTTGATTGTTATAATATTTTAACACCTTTTCTGGCCTTTCACTGGTCATATTTCAGTCAATTATTTAACTAACAGAAAAAAGAAGCTTAATTTCTGTTATTTTATATTATGTTGAATTATACAATTTTTTCTCATGGAATCAAATTCTTGGACTGTTCCTAAAATTTAAATTTTAAGTTTCAAAAAACAGTCATGGGTCACAGTAAAAAAAGGAAATATATGCATTTTTCATAGCTTTCTTGTAGCTAAGTGTAAAACTGAAGGAGACCATGTGTCTGTCTGCTTGTCACTTGATTTAACAGCCAATTAACCCTACACCATCCTACATAAAGGTGAGGCATGTTGGCAGTTATAAACAGACAAATATATATGTTTCTATAGTATAGAGAGATGGGCACCAATTGATTTGTGCTGCTTTGCTTCGTAGGAATTCCTCTGCACAGCAACATGAGTTATAGCACTTTCCCTCCCTCCCCCACCCTCTGGCCAGCTTTCCCACTAGGGATGTAACGTTAACAGAATTTTTGAAGCCAAACAGAAGACTTTCCCCCAAAGTCTCTGGAAATTTTACATCTCAGTGCCCCATTTACAGTCCCTTGTGAACCACTCCGGTGGTGCTCCAATACAGGCAGGGAGCTCATACTGCCCTTCCCCACCTCCTCGGGCAGCCAACCAGTCCAGTGGCTGTGCACATTTATTTTTCCCTGTAGTAGACAGGTTTTTACAAGTATTTGTAGTTTCAGAATCCTGCTTCATTAAAGATGATGGTACTAGCCCATTCCAGATTATGGAATGAAGCAAAGCAAAGTGTTCTGCTTATATACGGCCCCATAGCACTTCAAAAAGTCTCTGGTCGGTTTACAGTTTAATTACAGTGTGCAGGCTACACATTGCCCCCACCCCCAGCAAGCTGGGTACTCATTTTACCAACCTCAGAAAAGATGGAAGGCTGAGTCTTCCATGAACCTGCTATTTATTTATTTATTTATTTATTTTCAAACTTATATACTGCACCTATTTCCCCAAAGGGGACTCAGGGCGGTTTACACAATACCATAGCAAAGAAAACAGATAAAAACAATAAAACAATCAACAGTGGTATCCAGGACGGCAAGCCAATGTAGGAAGGGCAGCGAAGGGTACCTGGGAAGCTACAGTACCTGGGATTGAACCCCAGTTTTAGCTGCACTACAGGTATTTAACCACTGCGCCACAAGGCTCCTATGAACTTTTCTGGATTACTATCCAGAGGTTGAACTCTTTGCATTTGACAAAGTGGTTTGTGTGCATGTATTTGCAATAAACAAATTGCTAGGTTCACAGAATTATATAATTGAATTTTTTGCTTCTGGGGATGCTTGGGTCTGCTTTATTTCCTGGTTTTGCATTCCATACCTGTGATTATCAGCAAATCCTGTTTCTTTGTGTGATCAATTTTCTCTGAGACAAGGTGCCAAAAACTTTTGTGTTTCTTTAGTATATATAGTTGGAACATATATTTTAATGCTAGTTATGCTGAGAGATCTTATATTTTGTCTGGTTGATATTATTTGGTAACAACTTGAAAATGTCTATCCAGGTCTATCTATACCTATTGGCTCATGAACCAAGTTTCACAATAGTTAAACATGCCTTATTCTGGAGATTCAAGCTTGCATTAATTCATAGATCTCTTGCTCCATGTTCCAGAAATATATATCATACAATTTTGAGCTTACCTTGATTCTAGTTTCCCTGTGACTTTTATTTATTACAGATGACAAAGACAGCCACTGTACTTACAGTGAGAAAGTGGGGGTAGTCCTTTTTGCAATAAGGTCTTTCATACAGTGATAAATAGCTTCATAAATTTGAGAACTTTGACATTCTCCTGTCTAGGCAGATGCATTTATGGGCTTAGCTCTTAAAAGTCTGACTTTGAATCCCTGTGTGCTTCTGAACTAAGCTTTTCACGTTATTTTTATCTGGCAGGTTCCTCAGGTAGAGTCCCGTTGCCCTTAAGGGTGCCTTCCAGAGAACCACACCCTGCACCCAGTTTAGGGCTTTCGAAAAGGCAGCAGGGTAACTTCATTTGTTACACATTTATAAGAAGTAGATCAGAGCGAGGCCATGCAGCATCTCAGACAGGGCTCTGCTCCAAATGAGCAAAGTGTAGGTGTCTATGCATGTCTATAGGTGTGGCCCATGGTCTGGAACTCACAGGATTCCTCCCAGGGATGTTCTGGAAAATTTGGGTAATTGTGGAGTCCATAATCCAAATTGCATATCCAAACTAGCCACATACTCATTGTAGTTTGATATTATTTATTTATTATTCACATTTATATACCGCCCTATTTCCCAACAAGAGGACTCAGGGCGGTTTACAACAATAAAAACACAACAGATAAAATCATTGAACAGCTAAAACAGTGAAATCCAAGAGTCAATTGGCGGGTTAAAAAAAAAAAAGTCCCTAGGTGTCGCCGAAGGCGTCCCGAAAGAGGAAGGTCTTAAGTTTTTTCTTGAACGTCGCCAGCGAGGGAGCCAGCCGTAATTCGCTGGGAAGCTTGTTCCAGATGGTAGGTGCCACTACCGAGAAGGCCCGGCCACGAGTACTCACTTTACGGGCCTCCCTCGGGGTGACAGTCTGCAGCGAGAGGGCCACCGAGGAACGGGTGGGACGGGCCAGATCTAATCGTCGGGAGAGACGCTCCACCAAATAAGCAGGGGCCAAGCCATGGAGGGTTTTGTAAACCAAAACCAACACCTTGAACCTTATTCGGGAGGCAACGGGTAACCAGTGCAGGCGGACCAGGATAGGGGTGGCGCGGTCATAACGGCGCGCGCCCATCACCAGCCTGGCCGCCGCATTCTGGACCCGTTGCAGTCGCCGAACAAGGCTCAAGGGAAGCCCCATGTAGAGAGCGTTGCAATAATCTAGCCTTGAGATGACCAGTGCCTGTACCACAGTCCTCAAGGAGCTCTCATCGAGGTACGGGCGAATCTGGGCGATGAGCCTTAGGTGGTAAAAGGCCGACCTGACCACGGCTGACACCTGAGATTCCAGGGTCAGATCCGGGTCCAGGACTTTCTCACTCTTTGCGCCAGCTGGAGGCGGACCCACCCAGACTGGGAAGAGGGCCACAGTACCCCTCCGAGGAGCCCCCGAAGAACATAACCTCGGTCTTGCCAGGGTTGAGCCTAAGCCTGTGGGTCCTGGTCCAGTCCAGAACCGCAGCCAGGCAACGATCAAGGGTCCGGACGGCCTCCACTGCACAGGTGGAAAAGGAGAGATAGAGCTGCGTGTCATCAGCGTACTGATGGCAGCAGACTCCATAACTCCGGATGATCTCAGCCAGCGGCTTCATATAGATGTTAAAGAGCATTGGGGAGAGTGACGACCCTGAGGCACCCCACAAAGAGAGTGTCCAGGGCGCCGACAACTCACCCCCAAGCTCACTCGCTGGGTACGGCCCTCAAGGAAGGACTGGAGCCAGCACAAGGCCTGGCCCCCAATCCCTACCTCCGAGAGCCGCTCCAGCAGGATACCGTGGTCGACGGTATCAAAAGCCGCTGACAGGTCGAGAAGGACCAGCAGGGTAGAGCAACCCCTGTCAGCCCTCCTCAACAGATCATCATGCAGCGCGACCAGTGCCGTCTCGGTCCCATGACGCGGCCTGAACCCGGACTGGAAAGGATCCAGGACATGGTTCTCCTCCAGGAACAACTGGAGACGCAGGGCGGCGACTCGCTCAATCACCTTGCCCAGAAAGGGAACATTGGCTATGGGGCGATAGTTGGACAAATCGTCCACAGCCAAGCCGGGTCTTTTAATAATGGGCTTCACCACCGTCTCCTTCAGCAGACTGGGAAAAATCCCGTCTCTGAAGGAGGCTGAGGCGATCAGTGAAGCCCATTTCGGCATGCTCCCCCCTGCGATCTTGATCAACCAGGAAGGGCAAGGGTCGAACGGAGAAGCCGCAGGCCTGCAGTGTCCCAGCGCCCTGGAGGCATTCCCAGGTGTAACAGGGCCAAACTCAACAAACCGAGGCGACCGAGGCGGCCCGACACCGGCCATGGCGAGCTCCCGACCAGTGCAACCGGCGTCCAGCTCGGAGCGGATGGCCTCAATCTTGGATCTAAAATAGGCTGCAAAAGACTCACTAGTGAAATCACTAGGAGGAGGCCCTGGCGGACCGGGATTGGTGAGGTCTCGGACCACCCGGAACAATTCCGCTTGGCGATTCGAGGCCTCACCAATTCTCAGGGCGGCAGCAGATCTCCTAGCCGCCCTTATCGCACGGGAATAGCGACCGGTCGACGCTTTCACATTATAATAAGTAAGCATAGGTTAGTAGAGCAGCTGATGGCCATAATGCTACATCCCTTTTTTGGGGTGAATATTTGAAAATGTTATCCTTTTGCAAAACATGAATGATAAAACCTTTCTATCTTGATTGCACTGGAGAATAAGCTAAATTAAAATACTCATGTCACATTCCCTGCTGGAACAGTACTTTGGTATAGAATCAGACATGTATGCATGTACTGTATACTCAAGCACATTCTATCTGCCACTTATCCTGCTGCCCTTTCATCAATTCCCAAACAAATCAGAAGCACCTCTCACCTCCACCAGCAAGGCCACAGCTAAAAAACCCACATTTAATGGGTGTTTAAAAGGGTTGAATAAGTGGGACTTTCATGCATGCCAGGCCATTGTCCACCTACCGAGCCTAATGAAACTGTCCACTGTCCACATCCGACCAGGATGATGTGAAACCAAAGTGAACTATAAATTGGAGGCCTCACCCCTAACTTTCCTCAGAGTGTCAAAGCTGCTTAGATGAATGCCGAATCGTTTCCATCTCACAAGAAAAGAAGTCCAGACTTCAGATGCCATTGTTACTAGTTTTTACAGATTATTTTGAGTCCGTGCTTGGCTCGGAACCAGTGTCCAATAATTAAATTCAAATAAAGTAAGGAAGCGCAAACACTGAACTGTTCAAGTCTGATTTCTTAAAGCCAAGCCAAAAGCAACAGTCAGTGGTCTCACCCTGGATGGTGTAAGTGAGCCCTGAGCATTTGTTTAACAACAGTTTTTATACATACAAACCAGTTCAAGGTTTGCCTCAATCGGCATTGGTGGGTCATTGTTCACAGTTGCATCCAATCTCCTGTGCCATCAAGCTCTTGATGGTCCAAATCCTTGAGTCAATTTTCCATAGATTGGTGTTCTATTGTTCAACTGGGCCCAGTCTGGCAGAGACAGGGCAGAGACAGGGAATGTGGAACTCCAGACAATGAGACCATCTCCTGTCCCTCAGGCACAGTTTACCTTGGGGATAATCCCCCTCATCCAGGTGTTCTGCCACTTCCTGGAGTCATGTACTTCAAGTTAATTTACATTCTTAATGTATTCCAATTCCTATAATTTATCTAGCTAGAATAAATGTTTTGGAGCCTGATTTTTCATGGTATCACCATGATTCGACTTCCAGATAAACTGACCTGGATGACTGAGAACCTTCACAAACATAATGAACTAGGATATTTTAATGATGTTTATGAATGTTGCTGCTTGCGGAATTCACATCACAAAAAGAGGTGTGCATTTGTCTTCCTTCAGGCACTGCCAAAGTGAATCTGATGAAGATCCCATCCACTGTGTCCAGCCCACGAGACACTGCCCTAGCTGCTGTGATATGCAGTGCATTGGCAACTGTACTGTTAGCTCTCCTCATCCTCTGTGTTATCTATTGCAAAAGACAATTCATGGAAAAGAAACCAAACTGTAAGTTTCCCACACAATATGTCTAATGGACATTGCAATCTATTTCATTGAAACTTTCAATATAAATACAGTGGTTCCTCAACTTACGAATTTAATCTGTTCCGAATGCAAGCTCTTAAGTCAAACTACTCTTAAGTCAGGGCACCTATCTAAAAAACTGAAAAAATCAGTTTAATTTTTTTAAAATATTTGTAAGTTGAACAGACCATAACTAAAATTTGTAAGGTGGCAGTTAAAACGCCAACAGTTTTCCGCTCTTAAGTCAAATTGCTCTGAAGTCGAGCTACTCTTAAGTTGGGATACCACTGTATTTTTGGCGAGTCTCTGTGCAAAACAGATAAAAAAGCTTCATTAGCTACAACTTGGATCTAATATGAAAAACATTTGAACAGTTGCATCATAGAGGAAAATTGTGTGGCCACTAATTGTGTTGATGAATTGACCGTGTGCCCACCCCTGACAATGTACAGTACCTGATTTCTTAGTCTTGACTGACACATAGAAAATCTGTAGCAAGGCTATACAAACTCAAGATGCTTAACCAAGAATTGTGTGTAGTATGAAAACACTTCTATGAATCAGCACTGAGAGAAATGGAAGAAGACCTGCCAGGGTTTCCAGTCATGCAAACAATACTAAAATATGCTTGTTTTTCTCATGAATCCACCCTTTGTTTTTCTCATGGAGAAAAGCAAAGTGGGGAATTTTATTCAGCGATTGTGGATTGTTTTCTACTTTAAATGAGAATTAGAAGCCACTTGGAATTGGTGACTTGAAAAAAATTCAGTTTTCTTGATCTGAAATGATGTACACCTACAGTATTACTCATACATGGTTACAGTCAAGAGTCTAGAGCAGGAAGATCTAAATGAAATTAAATTGTTCATGCAGTTTCTGAATTTCTGCAGTCTTTGAATTTATGCTCCAAGTTGTACTTTGGTATGTGAATCTGAAGTTTCAGTAGCTATGATTAGAGAATCCTATGAACATTATTGAAACAGTTTAAAAATATCCACTGTGAATGTCTCCTCTACTTTGAAGGGTCTGCAAGAGCACAAGATATTCCCTATGAAGGCTCTGAACTTTCACGTTTTGACAGACCACAACTTAATATGTACGCACGTAGAACATGCTGCCAATGTCAGCGGGATCCATCACAGATGTGTGGTGAGTAGATCTGATGATATCTAGTTAATAGTCTCATTATCATTCAAACAGATGGCATCTACTGACCTGGATCTGTAATCCCTGAGATATGTCTTTCTTTTAGCATCAGATAAGTGTCTTTTGTTATTGTTGTTGAGTGCTTTGCCCAAAGTATTTCTGTGTAGACAGCTGTCTTTTGTTTTTGTGAAGCTAACACAGGTGCTTAAATAGACATCTTGGTATTGGGGTAGCTAAAAAAAAATCTTGTAAATAAATAAATAAATAAATAAATATAGAGGTAGTGGCTGATAGATCAGATATCATGGTTTTGTACAAAATTAGTGCAAAAAGTTAGTCCCTTAATGTGCAAATAGTGGTAGAGTTTAACAGAAAAACTTGCAGGGAAGGAGAAGGTTTTAATAATACTTCTCTTTCCTGCACACAAAAATGGGATAGGAAGCAATTTACATCCCTAGTCTTAAATGCAATTGTCTCAGATTAATTCAAGCAGCAGAGGCAGAAGAGATGCACAGATTCTAAGTAGGGATGGGCATTTCGTTTTGGAGGCAGTAGGTTACAAAATGAACCACGCAAGCCCAGGTGGTCCTCAGAACCAGCTGATACATGCAGATCCAATTGCTTTACCTTTCTCTGTCTCGCACAGGGTTAAAATCCAACAGGAAGCATGCTGCGAAGTCATCTGTGCTGGATCTGAGCTGTGCAGGGACGGGCATCATCTTGCCTCCCACTCTGATTGGCCAGAAGCACGAAGCAGGAAAGATGATGTTGCAACATGCTTCCTCATTGGATTTTAACCCTGCGCGAGACAAAGAAAGGTAAAGCAAATGGATCTGCGTTTATCAGCCGGTTCCGAGGACCACCTGGACTCACGTGGTTCGTTTTGTAACCTACGGGTTCCGAAACAAAATACCCAGCCCTAATTCTAAGTTTACTTTTGAAGTTCAATGTTTGCTCTTCAGGAAAAGAACAGAATAGAAAAGTAGCAATGAATTATTACTGAATGTTTGTTTTTTTCCTTGAAGTAGTGAAGCTATACAAGTAGAATAACATTATAGTCCTTTCTCCCACCTCCCTTCTTCTATAATGCCCCACCATAATTCTGTGCAGGCAAAATCATTTCAACTAGAGGTAGAGCAGTGACCACTACCGAGATCTGATCTAGTTTTTGAATAAAATACAAAAAACACAGCTGTATCAGTTCAGATAGCTCTATTTCCTTCTCCATTAGACCTAGTAAACAAGTCTTGGCAGAAGCCTTCCACTTCTCCCTCCAACTTCAAGGAGAGTTGGAAACTTATATAAAGTACCTGGAGAGGCAGATTTTCTTTTGAAGAATCCACAACCCAACTTGATCATTGTGGAGGCATTCCAGACAAGATCAAAAGGGAGGAACAATATAACTCTTATTACAGTACTAGGAAAGGTTGTATGACACATGCTGTTAGGAAAAGAATTTATTGGACGTTGGCCCTATACATAAGAGTGGCTAATTATCAGGCAGCTATGGCTGCTTATCATTTGTTCCTTTGAAAGAAAATCCAACTGTTGGTTCAGAATTTATCAGAGAATAAGAAAACCTTAGCTCTGACCTTTCTGCAAGAGGCCCTTTCCCTAGCTATGCATCAAATTTATTCACCGATTGTGCTCCAAAACATCTAGCAGCTGTGATTGCCTTGAGGCACCATTGCCTGGCTTTCATTTCTGAGGATTCAAGGTCATTAACTGAATATTTACCTTTCAACTGCCAGGGCCCTTGAATGGAAGAGAAGAGAGCTCCTGTGTGTTATCTGCCAGGGCAGGGACTGTGTGGTCCAAGGAAAGGATCTGTTGCTGTGTCCCTTCATACCCCAGCAGGACCTCTGCAGGACCAAGCCCTCCCTGACTGCTGGATTATGAAGTAGCTGCTCTGCTTACTTCTCCCCATCTTCCCTTAATTTTTCTTACTTCTTTGGTGTGAAGTGGATAGGAAGTGTATTTGGAGGGGGAGCATGGAAGGGAGAGAGAAATAAGGATGAGTGAGAGTTACTTAATGTGACCAGTTCCTTCCTCACTTTGTTTGCTGCTGTGAAATCTTCTCTATTGAGGAGAGCTGCAGGATGTTGGTGAGAAGAAGAATGGGATGGTGTAGGCCAGTGGTTCTCAACCTTTCTAATGCTGTGACCTTTTAATACAGTTCCTCATGTTGTGGTGACCCCATGCCCTGCTTGGAAGAGGCCACAACCCCCCTTTGACAGGCCACTGCTGCAGGTGCCATAGAAAACTTGCCTCTACAGGCACCCTCAGCCAATTGCAGCCTCCGGTGCCATTGACTGACTTCCCCTCCAACATATCAAGATGTAACTCACTCCCCCCTTCCTCCCCCTCCTCCTCCAGACCCAAGCTGTTTGTGCCTTTTCATCACTGGCTCATAATGACACCTGTGAAATGGTCATTCGACACCCCCCAAGGGGTTCGGACACCTACACTGCTGCTCAGGCTTCAGTAATTAAAGGCTTCCTCCATTGTGTATAAGCTAGTATGTTCCTGATGCATGTAGCATCTTTATGCATATACATACAGTTCTCTTGTTCCATGTACAGTACATGGCCTAATTCTTGTTACATGCTAGGCATCAGTTATAATTGAAATAATTTATATGAACCAGCACATAAAAGGTAAAAAAAGGTAAAGGTTCCCCCTTCATATGCATGCTAGTGGTGTACGACTCTAGGAGCGGTGCTCATCTCCGTATTCAAACCGAAGAGCCAGTGTGGTGCAAATCCGTGGCCATGTGGCCAACATGGCTGCAAGGAAACAGTGTTTTGCCTTCCTGCTTTTTATGGCAGTACCTGTTTATCTATTTACATTTACATGCTTTCAAAGTGCTAGGTAGGCAGGAGCTGGGGTTAACAGTGGGGACTCAACTCAAACCGCTGAGCTACCAACTTTGCAGCCAACAATTTTCAGTGCTCTAGCCCGCTGAGACTCCTCTCTCTCTCTCTCTCTCTCTCTCTCTCTCTCTCTCTCTCTCTCTGTGTGTGTGTGTGTGTGTGTGTGTGTGTGTGTGTGTGTGTGTGTGTGTGTGTGTGTGTGTGTGTGTCGTTACAGTCATGACCGACTCTTTGTGACTCCATGTCCATGGTGTTTTCTTGGCAGGAATACTGGAGTGGTTTGCCAGTTCTTCATACAGTCAGTCCTAAAGAAACCCTACGTAGTTTTAGTTTTAAAAAAGTGTCTGTTTTTAACATTTGAGAATAAATTACGAATTAGGTTGCTAGTGGAAGCCATTTATACTCACACACATTATCTGATCTACAAGATTTATCTACAATGATTTTTAAGCTGTGGACTTGTGTGCAATATATCTGGATTTGTTAACTAAGTATTGAATAGGGTGTTTCTTTTTAAGGGCCAGTTCATTTGATTCCATCACTGTGCTGTGAGGAGACATGTAGTTTGGAACACAGCTGCCATAGCTGCCCTTTTCACTCTAGGACTACACTTTATGAAAGGTAATTTAGGCTTCTCACTTACATCCGCCTCTAATTATTCTCCCTGTTAATAAATGTAATACTTATTATTACAGAGTAAAGTTATTCCATTGGAATGAATTTCCGCCTGCTTTATGGGAAAGTTATCATTATCATGGTCTGTGTTCTTTGTACATACTGGTTCTATACCTGCCTACAGCACTGCTTCAAAAACTTCCAAAGTTTTGAGAGACCTCCCTGGTTTACTGTATAGACCAGGCATGTCCAAACTTCGGCCCTCCAGATGTTTTGGACCACAACTCCCACAGTCCTTTGTCATTGACAATCTAAGCTTAGAATTCTGGGAGCTGTGGTCCAAAACATCAGGAGGGCCAAAGTTTGGACATGCCTGGTATAGACCCTACTTAGACTTGCTTGCAAGACAACTACTTGGCTCCACTTAAACTGCTACAGCAGTAACTGATGTAGCTTTGGGATAGTTTGAGGAGCTCTTGTTTTCCTTTAAATAGTCGTGTTCTTATTATCTGCCCCTTTTATTGTGCCCATTCTTTGTTTCCTTTTTCCAGTTTTTAATATATACTGCATATTTATTTATTCTTAATCAGTTCACCATCTGATCCTTTGTTTCATGTCTCTATTTTTAAGACCTTTTTCAAAAGGTGCCTGGCCAGATCAATTCCCCTCACTAATGGATAATCCATTAACTACTGTCTTCATTGCTTGGGAAAGCAACACTGGGTTAATAGCAGGATGAGAGACTTAAGCAATATCTGCAGGGGGGAAGTTCTTCAGTTCATGGAAGATTCTCCTAAGCTCTCTGATATGTGACTTTGTAAAATTTTGGTCCCTGTGCTGATTTTTCTAGGCCACTGTGAAAGTCAATGTTGATCCCAGATGCTCCAACCCTTGGGCCACTGTCCTGGGGTGAAGGCACTGGAAACAACAATAATTACCATATTAGAGCCTGCGGGAGAGGATGTTCATCACAGACAACACTGGGTACATATATTGGACCATGGGAAACAGAAAGGAGAAAAATAATGTAAATATCGAAAGGTTTTGTTGGAACTACCATTTACATTGGCCGTACAATTTTGAGGCATCAGTTGGAAGTTCTTATATTTCTGAGTGAGAAAGCTGTTGCGCATAAGTAGAATGGCAAGATTTGCAGCCACATTCTTGTTCCAATTCCTGAAAGTTTTTTTCCCCCATTTCTTTTTCTATTTCATAATCCCCATTTGGCCTTCTTATCTATTAATGTTTATCTAATTGAACTTTCTGTGTTCCTCTATTAAAAAGCATTCCTCCTGTCACATGTTAAGAAGTAGTTTGTGGTCTGTATATTCAGTACTCAGAGAGGTTTTTACCTCCAAGTAAACTTAGCTAAATGAATTTTTATAACATTAACCCACAATAAAGAGGGGCAGTGAACTGGTACCTTAAGGACATGTTGACATTACCTGCTATGGCTTAGGGATAAAGAACAGTCATTAGAAAAGGTGTATTATTTCTATTTAAAGCGATTTCTGAATTTCTCTGCATTTCCTCCTACACTCTACTCAGAACTATGTTGGCAGTGAATTAGATTATCACAATACTTCATGCTTTTGTGTATATGTGTTGTGTCATTACAGTCGTGACCGACTCTTCGTGACCCCATGACCATGAAGTTTTCTTGGCAGGAATACTGGAGTGGCTTGCCAGTTCCTACTCCAAGCGCCTACAGCACCTGGTATTCCCTGGTGGTCTCCCATCCAAGTACTACTAACCAGGGCTGACCCTGCTTACAGCTGTTACTTCATGCTTTTATATTGAATTAAATTAACGCCATAGTCCAGGCTGTTATGCTGACCATATTTCTTGCTTCATGGGGCTATTTTCTTTACTGTTATTTCTTGAAATTCATAAAGAGTGAGCTAATATTTCGACATTTTGCAGAACGTTTATGCCTGGCAATTATGACGAACAAGGACAAGTTGTTCACTTGTACCTGTGGTTCTTTGAATGGTCATCTGTGCACAACACACTGTTCCTCATTTCTTTGTTGTTAGACTTGTTGAGGTGCTTTGAATGAAGTCAACAGTAGCCTTTCCTTGGTGCTGATGCTGTGAGGTGAGACAGTGGAGCTCCTGCTGAAATTCTTTAACTCCAGAAGGTTCTGAAGCAAGGCTTTGTGCAGGCGCAGGAGCTGTAATTTGACCACACAGTGAGCTACAGCTGCACATAAATAATTTGTCCAGAGTCAGTACTTATGGTCTGTATTCTGACAAATTGAAAACATATATTATTTCTGGGTACTGTTATTTAGCCTCTTAGAGAAAACTGAGGCAGTTCTCTAGTGATTGATGTGTATAGGTCTATATGTAACAGTCCTGACAAGGAGTTTGCTTGAAATAGTGCCAGCAACACTAGCAAAATGTCTAAGAATCTTTTCAGCCAATGGGGCAGAACAGATGCTTAAGGTAGCACTTTTGTTGCGGCGTTGTTTCAATTTTGCAGAATTGAAACAGCAATGTTTTGTCACTTGGTAAAGTACTAATTTCAGCCCATCAACACCCTCCCAGGCTCCTAATCTATTGCAGATGAGAATATGGTATGTAAGGTACTGGCGCAATACAGGTACAATGTGGAACTTGCTGATATGCCAGGAGTGAAAGAAGTCCACTATATCTTAATATTAGTTCTTGATATTATGTTTGAGACTTGTTAAAATTAACTCATTTGCCATCACTTTTTACAGGAATTCAAATTCTATTGGGGAAATGATTCCTGCATTCCTTGGTTCTCTTTCACATTCTGGATGTGGAGAAATTTCAGATGGTTGGCCCCTTATCCAAAATCCAACTTGTTGTGATAGCATTTCTTTCTGTGAATCGTACCCTGAGCTAATGGGAGAAGATGAAAATTCTTTCAGCATAGAGACTGAAAAAACAGCCATTATGGATTCAGATCACGAACAGGATCTAAGTGCATTAACATCTTCTAAGCCTCATTTTGAAAGTTTGACAGAGTCAGATGAACTTCCAAACAAGACATATCATATTGATGATTCTTTAAACCAGTTTGCAGTTGCTGAACCAATGTCAGTAACAGTGCCTGACAGGATTGTTAATGATTCCACAAACTGATGACTGGTAAGGACAAAGCTATTAATACCGTAGTTACATAGAAAACAGTGTGCTATGCAATGTCACTCAAAAGCTTACTATTAGTTGAGTAGTGGTTTCCTTATCTAATTAAAATGAATCCTCAACAACTAAGTCTTAATATTTCTATACAAAATTTTACGTTTCAGGAGAAAGAATTACACTAAAGGAGACAAACTATGTCAATTTCAGCTTCTAACTTTGAGAGCAATCAGCAGATGTGGTCGTGGGGGAGGAAGGAGGCTCTTTTGGTTAACCCATTTTTGTAAGGAAAAAAATAGGGATAAGGAGGCTCAATGGAACAAATAACAGCATGCTGTGTATATACCACCCCATAGTTACAGCACATTTTTAAAACCCCGTGCCTTTCCCTCCCAGTGGGGTGCGTTGGGGGGGAGGTGCTGGTCCTTTAAAATGTCTTGGAGCCACTGAGACTGCCTCGGTGGCTCCAAGACATTTTAAACCTTCCTGGGCCTTTCCCTCCCAACGGAGCACTTGGGGGGGGGGAGGTACGGGTCCTTTAAAATGTTTTTGAGCCACCGAGGCTGCCTCAGTGACTCAAATACATTTTTAAAACCCTGCACCTTCCCCCCAATGGGGTGCATTGGGAGGAAAGGTGGGGTCCTTTCCCCCCTCCCCCAAGCCCCGCATACCAGCTGATCGGTGCTGGTGTGTGGGGGAGTTTTTTCCCCACCCCAGCGCCAGTCAGCTGGCACATGGGGCTTGGGGGAGGGGAGGAAAGTTTTAAAAGCCCAGAGATTTTTCAACTTTCCCCCCTCTCCCAAGCCCTGTGTGCCACCTGATCAGCACTGGGGGGGGTTTCCCCCCACCCCAGAGCCAATTTCTGGCATGCAGGGCTTGGGACAATTTTAAAAGAGGTCTTTTAAAACTTTTTTCCTTCCCCAAGCCCTGCACACCAGCTGATCGGAGTTGGGTTGGGGAAAAAATTTCTCCCCACTGCTTCTCCCCTTTAATGAACGGGGGGGGGGGGTGGCACAGGTTGTTTAAAGTGGTTTCCCATAGGAATGCATTGAAATCCGTCCCTCTGGAATGGATTAATTGACTTTCAATGCACTCCTATGGGAAACCGCTCCCCGGCTTATGAGCTAATCGACTTGCGAGCATGTGCTCGGAACGGATTATCTCGTAAATCGGGCTTCCACTGTATAATGTTCATTGATGGGGATGTGTAACACTTGGACCTCTAGGGATTACCCACTCCTGCGCTAAAGCCGTCCCCCATTGTGGAAAGTCATGTAAATGCAATTCCAATCTCATAGAATAGCATCCTTTCTCCTACTCCCTTCCCACAGACTTTAGTCACATACTGATTTCCAGGCAACATGATCCTAGGACCAATCTGGCAATATTACTCCTCTCCAGAGTCCCAGCTGGCAAATTATTCCTGCTTTAGAAAATGGTGTTAATGGCCTTGAACTGTGCACCACTGTTTAATTAGGGATAGCTCAAATTACTGAGCTTGCTATTTGTGGTATGAGTATCTAGTAAAACATCATGGGTTTGAAAGAGTGTTGTCTACTTTATAAAGATGTTTTTAAAACTTGACCTTTAAGTGTCTGGTTTATAAAGGCTTTATTCATTTTAAAGTTTCTGGGCCCAGTCCAGCTATAATTATACACAACTAGTCAACTAAAACAAGTACAGTATTGACCCTCAATGAGACAATTTCAGTATAAGTGCATCTAAATAACTATCTAAGTATAATTTGCTTGCTCGTCTTCCCCATTGAACTAGATAATGATGGATTTGTTTTATTTATTTACTTCACATGTAGGTTGCTTTAGTTATGTAAAAAAATGAAGCAAGTTACAATTCAATGTCAAGAAATCAAGACAAACATTAAATCCAAAATCTCATGAAAATACTATATGTACATCAATTAAAATATCTGAAACTAAAAAAAGTAAGACATGGCCCTTCACAAAATTGTTAGGGTAATAAGCTAAAGAAGGCTTGGGTGAAGAAAGAAGCTTTTGAACAGGTGCCTAAATCACTTCCTAGCTGGTGCCACCGCCATTTTTCAACTAATATTCTTTCAAACTATTGTGCATATTTTATTTCCATTGATTTATTTATATTATTTTTGAATAATGTGCCTATTGTGCATATTCATATCTATATTTTATTCCAGTTATTTTAAAAGTACCCTCCAGTGTATTCTTGAAAGAGAACCTTATCCCATACCAGCCAACCTATAATCTGAAACATTTGACATTGTTTGATCAAATTAAGATATTAGGTTAGTAGCTACAGGTAGACAGGCTCCATTCTTATAACTTTTTGTTTGGGATACAAACCTTGTGTTTCAAAACTATGTTTTAGTTACAACAATAACGTTAATTACAGAAGTATAATTTTATAATGGCAGCAGTGTGATTTAGAATATTGGAAGGCAAGGTGCATGTGTTCAAAATAGTTGACTAACATCTGCCATCTTGTTTTCTTTCAGGAGTCTAAGGGACATTTCCTAGCAGCCTTTAAAAAATGATCGCTTCCCTCCATGCCTCTTGACAAAAGCTTGTGAATGGAATGTAGCCTGCATATTGACATTACAGGGTTTCAGAAACAGCTGAAATGAGTTGGCAGCATTTCAAAGCATTGGAGCAGTTGTATTTGAGACACAGCAGCTGCATGGGAAAACTTGAAGGAGAAGCCTAGTAAAAAACAAAGGCAAAATCCATGCTGTTCTCTTTTTCTTTGAATGGGAAACTTCTGTGCCTCCTGGACATACCTTCAAAGTTTAGCAATCACAGCTAAACAGATTATGTAAATATAAAGAGCAACGGATTAGAATGTGTATGAGTATATGGAGACTAACAGTAGGTGTGTGCCGTCAAGGGGAGAGGGAATGTGTTGTCCATTAGTTTGTTAGCAAAAGGAATCATTTTATAGGAGTTCTAATATGTTAGGCCATGCTGATTCATTGCAGAATGCAGCATAAATCTGATACGGGAAATAATATTGGCTGGGGGAGGGGAGTAAAGAGTTTGGAATAAATAAAATACTTGGTTGTACAAACTGATTGTGAACTTGGAAACCACACTATTTGACTGTTACAATACTGTGTACATTAAATATTTCTGAGGGAAAGATTTGCTATGAAAATTGCATGTATACTGAAGTGTTTTTCTGACAGCTGTTTTCAGTGTAATCTTATGTATATTTATTTGGAATTGTATGTTGTATTCAGTGATGTCCATTCTCAAGGAAATATCATAGGGATGCAACCCTACATCAACTTCAAGTGAAATATTTCAGCCATAATTTTATTTATTTAATGTTTGGAATTTTTACCATGGCATTACAAATGATTAGCATTATCCAGCAAAAATGGATTCTGGTGCCATTCATTCCTGTTGGACTGTTTGTTTTGTTGCACTAAAATATCAGTGGGACATAAAATGTGCCTTAATGTTTACCTATAGGCTAAATGGAATTGTTTGTCTCAACTACTCATTGAATCAATGGAATTTATATAAAAATGGATGAAACAACATTTAATGGGTATGGTGGTATCATCATAACCAAAATCCTGTTGCTTTACTTAGTAAACTGTGCTAAAGTACACCCATTAAAGCAATGGGAATTTAGTGAGTCAATTTTTCTGTAATTTCCATTGATTCATTTGGGTCTGTTCTAACTGCAACTTACTTTAGCATTCACTAAATCCTGATTGATTTACAGACCTACTCTAGTGTGATCTTACTGTGTAAAGCCATTAGATTTTTGCCAACAATTGGATTTATTTCTATTCTCCTAAACTTTTGAACATAATTTAACCACTTACTTATGAATAATATCTACTGAATACAGCTGAACATAAATGTAGGATTGTACTGGAGTGGCAAGCGCATCTGAAATAAAAAAATAAGACTGAAGTTCTGTACACACATCAGAGCAGTGGTTCTCAACCTTCTTAATTGTGTAACTCTTTAATACAGTTCCTCATATTGTGGTGACCCCTTGCCCTCCTTGGAAGAGGCCACAAGCCCCCTTTGGCAGGACACTGCTGCAGGTGCCATAGAGAACTTCCCTCTACAGGTACTCTCAGCCAATCGCAACCTCTGGTGCCATTGACTGGCATCCCCTCCAGCCTATCAAGCTGTAACTCACTCTTTCCCACCTTCCTCCCCCCCATACCCAAGCCATTTGTGCCCTTTTCTTCACTGGCTCATTGTGACCCCTGTGAAATGGTTGTTTGATGCCCCCCAAAGGGGTCCTGACCTCCAGGTTGGGAACCACTGCATCAGAGGCAAGTCTTGTTGAATTCACTGGGACATTGAAGTAAAGAGGCACAGGATCAGGTACTAGAATGTATCAGAAACTTGTTGCTATTAAATTCACACTAGGAAAAACTAGCAAAAATCTAAATAGTTTTTCCCCATTTTTATTTTTGTAAATTTGTAAATAAAACAATCCAACATGCATTTCAGTATTCTGCAGAACTGTTAATAGACTATACATTGAGACAACTGTTTACTTATGATGACTGCTTTGAAAATACCATTTTGTTATTTTTGCTCATTAAGGCATAAGTTGCCGTTGAAATTTACACTTTTTATACTTTTCTATCAGTTTCTTTAAATCAGGTGTTAACTGAAGCATTAACAGGGTTTTAAAATGTATTATTGTATAAAAACAGTTAACAACTTATTTGGTGTAACCAAATTGGTCTCGATTTATGTTGCCTATGGTGAGCATGTATATGCCAATAGAAAACTTAAGACATTTTAAAGACTATATGCCTTCGAACAAAAAAAAATGTTTCTAATACTATTTTATATGCAGAAATTTGAGAGAGGTGTAAATTACAGCCTCATGTACATTTTATATATATTTTTCTATTTGTTAATAAACAGGTATTAAAACTATCTCAGTGTACATGTGTTCCAGAGTATAGGCTTTCATATAAATAATTATGGGATGCCTTTGACCAACTGTTGTAAAACAAACTCTTCTATTTAGAAAATCCACTAACCATCTCAACCTCTTAATCTATTGATAGTTCTGAGGGGCTATTTGAAGGTCATGTTATACTTCCTTTGTTGCGGATTGCAGGTCTTGTGTGAACCTGGGATGGGAAAGGATATTATTTTTCCTTCTGAGTCTAGAATATTGACTGGCCCCTCTGAAAGGATACTAGGAATATGTAAAATGTGTACCTCTGGCACACAGCTTCTGGTGACTAACTATTGCCATACAAAAGAAATGTATATCATGGCAATATTTCAAAGGCTATTGCAGTAGATCTATCCCAAAATCAAACACATGGTTATTCTACTTCAAAGCAAGTGTACATGTGTGTACGTCACATGATAGCATCAGGGGATGATCTGTCTATCTGAACAATCCACAGAGATGCAACATGGTACAAAGTAGTTTGCTGTTAAATTTTTAACCTCAGAAACAATTTTTCGCACCCAAAAATGTTTGTTTGTTTGATTTAGCATTTCTAGACCACTTCGATTTCCCAGAGGGACTCTGTGAAGTTTACACGAAAGCCAAATAAGTAATCAAGAATTCGAATCAATAAACAGACCAAAAACAACAGATAAACCAAGTAAATAAAAAACAAAAACAGGCAGAAACCCAGCAAGAGGTTAAAACCAAGAAAAAAATACAACAAAAACTGAGGGAGCAACACAACATTACATTACAAATTGCTGAATGCTTCTTTGAAAAGCCAGGTGTTTAATGCTTTTTAAAAGGCTATTAGGGGCTCAACTTGGAAAATCTCGCAAGGCAGTTTGTTCCACATAACCAGGTTGGCCACGGAGCCTCTCAAGCATAACCCATGTTGTCTAACGGGATTACTTGCCAGCAGAATGATCACCTTGTGTCATTTCACGACACAGCTGTCTGTCAGTTGGTCCCGTTTGGCCAAGATAGGTGCAGCATAGTTGACATTTCTTTATTGTGGACAGTTTGAAGAACTGCAGTTACGCATACTATAAAGCTCCCGCAAGCATATCTCCCGTGGAATGATTTAATTTTCTCGCCCTCCTTTCTAAGCCTTATGGGGGGGGGGGTTATATTTCTACCTGAAGTACATTCCCATTCAGTCACTTCTGGGTTTTGCTTTTTCAAGAAGAGAGAAAAGGACAAAAACAAAGGCCCCTTATTGGAGCTAATGGGCACTCTTTCTAAGCAATTGTGACTAGTATACTTGCATAACAAAGGAGCACAATGCACGCTCTGTTTTAGCCGGGTGCAATTTAATCCATACTTGAATTAGGCATGCATGCTGGCAAGCTGTCCTTGGCCCTCACATTGCACAGAAGCTCTTTTGATTGTATCCTGCTAGGCAAACCCTTCCATGGAACAGAATAGCTGCAGATGGATTTGCCAGCAGCCCTGCTGTTTTTCATAGCAGCAGTAAATGATGGGATTAGGGGAAGCATTCTGTTAAAATCTACTGATGAGAGGTGTGGCCGGGGAAGGGGGGCATGGCCACAAATTGATTTAAAGTATGTGTGTGTTGCGTCGTTATAGTCGTGACCGACTCTTCGTGACTTCATGTCCAGTGAGTTTTCTTGGCAGGAATACTGGAGTGGTTTGCCAGTTCCTACTCCAGGCGCCTACAGCACCTGGTACTCCCTGGTGGTCTCCCATCCAAGTACAGTAGACTCTTGTATAACATAAAATTTGTACAACATAAAATATTCCAGAGATAGAGGAAATTTGCTTAACAGAATCGCCTATGGGGAAAATCCGTACAACATAAAAAACGGGATCACTCCATTTTCAATGCATTCCTATGGGAATTTGTATAAAGGAAAATTTGCTTAACATAATTTCATTTGGAACAAATTAATTCCTTTATACAAGGTACCACTGTACTATCCAGGGCCGACCCTGCTTAGCTTCTGAAATCAGGCGAGGTCGGATGTGCTTAGGGCATCTAGGCAGCACTGATTTAAAGTATACCATACAATGGGCATAGTGGCTCAGTGGACTAAGGCTCCGAAAACTGTTGACTTCAAAGTCAGCAGCTCAGCAGTTCGAATCCCAGGTGCCACACAGTGGAGCGAGCTCCCGCTGTTCACCCCAGCTCCTGCCAACCTAGCAGTTCGAAAGCATGTAAAATGCAAGTAGATAAATAGGTACGACCATAAAAGGCGGGAAGGTAAAAACAGTGTTTCCTTGCAGCCATGCCGGCCACATGGCCATGGACTTGCACAACACTGGCTATTCCGGCTTGAATACGGAGATGAGCTCCGCCCCTAGAGTCGGACACGGCTAGCACGCATGTGCGGGGGAAACCTTTACCTTTTACTATGGGTAATAAAAAGCAGTGTAATTCCAAGGAGCCTTATGATTTCTCCACAATTTGATTCAGGCAACTCTGGGCCTGTCCAGATGGAGGAAGATGGTCTGATTTGTGCTTAAAAGGTTCTAGTATTCAATGAGATCTGTTTTGTCTCACCCTTGAGAGTAATCCTTCTTTTCTCACTGACTGACATTTCTTCTCCCATGAGAAGGCTCCAGACAGATCTTTGGATCATTCCAGCGTCTCCCCCTGTTAATTAATTAATAATATTCCCCTTCCTGCCTGCTTCACTGCCTTTTGCTACCGCTGCCATTCAGTGACCGTGGTGACTTTTCTTTGTTGTTATATAAAGTAAGTGACTAAGGGCCTTTTTACACGACCCTTAAGATCCGCTGGTCCCTTAAATTCGGACCAGAGATCTTGAGGGTTTGTCGCTCTCCCTGCGTTCCCACCCCCTCCGCACTTCCTTGTTCTGTCTGCGTGAGGGGAGGGAGAAAAAAAGGGAGAAAAGAATGCACTCTTACCTCCGGAGTGCCGGTAGAAGTTGCTCCGACCCCCCGTCACTTCCTGGTTCCTCTTAAAGGGGCGGGAGGCAAAAAAAGAAGAAGAAGCGAGGAGAGCCCGGCACTCTCCGCATCAAAATTTTTCACTCTCCCAGAGCAGGTACTTGAAAGATGCACTGGGTCGCGCTTAGGTGGGCGTGGTCGCACTTAATTTTCTGTTAGCTCCGGAGCTGGTGGGGAAACATTTTTAAGCTCCGGAGCTGGGAGCCATTTGCAGCAGAGCTTAGGGGTCATGTATAAACGCCCATAGTGCTACAGCAGTGCATGGTATATTATACAGGTTTGACTGACAAGACACCTCCAGTGTGTTAGAATTGTGTTGCATCACTTCAGGTAATAGTTCTTTAAAAAATAAGAGTTCCCATCCTTTAACTATCACAACCTACTTAATATCTCACAAAGTTGTTACCTCAAATAACGCCTCAGTGGTGGTGGTGGAATTCTGCAAGTTGCAGTTCAAAACAGTAACTTGTCCAAGCTGTGATTCTAGCCCATATGCTAGTGCACTGGATTTGGAAATGATGGGCTTCCAATGGAATGCCGTTGCAAATGCACTCAGCAAGGAGGCCAAACCATTTGTGGCTTACTTTGTGTGATGTAGCTGCACACTATGGCAGTGATGGCAAACCTTTTAGAGACCAAGTGCCCAAAGTGCGATTCAAAACCCACTATTGTTTTTTTTTTTTTTTTTGCAAAGTGCCAATACAGCCATTTAACCTGAATACAGGTGGCTCTGAAGGGACAATGTCAAGTGCCCACGGAAAGGGCTCCGAGTGCCACCTTTGGCACCCCTGCCATAGGCTCGCCAACACTGCTCTATGACAATGATACACAAATTGCATCTCTCCTGTGTGCACCCTGCTGAAAAGATCATGATCTATGGAAGAAGGAGCAGAGAACCTTTTCTTCTCCATGGTCTTCTGTGATTCAGACACATGGACTACTATGCTTGCATGAAAATATCACCAGTAAGAGGATCGCTGGTGTGTGGATCAACATGCACCTGTATCTGTGCAGTCACATTTGTCTTGCTGGATCAAAAAATCTGCACACCCCACTGTTAAATATACTGTATTGTACACATTTCAAAACCTTAAGGAGTTATGTGTTATCATAAGACAATTGTCTTACCAAAGGGTCACAGCCAAGACTTGCTGCAAGCAAATTTGGGAGCTGCCACTACAGCAATCCACTGCCATAGCACTCAAGAAGAGAAAGGGTGTCCCTGCCCACTCCTACCCCACACTGAAGCTAAATTAGAGGAAAGTATGTGTGCTGGGTTCAAATGGATGCACATCGTCTGCACCGACATCCTCAGCAATCTTTGCTAATGAGTACTGTGTGACTTTGCAAGCCAGGGCAGTGGCAGTGGATCCTGCCAGAAAAAGTCATTCAGGATGCCTGGGTTCCGTTCTAGTGAAACTGAGTAAACCGAAGCAACAGGATTCCAGCTGTTATCTCTTTTCATTTGGTTCTTTAGACAGCGCTTGGCCTGGATCCAGCCCTTCAAAGAGAAAATGCCTTCAGCAGGGAATTAGCCTCGGTGTAAAGGATCCTCAGTATCAAGGAGGATACACCTTCTGTGTAGAGTTCTCAGTCACCCTCGCGTGGAATTTAATTGTTTTAATTTTTCACCAGATGAGAGATGCCTCTTAAACATTTGCAGAATTAGACTACTTTCACATTTCAACCATTCTTTTCCTCATTGCAGTTGTGCAACGGGCAACCACGACTCATGTTTCAAAGGGAGCAGTTTTCTTTCAACAAATGTTTGAACTGAATGCGGAGGCTCAGACAGAAATTATCTCTGATGTCAAGTTCATTCAATAAAATCGCTCCGGATTCAAAGACGTGAGAACAGCAATTCAACTCTGCTTATTAGTGTCACGGCAGTAAAAGAAGAAGAAGAAGAAGAAGAAGAAGAAGAAGAAGAAGAAGAAAAGGTTCAAAGGCATCATCAGTTAGAAGAGATGCTTTTAAAACTGGGGAAAGGACTCTTTCAGCCTTCACACAACAGATAATCAGAGGATTACAGCCTGTTGCTATCCTTTGAACTTTGGAAAACTGTTGAGAAACAGAATTGAAACAGGATGCAAAGGGAGCTCAAGCTGAAATTTGTTACTGTATCATTTATTTATATATGTATGTCTGTGAGGCCGACAGAATTTCATCAGCGGCATATGGCTCCAGTCCTGACATATCAACATTCAGCAGCACGGTATACATTTTTTAAAAATGCATGGGGAAATGATACATAAGCCCGATCAGTATTTTCATGGGTTGAGAAACTCTTGTTGCCTTCCCCTGGACCTTGGAGAAAATCATAGAATCATAGAGTTGGAAGAGACCTCAAGGGCCATCCAGTCCAACCCCCTGCCATGCAGGAGCCCCCATCAAAGTACTCCCGACAGATGGCCATCCAGCCTCTGCTTAAAAACCTCCAAAGAAGGAGACTCCACCACCCTCTGTGGCAGCTTATTCCACTGCCGAGCAGCTCTAACCATCAGGAAGCTCTTCCTAATGTTTAAATTGAATCTCTTTTCCTGTAGTTTGAACCACTACTCAGAGTCCTAGTCTCTGAAGCCATGGAAAACAAACCAATCCCCTCTTCAATATGACATCCTTTCAGTTATTTAAACACAGTTATCATATCCCCATCTCAACCTTCTTTTTGTAAGGCTAAACATTCCCAGATCCCTAAGCCTCTCCTGGTAAGACACATGTTCCAGACCTTCAACCATCCCGGTTGCCCGCTTCTGGACCTGTTCAAGGTTGTCAACATCCTTTTTAAATTGAAGTGCGCAGAACTGAACACAGTACTCCAGGTGAGGTCTGACCAGAGCAAAATAGAGTGGTACTATCACTTCTCTTGATCTAGAGTGGCGGTTACTTCACGTACCGCCTCGTGCCTAGGTTAAGTTTCATCCGCATTGACACCGGTTTTCATCACGTGATCTTAAACCGGTGCTGCCCCTGTTTCTGTGTACTCACGGGCCACATGGTTGGATTCGTATTGTCCCCTTCCTCACTGCCTCGATTCACATTGTAATCCTAAATTTCACATTTTTTTCCAGAACCATAAGCGGTTCCGATGCTCCTTTTTTAGTCTTTCGATTTATCGCCATGTTACTGTCACTGTTCTGCTCCTCCCAAGTTCTCAGAGGCTTCAGTCAATGGAACAATCATTACATTACAAATCCCATTGGCCGGTACCCCTGTACTGCCGTTTCCACCATCAGATGCTAGATGGCTTCATGTGCCATGGCTTTGACTTCCTGTCTTGGTCCTCCGAATAACCAAAAAGCAACATCTAGATTGTCTCCCACGCGGTGATGCACTTCTGGATCTGCCTGCCCACCAGTCGCCATGGCTCCCTCTTGGTTGCGATCCCGAAGGTATCCTGTACTTCGTAGGAATCCGCTTTGGGCTGCCGTCCTTCAGAACGTTAATATAATAGTGAACTGCATTGCGCTACTGAGACACTGCCGGTGCGAAGAAGTTGAAGAAGACAGCAGTGACTTGCACCATGCTACGGACGCACTAGTGCAAACAGTTTTTTGGGCAGTTGCAGAGTGGAGAATAACATCCCCTAGGCAAAAACTGTGTTGGTGCTACCTGGGCGCTTTGCATGGTTTCACAACACAGTATTGGAGTGCTGGGATGATTCGCAGTGGATTGAAAATTTCTGAATGACCCGCCAGACATTGTTTGGAATTGCTGAATTGTTACAGCCCTACCTAATGCGAAAGGACACTGTTATACGGTCTGCTATTCCTGTGAAGGAGCGCGTTGCAATAGGGGTGTACTTCCTTACCAGCCGTTCCTGCTACCATACAATTGCCCTAGTGTTCCAGAAGGGGACTTCAACCGTTGCAAGTGTCGTTGTGGAAGTGTGTCTGGCGATAGAACATACCCCTTTTGAAGGAGAAGGTTCGCATTTCAGATATAAACAAGGTAGGCCGTTTTTGTGTGTATGTGACTGCGGTGTAGTTTCAGTAATGACTGACCCTTCATTGACCGATGTCGATGGTGTTATTCACCCAGGAATACTTGACTGGTTAGCCGTCTCCTACTCCAAGCGCCCACAAAACGTGGTAAAGGTCTCCCATCCTAGTACTAGTCCAGCCTGACCATGAATAGCTTATGAAATTAGGCTACACCGTCTGTAGTTATGTGATCTATCCAACCAATTTATGTGTGCTGATATTCAAATACCAGTTGTTACCAAGGACTGAATTTCCTTCTCTTAGCAGTTCTTTAATCCCAAACTTACCTAGGAAGAAATCACGCTGCTGATTACTGAAATTTACCTGTAAGTACAACTACAGAACCATCTCCAATACAATAACCTGCTTAGTGATGGCCTGAGCTTGTGCTAGGCCAATGAGAGAGAGGATAATAACATTTTCCCTCCCCTGTCAAACGTGCAATGCTGCCACAGAGCCTGCTAAATCCGAACCCCCAAACCCATTATATATTGAAGTAATATGTTACACTGCTGCAATGAGAACACATACTAGTCCGTACACCTTGGCCTTCAATTGACCAGTCGAATAAAGCATCAATCAGTCACTCTCATGTCTTCAGAAAATTCGCTGTAGCTACCTTTGCTGTCACTCTTTGCAGTAACCCACATTGGTGCAACAGCAGTGTTCTTCTCTACAAGTCATAACCCAGCGAATTTCCTGCATTTCCACGCCTCGCTACTAACTCGCTGTAATAATAAACGACCGTCATTTACTTTCATTGGGGAACAACCCTGTAGTCTCTGCAACACATATTACTACTTCCAGGTAGGAGCATATTGGCAGGAAATAATTAAATGGATAGAAACCCTGTTAAAACAAAGAATAATTATAAATGAAGCTTTACTATTATTTTCAATATTTAAGGATGGAAATGAAAAATTATCATATAAAGACTTAATAGCAAATCTGATTGGTGCAGCAAGAGCTGAAATTGCAAAAAACTGGAGAAATGCTCAAGATCTCTCACTACAAAAATTTCTGAACAGAATCTGGCAAATGGCTCTTATGGAAAAGTTGACCTATCAAATTAAAATATATAGAGGGGAAATAAAACATGATACATTTATGAAAACCTGGAAGCCCTTATTAACGTATGGAATTAACACAAAAAATGAGGAATGTGTTATGGGGAATAATTTTGACTGCTGGAATGTAAAATTTTAAAAGAATTAATTTATTTGTGTGTGTGTCACAATTAATTGTGTTGGAAGATGAATTAGTGGGTGGATTTTGAAAAGGATATTGGTCCTATAGAATGTATAAATAATGAGACGCTAGTGTACTGTTATCTTAACTTGTCTTGTAAAATAAAATAAAAAGTATTAAAAATTTAAAAAAAATAAAAACAAACAAACAAAAACTTCCAGGTATTGATTCCTTTCTTATGATTCCTTTTCAGATGACATCATCGATGAGAAAACTGGGGTTCCCCCATTGCCTTGGATCTGTGGACGGGACACATGTGGCAATCACCCTGCCAAAATTGCAGGGCCAGGCCTACTTTAATAGGAAATTATTTCATTCCGTACTTCTGCAGGCGGCATGTGACGGTGACAGCATATTTTTCTCAATGCTGGCTGGACATTTGGGTGTGAACCATGACGCGCATGTCTTCCGGTCTTCTATGCTGTTTAAAAAAATGGAGGAAGGAACCCATATACCTGGTAACCCGATGTTCCACTACAGTGGTGTTTCTATACCACCATTAATATTAGGTGATGGTGCCTACCCGCTTTGTAAATGGCTCATGAAGCCTTATGCGGTCCCTAGGAATGAGCATGAGAGACACTACAATAAGATTTTCAATCGTTCCAGAAACGTTGTGGAATGCACTTTTGGGCAGCTGAAGGCACGGTTTAGGAGGCTGCCAGTTAGGATGGAGGCTCACATTCAAAATGTCAGCTCAATCATAGCTTCTGTGGTGATACTACACAACATTTGTGAGAAGAAGAAACACCTAATCCCAAACGTTGATCAGTACATAGAGCAGCCAACTGAGACAAGAAACCTAGAAAATCTAGATATAGACTGCAATAGGGGGCCATCTGACAGAGTAGAGGCTGAAGCCATAAGAACTGCAATTGCAGAGTACCTATTCACTCATGTCAAATGATGTTGCCTTGTCCCATGTCTTCCATTCTATGAGTACCCTGTAGATTTATGCATCTGTTTTTTATATCCCCGTTACGTTCCATAACACAGGTAAAAACATTATTCCATGTCAGACCGTGGTTTCCATTTCTAAACACAGCAGAATGTTCCTCAGAACTCCAATGGAGTTCCAAACCCGGTTCCTGTACCAATTATTACAGAACTGTACCAAAAACAAATAATGCTTTACAACCCCTGGATACTGTGACCATGTTTTCTCAATGCCTGTACATAAGTGTACAAACTTCAAAGATTTCTGAGGTTCCTACTGTACTTAATTTTATGTTTAGAAATAAAGCCATTCAACCCAACCAAAAACTGCTTCATCCTTTGAGTTTCTCCAACTACCTCGCTTCTGTTAACATTCCAATACTACCATCACTTTTACTGCTACCAAAAAAAATTATTTCAGCTCCTATACTACGTAGCTATTGATTTTCCTCGTGTACAAAATAATTTTAATGGGGAACTTATATCAATTGACTACTACATCAACAGGCGTGCTTTTAAGGTTATGAAGTGAATATTTGCCTATACATAGCACATTTCTGTGTTATGAAAAAAAATTGATAATGGGTGAGGGTTCAGTGCAACTTCATCATGGATTCCCATAACAAGCCAGTGACCTATCCCTTTAAATCCTAGATCTAGCCAAATGCTAAGGTAACTTTTATTGTTGCCATAAACCTGCTTCTCTCTTTTCACCAAAACAACCTTCCTTTTGAGATGCAGATTACTTGTTTTCGGGATCCTTGGGGCAGGAAGTACCTCATTTGGCATTCTCTTCCAGATGCAGAAATAGGCTAGGTGCTTCCAGTTACTGCTGATTTAATTTCAGTTTGTTTACAACCTTACAAAATGGAGCAGGAGGACAGTTCAGAGGATTCCCAAGGCAGCGCTAAGTCTGCAAGGGGAAAGACGGGAGTAATTTGGGGAAATGCAGAGACTTCTGCGCTGATTAAAATATGGGGGGAGGCTGAGATCAAATATGCCCTTTCTTCCCTAAAGAGGAATTATGAAATTTTTGAACTAATTTCCTCTGAACTGCAAAAGATTGGTTACCGGAGGTCTGCTGACGAGTGTAGGATGAAAATGAAATTGTTACGGAAACTTTATAAACAGGCAGTAATTCACAATAATACATCCGGATCAGGAAGATCAAAATTCATATGGTTCGATGAAATGGCTCAGATCTTCAGAACCGACACCTCCATTCATCTGCTTAGAACTACTGAAAGCGAGACCGCAACCAATACAGGTAAGGTTTATTTCCGTTACTCGTTAACCAATTTTTAAATATATTCACCCACCCTACGCTGGTAGAAATGGTTACCTTGAACTACCATGTGCTTAAGTCCAGTTAAAAACAGTTCCAAAGCTTCTTCTAAAGTAACCAATTTAAAACTGTGCTTATGCTAAATATGGTATACATTTCAGAGTGGTTATATAATGAAATAGAACTGTGTTTTGAGCCCTTACTGTGATGCAAGATAATGGTTACAGAACAGGATACAAAGAAACCGATGGAACGTCCTGTTTACTTGGCCGGCACATTTTCATTAAAATTACTACACACCGGGTGGGTAGTGTTTTTCGAATAATCGGAATTTCGATTTTTCATCTTTCGCTAATATTCTGCAAAAGGAAGGGGAGAAATGACTTTGCTACTTATTATGCGAAACAGCAACCCCCCTTTGAGCATTACCACTTGAGCGGCACCGGACCAGAAGTTTAGAACAATTATCCTCTGCTGATTTCCGGTTACGGGTCCTGCTTAAGAAAATGAATTAGGAACTGCCCCCTAAAACAAAAAGTGTCTTATGGGAGCAACAGATAGTAAAGCAGCCTTCTCTATACTATTTTTTAGCCGCTGAAGCCATGGAGGGGGATGGCGAGGAAATCTTTACTCTTGAGCTTTTCGAATCCAATGAGTTCCTGGCGTCCGCATAGCTCAGATGTCTCAGCAACTGGTAAGGAACTTTTCCTCTAATTACAAAGTGATATATTACTATTCTGCTGAACTGCAAAGCACCCATCACCTCAGTACCTGCAACTGATTATGAGTTATAAACCCTATTCCATGGGATCAACAAAAGATTTATTGATCACTGTATGAGATGATGTATTTTTTTTTCAAAAATAGATATAAGTACCTCATGGTATTAATTTGAGTACAACCTGTGATGGATTTACATTTCCTTCCTGGTGTAATTGTAATTGATGCACTATGACATCAAAAGATTCTTTCTTATAGAGGGACATTTATGTTCCTAACCATTTGCAACTGGTTTCTTTTGCAGAAAATCAATCAACAGACGGATGTGAACCTTCAACCTCTGGGTGCTCTTCTTCTCATAGTGCCGCTGCCTCCAGAACCGACACGTTGAGGAGCAAGGGTAAGTGGGGTTATAGAAATGTCCTGATATTTCACCTCTCAGTACTTACTGCACTGCATTTAACCTAAACGGCCAAGTCCACATATGAAATTATTGGTTTATAATGAACTCAGGTGTGCAGTTAATTAGATTTCAAGCTTGCAGTTTTAAAACTGCAATGAGTGAAATGATTCTGAAAACAAAAAAAAGGAGCTGTCATCTTTGCTTCCGCAGATGCTGTAGAAACAACTAATTATGAGGCCACGTTGGACCCAGCCACAAGATTGGCTATGCTACGTAAGCGCAAGCAAAGAGCCACAGCAGCTGCTCGTCTTGACAACACCCTTTCTGGTTTGTGGCTTGGGTTCAGAAAAATGCGGCAAGTAAAGAAGAGAAAACCAATGCAAGAGATGAGGAGGAGAAGAGATTCCACAACGAAGTTATTTCGAATTTGAGAGTAGCATCGACATCCCTGCAGAGGCTTACTGACTACATCACATCTAGTAATTTGTCCTCCATGGGGGACACCTCTGAAAAGCAAGGTTCAGTATGTATCGCTGAGAATCCAAAAAAAAAACAACCAATGTAGACCACGAAAATAAGCTTCCTGTTGGTAGATGTGAAGCAGTGTCTGCATCCAAATCTAGTACTAGTGATTCAGATATTGATTTGGTGCTGATTCAACCCTCAGATAACGATACAGATAGTGACCTGGATAGGGATACCTCTCAGTCTCTGTTGGGGACAGATACTGGGGTACAAGAAGGTAGTGAGGTTGCTGGGGTTCCTCATAGTACACCAACTGGGGTAAGAAACAGGAAGAAATCTAAGAATGGTATTGAAACCATAAGCTCTTCCATGCCCATACAAATCAGTAGCGGTACAGCTACCAGTTCTGACCCTGCAACCTCACCGTATCATTATTAAACAGGAGAGTGAGGTAGGCCATGAGGGAACAGATAGAACACCTAAGAAGCGTATTCGCAAAAAGAGGCAGATGTTTACTCCCTAAAAATTACTAAGGAACAGGGGAAGTTATGCAGCGGTGCTAATTTTGAAAAAAACCCAGGCAACAGGGAATTAGTTGCCCAAAAATAATCATGATGAGTGATGAGAAATGTGCTGCACAACTGATTATATTGAAGAATTCTACAGTTTATGTTCATTGAAGTTGCTGATTTACTGTATTTCCTGCAAATAAAATTACAGAGGGGTGAACTGCCATAAGTCTCTTAGAATGATTTGCTTCCTACAGCAGGGAATGTGACTCTGGTAACTTTTCCAACAGAATCAAGAAGTTACTTTAATTACTGGGTAGTGGATGTTTTTAATGTGTACTGGAGTGCTATTTTTTTCACGGAAACCATCCATCATGGCTAGGAGCAATATTGACCCATGAAGGTCCCGCCCACTTTACACCAAAATGATTATAACTTACAGTGAATTACAAAGAAGGTGTATCATTAAAGTAGTACAAAATTTTTATTCTCTTTGAGAATATAAGTAAACAACTCTTTAAAGCAAGAGGAGAACACAAGAATAAACTGGCAAACTTTGACTGTGGAACAAATCACAGGAAAAGGTGCTGTGGACCACAACTATAGTGCAATGGGGAAAAAATTGTCTTTTACATTCCAATTAACTTTTATTTTAATGTTCAGCGTCGTCTCCGGCATCTCGCCTGGGCTCTTCTCATATTCCGCAGCTCCTCCTCAATCGCTGCTACTGTTAAACAGTAGATAATTGTTAGAACTTGACAACACCAGCACGGATCAGTACAGGTAAAAAGAACACAATGAATACATTTTGACCTTTAAGCATTGGCAGACAGGTGGGTTGGAAATTTCTTTTACACCCCCCCCCCATTTTTTGAATTCCTCCCAAACACAAGAAATTTACCACACAGATATGGTGGTCCACATTTATATGTTTACCTCTTAGATTCTAAACTGGTTTGCCCTATCGAAGCATCGTAGGTTTGCTAATAGAAATTTATTACAGTACAGAATTGATGTCTATAACTAATCTATGACGGTACATAGTTGTCCTCACATTTAGCATTGTTTCTGGCTGAATCTCAAAAGTCTGTTGCAGAAACCCATGTGACTAGGACTGCTGGCCTGAGGAGGGGGGTCGCTACTGTAAAGAACCACGGGGTTATGCAGCACATTTCATTGGTAAAATTGTCTTCTTTTCCATGTAACACAAAGCTTTTCACATCAGGCCTACCTCTTTCCACCAAATCTTGGTGTAAAAAAATGACATTTTGGAGTTCCTCCCTCCTAATTCCAAGCTGCATCACATCCATGCCCGGTTGACTATCTGGAATTGGCGGGTAAATCAAAATTAGTACCTATCGTCGAAAAATGCTCATCAACAAATCTGAATTATGATCTGGAACAACATCTGTTTGCACGCCGAGGTTCAGCACTGAGATATAGCAAGCTCTATTCCTTAACAATACTCACCTTCCTCCTCCTCCTGTTCATCCTCCCCTGGGCCATTGTTCCCTCCAACCTCCTCTTGGCCTTGAGGAGCATGTCCTGCCGGTTGGCCTGCCACCAACCTCACTCTTGCCAATTGCCGCAACCCCACGTCACGTGCAGGGCCCGCCCTTGGGGACAAAATAACAAGGGAAGGGAGTGGTTAATACATCTCACCAGGCTTCATTGTGCAGCCTGTAAAGCAACATCAAACACATGAAACAGAGCTTGCCAACTGAGTCTTTCCTTTTAGACGGTAGGGCTCCCTTTTGTTTTTAAACCACATTTCTAATAGGCCAGAGATGTATTAGAAAAATATTTATCCCATTGTACACTGCGTACATTACTAACATATTGTGTGACAAAGCATGGAGCCCAAATAACTACAGAGAATGTTGCAGTGGATTTCAATAAAAGGGAAATTCACCCTGCTGTTAGAAAAGCACAGGGGCATTTCTTCTAGAGAAACAATAATTAAAACATGAAATGAATAATCAACTGCATAGTTTCTATGCCTCTTTTGTTGCCGACATAAAAGGGAAGGTGCACTGTAAGTTTTTGCTGAAAACCACCAAGTGGTTCCATGGAAAGGGTTCCATATTATTAATATTAATAAGGGTGTGTCTGTGGAAGCCAAGTGGAACGGGCAGGCCAAATGCTGCTGCTTAAAGAACTGTCTTTTGGGTTTTTTTATAAAAGGGTAGACATCCATAAACACAAGCAGAAACCCATTGATTGTTAGCAAGTAAAGACATTACACATTATCAGTTTGTGCAGAACATGTTACACTATGGCTTGTATAGTAAACACATTTTTCTAAGACCTTTATAGCACTAGAAATTAATAAATGAGTATCAAATAAGGAATTTAAACAAAATGTTTACCTGCAGGAAACATATGGGCGGGGTCTGGCTCCTGAGACTGCCTCCAGAGAATTTAAGGTTCTCTCCAGAAAGGAGACTGGTATCTGCGCGGGGGGGTTGGGCTGAAATTCAATAAGGCAGTATTAAACTGCTGTCTCAATGTCTTAAATTTGGGCCTACATTGTCCAGAAGTCCTAAAATAACCATTTTCAGCCAGCTCCTCAGATGCCTGTGCAAAGGCATGCTCATTTCGATGTGCCCCCGCAATGAAAAGCACAGGTCCATACTGGTTCCTGATCAATATATTCAGGAAAAGGTCAATTTCATTGGGAGACCAGAAATGCGGTCTGTTCCCCGCCATTTTACAGAACAAGAAGCATTCCTGAGGAGGAGCAGAGCAGTCTGATCTAAGCCCTGGGACTGTATTGCCACTGAGCTTTCAGAAAGTCCAGGGCAGAGACCCTGGAAAAAGTTACCAATTGCCTGTCCAATCGCAGATCACGGCCAATTAGTGAGGTAGCAGGTGGTTAGGGAAGGGAGGAATTTATTTCAACAGTTTTAAAAGCTTCTTGAAGATCTGCACTGCTGAAAAAAGTATCCTTTTCCACCTTGGAAGGAATGTTGAGGTCCTTTCCTGAACAAAAGCTTGTTCTGAACATTGCATGAGGGAGTGATGTATGTCTTTGGAGATAAAACATGTGGAGCCAAAATTAGATCTCGAACAGTGTTCTTGTACATTTCCAAAAGTTTGGCACTAAAACTTTTAAAAGTAAAAAGTGTTGCTTTTTAAATGAAGTTAAAAATGTATTTCAGAAGGCTAATCCCACTGAAGTTCGCTGGATCCCACAAAGACCAATAAAGCATCCAACGCGAGATAAATCCGAGGAAGTACTGAGTTTATTGGAACCAATAAAAGCAGTAGGTGGACACCCGCCTTCCAACCGGGCCAAGATGTCCAACCCTGAACACATGAGGAGCTCCAACTTTTATTTATTTTTACCCCCTCCCTTCTCTGGGTGGCGCCAACCCAGAGATTGGCTGAAGGTAGTTTCAAATGACCCAATTAGAATGATCCGGGGGTTGGCCATGGGTGGTCCTGGGTGGCCCCTGGCCAGCCGAAACCAGGTGCTCATGCAAATATTAATGAGTCCGAGTGTCCATTGATTGTACCATCCGGATAACACAATAGAGAAGGGGAACAAGGCATTGTCCTTTAGGCGTAGGTAAACTGAAGGAATCAGTGAATCAATAGTGGGTGAGAGGAGATCATTACCATAGTCAATGGGTAGGCGGTAGGGAAAGTGGATTCGTCCCGGGGAAACTGTTTCGGTTCTTTTTTGGAGGGGCGGTCTACCTAGCCAACTCAGCGGATTAAGGGTTCCCCGCTGCGCCCTCGTCCGGCCGTAATTAATTTGACAGTGATTGATGGACGAGGGCGCTGATTGGTCAAAGCGCACAGGAGAGCTTATCTCGCTCCCCTGCTGTTTTACAGAGTCCCTGCGGTGATTAACTGCCGCAGAGGGCCAGATACTATGTAAACTTTTAAAGTAGGTGCGAATTTGAGGCTTCCGCTTGCCGATTCCTCGGCTCGCAAGGCTTCTCGGCCGCAGCAAGAGGTGGTTTATGTTTTGCCCGATATCTCGGGAACGGTTGGGAGTTTTTGGACGTGGGAAGAAGTGTTGTGCTTGTGACGGTGTGAGGGCCATACTGGCGGTTCTGATTGGTCTCGGAACCAGTCCAGTTATTCTCGAATTTTATTTTTTTCTCGTGACTTCACAAAGTTTAGGCTGCAACCTTCTGCAAACCATAACTGTGATTCATGGAGGTTCGTTGATTGTCTGCAAAAGGGTGTGAATTGCTAATACGCCAGAAACAAGGCAGGGAAGGAGGATTGCTGCTGATAAGATCTGCTGGAGGCTTGTTTTTCTCCTCAGCAGCTTCCTGAGGTCAAGAGTTCATATGCTAAGTGCAGGGGTGACCATAATTCAATTGAGCAATCAGCAGGACACTCAGGAACATGTTCTTTCTAGGAAGAAGGGCTGAAATGATCTGATCCGGGATGCACCTAGAGTAACATACTTATGAAATTCTACGATTGGGACACCACTACACCGGGAATGAGCAGCCAAGAACCCCAATTTGAAGCATATCAAGCACTTCGGTGTTTCGATTCATGCTTGTCATGAGTTTAACACGTGACCTACATAAACAGAACCTGGATTGCTATTCGCCCGGGAGAGTGTGGCTGTTCCTCCTTTTCAGATGGCCGGATGTGGAAGCCCCCACCTTCCCCGAATTTGGGTGTCGCTGTAAATTTATCAGTGTGAGGGGGCGGACAGAGAAATGTTGCATGGAGATGCAACGCACTGCAAAGCATTGCAGTATGGGTGGGGGGCTGCAGTGAAGGTTTATTATGCGGCTTGTTTTTTGAAATGCATAATTAAACCGGTTAAATGTTCTCTGTTGAATTTATTAGGCGCACCTCAAAATCAAAATGTGCAAGGGGGGGTCTTAACAGTGCTTCCTCCAGTAGAGATCTTGCATCGTTCAGTAGTAACCAATAATCAGCAAATTATAAGGATATTGTTTTTAATCAAAATTTTATCAAAAGGAATCTGTATCATGTACTTATCTTGATTGTAAAATATAGTACAGCAACATTTGGGTCAAGAATACGGTTCAATTGTTTTGTTGTGGAACTAGGTGTTAGGGGCATGGGAGGGGGGAATATTCTATGCCCTCAACTGCAAATATCAGTACTTTTGATGGGAAACCTTTTTCATGAATTAGAAACAATTTGCACTCTGCGGTGACGTTGAGGCACAAGTACAAATTTCTTAATAAGTATGTTAATAAAATTTTCCTTTATATGCAGTGATCAGGAGGAGCAGTATGGCGAAATGACTGCTCTCGAAATGCAGTGTTTAAATTGGCTTTTCCTGGGGACACTCCCCGCCCCGGGTAGCAAATAGCTAGATTGGAAAGGTTTCGTTGTGTGGGGGTGGGGGTGGACGGCTTCGCAGCATGGGAAGAGAAGATACTAATTGCTCTCCATTCAGAATCGCAATCACCAAAGAAGTTGGTGGGGGAAGGAATTTGTAAAGCACCAATGTAGTAGTTATGAGTCATCATGGGAACAATGGAGTTGTCCAAGGCCCTCACTTTACATCCCCCTCCCTAAGACATCTGACACTCTTTCACCTCACAGGGAAGGGAGAGTGCAATGAAACTGAAATTTTATTGCATTTACTACTACTACGAATCTGGTCCCTAGTAGTTGAGACCCATCGGGATCTCATAAATGTTCAAGTTATGTCTGTTGTGTAACACCGTGGTTGGTCCAATTGTGTGGAAAAGTAGAGGCTGGATTGTATTGGACCCCGTTTTTACTTGCACCCGTGGTTTCACAGAAGGGATACTGCTTCTTCTCATTCCTGTGGTCCTCATTTCCTGTATATGCCGAACGGTATTGTTTTAGCGCTTCAGGAGGGGCCAGTACCGGGGGAGGGGAAAGAGTTCCATGGCGGCTGTAAACCAAGGCAGGGGAGCAGAAAGAATTTGCCTCGGAGGGAGTTGTGAGGTGAAGTGATAGGACATTTTGCAATACTGGACCTGTAGTCCAGGCACAATTCCCACGAGGGGTACCCCCCACCTGCCCATATTAAAAGTGTGATTGGGATGGAGGTATTTCTCCCAGTTCTTTGAAGCGGCCCGATGTACAGTTTCTGACCCCCTTTTTAAAGTAATCACAGAGGGGAACTGCACGGGGAAATAGAGGGTACAGCATTATAAATGCTGAACGTGAGGTCTTGGTGTAACAAACAGTTAGAATCATCATTCGGAAAACCCATAGCGGACGTTAGATTGGTAATAGAAGAAGTGGTGTACACATGCACAGAGGGACATGTCCATAAAGCTGTTTGATTATGCAAAAAAATTGGTAACAGGTAGGTGCAGGTCTGTTGCCTTTTGGAGGGTGATCTGAGGATTGTTCTGCACTCTGCACATGCACAGAGACACAGTTCCAGAAGTAATCCTAATCTCAGGGAGGTTTGCATCCGTTGCCTGTCTGAGATAGATCTGTGGTGTGCTTCGAACTCAGCACAGGCACGGAGCGTAATTGCCATTCAGCTATAAGTTTTAAAGCAGAACTCATTTTCTCAGGCAGGCGCGGGTCCGTTGCCTTTTGAGGGCGATCTGAGGATTGTTCTGCACTCTGCACATGCACAGAGACACAGTTCCAGAAGTAACCCTCATCTCAGGGAGGCGCGCATCCGTTGCCTGTCTGAGATAGATCTGTGGTGTGCTTCGAACTCAGCATATGCATGGAGCGTAATTGCCATTCAGCTATAAGTTTTAAAGCAGAACTCATTTTCTCAGGCAGGCGCGGGTCCGTTGCCTTTTGAGGGCGATCTGAGGATTGTTCTGCACTCTGCACATGCACAGAGACACAGTTCCAGAAGTAACCCTCATCTCAGGGAGGCGCGCATCTGTTGCCTGTCTGAGATAGATCTGTGGTGTGCTTCGAACTCAGCACACACAGAGAGCGTAATTGCCATTCAGCTATAAATTTTAAAGCAGAACTCATTTTCTCAGGCAGGCGCGGGTCCGTTGCCTTTCTGAGGGCTGCATCTGAGGATTGTTCTCTCAGGGAGGCACTCTGCACATGCACAGAGACACAGTTCCATGAAGTAACCCATTCATCTCAGGTTTTAAAGAGAACTCATTTTCTCAGGCAGGCGCGGGTCCGTTGCCTGTCTGAGATTGATCTGCACTCTGCACATGCACAGAGACACAGTTCCAAAGTAATCTAATCAGGGAGGCGCATCTGCATGGAGATAGATCTGTGGTGTGCTTTGAACTCAGCATTGCCATTCAGCTATAAGTTTTAAAGCAGAACTCATTTTCTCAGGCAGGCGCGGGTCCGTTGCCTTTCGAGGTCGATCTGAGGAGTGCCCAGCACTCAGCACATTCACTCATCGACATTCCCATAAAGGCTGAGTTTTTAAAACCTGACATCATGATATCTGGTAGGCGGGTGTCCGTTTCCTTTTGGAGGGAGATCTTTGGAGTTCTTTACACTCTGCACATGCACAGAAGACCATTTCCAAACAGCAGTGATATTTAAAAAATAAATCTTTTTCTCTGGTAGGCGAGGGTCAGTTGGCTATCGGAGGGTGATCTTAGGAATGGTTGACGCTCTGCACATGCACAGAGGAACAGTTCCATGAAGCTGTTCTGTATTTAAAAATATTGTTCTCTGGGAGGCACTGGAGCTTTCGCAGGGTTATCTGAGGAGTGCGTAAAAATCTGCAGATGGCCAGAGGAACAATCCTATAATCCTGAGGTTTTATTAAACATATTTTGATCTCAGGGAGACGCTTTTCTTTTGCCTTTCTTAGGGTGAACTGAGGAGTGCTTAACACTCTGCAAATGAACAGAGGTACAATCCTATAAACCGTAGTCAAATGTTTGTAAAGCTGAGAGGTTTAAAAAAGAAATGTTGCTCTAAGGGAGGGGCACTTCCGTCGCCTTCCGCAGTCTGATCTGACAAGTGCTTAACACTCTGCACATGCACAGAGGAACTGTTTTGCGAATCTGAGATAAATTAAAAAGAACTATTGTTCTCAGAGAGGCGCGTGCCCGTTGCCTTTCGGTGGGTGATAAGAGGAGCACTTTGCACTCTGCAGAGGCACAGAGGAAAATTGTGGTAAAGCTAAGATTTTCATAAAAGAAATGTTGATCTACGGGAGGCGCATTTCCGTTGCCTTTGGGAGGGTAATTTGTGAATTGCTGTACACTCTGCACATGCACAGGGGAACTTTTTTGTAAAGGTGAGATTTCCTAAAAAGAAATCTTGTATTCTGGGAGCAGCATATCCGTCGCCTTTCAAAGGGTGATCTGAGAAGTGTTTAACACTCTGCACATGCACAGAGGAACTCTCATATACAGCTGAGGTTTTTGAAACCAAAAAATAATTCTGTGCGAACCCTCTTTACGTAGCCTCTCCAAGGGTATTACTGGTATGTATAGAAAAATATGTGGTTGGGACTTCACGTGCACAACACAGGTTGACACACACCTGATGTATTGGTGAAGTGCCCGTTGAGGTCCCGACGACAATTTGAGGGAAATGAAATAGGTTTGGGGAGAAGGGTCCTTATAGGTGCATCGAATCGTCTAACAGCACAGGATGACACACACCTGATGTATTGGTGAAGTGCCCTTGGAGGTGACAACGACAATTTGAGGGAACATATATAGGTTTTGGGGGACATGAAGGGATCCTTAGAGGTGCTTCGAATCATCTCACAAGCAGCCCTGCTTAAACAAGCTAAGGGAAGGGGCCATGAAGAACTGTCAAATGTTTGTCATGGGTGGTGGGTGTGAGGCATACAGAAAACCTGGAGTGGAGTTTTCTATGCACAGAACGGGGCAACGCAGGAAGCATCGTCATAGGGGGTAGGCAAAAGAGTTGTATGATGACAAGCTACTGAAAAATGCACCACATCGCCACTACATGGTGGCCTGTAAATGAGCAGGGACTCGGGGTAGTTAAGGAACATGTCACAGTGCCATCTGCTGGGAAGGAACAAGCACGAATCGGGGCAACTGGGTACTTGATGCTCGCAAACATTACAAGCGGAGGAATGGGCACCGGATTACCATCAGAAAATCCGGAAAACTGACATGTTGATTTTCTGGCTTTCCGAAACCACCGGCGGGAAAAAGGAAAGCTGCAAGGCGTAAAAATGATTTCACGATGCGCATCCACCAAAACCGCACGTCTCCTCAATGCGCATTGAGAAGCGCATTGAGAAGATTCCAGTGGTCGGCGAGGGGAATTGCTAACCCCGCTTGTGCCGCGCTTCGGGGGGCGTGGTCGGGGCGACCTCATCTTCAACTCGCAGGCACGTGAGGTTCCGTCACAACGAACTGGTCCGCAGCGGGGCAGCAGAGAGGTCTGAGAGGTACATGAAGTAAATGCCAGTGACACTATGTTTCTGTTGATGCAACCAAGAATAGCATTGGCTTTCTTGACCATCCTGTCACACTGCTAACTCATGTTTAATTTGTGGTCCACCCAGACACCCAGATCCCTTTCATATGTACTATTCTCCAGCCAAGTGCCTCCCATCCTATATCTGTGCTATTCATTTTTTTTACCTAGATGCAGCACCCTACATTTCTCTTTGTTGAAACCTATTCCGTTAACTTTGGCCCAGCACTCTAATCTGTCAAAGTCATTTTGGATTTTCATCCTGTCCTCCCAATTTGGTATCATCTGCAAATTTAACCAGCAGACTCGCTATTCTTTCCTCCAGGTCATTATACCTTGTTCTACATTATACCAAGTTCTATATACCTTGCGGGGAGGTGGGTTTGGGATCCAGCCCATGACTTCCAATTGCTACAAAAGGGCCTTGGAATATGTAAAACAGCCTTTGGGTTCCAGTTTATCTTTAAAAGGCAATTTATACTCCCCATCCTGTTAGCTTCTGTGGGAATGGTATTTGTGATTTTGAGGCCAGCTGTGTGGTGAGAGGTTTCAGAGGGCCTGTGAAGACCCAGGGTCCACTGAATGGCTGAGGAGTGCAGCCTACCATGCCTGTTCCTGATGTAACAGGGAATGCTTGTCTGGTTCTAGGACAGAATGATAAAAGGTAAAAGTTCTAGCCAAGAACTTTAAGAATAACCTCATGGCAGAGAACATCTTTTGCCATGTTTGAACTTTTGGCACCTGCTTTGAAGAAGAGGGTGTCGCACTCGAAAGCTTGCAATGTTTTTTATTTTTATTAGTGGCCTATAAAGGTATCGCCTGTAGCCTAGTTTTGCAAAAGGTAAGAAATTACCTCTCTGTACAATTCTGCTATGCAACTGGGTGCATAAATTGTCCACGGTGGCCTCTCTGCTAGGGAAGAATAGTAATGGTTTCAAACTACAGGAAAAGACATTCCATTTGAACATTAGGAAGAACTTCATGACAGTTAGAGCTATTCGGCAGTGGAATATGCTGCCGTGGAGGGTGGTGGAGTCTCCTTCTTTGGAGGTTTTTAAGCAGAGGCTGGATGGCCATCTGTCGGAAATATTGTGATGGGGGTTCCTGCATGGCAGGGGGTTGGACTAGATGGCCCTTGAGGTCTCTTCCAACTCTATGATTCTATGATTCTATGATTCTATGATTCTAAGAACATCCCAGTCCTATGCCCTTCGGATTGCCACCTCCCAGGAGGCGCATAAAACTTCCACTAGGAGCCACGCCTTCTCAGTGGCTGGTCCCACTCTGTGGAACCGTCTGCAGAACAATATTAGGACTGTGGAGTCCCTCCCAGCATTCAAGAAGCTACTAAAAACTTAGCTCTTTACGGCTGCATTCGGGGACCATGGGGGTTGATTTATTCTTGAGTAGGAATTTGAGTTATTACGCCCGTCTGCTTTTTTTCTTTGCCATCTTACATTAGTATCATTAGTACCATTATTTTGATTGATTGTTAGCTTTCTTTTTAATTTTGGGTTCCATTGTTGGTTTGCTTATTACTTTTATGTCCATCTTCGGAACCGATTATCATTATTATTATTTTTTCTTATGCTTTGTATTAAGGAATTTTTATATCTGTTAACCGCCTTGAGTTCCTTTGGGAAAATCTGGCGGGATGTGTGTGTGTATCTATCTATCTATCTATCTCTATCTATCTATCTATCTATCTATCTATCTATCTATCTATCTATCTATCTATCTAAAACTGCAACAATATTATTCTACTTAGAAACTTGGGTCTATGGCTCCAAGCTATCTCAAGGGCTGTTAAGGATAATCAGGAGATACCTTTTTCTCAGCCCCACCACCCTTACAGCTGTGTTTGGTGGGGGACACAAGGAGAGAACCTTCCCTGTCACTGCTCCCAAACTCTGGAACTCTCTCCCATGCAAGGCCAGTCTGGCCCCATCTTTGTGATTCTTCTGCAAGCAAAGACCTTTCTCATTAGGCAGGCCTTTGCTTTTCGTGAGCAGCTACCTGAGAGAAATTTTAAAAATAGGACGCGCAATTCTTTTGTTTTTAATGTATTATTCTTTACTAAGAATTGCTTTTATTTACAAAATTAGAATATATTTATCTAATCATTTTTAAAAAATAATTTATTATTTATAGCTTTTTGCTGGTGATCTTTTAATACTACAAGGTGTCCTAGGTCATTTTAAGGAGAAAGATGTGGTAAAGGATTTAAATAGATAATAAAATACATTAAATAAGCCTACCTCACTGAGGGAGAAGATGCATGTCCCTTGTCCCCATCACCTATAAACGTTCCCCATTTACCATCTGTGATGTTCAAATGAACAGGATTACAGAACTTTGCACAACATAGATCCCTGGCTTAGGAGGAGATGAAACTATTACAAATCCTAAAGAACTCCCTCCCTTCTGTTTCTGACTGCTATCAGACAACATAACAAAGAGGATGGATAATTTGTAAGACATGAATGAAAGATCAGATTGCATTCAACAGCTTGTCACCCAAACATAAGTTGGTATCAGTCACTTCTGACTCATGGTGATCCTAGCAGTTTTCTCAAGGTTTGTTAAATGTTTAAGGAATGACTTACCATTTTCATCAGACTTATCACTTTCATCAGACTTATCACTTATCACCCCTGTACATTTCCATAGTCAAGGAGGGATTCGAACCCTGGTCTCTGATGGCCTTGCCCAATGCTCTATCTTACAGCTACAGTGGCTCTCATTCAAGCAATATATCCATGCCAAATATGGGCTACGTATGTGGAGAAGGAACTGAGACACCTTATCCCAGTGTGGGTGAACCTATGGCATGGGTGCCAAAGGTGGCACTCGGAGCCCTTTCTGTGGGCACCCGACATCGCCCCTCCACAGCCACCTGTATTCAGGTTAAATTACTGTATTGGCACTTCGCAAAAATTAGTGGGTTTTGAATAGCAGTTTGGGCACTCAGTCCTCAAAAGGTTCGCTATCAGTGCCTTATCCTATGCATTGCCTGGGTCTCTTATGTTGAACATCTTGGTTTCAGAGCTTTCCCCCCAGAAATATGTGAACTGATCCCCATATGCAGAATGTATCACTTTCAAATGCAAATGGAGGGTTACATATTCACCTGTTCAAATATTTCCTTGTCCAGTGCAAATGATTCTAAGATAAGCCCTTTTTTCTGCCATAGTAGCGTTCTGCACACTTGAAATGTAAACACATACATACATACATACATACATACATACATACATACATACATACATACATACATACATACATACATACATACATACAGTGGTACCTCGACTTATGACATTAATCCGTTTTGAAGGCATCTTCAGAAGTCGATCAAGTTGAAAGTTGAACAGCAGTTTCCCATAGGAATACATTGAAAATCAATTATGGATTAATAGGTTTTAAATGCATTCCTATGTGAAGGCTGTCCCACCCCCACCCACCCCAAATCAAGGGCAGCTGAAGGCTGCTTTCCACTTTCCCACCAGACAGCTGATTTTGACAGGTCTGAGCTGTTTAACTCAGCTGGGGGTTGCAGAGAGAAGCCTTCGACTGCCCTTGATTGAGGGAGAAGCCCAGGCGCCTTGGAAGGGAAGCACTTACTTCCAGGATGAACCTATCAAAGTCAGGTTAGTTCAACTTAAGGAAGCAGAGAGCAGCGTTCATAAGTCGAATTATTCTGTTGTCAAAGCAATCGTAAGTTAAGGTACCACTGTATGTATGTACGTACATACATACATACTCACACTTGTTCTCTGAAATAGTCTACTCACAGATGGGCTCTACAGTGTGTGTTTTGTGTCTGGTAGGCTTATTAGGCTCTCTTCCTAATAACTTGGAAAAGATAAATTCCCAGAGAAAATGTGCTGTCTTCATTATCCAACAAAGAAAATCTTTTTGCTCTCAAAGCCGCTCATTTTACACTCCTGTCTTCACCAAGAAAATGGTGATTTTTAAGAAGGAAAAAAAAGAAGGAGCAAGACTGGCTAAGAGGTCAGTTGGTGCCCACATGACACCATGTTTCTTTCACAAATGAGTTAAAACATGCTACCTTTCATTTTCTGCAAGAACAAAAGCATGCAAAGCAGATTAGTCAGATTTGGAGAAATTCAACATAATTATACCTGGAGGCTTGGAAATCCCATAAGATGCACAGAGCACACAGAGCTCTGTACTATTTCTCTCTGGAAATAACCATTTGGCTACATGTCGGTGTTCCCTAGAGCAGCAATAGTGCAGCTATTGGCTATTTTTTCAAAGAGGCAGCTGTGAGGGTTTGTTGCTGCCTAGACAACAACAAAAAAAATCAAAGAAAAGAGAGTTATGTGGGCTCTTTTAAGAATAACAGATTCACTTCTGTTAATTTTATATATCAAACAAAATTTCAGGTCTGAAGATGTAAACCTGTTGTCCATGAAGCGCACAAATCCATCTGGTAGTAAAGGTGCCACAAGACTTTGTATGTATGTATGTTGGATGGGTGGATAAAGTAATGTGTGGAGGAGGGGGTATAACAGTATTCTGAAATGGACACATGGTTCTAGTATAGGCAGACCACATATATACTTTTAGCTGTCTGACAATTCCTAGATAAAGCGCAACACTTACTTCTTTTTCCAAATGAAATTGTAAACAGTGTTTTTATATTGGCTCAATCATCAATCCAAATTGAGACCGCAATCAAGAAATCAGAAGGCAATATGTGAAAGGGCAGCTATGAAGGAGCTAGAGAAAATTAAACCAAAAGTCAAGAATTTTGCTTATAAACCACCCTATAGTGCTTAAATGAATCTCTGGATGGTTTACAATTTAATTATGCAGGCTAAGCATTGCTGTCCCAGTGAGCTGGGTACTCATTTTACTGACCTCAGAAGGATGGAAGGCTGAGTCAACCTTGAATCAGCCACCTGGGATTGAACCCCAGGTTGTGAGCACTGTTTTGGCTGCACTATAGTAATTTAACCACTGCACTGCAAGGCTCTTATTATCAATTGTAAGAATGTGTCACTGAAGACCAAGGTGAAACTCACTGAAATGGTAGTATTTCCTGGTTACTATGTCCTTATGGAAAATACTAGAAAACAATGCAACAATAGCTAGAAGCCAACACAGATATGTCAAGAAAAAATCCTGCCATACTAACCTGATCTCATTTTTTGATCAGGTAACCTCTCGGGTAGACAGAGGGAATGCAGTAGATGTGACATACCTTGACTTCAGCAAAGCTTTTGACAAAGTTCCCCATTATATCCTGATTAGTACGCTAACTAGGTGTGGGCTAGATAAAACAAGTGTAAGGTGGATACACAATTGGCTACAAAATCTCTTCTCCCTCTCAGGGACGCTCTTCTCCCTCTCACAAAATACCAGAACTAGGGGACATACACTCAAATTCAGGGCTGGGAGAGTAAGAACAGATAAAAGAAAATATTTTTTCACCCAGCGCGTTGTTAGTCTGTAGAACTCACTGCCACAAAATGTGATGGCATCTGGCCTGGATGCTTTCAAAAGGGGATGCTTTCCTAAAGGCTAGCAGGGACTGTGCAAGGCGCACTTCGCTGGGGAAGTGGTTCCACATGGCAGGGCCAGCCACAGAGAAGGCTCGAGTTCGGGTGGATGCAGCTTTGCAGACACCACAGACTTTCAGATGGACAACCAGTGACTGCTAGATCAAAACATTCTCAAACTTTCTAGAAGCAAAAAATAAACAATTGAGAATACACTTTGGATGCATCCTAGGAAGATAAATCAGTGGGGGGAAATAATGTTTGAGAAAGGGGAAAACTATAGGAAAAGAGGAACCAAAGAAGAGAAAGATTGATTTGAAAAAGGAAGCTGCAGCCTTCAGTTCGCACTGGCTGAGCAGAATGCCTTAATGATAGAGCTTTCTAGATGCAACTAGTTCACAGGGTTGTCGAATCTCAGAAGTAACATGACAGCACATAACAACTACATGAGTAATATAAGACTGGTTAGCTAAGAATAACTCTACCTTAATGTCCTGAGGTGTTTCATCCAGGTGCAGCAAAAGAATATTTGATTTTTTTAATTCTCTAGTAGAACACAGTAATTTATGTGCCAGATTTGATAGGCTCAGGTGTTCATTCCTAAAACAATGAGACAGAGGGGACAGACTGGAAGGGGAGATATTTAATTAACTCATTTCTTGTTCTCTCCTGTCATGCTAGCAGAGGAAGTTGCACCCAGAGTGGAGGAAATAAAGAAGCGAGGTCTCAAACAATGTTAGAAAAGAATTTCCAAAACTTGGAAATGCTTTTTAAAAATAATGAATAGTAACTCCAAGGCCTAGCAAGTAGTTAGGGACCATTATCATTGCAATTTGAGAGGTACAGATGTACATTTATCAAAAGTAACTGTAAGTTACTTAGCGTATACATAACTGAACATTACAGGTGGCTCATTTGTCATCCAAAGTGCACCGTCTCTGCTATCATCCACCTCATTGTCTGTTCCACGCTCCGCTTCCATCTCGTTCCACTGTTTATAATATTCATCTTAAAGCTGCAGGGCTGATAGGATCCCGAGGGATCATCCATTCCACCCTCTGTCAAGAAGGCACTGTGGGGAATCAAACTCCTGGTTTCTGGCTCCTTGGCTAAGTATTTAAATCAAATCAAATCAAATCAAATTTTATTATACAGTCATCGACCCGAGTAATTAAAAACAGGCTTATAAAATAAAATATATAAAATACATAAAATACATAAAACGTTAAAATATTTCAGATAAGATTAGTCCCTATCATATGGCTATCTAGTGATAACTTTTGCGGATTCTCAGAGCTGCAAATAAAAACTTGGCCACAGACTGTGTAATTGTTTGGTTTGCTCCTGACAGCAGGAGTTTCAAGAGATCAGTGGAGGGCATACAGGTATATTTGCTCGTAATTGGGGGGAGGTAATAGAGGCGTTCGGACCTATAGAGTCTGCATTCTAGTATGGTGTGTGACAGGGTCTCAGTTACTTCATTCCCACAGGGGCAGAACCTTTCTCCGTATGGTGTATTATTAAAGCGCCCTTTTAACTGGGCTGAGGGAAAGCAGTTAGGAATTGTAATTTGACCTATCTCCACCACTAAAAAAAAAGAAACTTAAAAAACATAATTCTGTCAGGAAAGGAGATAAGCCATTCCTTTTTATAGCCTCTCTGAGACGCAGGGTCATGCAGTGGCTATAGTGCCATATTATGACTTTGTATATTTGGATTCATATCTCACTAGGTCACGAAACGCACTGAGTGGTCTTAAGCTACTCTTAGGGCCTTTTTACACGACCCCTAAGATCCGCTGGCCACTTAAATTCGGACCAGAGATCTTAGGGGTTCGTCGCTCTTCCTCTGTCTTCCTCTGTCCCCACCCCCCTCCGCACTTCCTGGTTGCTGGCTGCCTGAGGGAGGGAGAAAAAAGAAAGAAAAGACTGCCGGTTTACCTCCGTTTTGTTCCGGGCAGCATTCAGATCTCTTAAAGGGGTGGGGCGCAAAAAAAGAACAAACAGAAGCCAGGAGAGCCCCGCACTTACTATCCTTACACCGGATCAAATATTTGTCCCCATCAAAGACCAGGTACAAGAAAACTGCTGTTTGGTCGCGCTAAAGTGGGCGGGGTCGCACTTAATTGTCTGCAAAGTCCGGAGCTGGCGGGTAAACATTTTTAAGGTCCGGACCTTGCAGCTATTTGCGGCGGAGCTTAGGGGTCGTGTATAAACGCCCATAGTCGCTGAGCCTACCATATCTCATAGGGTTGTGAGGAAAGCATGTGAGAGGAGAGCCCAGTAGGTAACTCCCCCCCGAACCCACCAGAGTTAAAATGGGATATAAATGCAATGAATGTAAGAATGAATTTTCAAAAAGGATTTGATTACAAGTAGCAAATTAATTTGTAATCAATTAATTAACTAATTAATTAATTAGGGGCATGGTGGCTCAGCAGACTAGAGCACTGAAAACTGTCAGCTGCAAAGTCGGGAGATTGGCAGTTTGAATTCCGGAGGCCACGCAGCGGAGCGAGCTCCCGCTGTTAACCCCAGCTCCTGCCAACCTAGCAGTTCGAACGCATGTAAACACAAGTAGATAAATAGGGACTGCTGTAAAAAGTGGGAAGGTAAAACAGTGTTTCCTTGCAGCCATGTCTGCCCTATGGCCACGGACTTGCACAACACTGGCTCTTTAGGCTTGAATATGGAGACGAGCACTCCCCCTAGAGTTCGACACGACTCATCAGTGTCGGCATCAGGCGGATCTCACTCAGGAGGGTGTTCCATGACATTATTCACTACCTCTTTTACTAACCCTAAATATTATGACCTATTACAAAGCATTATATTTGTTTCAACTTGATGCAGGTGTTAGGGTGCAATCCAGTTCTGTGTTCTAATCCCTGTTTGGATAGTAAATATGTTTAGTACATTTAGTACATTCTGCCTCAATTTCAACTAGACAAAATGGCTTTCCTTTCTTTGCCAGAAAACAGCCAAACTATAAATCTCTTCAGAGTTTTACTTGAAGAAAGAAAGGTTGTGTTTGGTCCTACTGTAGGCAGGATTGACAGTGGATTTAGCACACTTGCTTGTTAGGAGTGCTGCAAGTGAATCGTGACAGCTGTCTTGGCCAGCTAAAGTCTCAAGAGATTGCTACATTTCTCCAGGTCTTCAGGAGAGCAGGCAAATCTGAATGCAAACAATGTGAACGAGAAGAAATGATGGGATTTGTATATGGAGTGACATTAAAGCCTGTGTGCCCATCTCCACTCATTCCCAGGTGGTACCAATGTTTACTGAGAGATACCTGCATATGTGTTGTGGTTGTACTACATTGGCACACCGAGCAGCTGGGGGCACAAGGAGGGCACTGGAGTGAGAGTTGGTACATGTATGGCCTTAGGCCTTATGTCATTTGGACCATGGCTTGCAATGGTGCATCCCTGGCAGCACTTGTGAGGTTTTTATGTTGTTGTTGCTGCTCCCATCGCTCCACAACAGGCCAGGAGCAGTTACTTCAAAAGAACCCGCTACCTCCCTGAGTCACAGAGTTTGGCCCTAAAAGCTGAGGAAACGGGAAGTGGCTGCCTTGGCAGCCCTGTATAGTGTACATAGAGCTCACTGTAAATTTCAGTAGACATCTCAGGCCTTCAAAAGATTCACGTTTATGATGTATTTATTTAATCTGTACAAGAAGTAGTAAAAGGCAATGACTGAGGGAGACAGAAATAATACTAGAGAGGATTGGAGAAATAAATTGGCCCCAGTGTGGAACACGTATTAGCATTTTGGTAATTTTAGAATGTTTACTCGTGGTATTAAAACAAATGCGGTTCAAATTGTGTGTCCTTTGGAGGTTAAATTTTTATAAATGGGGGGAAGTGAGCTTTTACCATCTATTTCCAGCTTTGATTAATCCTCTGAAAAGACTTCACTCAAATTGTGCAGATGTCTCTTGTTGTTTTAACCTTTATTGGCACAAAGAGCTTTAATTGGCTGCTCATTTGGCTCTTTTCTTAGAAGCTAATACACCATTACTCGCACTGGAAAAGAGAATGTTTGCCAGTCAAAACAGCCTGATTTTTTAAAATTGCAAAGCCATATTACCAAGAGCTTCAGCCATTTCTAACATAGAGACTCTTCACAGGTTATTTTCAAGGGCGCTGTTTTATGAAAAACAGAGGATTTGGGGGAAAACACTAATCATAATAATTAGAGATGGAGATGAATAAACATGGTGATTCATCATGCTCTCTGATTCATCAGGGCTGACAAATCAATGAATCAACAAATTTCCAGTGATGAAAAATTGACAAATTAAATAAATAAATGAATGAAAAATTGACAAATTAAATTGCTTGTTTAAAATGTGATAAAAATCCATCCCTGTCATCCAGAGACCCCAATTTTTCAGGGATGTTTCCTCTGCCTTTCTTCTGCAAGCCCTGCATGATTGGTTAAAGCTGGGGTACAGAAGTCTGAGCTATGTACCTCCAAAGGACTACTGGGAAAGTGCCTCCTCGGCTGCAAGAGACACCAAACTTGAAAAGAGACTTCTTCCAACTCGCCTCAGATGTTTCAGACATCATCTAACAGAGATTCATGGTGGTTGATTCAGACATCTGGGTTATACACCTACAAAATGCCCCCCGCTGGGAAAGTGTCCTTTAGAAAATGCCCATAAGAAGAGCCAGCTGGATCAGGCCAAAGTGTCCTTTTGAAAATGGGTTGGGCCCTTGAAGTACCCTGAAACCTAATCTCTCCATCATGGTTTGTAACCAAACTTGGGCAGGGATGCCATTCCTGTGGAGGGAGTTCCAGATTCAGAGTTGAAACTTTTCTGTTGTAGAGGAGATTCAGAGGAAGCTTTTCTGTCAGTTTGGAGTCTCTATTTGTGGATGCATAACTCAAACATCAAAAATCCAATCTTCACCACACTTGGAGCTATTGCAGAGAAGCATCAGGAGATTCTTTCCTCCATGTTTGGTGTCTATAGGTGCCTTGGGGGCAATTTTATTATACAATAAATTAACAAATCAAAAGTCACTAATTTTTTCAATTTGTATTCATTGAGAAACTCCATTTACTATGAATATGAATAAATGAATTTTGATGAATCAGACAAATGAATCAGAAATTCATTTTTCAATTTGTCCCTCTCCAGCTTGACTTAATAGTATGCTGTCAAGTCAATTCTGACCTATGAAGAGCCTATTCAGGGTTTTCCACATAGAGAATACTCAGAAGTGGTCTGCCATACCCTTCTTCTGGGGGTATCGTGGGACTGTGCAGCTTGCCCAAGCCTACATAGTCTAGCTCTTCTAGAACTCACAGTGGAGAGTCGAACTCCCAACCTCTGGGAGACATTGCATATGGACATTGCCTATGGACATTGCAGTAAAAAAGAGGTTTGGAGCCGTGCACCCATTAAAACAAAATCAAAACTAGACTATGGGTGATATCCATCATGGACCATGCTGCCCTGTGCCTTCCAAGAAGCCTGGCATCCATCTTGCCAAATGAACTTTTAAGAACTCTCTCCTGGCAAATTACATCCCTTGCCATGTTTGGACTTCTATACCTGCTTTGAAAAAGGGAGCTTGCTCCAGAAAGCTCAGCAAAATATGGACATGAATTCCAGTAAGCCTTGCTCTCCTTGAGAACAAACTGCAATCAGCAATGATCAATTGGGACGTACATCAAACTATTTGCTTCTCCAGTATTTTATCTCTCTTTCTAGAAATCTCAATAAGTATAGCGCAACTAGCTGAGACCTCTCCTAGTCTTTTGAGATCTGGCAACTGTACTGTCAAATCTTATACAGTTGTATTAGAACAGAAGAACACATAAAGGATGTGCTGAGGCAGTTGTACATTTCTTTAGGTCTCATGGATTAGTTAAATGTTTTTAGGTTGCATCTGTCCCATTCTATTGCATGCCTAGTCATCCAGATACTGCCATTTTCTCTGTAAATGTTTCCTTTTTTCTGGAATTATATGTTTGCTTTGTTTTGTTAAAAAAAATTGTCACACAATTTTCTGAACAAGCGTCATGCAGGAGGTGCAGCAATATCATTTTTAGTGTCTCTGGATCTTGACCCTAAAATTACATTAAAGGAGATTTCAGCTAAACATTAGGAGGAAAGTGCTAATGATAAGAGTTTTTTTTTGACGGTGGTAAAGAAAATCTACCTTAAAAGATAATGGACTCACTTTGTTTGGAGGTCAATTGACCGAAATTGGAGGTTTGTCTGTCAGGGATGTTTTATTTAGGAATTTCTGCATTGGTAGGAGAAATGTCAGATATTAGTTAGTGAAATATATGTATTAGACAGGATGTTCTATATATATATCTGATATGGATTTAATTGATTTAAAGATGGAGTCTGTAAAAGTGCAAAATCACAGTGACTCAATGTATAGTTTTTTCTAATGGAGTGCAGATGTTAAGAATTAACATAATGAATTTTGGCTGATGCAAGGGGTTGCAATAGCTATGTGCACATGTTGTACATTGACAATAAAGTATTATTATTATTAACTTTGTATAAGTTCTGTGATGCTGTGATATTTTTTGTATAGTTTGTAATATAGCTGTTTGGTTTTAAGAAAACTCTGTCTCTGGCTAACTATTTATTCAATAAGTATTGCTTCCGCTGGCTGATCAAATAGCACAAAACTCTGAGAAGTCATTTCTAATCCATTTCTGTAATGGAATGGCTTTTGCATGAGCTACATGTCCTAATAAAGATTTTTCCGTTTGTCATATACATTAGCTAGAATTAGCTACTATCATTTTTTTCATGTATGGTTCCCAACCTCTCAATGTACGGGGATTGTAGTCAAAACAGCAACTTTCCTAGCTTTCAGCAATCTTTCATGGAAAAGCCAGAGGCACCGAGTTGCCGAATTTAAACTCCTACTATTGAGTAATTCAACTATTAGGCCTCATGCCACAGTTAAGCACTACAGTTAAATCAACAGGAAATCAGGGTTTTTTCTTGGATTAACAACAGGTGTAACCTGTTATCCTTGTCACACCAGCCTTTAAGCCATCAATCAGCAGATGAGAGAGATGGACATAATTTAAAAATCCTTGTTTATCAAGCTGTTCCTAGGATTGTAAAGTGAATAGAGAGTGACAGCGAATGAATTTGGGCAACAGACTCTTGTGCAGCTCTTGTTTATTCAAGGAAGCTTGCTCTGGAGAACCATTAATGAGGTCACGCCTCTTGTTTGCCTACCTCTCATACAAACGTATAACAGATTTCTGCATTCCACTTCTATTAGGTGGTGAACATTTGCTCCTTTTAATGCTGAAATTTGCCACATGACTCATCTGACAAGAGTTGAGTGAGAAGATTAACTATCCTATCCCACAGCGAGTGTACTTTGTGATTAATATATATTCCAATCCCCGAGAAAGGGGGTGCCAAGGAATCCAGTAACTATAAGGGCCATTGCTTTAATGCCCCATGCGAGCAAAGTGATGTTCTAGGTGTTGCAACCAAGGCTTTTACCTTAAATGGAGTGAGAAGTGCCTGATGTTCATGCTGGTTTTCAAAAAGGAAGACACACTTGAGATCTAATCGCAAATATCTGCTGGTTACTGGACTGCACCAAAGAGTTTCAAAAAGATTTGTCTTTGCTTTATAGACTTCAGACTATGCTTTATAGCCTTTTATCTAATTAACACCTTTAAAATTTTTCTTTATTTTTTTAAAAATAGTTTATATGATCTGAAAGTTTTAATTGTTTTACTGTTCAATTGAACTTGTTATTTATTTTATGTTGCCACTGATCATGTCATGGTTTTGTTCTGCTCTTATTATTATTTATCTTAACTGCCCAATGCAATCATTAGATTAGATGGGGGTATGAAATTTGAATGAACGAACGGAGGAACAAACAAACAAATGAACAAAGCCTTTGACTTCGTTGTAGATCATGAGAAATGTTGGGTTGTTCTGTAAGAAATTAGTGTGCTTCAGCCCTTGATTTTCCTGATGTATAACTTGTATTGTGGACAAGAAAGTACTATTAGGACACAATATGGAGAGACGAAATATTTACTGTAAGCAAAGGTATCGGAAAAGGGTGCATTTTAACTCTTTATATGTTCAATATGTACATAGAACATATCATATGGAAAGCCAGACTAGATTCAGATGAAGGAGTGAAATTTGGTGGAAGAAACATCAATAATTTAGGATATGCAGATGACACCAATTAATTGGCAGAAAGCAGCAATGACTTGAAACAACTTTTAGGAAAGTGACTGAGGAAAGTGCCAAAGCAGGACTGCAGTTGCACCTTAAGAAGACAAAAGCCATGACTAGAGTACAACAACATTGACATCAACAATGAAGAAACTGAAATAGAGAACCATTGTTCTAGACTTGAGATCATCATTGTCATCATTGTTGTCATCGTTGTCGTCATCATAATTATCATCATCATTGTTGTCGTCGTTATCATCTTAAAATAGAGCTGGGAGGGACCCTATGAATCATCGAATCCAGCTTTATCAAAAAGCCATTGTTGAAGAACTGAATTCTCAGCCTAAACCACTGAGCTGACTTCAAGCAACACTGAGTTCTGTGTTTGCACAGGATCTTTGCTACATGGGGCAAAAAATGCACACAACTCCTGGGCACAGATGTCTATGTGAAAGTTAAAATAATTTTCAATATCAACAAAAAAGTGCCAGCAAGTGTTGCATGATCTGGAAGGAATGTTCCAGCGCTTGGGCATCATGTTTAGTTTGTCATTGGTTCCAGGGGTTCTTATTCTAATTTGCAATACTTTGATTAGCCCAAAAGAGATCAATCTGTAAAGTGTATCTGTGAGAAATGCTGAGGACAACTTACAGACAGCAGCTTGTGTTCGCAAGCTTTTCAGTTCATTCTTCTGGGCAGATGTGTTCAGTAAGCTTCAATCTGGTTCAGCCATGGGTATAATTGTTGTTATCGTTCAAGGGCACCCCAACTGCGGTATTGACTGTTTCAGACCCAAACTTAACAATAAAGTCCCAATGCAAGGGAGAAAGCTGACAGGCAACTTGGCATGCAATCATGAAGACTGTTCAACTATTTCTACCTATCAAGAAATGAACTCTGCTTAGAATGATTAAACCTATGGTTTCAGGCTCCAGTAATAGTCAAAGGCTTCCATTATTATTTTTGACAAAGTATTAAAGAAGAATTCATAATGCTCTGTGCTGATGTTACCTTATTTTCTTTTTTGGTCCTGCTCAATCAACAAGTTCCCATTTTGATTGTCTTGTTCAGAGCCATATAAACACTAATTTCAGCTCTAATGTGTTCTCCAAACTGTCTCCTTTCAAATGACCATTTTCAAAAGATCATTCATAACATAAGAACATAAGAACATAAGAAGAGCCATGCTGGATCAGGCCAAAGGCCCATTTAGTCCAACGTCCTGTATCTCACAGTAGCCCCACCAAATTGAGGCCATCACACTTTGAACCTGTAAGAAGACAGGAGTCCTGAAAACGACTTGGGAAAAGTTGAAGGCAGTGGGGAAAGGGGAAAGAGGAACTCAGACCGTAAAGAACACCACTATGCTGAATTTGCAAGACTTAAACGGGGCTGTTACTGTAACGATAGGATTTTTTTGAAGATCTTTTATGGTCACCATAGATTACAAATGACTTGGTAGCCCAGAACAACACAGGACTCTGTGTTCACACTACTTCACAAGTTTTTTTTTTCTGAAAAGGAAGCATGTATTCGGCCCTGAGCTTCTTGGAGGAAGGAATGGATAAAATATAATGAACTAAATTATTTATGTTTAAAAGACACAGCACTTCTTTTTTTAAAGGAAAACAGTAAGCCTTCATAAAGTCTGCTTTGCCATCTCTCTGTCTACTTGGGTCTCTCATACACTTGAAGGAAAATATTTTCAAATGTTTCATCTGAAATGTGGCATAATATATGTAAATACTTAGGCTCTTGATCTTTGATATATGTTTTTCATTTATAAGTAATAAAAACCAGCCAAAATATCCCAGTGCAAGTACTTCTCAGCTTTCTGACAGATGTAATTAATTTACTGGCAAGTGCAAAACACACACACAAAACACACACAAAGCCTGTTGCGTGTTGAGAAACTTAATGAAAGCAGGATTATTTACTGTGGACTCCAGGGAGGTCTGTATTAAAGCCTTTTGTGTGGAAGCAGGGGAGGACTGGACCTTTGGCCTTGCCACTCCTGCAGCAAAGGCTCCTGTTCTCTAAATGGCTTGAGCTACCACTAACAAATGACCTGGCCTTTAGCCTCCAGGCATCCCTTTGAAGGCCCTATCAGCTTTACTTCAGTGTAAATCAGAACAGGGCATGACCTCATCAAAATTGGCAGCTACCCAACTCCCTCAGCTCTGCAGACTGGCAGAATATACCATCAAAGATTATAGGCTTCTCTTGTTACCTCCGGATTCAAAGGAAGCTATTTCGAGTTTAGCTCGATGCTTAGCTTCAGTAATGAGCTGGATGAGGAGGAACAAATTGAAACTAAACCCAGACAAGACAGAGGTGCTCCTGGTCAGTTGAAAGGGGGATCAAGGGATAGGGATGCAACCTGTACAGGATGGGATTACCCTCCAATTGAAAAAAGAGGTGTGTAGCTTGGGGGTGCTCTTGGATTCATCCTTGAGCCTACATGCCCAGGTCACAGCTGTGGCCAGGAGTGCATTTGCACAATTAAAACTTTGTACGCCAGTTATACCGGTTTCTTGAGAAACCTGTTCTAGCCATTGAGACACATGCCCTAGTGACATCCCAGCTGGACTACTGTAATGCGCTCTATGTGGGGCTACCAATGGAAAGTCTCAGGAAACTTCAACAGGTCCAAAATGCAGCAGCCAGATTGCGGACTGGGGTGGGTTACGGAGAATACATTATACCCTTATTATAGCAGCTCCACTGCCTGCCAATCAGTTTTGGGGCACAAAGCACTAAATGGCCTGGGCCCAAACTATCTCAGAGATCGAATCTCACAGTATGAACCATCTTGCGTACTAAGGTCATCAGGAGGGGCCTTTCTCTCCATCCCACCACCTTCACAGGTGCGTCTCATAAGAACACACAAAAATGCCTTCTCTGTTGCTGCCCCCAGTCTTTGGAACTCCCTCCCGCTGGAGGCCAGAGTGGCCCCATCTCTGCTGTCTTTCCAGAAGCAGGCAAAGACCTTCCTCTTCAGGCAAGCTTTTCCTGAATGACGGGCTACCTATTATGTAACTTTTAGATGTAATATTATTAGAGATGGGCACTAAATATTTTTTTTTTCATTTCGTGATCTGTGCAAAGGGCTTGGGGGAGGGAAAAAAGTTTTAAAAGCTTGGTGGGGGAAACAACAGGCTTTTAACCCCCCCCCCCCGCTGAAACACCGATCAGCTGGCATGCAGGGCTTTGGGGGGGTGAGTGTAAAAGCACTCAGTTTCCTGCGCCCGATCGGTTTCTCATAGGAATGCAAATGCATTCCTATGGGAAAATGAAAAAAAGGAACAAAAAACAGGTCAGGAGGGCTAGTTCTGTCTTGGGATGCCCTCTGGATTCTGTGGAGGAGATGGGTAAGAGGAGGATGTTGGCCAAGCTGACATCCATTATGAACAATATTTCTCACCCACTGCACCAGACAGTGGAGGCTCTGCATAGCTCCTTCAGTGGCAGACTCAGACATCCCCGGTGTGGGAAGGAGCGCTACCACAGGTCCTTTATTCCCACTGCTGTGAGACTCTTCAACTCTACAGTTTAACATATTCATATGGGGTATACTGTAGCTTCTCTTTATATTTATTTTTATATACAAAATTTTAGTGTAATATTTGTATATTGCGTTTCTTATTTTATTTAATCCCTATTAGCTATTTTTCTCTCTCACACACACACCTTACACTTTTTGTGCACCTAGCCATCCTCACTTGTTTTTTATATTGGGAGCTGTGTAACAAGTAAGTTTCCCCAGAGGTGGGATCAATAAAGATTTATCTTATCTTATCTTATCTAGAACAAAACAAAAAAAGTTGCACCAACGCTACACACACACACAAAAAAAGTTGCACAAGCACCACACACACACACACACAGAGTACACACATTCACATGTTAAAAAAATGAAAAATGAAACAAAACAACAAACGAAATGAATTTTTTTAAAAATAAAATAATTTAAAAATGAAACAAAATGGAACGGAATGGAAGGGCACGAAAAACAAAGCGTTTCGTGCCCATCTCTAAATACCATGCAAGATTGCTTTGATTGGATTCATAAGAACCCCTGTGTTTTCCATGTTAGTTTCCATTCCTCATCATGGAATGTTGTCTTTTAATTGTTCATGTGCTGCTTTTAGCTTTAATGTTGTAAGATGCCTCTTCTAATTCCCTGTTCTTGAACTTGAATATGCCACCTCACCTTTTCCAAGGAGAAAGGTGGAGTAAAAATAATCAAAACAAACATACAAACACATAAATAGGCTGCTCTTTCTTTTTTAACGTCCGGTTTTTGCTTTCTTTTATTTTTAAAAAAGACTAAATTTTACACTTCTTCTGAGGAAGCGCATAATCGATGAAGCATCGATACCCTAAGCTGTCATTTCTTCAACCACATTGCAAAGCTGAATTACTGTATGATCCTTCGTTTTCTGTCTCCCGATTTGTATTGCCACCTTCGTCCATTGGCGACCTGAAAAAAATTGCTGTTCCCGTCAGGGCTGAATTACTGTATGATCCTTCGTGGACCAGCACACAACATTTGTTGTGCATGATCCATCGGACCTCCAAGGACATTCGAGTAATCCCTTCCTAAATCCCTAGAGCATAGACCAGCTACTTCCGCCTCCATCAAACATTGCAAAGGTATCATGGCTCCCTCCCGTTCTGCATGCCGGCTTCAGAAACTCCATAGGTATCACCCATATTTTGTTGCACTGCTGCATAGTGTTCATAGGGTGATGGGTTCGGTATAGCTACGTTATGCTTCCGGAACAGAAAACGACAACTCCGACGCAGAGTTATGATTAGGGATGCTATGGTGGGTTGCAACACTTTGATATGGGTCGTTTGGCAGTGGGTGCAAACGTCGCCTAGACAGAAAATATTCTGGTGTTACCCGGGACGTTCTCAGTGGTTTCACGACACGGTTCTTCAGCTTTGGGACGATAGGCAGTGGTTGGAAAACTTCAGAATGACGAGAAGAACACTTTTTGGGGTCGCCGACAAGCTGCGACCATATCTGATGCGCAGGGACACAGTTATGCGATCTGCCGTTCCAGTCGAAGAACGAGTAGCAATCGGGGTGTACTTCTTGGCCAGCCGTTCTTGTTACAGAACCATCGCTCTGGTATTCCAGAAAGGAAGTTCCACTGTTGCAAGTATTGTAATCGAGGTGTGCCTAGCAATGGAACACGTCCTTCTCAAGGAAGAGGTTCGTCTTTCAGAATTCAATAAGGTTCGTGTCTTATTATGGATTTGCCCATTTATTCTTACGTAACATTTCTTACTTAAGTACAAATTTCGTTCTGTTAACGTGAATCATTTACTGTTCTTTTTTTTTTTTTTGGTTACACAGATGACGTCATCTATGAAAATATTCGGATTTCCGCATACTATTGGATGTATTGATGGAACCCACGTCCCGATCAGCCCGCCTAAATTGCAGGGGCCAGCTTATTTTAACAGGAAATCTTTCCATTCTGTTTTACTGCAGGCTGCTTGCGACGGTGACGGTATTTTTTTTCCGATGTTGACAGGACATTCAGGAGTGAACCATGATGCTCATGTTTTTAGGTCGTCCACTCTCTTCAGCAAGATGGAGGAAGGGACGCTAATACCTGGCAGCCCTTTGTTCACCTATGCAGGGGTGTCAATTCCACCAATAATATTAGGGGATGGCGCGTATCCTTTGTGTAAGTGGCTGATGAAGCCTTTTGCTGTACCTCGAAATGACAGGGAGCGTCATTACAATAAGATTTTTAATCGCTCACGATGCGTCGTTGAGAGAGCATTTGGGCGCTTGAAGGCTAGATTCAGGCGCTTGTCCGTTAGGATTGAGGCACACATTGAAAACATTAATTCCATTATTGCTGCTGCCGTGATTCTACATAACATATGTGAACGTGAAAAGCATGACATTCCTGATGAGGAGCAGCAGCAACGTTCACAAGTTGATTCCCTTGATGGCAGCGACACATATGACTGCTACAGATCAGGCACTGCACGCGCAGAGGCTGAAGCAGTGCGCAATGCCATTTCTGAGTATTTGCTAACCCATGTTAAGTGACATGTATAATAACTTAATTTCATGATAGTTAATTGTTAAAACGAAGAATAAATAAAAACGTTTATTAAACAATGAAATGAATGATTCCACTTCACTATTAATTAATAATTATAATACCTTCTCAATAAAAGCTGCAGTCGTTGTTTGCATATCTATCCTACTTTGGTTCCAAACACCAGGAACAGATTGCTGGCCTGACTTCAAAATGAATGTCGCCCTTAACTGCATTTCGTTATTTATTTTCAATATAAAATATTTGGACAGCCAAGGCCTAAAATGGCAGAGAAACGTGCTGTTTGGGCACTGTGCTACTGGTTTTGTGATGATATGACTTTTCTCTGCCCGCATTAAACCTAAAATGGTTACTACATTTTGAAATATGTATCATTAATACTATGTGGGACATGAACTTTGCATCTTACTCTTCCTTTGGGAGAAACTACTATAAAGCACGGTTAATGTATCGAAACAGTTGCTGGGCAACTTTTCAACGTCAGCCAAGTAGTAATATTTTTTAAAGCAACTATTTCCTGCAGATGGCCTTGCAACTACTTATTTATTTGAAATATAAACTCAGTTGCATAACAAAGGCCTAAGGAGACCAAGAACAGTGCTGTTTGGGGACTGTGCCTTGGGGTATCTTGATGGTATAACAGAGGTCTGGAGCACTATTTGCAGACAGATTGTGCTAAATGGGGTTTTCATTTCAACAAACAACACAAATGATTTTTTCAAGAATGTCCTCCCATGAAAGCAAGCACTACATTGCCTGGCGGGTCCCCTCTGAAAAACCTCCACAAACCTTTTAATAAACAACACAAACCCTGAAATAATTTTTTGTTCAAAGGTGTGGGTTACCAGAAAGGGCCCCTCTGACAAACCAGAGCACACTCTTGGCTCACATCAACCCTCCCTTCATATGCAGATTTATGCTGGCCTAGGTGGCAGAACAGGAAGCAATAAATCTGACTAGTACGAAAAAAAAAACTGGTGATGTAAAACAGGGGGTGCCTGCTTCTACACCACAAAGGTCAGCTAGTGTGTTTTCAGCATACTTGCTTTACTTTGCAAGCAGATTTTGCTAAATTCCTTTTTCGTTTCAATAAACAACAAAAACCCTACAATTATATTTTGCACAATGATAAATTTTCAAGGAGAATCCCTTCCTAACCAATACAAAACTTAAAAATGTTGCTATTCCATCCACTAAAAAGGAAACACTGTGGCCCATGAATGCAATGCAGATTTAAAACCCCAGGATTGACAAGGGGCCCCTTGTCAGAAACCAGCCAACATTCTTTCCCTTGGGTAGTCGACACCTTCCTCTTGATATGCAGATAAAGGCAGACTGGTTAGGAGCAAAAATGAGGTCATTTTAATGGCTTGCCTAGGTCTTACTGAATTGTCTTTCTCCGCTCACTTTTCTTGAAACAGCTTTAATAACAAACAATGGGAGATTAATAAAATGAAGACAACCCAAGATTTTTTCAAGGGACCACTGCATAATTGTAGCTGTATTGTGATGAGAAAGAAAAAGAGTTTCTATTGGTCCGTAGCTTTATATCGCATGGTTAAGATGGGGCACCTAGTAATCAGTAAGCATTCCTTCGCTTGGGTACCCAACACCTTTCTGTAGATATGCAGATTAGGGCTGTATTGGAAGGAAAAACAGGAAGTCAATTTCCCCTGCTGTAAAGTCTTTTGGGATCTTCTTCAACAGATCACTATTCAATTGAATACCTCCACTGCAGAGCTTGAAAAATGGATAATGAAGACACCTCAGAAAGTAGCCAGGGAACTACTGTTCAATCCAAAATTAAGCGAGGCGTTATCTGGGGAAATGAGGAGACCTCTGCTTTAATTAAGGTTTGGGGAGAGGCAGAAATTAAATATGCTTTGTCTTCCCTAAAAAGAAATATTGAGATTTTCGAAGTAATCTCCTCTGAGCTAGCTAAACTTGGATTTATTCGTTCGGCATCAGAATGCAGGACCAAAACTAAATCTCTCAGGAAACTTTACAAGCAGGCAGTTCTGCAAAACAGCAAATCTGGCTCCAGTCGTTCAAAGTTTATATGGTACGAAGAGATGGCTAACATTTTCCGCACAGACACATCGATCCACCCCTTGCGTACTACAGAAAGTGAGTCTCGTGATGTCAATGGTAAGTTCGAGAACTGATTGTTAGTATGTCTTGACTTCCTGGGATACCCCGCTTGTCGGATTAAAAATTAAAGCACATGAAGATCTTAACCTTTAGTCTTCACGTGCTGATCATTTATAACTAGCGGATTTTATATCGATATACCGCTGTGCCGGTTCTCCACACCTAAAAAAAAATTAATAAAGTACAGGAAACAATAATTTCCGAGTTTTATGACTGCATGATGCATGAGCAAATCCCTTTATTAAAAAAGCCTTGATCCATCGATATGTCGGCGGTAGGCAATTATTAAATAAGCAAGAACAGTGTTATTTTGTATCTCTGAGACCAATAATAGTTACACAAAAATTTATTGCGGAAAAGCGAATTACTTCCATAAACTACTTGTTCACTTCGATTAATCGATGAGTACTTTCCGAGTAAATTGTATAATTGGTTTTTTATAAATTTAAATCCGTTCTGTTTTAAAAAGGAGACCACAGTGCAGTTGAGATAATTAGGAGGAGAACTAACTGATCTATCGATGTTTCGTTTTTTCAGAAACTCACACCATAAACAAAATATTAAGTTTTTTAAAGTACCGGAATTAATTAATCATAAATCCTATAAATGACTGCTTTAAGCTTGAGCAAATTCCTTTAATCAATTTATCTCTAGATCCATCGATGTGTCGGCGGTAGGCAATTTTTTAATAACCAACTTATGGGTTTTATTTAAAATGGAAATGTTTACTCAGTACACAGTCATTCATTGCGGAAAGGCTATTTTTTTCCGTTAAAAAACTAGTACTCATCGATTAATCGATAAGTACGCTCCTAAAAATTTGGGCGGCAGGCTGTTTTTAAATTAAAAAATTTTGACTTTTCACTTTGAAATCGAGAGCAGCATGTATCACATAAACCGAGGGGGGGATTACATCAGCAATTTCTAACTGTGCCGAGCTTTGTCACTCGCATCAATTTTGACGAACTACCATGAGAGATTAATTGCAGGTGGGTGCCTCTCCATATAGGTGTCCAAAAGCAAAAAAAACCATACACAGGTGAAAATGGACCGCAGTTGATTACCCGACCACGTTGCGCTGGCGGTCCATTGCCCATAGGCTGTTTCACTGTTTTAAAAAAAAGGAGGGGGAAAGGGGGGCGTGACGACTGCTTAGGAGCGCCAATGATGTCCCAGCGGATGTAGTAAAAAGGAATCTCGAAAAGCACTTCCTGAAGAGCGCCATGCCTGTAGAGATTAGTTTTTGGACCTTACTTTTCGCGAAGAACATAACCAGAGGTTCTTACTATTAAAAATTTCTCACATTTCAGCAATGGAGCCGATTCCAGGAGGAAACGAAAACGTCGCTACCTTGATTCTTTTCGAGGACACTGACAGCGAGAACCTGAGCTATGGGACATCTGAGACATCAATGTTGGGTAAGTGTGTTTTTCTTAATAATGGAACGGTAGTTCTCTTTAAAGGGTTCTGGATACGGGTCTTTTTAACATAATATGAGTACAAAGCGAAACACAAAAACTAACTTCCTCCCAAAAACTATCTTTAACCCCAGAGACTCAATCCACTGATGGCTGTGAACCTTCCACTTCTGGGTGTTCGTCTTCTCATAGCACACCTGCAATTGCTGCAGAAAGGTCCAGCAACCCAAGTAAGTGGTGTTCTATCAGGGTTTGTGGTGCTTTAACAGGACAAATTAGGGAACTTTTGGCTACCTACCATGAGTGCTTTGTTTGCGTGTACAGGTGCAGTAATTAAAAAATGGGGAACCTCGTTCAAACGCTTTGAGTGCCTTCGAGTAATCATTAATGTTTATTTACAAAGGGTTAAATACACTTACTGTATCATTAAAAATATGTGTACTGCGCTAGCTACTCTGGATATTGTACGCACCAAGGTGATAACCAATGCAAACTATTTTTGCCTGTTGTTATATGCAGTTTATTTTTCTTGCTAACAACCTAATCATTTTGTCTTTTACATCGCCACTATAGGATCAATAGAAACTACCAACTACGAGGCAACGCTTGATCCTGCTACAAGACTGGCCTTAATCAGGAAACGGAAACAGAGAACTACTGCAGCGGCCAGGCTAGATAACACTCTATCTGGGTTTGTGGAGTGGGTTAGGGAATCTGATCAAAGAAAGGAGGAAAAAATGAATGAAAGGGACAAGGAGGACATTTTTTTCCAGAAGGAGATTATTAACAACCTAAGGGCTGCATCAACATGCCTTGAGAGGCTTACAAACTACCTTATTGAATCTCCCCCAGAGGTACCCGAGGGAAAGGCGAGGAAAAAAACCAAACATTTGAAAAAACATTCACCCATCTCTGGTACTTCCAGGCGCAGGGACAAGTCACCAGCAGTATTGGCTGAAATAAGTGACTCTGAACCAGAACTCAGTAACACAGCTGATTCTGGGAACAGTTGTGAGGAAGATAGTGATGATGATGGCTCAGTATCCCTGCTAAGTGGCAGCAGTAGAGTTAGTGGGGCACAGACCCGTGGCACTGGCAGTGAGCTTACTCGAACTGTAAAAAGGACTGTAAAGGAACCAGTTAAGGTATCTGAAAAAAAAATGTAATACCAGACTATCTGAGGGGCTGGGCCAAAACAAGTATGAAAGATCTCCATACCTAATTGTAAAGAGGGAGGACACACTAGACGATTCTCAATCATTCCTTAGGACACCGCCCAAAAGGAAAAGAATGAAAAAGAAAATATTTTCACCTTAGTTTTTATTGATTATTAACTTCTTTTACTAGTATCTATAGGAACTGGGCAAACAATAAGTTACTTTCTTGATGCTTTCCCCCCCCCCCACCCCGACGATGTTTACTAGAAAATACATTCTCTACATACCACCACCGCCCAGTACAGAGATACTAAAGAACAGCACGGGGTCAAGAATGTATTACTGTAGGTGTTTTATTACTTTTTTAAGAAAGTAAAACATGTGTTCAAAATGGCGAGGACTTAGTATTAACAGTTAGTTAAACAATACACTATATGAAACAGTACCAAACGTTATATTTATTCGAAAATATGGCTGTCTTGGAGTAACTTGCAACAATCAGTAAGAGAAGGACGTTAAATTACTAATGGTTTAATAATCAACTGTATAACAGAAAGTACCCAGATTGTATATTGTGAGGTCATTAATCAACCTAGCTTTTGGTTTTCAAAATATTGCACATGAATTTTATAATAGTCCTTTTAACTATCCTTAATACAGTTAAATTTATAAAAAGGAAATATTTGGAAGTAGAGCACTACCACTTACAATTGGTGTTCTCCAAAACAGCTATTCATACTGTGCCAGAAATTGTACTATTGTTATCAGAACTGCTGTTCCTTAATGTCTTTGGTTTTTAAAAAAATAGAACAAGTATTTATAGCACCCTTTTTAAACGTGAAGTATGTATTTTAAAGTAAAAGAAGAACTTCTAATGCCATTTGGCAGTACATCCAACATATACCTCTATTAAAGGAATTAACAAATCGAACCCAATAAATAACACAAATAGGTAGAAACCAACAGTCCTTTTAAAAAAATTACTTCTAGAAAATAAGTGAAACTGGCTACAGAACGCAATGGTAATATCAGGAATATGTTTATAAGTACTTTAGATAGATTCTTTGCTCTTTGAGTAGCAAGTAAAACAAGTTGAGTTCTGCAATGGATCAGTACATCCTTCTCAAGAACTCCTATTTATATTCAGAACAAGAACAGTAAACTAACATCCATAGCTTTCAGAGAGGTAGTGCAATGTTTTTTAGTTAAACTTTTAAATAACAACAAATATTTTTAAATTGGAATAGGAACCATGCTCATTGAGCAGAACATTGAGCAGTTTTATTCAGAAGTAGAACAGTAAACTAACAGCCCTAGCTTTCAGAGATGAAATGCAATGTTTTTAAGTTACACTTTTAACTAACAACAATTATTTTTAAAGTGGAATAGTAACTATGCTCATTGAGCAGAACAGTGATCAGTTTTATTGCACTCAAGAAAATATTCATCCTCTTTAAGAACTACTATATATAACACCAAAAAACCCGATTTTAGAGGAAAAAATTGTTGATATTTCAAAGTGCTTGTAAATGAAGTATATTTTTAAAAAGTCTATCGCCTTCTTCGTCTTCTCCTGGGTGGTGGACGTACCCCTGGTCCTGGAAGTATGTGCTGTTCAAGGACTCCAACTGCAAATAAATGATGTTTAAATTAATTATTAAGTACTTTTAACATACACTAGCATCTGATTTTATATAGAACCAACTTAAACTACAGCTATCCAGAAGTACATATTCAATATGCTTGGTTTTTAACTTAATCATTTTTATATGACCTTTACCAATGAGTTCTTAAGAAGTTCAGTTCAGTATTTTATGACACCATTTTTATAAAGATTGCGCTGTGATTTTAATGTAATATTCTATGTAAATGTACCTCTGGCAACCACCTCCTGCAAAACAGCCACCCAATTTTCCATCTCTGCCCTAGGCACTGCTGCTCTCATAATATCCACCGGCTGTTCAGGTAAATTTTCTATTGCAATGGAAAGGGGACATATTTTTAGTGGTTGTGGTTAGCATTTACCCAACTTTACCAGATTTCAAGTAACACTATAACATCGAATGTGCTTTTCCCCTCACCATGTTCCCCTTGGACCTGGGGCTCAACAGCGCCTTCTGGGCCTTCAGGAGCATTTTGTTGCACGTCCCCCGCAATGGCCCCTTGGTCTTCATTAGCGGAGTCAGAGTCTCCCTCCTGGACTCCGTGTTCTTCAGGCACCTGTGGTTGATTTTGTGCCCTCCTCCTCCTTCCAAGATGTCTTGCAGGGCCAGCCCCTGGGGTGGAAAACAAGGAATGAGGGGTGTGGATGACATTAGTTCAGAGGAGGGCTTCGTTGTAGGGCCTCATTTCTGTGCGAATCAATCTTTCAGACCACATCCAAGCACCAGGGAACAGTGCCTCTGTGCCGTGGTCCTTGGATATGGCACTTGTACACTTATCATGTAAGGTAAGCCTAACATCTAAGTATGTTATAGAAAAATTTGTTCAATCTTACCTGCGGGGAAAAGATGGGCAGGGTGGGGGCGGTCCGCTTGAATCCATAATTGAAGCAGCTGGTCCCAATATGCTGCTTGTTGTCTCTCCTCAGCTTGTTCACCGAAGTAAAAAAGACTTCTATTAAAGTTTTGCCTCAGCGTTTTAAATTTAGATCTTATTTGGGTGGGGGTTCTTGCATAGTTCAGTCTAGCAAGTTCCCTAGAAGCAATCCTAAACGCACCCTCATTTCTTCTTGGCTGCATATGAAATAGTACAGGCCCAAGCCTATTCTGAATCAAGATGTCCAATAGGGCAGTCACCTCTGCCTCCGACCAATATCTGCCCCTACCCCCCTCCATCATAATTTAAGCAACGTTAATCTACTCCACAGAACTCCACAACACAGCCCTCCTCTGAACTAACTCCCCACATTTATCCAAAGGTGCCCCCGGGTATTTATAATTTTTTGAGGCTTGACACTGAGCAGTTCTGGTGAAAAAGAAACTAATTTCAACCAATAGGAGAAGGGGTCAAAGTGTCGTTGCAGGGCCAGGTGCATAGGAGTATGTTTACCATGGTATCTTTATAATTGATATAATGTTTTTCAAACCATCCAGTGCTAAAAACCCATTTATCAATTGTGCATATCATGCTTTGCAACAAATAAATATACTCTTTTCAATGCATCTCTTTGTGTCTTCTATTTTAAGTACAATAATTTTAATCAGTATCCAACGGTATCTTCATTCTTGCCCTTCCTAGTTCCCTCCAAGTAATGTGGTGGAGTGCTTGATGATAACCAATAGAAACATTCTCTTGGCCCTTGTGTACTAATGGCCCATTGTTTAAGAAGGTGACGTGATGGAGTTGGTGATGGGCAGGCTCCACGAAGTCCAGCACCTGCCGTCTGAGGCAGAGGTGATGGCTATCTAGGGGTCAGAAGTTCAGGCAGTGGAACTGACCCTTGCAAACAGGAGAGGAACGTACCACTTGTTAGAAAGGGGTCAAGCAAGATGCTTGTCTTTAGCTTCTTTCCCAAGGCTTAAAATGGACAGTTGAAAACAAGGCAAAACTATTGTTTTTACCTGTTACTGCTTCCAAGTTATTTTGTTATAAAAGGTTTATAAAGGAACCCATTAAATTCATTAGGACAGTTGACCCCTTTAATGTGTTCGATGCCTGAAACCAATGGTGCATTCTGAAGGAACCCTTTAATGTGTTTGATGCACCCTAACGAGCACAACCGCCTGTCTTTACAAACCACAACAGTAACGGGAGAGGCGCCATCCCGTCTGAAACATCAGTCACTGGAAATGGAGGCTCTGTTTTAAATGTAACCCAGAGGCACTGATGTACTCAACTGTCACCTTTACATGTTACAACGGTGGCTATGCTTTATTTGGCATGGGGGGGTGGGGGGGGACACGATGCTTTCAAAGCAACAAGCGGTGCTGCTCAAACAGCACCCCCAAAAACGGAGGCGGGACGAGTGTAGTGCGTTTCAAACTCTGCCTATGCCCAGAGGCACTTCTGCAGTCTCCCTAGGAATATTGTTAGGGTTGCCCCAACCCTAACGAGAGGCGCAATCCCGTCTGTCTTTACGTATGTTCGATGCAACGGAGCACAACTGTAATTTTTTTTTAAGGGAGAATTTTTTCGGGGGGTTTGGGGGAATAACACTGAGGGTTTCCAAGGAACCGGCAATGCTTCCCAAACATCAGTCACTGGAAATGGAGGCGGGACGAGTGCTGTGCGTTTTAAACTCTGCCTATGCCCAGAGGCACTGATGTAGTCTTCATAGGAAGATTTTTAGGGTTGCCACAACCCTAACGAGAGGCACCATCCCGTTTGTCTTTACCTCTGTGCGATGCAACGGCGCACAACTGTCAAAAATTTTTTTGTCACCTTTACATGTTAAAACGGAGGCTATGCTTTATTTGGTGGGGGCTTAAGGGGGTGAACACGATTCTTTCAAAGCAGCAAGCGGTGCTGCTCAAACAGCACACTCAAAAATTGGAGGCGGGACGAGTGTCGAGCGTTTTGAACTCTGCCTATGCCCAGAGGCACTGGTGTTGTCTTCAAAGGAAGATGTTTAGGGTTGCCCCAACCCTAACGATAGGCGCCATAACGTCTGTCGATTTGCGTCTGTTCGATGCAACGGCGCTCAACTGTCACCTTTATATGTTACAACGGAGCCTATGCTTCATTTGGTGGGGGGTAAAGGGGGGGGAACGACCACGATGCTTTCGAAGCAGCAAGCGATGCTCCTCAAACAGCACTCTCAAAAAAGGGAGACGGGACGAGTGTAGTGCGTTTAAAACTCTGCCTATGCCCAGAGGCACTGGTGTTGTCTAAATAGGAATATTTTCAGGGCGGGCACAACCCTAAGTGTAGGCGCCAGCCGGTCTATCTTTACGACGGCTCGATGCATCGGCGCACAACTGTCACCCTTTATTTTGGATGTCTCTTTTGTATTTGGTGGGGGGCTCTTGGGGGCCACGAAGCTTTCCAAGCAACATCCGGTACTAAATGTAATAAAAACCAAAGAGTTCATACAAGAAAGTAAAGTACCATCCCCGGCAAACGCCACCACTCGGCGGTTTCATTAATTTCGAAAACGAAGGTTGGGGCGCGTAGGGGAACACAGCGGCACCTGGCGTTTGTCGATTACGGGAAAAATGAAAGATATGTGACACCGAGATACATATATAACTGCACAAACATGCACAAGTGTCTGATTATTGCAAGAACGGAAAGCAAGATCAAAAGAACGGGTTAACCAAAATATCGATGCATCAGCATTTCGGCGAAAAAACAATTAAAAAAATAAATATACTTCCCCATGTCCATGGAGTTTTCTTGGCAGGAATACTGGAGCGGCTTCCCAGTTCCTACTCCAGGCGTCTACAGGACCTGTTATTCCCTGGTGGTCGCCCATCCAAGTACTAGCCAGGCATGACCCTGCTTAACTTCCAAGAGCAGGCGAGATCGGATGTGCTCAGAGACAGGATCAAAGGGAGTCTCTGGTGATCAAACTGCTTTTGGGGGAGGTAGGTGTGTGAGGGAGGAAAAGTCCAGCTTGCAGCCGGGTGGGGGGAGTTCATTTTTTGCTGGCTGTGTGGCTTGGTTCCTAACAGGCCACAGATAAGTTTCGGTCCACAGCCCAGGGGTTGCTGTAAGAGCAATTGTTCCCAAACTTGGGTAACCCAGGTCTTCTTGAAATGCAACTCCCACAAATCCCAACCAGCACAGGTAGTGGTGAAGGCTTTTAGGAGTTGCAATCCAAGAACATCTGGGTCACCCAGGGTTGGGAAACACTGCTCCAGATCCGGAAGTTGAGTCACTTCTTTTCTTTTGAAATCGAAACGTTTCGCTACTTATCTAAATAGCTTCGTCAGTTAGCTACTTGGGTGAGTAGCTAAATGTTTCGATCTCAGAAGAAAAGAAGTCCAATTGCCATGACTCAACTTACAGAAAACCTCACCTGGATGACTGAGAATCTTCGCAAATGTTGTTCTAGATATAGGTTGTTGTTGTTGTTTTTGTAACATAGAGGAAATATTAGGATGTTAGATAGGGAACAGAACTCTACTAAGATATTAAATCATATTAAAGATATTAAATAATATTAAATAATATAGGAACAAGAGAAACAGTAACATCCCCTGCAGTCCTTCTACATGATTGTAGTCTAAACCAGGCATGTCCAAACTTTGGTCCTCCTGTTGTTTTGGCCCACAACTCCCTGAATTCTAAGCTTAGATTGCCAATGACAAAGGGCTGTGGGAGTTGCGGTCCAAAACATCTGGAGGGCTGAAGTTTGGACATGCCTGGTCTAAACCTAACAGGATGTGGTGGGTCATCAGGTTACATCTGACTTACAGTGGCTCTAAGAAGACTTTCAAGGTAAGCGAGACATCTATTGCTCGGTAGTGGATGCTAGCAGTGTGGTTTTTATTTTTATTTTATTTTATTTTATTTGAAGGATGTTGCACTGGATGAGACTGTTGGGCACATAGCTGTACATGGCAACCACACCAGACAGCATGCTTGGGCTATGAATATATGCAACTGCTAATAGATGAGATGTCTTGTGTCACAACACAGGAGGCAAGGAAGCATGAAAATTAAATGGACCTTAGAGATGGGCTCAACAGGAAAAGAGATTCCATTTAATCATTAGGAAGAACTTCATAACAGTTAGAGCTGTTTGGCAGTGAAATATGCTGCCACAGACGGTGGTGGAGTCTCCTTCTTTGAAGGTTTTTAAGCAAAGGCTGAATGGCCATCTGTTGGAAATACTGTGATGGGGGTTCCTGCATGGCAGGGGGTTGGACTATTATTTATTTATTTATTTATTTATTTATTTAACTTATATGCCGCCCACTACCCAAAGGTCTCTGGGCGGCTTACAATCCAAAGAATAAAACAATTTAAAATAGTTAAGAGTAAAATATCAATAAATCATCAATAAAAACCTTACACTAAAATCATTATTCTAAAATTGTCATCAGCGGACCCACAATCTATATTATATCAATTAAAAACCTTCTGGAACAAGAAGGTTTTTACCTGGCGCCGGAATGTAATCAGTGTTGGCGCCAGGCGGATCTCGATCGGGAGGGCATTCCATAGCTTGGGAGCAGCTGCCGAGAAGGCCCTGTGTCTACAGGCCATCCCTCTCACCTCCTTGAGGGATGGCTCTTTCAAAAGGGCCCCCTGGCTAGATCTTAATTGCCGGGTAGGTTCGTATGGAAGGAGGCGATCCTTCAGGTATCTAGGTCCTAAGTCGTTTAGGGCTTTGTATGTCAGAACAAGCACTTTGAATTCAGCTCGGGCAGCAACTGGTAACCAATGAAGGTTACGCAGAATCGGCGTGATGTGATCCCTGGCGGCCCCACCACTTATCAGCCGTGCCGCACAATTCTGAACCAGTTGCAATCGCCGGACCGTCTTCAAAGGGAGCCCCACGTAAAGCGCATTGCAGTAATCAATACGGACTAGATGGAGTTTGGCTCCCGACCCCTCTGGCAGGCACCTGCTCGGGGACAGCGCCAAGCCAAGCGCTGCCTCCGAATCGGTGTCCACTGGGGGGGTGGCAGCAAGCCAAACTGTGGAACACCTGTTGGGCCATTGGTCAAACTGGTTATTTGCATCCACCTCTAGGATCACTAGTCATCAGTGGATATGGGCCTTTGAGGTAATGGGCTCCACTGTAGAAATAACACTTGGTGCGCATGCGTAAGAGGGAATCAGCAGTTTGTACTTCTAAAAATACAGCCTTATTTGCAGCTCATAGTAGAGATGTACTGAGCTGTTGTATCAGCGAGGCTATAAAACATTAACACTAATTCAAGAGGCTGGAAGGGCGTGCTTGCAAGGCACACCTGTGCTTTATTTACCCAACTTCATGAGGATTGCGCTCTCTCTCCCCCTTTCTCTTTCCCTGTCCCCCTTTTATGTTCTCTCTGTTTAAAAGTCTCAAGCAGACAGGAAGGCCAAAGGTGCAGAAAGCAGTCTAATCCCAGCCTGGCTTTGAACTTCACAGCTCCTCCTTCCTCCAGGGCCATCAGCAAGCATCAGAGATGTGCTGTTAAAACAGGAAAGATATAATTAGCCCGCCTCCCCTCTCTGTAATCTGTCTCTGTCTCAAGGTGCAATTGGTTTATACCTTGGCATGTAAATTACTAGTTAGGGAGAGAGGCTTAAGCTGGTCACACATCAAAGAGTTCAAGCAAACGAGAACACCAAGTGGCTTCTTCAAAATTAGTAGTAGAATGAGATGCAACCATTTTTAAAAAATCAAATAAGATCAACCCACTCTCTATTTTTTTAAAAAAGGAAGAACCAGAACCTATAAGCTTTGACAAATAAGGGTTTAGGATAAATGTCTATAAATTACCACACTGAATGGAGCAAGCCACCCACCAGATACTGCAGGTGCTGGAGAGAGGGAAAAACAAAACAAACAAAAAACCAAATCAAACCAAACAATCAAACAACAAAACCAATCCTGCACTGTACTGAACTCCCAGTCTTAAATTCCATCTTAAGGCCCCAGATGATCAGAGGCATCTGAAGAAATAACTGGAAAAACATTTATCTACTTATTTTATTCCATTTTGCTGCTTTTCTCCCAGAACTCGGACCGAAGGCAATTTACAGAACTTTAAAGCAGGAGCATGTGAAAATCCATAAAATGAAAGTCGCAAATGATAAAACAGAACCCATTCCAATGGCATGAGGAACGTGCAATTAAAATGAAAACTGCTAAAAAAACAACGAAAAAAATATGAATCATGTAAAGTGATGAAAACCACCACAAAGGTTGGGCCGTTATAATTGGAGGCTCGGCTTTGCCAAAGGCCTGGATAAATAAAAATGCCTTCTCCAGCTGCTAGGTTGGGAAGAGGCAGGAGTCGGGACTGGGCAGAGGGAGAAGCTTAGCTTTTCTTGGCAAATGGTTCCAGAACCTGGCAGGGCCACCCAGAAGGCCCCCCCTTGAATATTTAATTGGGTAACATGCTGGGACTTCTCAAATATTCATCCACAGTACCTTTGAGCATCAACAGTCTCCCTCCAACTCCTACTTCTGCCCCTTGACAGTAATTTCTAGTTTTTGACCAAACAAATATGCTCCCTATTGGATCAAATTAGGGACCCTACTAGAGTTTCACTGTAAGTCTGAAGCAATTTGCCGGAACTACTACTATTTCTTCTTATACTTAGTGTCTGTCCCACTTAGTGATGTGGTCCGCTATTCTTGTTTTGGCCTTCCACTTGCCACACTAATGGGCTAGGGCCAGGTGGCACAGTTGTTAAATGCCTGTACTACAGGTAAAACTGTGCTCACGACCTGGGGTTCAATCCCAGGTAGCAGGCTCAAGGTTCATTCAGCCTTCCATCCTTTCGAGGTTGGTAAAATGAGTACCCAGCTTGCTGGGGGGGTGGCAATGTGTAGCCTGCATACTGCAATGAAACTGTAAACCTGCCCAGAGACTACTTGAAGTGGTATGGGGCGGTATGTAAGCAGAACACGTTGCTTTCATATCATTCTCAAGGATGTTCATCCAGCACTGTTTCAGATGACCCCTCTGTTGGGATCTGCTGACCTGCAAGGTGAAATGCTTGGGGGGCAGAATTTCCTCATCAGCACGCGGGACATGACCAAACTAGAGCAGTCAGGCTTCACACATCTTGTCAGCGATAGGTGCAATGCCGTATTTTGGTCTGATGTCATAATTGCTTGCACACATGATCCTTTTGCGTGAGGTCCATATGTGTCTCTATGACACTAAGGGCCTTTATACACGACCCCTAAACTCCGCAGCAAATGGCTGCAAACTCCGGACCTTACAAGTGTTTTCCCACCAGCTCCGGAGTTTGCAGGAAATTAAGTGCGACCCCGCCCACCTAAGCGCGACCCAGCTGCACTTTCTTGTACCTGCTTGAGGTGGGTGAAAATCCCCAGGTCCGGATTTAATCTGGTCAGTGCGGGGCTCTCCTGGCTTCTGCTTGTGTTTTTTTTGCCTCCCGCCCCTTTAAGAGAAGAGGTGGGAGGGAAAAAAGCAAGCAGAAGAGAAACTGAAGAGAAAGGGAGCTCTGGGAAGCTCCTCCAGGTGAGCTGCATTTTTCCTCTCTTTCTCTGGTGGGGAGGAAGGAAGAGCAACGAACCCCTAAGATCTTTGGTCCGAATTTAAGGGGCCAGCGGATCTTAGGGGTCATGTGAAAAGGCCCTAAGGCAACATTCAGTTTCTATAGAGAGCAACAGGTCGTACCATGGTGTGATAGATCTTTGATTTTAAACGATCACTGATCTTTTTGTTGGACATGCCGCTTGATGCTGTACGCCAGGCATGTCCAAACTTCGGCCCTCCAGATGTTTTAGACCACAGCTCCCACAATCCTTTGCCATTGGAAATACAGGCTTGGAATTCTGGGAGTTGTGGTCCAAAACATCAGGAGGACTGAAGTTTGGACATGCCATCTTTATGCCATTTTAGCCAGGCACTGTTGATCCTCGATCTCACCTCGTGACTCAGGCTCCCCGTTGGCTGTGATAAAGGAACCAAAGTATTTGAACTTCTCAGTTCTTGGTAGGTCAATACCAACGATTTGGACTGTACCACATAAAGTTGGGTTGGTTGTCAGATATTTCATCTTCTTCGCATTCCGGTGCAGGCCAAACCTTGTCAGACGGTCACTCCGTACTTGGGTTTGGCACTCAAGATCTGCCTTACTCTCTGATGCAACTTGCCAGAGCATAACAGCAAATTGTACTAAATCAGTCAGGAAGGTGAATTCCCCCAATTGGCCATTCCTGCCAACTATGGGATGTGTTTAGCAATTTTAGATCCAATCATCTCCCCCACCACCACCACCAACAACAATCCAGGTTTTGCTGCATGAGGGGGCCGTATGTTTCTGCCGCCTGTGATTGGTCTTCATCCAGTTTTCCTTCGGTATTTGTTGGCAAGCTTTAGGATGGCAATCACCAGCTTTGTCAAACCCTGCAACCCCACAACACTGGTGATGTGCACAAGCATAATAGAGCACAAGTTGCTTTCTGGAAGCAGGCAAAGACCTTCCTCTTCAGGCAAGCTTCCCCTAAATGAGCGACTACCTACTATGTGACTTTATATGGATTACCATACATGATTGCATTGACTGATTTCATAAGAACGCCAGTGTTTACAAATCGATGGTACTTTCCACCCCCTCATAATGGATTTTTTTTCTTTTTGCATGCTCTTTGTAGCTCTCTTGTTACCTTTTAATGTTCTAAGATGCCTCTTTTAATCCCCTGTTCTTAAGTTGAATGTGTCTTAAATGTTCCGGGCTGTATATTGCACCTCACTATTGTAAGCCACCTTGGGTCCTTTTCCAAGGAGAAAGGTGGGGTGAAAATATTCAAAATAAATAAATAAATTCTAGATTGCCAATAGCACCAGCATTAGCAGATATATCATCCATGGGCAAATGGCTGCCCCCCCCCCGGCTACATATAGGTTCTCCCGCCTCATCCTGGAGAACATTGAGGCCTCCAAGTCCTCCAAGGCCTTTCTTCATGATTAAAAGAAAAGACAACGGGATGGTACTGTACAATTTGCTACTTAAAGGCTATCCTCCTCCCCAGCCTGTTTCATGCCTCCAAGTGCATTTTTCCCTATCCAGAACTGCTAAAACAGATTCCCCCTCACATAGTGCAAATGATGCAACTAAGCGTGTGAGGTCTTCAAAACCAACCAATGATTTCCTCATAGCCCATTTCCTACTTTAGATAGATAGATAGATAGATAGATAGATAGATAGATAGATAGATAGATAGATAGATAGATAGATAGATAGATAGATAGATAGATTGGAATAATTGACCATTAAGCCACTTTCTGTTACTGTTGAGTGTGTTCAGTAAGAACAGATTCATACCAATGCTAATAGGGATTTCTGGGTACAGTGAGATATTTAAGGAGTGGGTTCACCACCTCCAAACCTGCACCCCGTGAGTACCCACACTGAGGTGGAGATTTGAACCCAGGTCCTCGGAGTCTTCCCCACCTGTCACTCTAATGAGTACATCACACTGCTTGTCTTTTTTGTTTCTAAAAATACAGTAACCCCTGCCATTTCGCGGTCCATGTACTACAGTCCCACTATATCACGGGACTGCAGTACATGCCGGGGATCCAGCTGATTAGCACTGGGGTGAGGGAAAAAACCTTTATTACCCCACCCAGTGCCAATCAGCTGGAGCCGGGCTGTGGGGAAGGTAAAAAGTGGTGCACTGCTTCTCCGGAGCCCCCAGGGGAGAAGCAGCACACCATTTTTTAAACCCCTTCCAGTCACGGAGGCAAGTCTGCCTCTGTGACTGGAAGGGATTTTAAAGTGGCACGCTGCTCCCCCCACAGGGGCTCAGGAGAAGCAGTGCGCCACTTTTTAAATGCCTTCCAGTCCCAGGCCATCTCCATTGAAATGGATTGAGCCAATGCATTTCAATGGAGATTGCGGGGGAGCGCTGGCCCCAAGCAGCTGATTGGTGCTGGCTGGGGGAGGAGTGTCTGCAGCAAGCAGTGTTGGTGGGTCAGATCATCCACCTCCGCTTGCACAGACTGCTGGAAGGCTTTTAAAAACAACACACACACACACACACACACACACACACACACACACACACACACACACACACAATTTCAAAAGATTTTTAAAATCCAACAAGGAAGCATGCTGTGATGTCATCTGTGCTAGATCTGTGATGCTGGCCAATCAGGAGCTGTGCAGGGACAGGCATCATCCCACCTCCCTCTCTGATTCGCCAACAGCATGAAGCAGGATAGATGACATCACAGTATGCTTCCTCATTGTATTTTAACCCTGCACGAGACAGAGAAAGGTAAAGCAATTGGATTTGCATGTATTGGTCGATTCCAAGGACCACCTGGACTCATGTGGTTAGTTTTGTGACCTACTGGTCCCCAAACGAAATGCCCATCCCTACTCCAGATGCTTTGGACTTCAGTGTCCAGAAACCCCAATCTAAAGGGCAGCAGCAAAGAGATGAAGCTGCTGCAGTCTACAACCGCTGAAGTTTCCCTACCCTTGGTTTAATTTTTAGACCTTTTGTTGCCCCATCTCCCCCTATTGAGGAGTTCAAATGAACTGGCAAAGTGCAAACAAGAATGTGTGTGTGGGCCAAAGAAGGCCACACCCACTGTGTTCCTTTCTACAGCCACACACAGTGTTGCAATTGCAAGGGGGACCACACGGACAGGAGCTGTGGGCGATATTGGGCAAGGGTGGAGAATCTTTCAGCCTTCGGTCTGAACTCATTTCTAGATAAGTTAGTGTTCAAGTTTGCTGGTAGGGCCAAAGGTAAAAAATTAAAAAGGAGAGGACAAAAAAGATTACCAGTGTACAAGTATTTTAACTTAAAGCTGTTGCTGCCGCCCATAACTAGTTACGGAAATAAGTATTTTATCCCCTGCTGATTTTGACCATTTGCTCTCTGACAAAAAAATGACCAGGCTATAACTTTAATGGTAGATTTATTGTAACAGTGAGAGACAGCATAGCAACAACAACAAAACCTCAAAAACCCAGTGCCCAACAGTCAGATATGGATTTGCACTGTAGTGAGGGAAATAATTATTCAAGCCCCTATCAGAAGTTGTCTTAGTACTTGGTGGCAAAACCCTTGTTGGCAATCACAGAGGTCAGACGCTTCCTATAGTTGGCCACTAGGTTTGCACACATCTCAGGAGGGATGTTGTCCCACTCTAAGGGCCTTTTCACATGACCCCTAAGATCCGCTGGCCACTTAAATTCAGACCAGGGATCTTGGGGGTTCGTTGCTCTTTCTGCGTCCCCACCCCTCCGCACTTCCTTGCTCCTGTCTGCGTGAGGGGAGGGAGGAAAAAAGAGAGGAAAAAAATGCAAGCTCACCTCCGAAGCTGCCCGGAGCCCCGTCCTTGTCCTGATTCCTTCTCTTCTGTTTTTTTTTTTTTGCCTCCCGCCCCTTCTCTTAAAGGGGCGGGAGGCAAAAAAACCAAACAGAAGCGAGGAGAGCCCTGCACTCACCAGATTAAATTCGGACCTGGGGATTTTCACCCTCCTAGAACAGGTACAAGAAAAGTGCGCTGGGACGCGCTTAGGTGGGCATGGTCGCACTTAATTTCCTGCAAATTCCGGAGCTGGTGGGGAAACAATTTTAAGCTCCGGAGCTGGCAGCCATTTGATGAGGAGTTTAGGGGTCGTGTACAAATACCCTAAGTTGCAAATCTTCTCCAAATCAGGAAGGTTTTGAGGATGATGTCTGGCAACTTGAACCTTCAGCTCCCTCCACAGATTTTCTATGGGATTAAGCTCTGGAGACTGGCTGGGCCACTCCAGGACTGTCATGTGCTTCTTCTTCAGCCACTCCTTTGTTGCCTTGGCTGTGTGTTTTGGGTCATTGTCATGCTGGAAGACCCATCCACGACCTATTCTCAATGCGCTGGCTGAGGGAAGGAGGTGCTCACCCAAGATCTGATGGTACATGGCCCCATCCATCGTCCCTTCGATGTGGTGAAGATGTCCTGTCCCCTTAGCAGAAAAGCAACCCCAAAGCATAATGTGTCCACCTCCATGTTTGATGGTGGGGATGGTGTTCTTGGGCTCATTGGCAGCATTCTTCCTCCACACACAGCGAGTTGAATTGATGCCAAACAGGTCAATTTTGATCTCATCCGACCACAACACTTTCACCCAGTTCTCCTCTGGATCATTCAGATGTGCTTTGGCAAACTGTAGCCCAGTCTAGCCTTGTGCAGGTCTACAATCTTGTCCCTGACATTCTTTGACAGCTCTTTGGTCTTGGGCATGGTGGTGAGTTTAGAGTCTGCTTGCTTCTAGGGGTACTGTAACAAGCTGGGATTAGGAGCACTCCCTTACAGACACCTGGGAGCCAGAACTCTTGCTGGTTGATAGGGATTTGAATAATTATTTCCTCACTACATTGCAAATCCATATCTGACTTTTGGGCATTGGTTTTTTTGAGTTTGTTGTTGTTGTTGTTATGCTGTCTCTCCCTGTTACAATAAACCTACCATTAAAGTTATAGCCTGATCATTTCTTTGTCAGAGGACAAAATCAGCAGGGGATAAAATAGTTATTTCCAAAACTATAAACCTTAGGGGAGACATTTCAGACTTCTAGCAAGGGAGAAATCCTGTACACCACCAGGAAGGAGGCCACACAGTGCCATGGGCAAACCTTGAGAATGGGATTGGGATTAGAATGAGATTGGGATTGGGATTGGATTTGGGCTCCAGGACTTGAAGTTCCCAGTGGAGGAAGACATATGGTCTTGAGCTATTCCTGATGCCAAAATAATTGGTGGGAGGCAGGACTGATACATGCAGTTGGTGGAGGGGGAAGCTTGATTTTAGGTCTCACTGACCCCTCTGCTTGTTCTGCACTTGTAGACCCAGAATGTTTGCATAAACCATCTCAAGACACTTTCTTTGGCAATCTCTCTTGCATAAAGCTCTTTCAAATATAGGAGGTCTATTCTTTGTTCATGTAGCACGTTGTTCCCCTGAGGATGGGTGTGGAGGATTTCCCCGGGAGGTGGATCAAGTAAACTAAAATCTTGATGGTTAGTAAATGAATTTTGTGATGAGGAACAGCTTTAAAAAAAACGTCTGCTGCCTTCCTAAGAGGATTAATTCTTGGAGAGGCCTGGGGCCATCCCGTTATTGAAAATTCAAGGCCAAGGTACATGCAAAACTGAACACCTTCTGGTCTCATTAGGTAAAGCTCCACCACCATTTTGTTTATGCTGAATATGAGTCATGAACTTGAGATACCAGGAACTATTTCCCCCTTCCTCACCTGATCTTGCACTTTCTTTAACCTTTGGTTTTCAAGCGCGTCATCTAGGGTAGCCAACTGCAAAAGAATAAAGGCATTATCTCAACTATAGCAGGAACAAAGCAGGGATTTCATTCTTCTCCCCTATGCAAGATACACTACAGCTGCCCGCTCACCCCAAGAAGAGGAGTAACTGTAGCAGAAGGGAGGGTATTATTCAGTAGTTCTCCAGACACTGCTGGTCTCCAGTTCCCATCAGTCTCAGTCACCACTAGCTGTGATTTGGAATAATGGGAATTAGGGTAATTGTACTTGAGGGTCTCATGGTTGCAGGCTCATGTCTATCTAGGATTTGGGGTGCTGAAACACATAGCAACACAGCCTAGTGTCACAGCAGCTGCACAGCATTAAACCTTCCATCCCATACCAGCAACACTATTAAGTCTACCATTAAAACTGGTATTAGACATTTAGCCTCATGGGATATATTCAAGGAAGCCTGGATTGGGTTTCTCTGTTTGGGTGGTCAACTGTTGACAGGAGACTCATGCCAGTGTGTGTCTGAAATGTTTTGAGTTTCCATACAAACTGGTGAAGGAGGGGGGAAACACAATATTAATCCAATAAAGACATGGCTGCAGAATAGAAAGGGAAAGAATAAACAAGGACAAGATGCACATATCTTATTACATTAACATCAAGTGCTAGCAGTAACACTCATTCTCCTTCTGCAAGGGATGAGAACTATTCTATATTATTTATTTTATTTTATAGTATTTTTACCCCACCTTTCTCCTTGGGAAAAAGGACCCAAGGCGGCTTAACAGTAAGGAGGAATAATATAGAGTCCATTACAATTAAGACACATTCAAGTAATGAGAACAGGAATTGAGGGACATATTACAGCATTAATAGACAACATTACATTAAAGCTACAAGACAACATGAGCTAGAGATGGGCACGAATTGAAAAAAGGTGTTTTGTTTTTTTTGTTTGTTAAGGAGTTTGTTTTGTTTTGTTTCATTTTTCATGAATTTTCATGAAAAAATTCATTTCATTGTTTCATTAATTCATTATTTGTTTTTACCTGCTTTTCCCCCCAGCACCCACTGCACGGTCCTTGGGGCCTGGTCGGAGCTGGGGGGTGCCTATGAATGGGCGTGGGAGGAATAAAGAGGGGGAGCGGTGTCGGAGCCATGCTGCTCTGGCCGCCTAAGCGCGGCCTCCTTATCTCCCCTCCCAATCGGCCCTGCGATAACGGACCGTGGGAGGCAGGCTCAAGGGGGCGGTGGCTTTGAAGCCGCACTGCTCTGGCTGCCTAAGCGTGGCCCCCTTATCTCCCTTCCCGATCGGACCCGCGATAACGGGCCACGGGAGGGAGGCGCAAGGGGGTGGCTTTGAAGCCGTGCTGCTCCAGCCGCCTAAACGTGGCCTGCTTATCTTTTCTCCCGGGGCTGGACTGAGGCTCGGGCCTACTGCGTCACTCAATGGCACAGACGAGGTGTGTGCTCCCTCCATGCAGCTCGGCACGAAAGGACCTCCGGACCAGCACCAGGTAGGAGACATCTCCGCCCCCCCCATTAACGAAATAAACCTAACTGAACCAATTTTTCTCAATCCGGTTTGTTTGATGTTAAATTTGCCCCTAGGGTCGTTATTCATTTCATTACGCAACAAAATGAATAATGAATAATGAAATGAAAAAGGTAGAAGTCGAGAAAGACTGGACATGGGTGATTGATGTCCGACCTCTACGATGGCCAGCCAACGTGTTGGTAATGAGGGGGAGAGGCAGAGCCACTCCGAGAGAGAATCCAGTCGCCCAGTGGGCTCACCACCCCTGCTGTGGCAGTCAGTGCCTGGGTTGGGGAACCCCTCGATAACTACTGCCCCTGAAGAGAGATTAAACCCACCAAGTTTGAGCTCTGTTGGCACTTTGTTTAAGTCAAAAGTTATTGTAACAGAAAATGAATATGTACCCCAAGAGAGCAGGGAAGCACAAAAGTTTTGTTATGAAAATAAAAGTTTATTGGATTGTTTCCCAGAACACATGGACAATCCGTATTTCTTTTCGGAACCACCAGGAGTAGAAGACGAACCCTCACACCAACATTGAAAACATAGTGTCAACGTAAACCCATAAGGTTATAAGTAGTTATAAACACAAAGTCTGTGTGATCCTGTAGAATCATATAAAAGACACATAATAGGTAGACCCTCATTCAGGGAAAACTTGCTTGAAGAGAAAGGTCTTTGCCTGTTTCTGGAAAGACAGCAGAGATGGAGCAGTCCTGGCCTCTAGTGGGAGGGAGTTCCAGAGTCTGGGCGCAGTAGCCGAGAAGGCCCTTTCATGGGTTCCCACAAGATGTATAAGACAAAAGATCAAACTACAGTGGGCAGAAAAAGCAGAAATGAGGACACTGAAGCATCAGGAGGATGGGTTTACAATGGAAGGAATCGGCCACAACGGTTTTGCACTGATCACATCATGAATACACACACCTCTAACAACACTCCTCGGTTGAGCAAGCAAATCCAAATGGGAAAAATATAAGTGGGACATCCCTCCCATAGTTTTATTTACCATGTTTACATCAGTATAGAAAAACTACCACTACGTTTCAGGTCACCTGCACAGAACACATTGCGATAATGTGTGTGGCTGTGTGTGTGTGTGTATGTGTGTGTTTCTCAATCCAAAGTGAGATTGGTCATTCTGAAACCAAATGCAACCCCTGCCAGGATTCCCCCTTTTGTTTATCTGCTGAGAAATTCTGTTATATCACTGTCATGAGAATATAGCTATTGTCCTACAGACAAAATCCTGCTGCTTCATGCAGTAAATAGCAGTAGAGTAGGCCCATCAATTCCAGGGGGGTCAACCCTCCATAAGTTCCAGTGCTTCAAAAGGGCCTGCGCTGCTTGCAACGTACTGTATGTTAAGCAACACAATTTTGGCCAATACTGTAACTCAGGGGTCCTCAACCTAAGGCCCCGGGGCCGGATGCGGCCCCCCAAGGTCCTGAATCCGGCCCCTGGGACCAGTTGCAACCCCCCCACCTACCCCGTTTTGTGAGCAAGCCAGCCTCCGCAGCTGCTTTTGGACTGTGATCCGGCCCCCAGCGGTGTCTGGGTGGTGGTGGACCGGCCCGCTGTTTGAAAACTTTGAGGACCCCTGCTGTAACTGCTACAAGTCAATGCCGGGCAGTATCTACCCTGGAATTTCTACTAGTGTTGCATCTGTACAAGACTTATTTCTTTAGATTCAAATTTCAGATTGATACAATTTCTCTGAAAGAGAAAGTTATTTTCCTTTTTCCTTTTTCAAACTGCAGTTGCAGAACAGGAACACAATGGACGACAGAATAGTTAAACAGAAGATGCTTTTACTGTAATAAATGTCTAGAACGTGCACTGCTTTTCTGGGGTTTGTGAAAAGATGTAGAGGTGCTTGCTTGATTTATTCCCTTCCTAACAAGCTATTCATGAAGCATATAAAGCTAAACAGCTGTTTAAATCTTTGCAGGAACTTTGCCATTGTTCCTGCTTGCTTTACAGCTGAATCAACTGGTGGCAACAGAACAGCATTTTACCTTTTTCTTGACTGAACAGCAAAGAGATTTACCAGTTAGACAACTTCAAAGCTCTTACAGAATTTAAAGAACATCAATTGGTTTAAACACCAATACGAATCATAATACAGTGGAACCTTGACTTACATACTACTTGACTTGCAGCATATTTGACTTGCTGCAAGAAGGGGCCTGTTTGACTTGAGTCGCAGGCTTTGACTTACATCACGGAGCCCCGGCGCAAGGCACCGGAATCGGGCGGCAGCCACAACCCAGCATCGCGGCTGCCGCCTCCAAACTGCTCCTGCCTTCTTCCCCTCCTCCGGCAGCTGCGGCTTTGGCGAGGCCAGCTCAGAGTACCTGGAGCTGGTCCTCGGCCTCACTGAAGCCGCTGCTGCTGCCAGAGGAGAAGAAGGGCTGGGAGCTCAGGGCTGGCCTTGCTGGTTAGACAGTCGGCTCAGTCTTGTAAAAAATCTGGCTACAGAAGTCTGGTCCATAATGGAAGCATTTTAGCTGGGGAGCTGTACAGTTGTGGGACTCTAATGGTAAGCATGGAGTTGTTTAGAACTTGGAACGTCAGGTTAAAAATCAGTAAAACTTAAATGTTAGACATTGTTGCTATGAACATTAAAAAGTGGAGGCATATAACTTGTGGACTATAATTCCACTTCCTCCTCCTCTCTTTGAAGAGACATTTCATTTACATCCCCAGAAGGAATCTATCCCAGTCAAATTTGTGTTAAATTGCTGTTTTCGGGGGGTCTTTTTCATCATCTGGAACGGATTAATCCGCTTTCCCATTACTTTCTACGGGAAACGTTCGTTTGACTTAAGGCATGTTTGACTTAAGTCTAGACCACTGGAACAGATTAATGACGTAAGTCAAGGTTCCACTGTACTCCTCTGCATGTTGCTTAACGGGATTACAGCAAGACTCTGAACCATCTTGATGTGCTGCATTTTCTAAAAATCCAATTTTTGAAATGTGCTTTAAAAATATTTTAGAACAGACATTGAGAAATAGGTACAATAAACTCAGTAGACTATTTGAACATGGATGGATGGATGGATGGATGGATGGATGGATGAGCACACTTCCTAATGTTTGATCTGCTCTGCCAGCATGTACAGTGGCACCTCTACTTATGAATTTAATCTGTTCCGGATGCATGCTCTTAAGTTGAACAACTCTTAAGTAGAGCAGCCCTATTTAAAAAAGCAAAATAAAATAAAATAAATAAATTGAAAAAATTAAAAAATTGTAAGTAGATCAGACCGCATTTAAAATTTGTAAGGCAGCAGTTAAAATGGCAATGTTTTTCCACTCTTAAGTTGAATTGCTCTTAGGTCGAACCACTCTTAAGTAGAGGTGCCACTTTAGTATGGAAGCTAGCCAACTGAGAGGGTGAGGAAACTTACTTGGCGTGGTTTGGGAGCCTTGCAAGACATGCAGAATCAGTGGGTCTCATTTTCTCAGCACAGAGTTGAATGTTATCTGTGGCTCCACTGCCTGCCTATTAATCTCCTATTTATTTATTTGTTTATTTATTGGATTTTTATATCGCCCATCTGGCAGCGAGGCCACTCTGGCCAGTTAACAACAGTTAGTGAATACAACACAGTGCAAAATAAAAACAAATAATGCATACAATAAAATAAACATAAAAACACAGTAAATAAAATTAATATTAATATTAAAACTAAAGTAATATAAAATGACATATATTTTACTGGCAGGCAGATAAATTAAAATCATGTTTTAATGGTCCGCTGAGAAGCTGGCAGCCTAAGTAGCAAGTGATACAAGGAAAAAGCTGTGATAATGTGCTTAAGTTGTGGTACTCTTCTTTTAGCAATGAATCCAAAGCATGGTTATTGATGGCATTGTACCAGGTACCAGAATCCACCCCACAGAAATGGGGAAATTCCATTCCTTTATACACCCCAGTGTGACCAATTTTGCAGGGTCTTCTAACTGTCTGTCAGCATTTTGAGCAGAGAGGATCAACCCTCTGATTGCTTGATAAATTCATTCACAGCATCCGCTGGAATTTTTTGCCAAGAGGAGCAAATCTGGATAACTTGCATGAATAGTACAAATCTTAAACTGGGGTATTAAATTTAGGTTGATTTTAAATTTAAATTTAGCATCCTTCTCTCTCTCTCTCTCTCTCTCTGTGTGTGTGTGTGTGTGTGTGTGTGTGTGTGTGTGTGTGTGTGCGTGTGTGTACGTGTGTGTGTGTTACAAGAACAGCAATGAAACCAATGGCAGCTTAAAGACTAAGGGCCTTTTTACACGACCCCTAAGATCCGCTGGCCACTTAAATTCGGACCAGAGATCTTAGGGGTTCCTCGCTCTTCCTCTGTCCCCACCCCCCTCCGCACTTCCTGGTTGCTGGCTGCCTGAGGGGAGGGAGAAAAAAGAAAGAAAAGAATGCCGGTTTACCTCAGTTTTATTCCCGGCAGCATTCAGATCTCTTAAAGGGGTGGGGCGCAAAAAAAGAACAAACAGAAGCCAGGAGAGCCCCGCACTCACTATCCTTACACCGGATCAAATATTTGTCACATCCAAAAAGCAGGTACAAGAAAACTGCTGTTTGGTCGCGCTAAAGTGGGCGGGGTCGCACTTAATTGTCTGCAAAGTCTGGAGCTGGTGGGTAAACATTTTTAAGGTCCGGACCTTGCAGCCATTTGCGGCGGAGCTTAGGGGTCGTGTATAAACGCCCTAACACATTTATTACAGAATGAGCTTTTGTGGACTATATCTTGTTTCATAATCCATGAAAATTCATGTTAAAAAGGCTTGGAGAAGGTAGCTGTGTTAGTCTTTTCAAGAATTCCAGGCAAAAATAAAAGAAAACTAAAACAAAACAAACCATACAAAAGACACCAAACATGTGGCACCTTAAAGACTAACTTTCATATTTTAATGTAACGTTTCGTGGACATGTCCACTTCTTCAGAAGTGGCAGAATGAAATCCTGTTCTATCCTTTAAGGCTGAATATTACCTTATTGGCCACAGTGATTTTCAGAAATTAAAAAAATCCTGATTCCCACCTAAAGGTATTGAGGCTCCTGTGGGATTTCTTTTTGTTATGGGAGAAGCCACTGTGGCCCACAGGACAGAGCAGGAGTGGGTGGGTGGGTAATTAATTTCCAAAATTTATTTTACAAAAATAGCTATCACCACTAATGTTATTCTAGTGGCAGAAATTAAAGATTCTTCCCCATCCTGCGGCCTCCAATAGCCTCTCCATGATTAAAAAAAAATCCCACAGGAACCTCGGGTCCTGCGGGGGAATTGGATTCCAACTCCAAAAACACCCCCACCAATCTGATGACAGAATCAGCATTACACACCTGGGTCTCTCTTGTTATTTGGTCCAACATATTAACATTTCTATTCCTTTGGAAATTACTCTAGCGGTAACATTCAGGCAAGCTTTCCCTGAATGATGGACTACCATGTGCATTTTATATTAATCTATAGATTCACATGGACTTTGTGCTTATAACTACTTATAACCTTTTAGCTTTAATGCAGTGTTTTTCAACCTTTTTTGGGCAAAGGCACACTTGTTTCATGAAAAAAATCATGAGGCACACCACCATTAGAAAATGTTAAAAAATTAACTCTGTGCCTATATCAGTCTCTAAAAGGTTGCCATTGCTGGTGTAAAGGAGAAGCAGGACAGAGGGGCCACAGATTGAGACAGCCTGCTGCTCCTTCTATTTCCCAGTTCCCACATGTCTTACCTGTTGTTGGACTGTTTTATCCCTCATTTTGCCCTTTTCATGGACTTCTGTGTCCAGTGGAGACCTGAGAAAATGGGCACTGACTCTCCAGGAACACAAATTTTTAAGACCATAGTATTTTCCATCTTGCTTTTCTCCACACTGTGGCCAAGGCAGATGCCTTCAGCAAGTCCAGCGCCAGGAGGGGAGGAGGATGAAGGAAGGCAGGAAGGAAAGAAGGCAGAAAGTGTTCTGCCTGTACATAGAGCATGATACCACTTCAAGGTGTTTCTAAAATGGTTTACAGTTTTAATTATTTACAGTAGGCAGGCTGCTAGACATACACATATGCAGGCTAGAAATGAGCACAATTATTTTCAGAGGGGAAAATAAACACAATGGAAAGAGAGAGGTGGGGGAAAGAAAGAAAAGACACACAGAGAGAAGAGGGCTATTCTGAGACAGAAAGAAAGGGCAAGACTTTGAAGAACCCATCGCGGGGCCCAACAGAGACGGCTCTTCCCCTCCAGCCGTGCCAGTAAAACCCCGCCCCCGCCTCCTCAGCCCAGGCCCGGTGGAGGCCTCCTCCATCCATTTAAGTCTCGCAGCCCTGCCGTGGTGCTAAGGAGGGCAGCCGGGCGCCTCCTCCCCTTCCCCTCACCTGGTGGTTTGTTCTGGGCTGCCACCCGGGCCGGCCCCACCCACTGTTGGCGGGCGGGCTGTCGGGCGGCTCAGTCCATTGGTAGCTCCCAGGAAAGGGGTGGTGGTGGTCCAGGGTAAAAAGGAAGGGAGGAGAGGGAAGAAACCAAGAGCGGATGGAAGGAAACAGGGCAAACACTAAGAGAATGAGCGGGGCCAGGTCCGGACCGGGAGGAAGTGATGCCAGAGCCGCGGGCCTCGGGGAGCAAAGCTGGCCCTTGGGAGCTATTTATAGCGCCTCCCAGCTGTGGAGGCGCCTGCCGTGACCTGGGTTGAATTTCTTTAGAATTTTTCAATTTTTCCCACGGCACACCAGGCAACAACTCGCGGCACACTTGTGTGTCGCGGAACAGTGGTTGAAAAACGCTGCTTTAATGTAATGTTGTCTATTAATGCTGTAAGACAGGCATGTCCAAACTTTGGCCCTCCTGATGTTTTGGACCACAACTCCCAGAATTCTAAGCTTAGATTGCCAATGGCAAAGGCAGTCCAAAACATCTGGAGCACTGAAGTTTGGACATGCCTGCTGTAAGATGTCCTTCAATTTCTTGTTCTCAAATACTTGAACATGTCTTAATTGTACTGGACTGTATATTATTCCTCATTACTGTAAGCCTTTTCCAAGGAGAAAGGTGGGGTAAAAATACTCTGAAATAATAATAAATGTTCATAATAAAAACTCATTCTGAAACAAATTTGCTAGTTTTTAAAGTACCATAGTATTTTCTCCTTGGTTTTCCCTCCCCCTCTTTTATTTCCACAGCTTTAATTTTGTCAAGATATTCTGGGAAACCCATTGGCAGTGAGGATCAGCTATGATTTCCCCCTAGAGTCTTGCTTGACAGAGGTTTCTGGTAGGTCAACCTCAACATAGAGCATGAAGTGACTTCACTTTGAAGTGTGATATAAAATGTTATAGAAGTTTCAGTCTTATTTACACATGAGAGATAAAAACCTCCAGGCCTCTCTTTGCTACCTATTTGCACAATGTATTTTCAAAGGCCATAATAAACACAATATAAACACCTGGGTTGCAATAAAGTGTTGTCGCCCCTGTCTTGCATCAGCTATTCTGATACTATAATTTATTTTACAGAGGATTTGGGAGTGTTACAAAAGTTGCTAGACCACTTGTGGCTCCAGTGGGAAAGGATTAAAACCACTATTTCTTTCAAGGCTATCACTTAGACAGGATATATCAACCATTTAAGTCAGGGGTGCCCAAACCTTTTGTAAGGAGGGCCAGATTTGGTGGCTGAGAATGTGTCAGGGGCCGGTTGCTCCCTTACCCTGCCACCCCACTGCAAGCCCCACCCACTGACCCATAAGTCCCACCCACTGACCCCTTGCAACCCCACCCGCAGGAAGGAAGGCGGGAACCAAGGGAGGGAGGAAGGGAGGAAGGTGGAAACCAAGAGAGGAAGGAAGGAAAGTAGGGAACAAGGGAGGGAGGGAGGGAGGTGGGGACCAAGGGAGGGAGGAAAGAAGGAAGGTGGGGACCAAAGGAAGCACAGGGAGCCATGGCCACAGGTCGCCCCTTGGAAGAGGCGACCTGTGTGACCTTGCACGCCCCCAAGCTCCTATTTTATTCTATTTGATGGATAGATAGATAGGTAGGTAGTAGATAGAGATGATGATAATGATATGTCAGTTCTAATGGAGGTGCCAAAGTATATTCAGACCAATCACCATTACACTGTTAAGAGAATCAACTCATTTATGTAATGGTCAATACAAAAGTCTTGGGAAAGAAGCCAGCCAAGTCTCATGACTAGCAGGCAGATGTTTTCTTACTGGAAATAAATGAGTCTTATGCACCCAACATCCCATGCAGTGTATATGAAAGCAAAAACCAACAGCACTATCTATAATGGATTGACAAATTGTAGTATTATACAGACAGAGCTGATCAGGAATGTTTGCACAACAGGGAGGGAACTCTGGAAGCAATTTTTGAGGAACCACTAAATTTTGCAGGGGCATTGGTAGTTAATCCTTCCTCTATGGGCCACTGGCATTTCCTAGACCTAAAAGTCCTCTTCTAGGAAAAACAGGATTAGTTACGTATATATATTGTCCTTGGTGGACTCATTTCCCGCTATGCCTTCTAGGAGCCAGCCAGCCTGTGGTCTTCGGCAAGCTGCACAGTCTGACAATGTCCCTAGAAAAAGGGAACGGTAGACTATTTCTGAGTACTCAAGACCTAGAAAAGCACGGAAAGGGCTGTCATAAATCCAAGATGACTGTATGGCACATTAATATTAGTATTAGTGAAATTTTATATGCCATTTTGTAGGTCAAAGTGGTCTGTAATAATAAAATACAGAGCCTAGTTCAGAAAAAGCATTAAAAAGTTCAACAGGCCCCAAACAATTGGTCCAAAGCACAATTAGCCAGAGTGAGGCAGTGAACAAATCCTATTCCAGCAATTAAGGAGCACTAGAAGAAGATAATTTGGAGCATTTCTCCCAAGGTTTGGCAGAAGGACAAAGCAACCTGTGGTGTGTACAGTTCTAGAAATTGTGTGCCGTAGTTGAAATGTTCCCACACCTACCAATTTGACTTCAGACTCAAACGCAGACCACAGCCTTCCTCAAGGATTTCTCATGTTTCATAATAATAACTTCCCACACCTTTTTGTGGAAACCTATCTTATAATTTGGAAACTTCAGGCATGGGCGCCTTCTCTGTAGAGGCACATTACTGTTTTCTGTGCTTACAGGCTACAGAAGCCAAGGGTGCACAGTAGAGGCACACTCCCATTGCCAAAGCAGAGGACAGGATGTGAAGTTATTTCCACTTGGGCTAATTTCTCTAAGCGCCAGGGACAACTTTAGGTAATATTCCAAAATTGTGACAGCTGCATTTCTTTATTTTTATCAGGACCCTTCAATCTAAAGCAATTCGTTTAGAGTGAAGGTGACCTTTCATAAATTGTTTCTGATGAGTGCCCCATATAACCAAATCTAAGCCTAGAACACGAAAGGATTGTGCTTTATTGCAGGATTTACTAGCACTGTAGTGGAAGTGTAACTGTCTCCAGTGAAAACAAAGAATGCGAGGCTAAGATGGCTTTAAGTTTAAAGTCTGCATTTTAACCAAAAACAAAAATGCCAGTACCCTGTACATACATACTGGGAGCAAGCCAGAGAATGACCAACTGTGGACATGCTTTTGTAAATCTTAAGAACAATCCAAAATAACTCATAAACACAAACTTTGGTTAATTATTGAGGAACTTCAAGATTCTGGGTGTTACCATCAAGCAGGGCCTGACCTGTAGCACTAATACCACTGCTCTGGCGAAGAAGGCCCAGCAGAGGATATACTTCCTCAGACTCTTAAAGGAAAACAATCTGAGAGACTGCTGGTGTCCTTCTACCAATGCTCCATTGAGAGCATTCTTACATACTGTGCCTGTGCTTGGTTATCCGGCTGTACAGCCACAGATAGGAAAGCGCTCCAGAGGGTCATAACCACAGCCCAGAAAATCATCGGTCACCCTCTCCCATCTCTGGAAGAACAATACAATTCCTGTTGCCTTGAAAAGGCAAATAACATTTTACAGGATTCATCTCATTCTGGACATAGTCTGTTTGTACTGCTGCCTTCAGACAAGAGATAGAGTTACAAAATCAAGAAGAAACAGATTAAAAACATTTTCTATCTAAGAGCCATAACCATCTTAAATGCTGTGACCAAATAGTGTGACTTTGGGGAGTTGTGATAGATGTGCAGAAGTGCTTTTAATTCTTTACCTTTTAAATGTTTTTCTTTTCTTTTTAATTGCACCAGGGATAGTATTCAATTTGTACTATATATAATGACAATAAAGTATCTATCTGTCTATCTATCTATCTATCTATCTTTCTTTCTTTCTTTTTAATAAGGCTTCTCCTCTTTTTCCATATGCTGCGATCTCAGCCACTGTTCACCTTCTGGTTTGCCATTCAGTTAAACCGACAGGGCAAACAAGCTATTACAGTTCTCATTACTTTTTGTCTCATTACTATTTTCCTCCCTATATTTCCTCTTTTTAAAACCATATTCACTTCAAGAAGCTGGACAACTTGCCTTCAAGTAGGATCTACAAAACTGGAATATGGGGGCAAGAGAAGGGTGTATATAAAGTATGTTTATTTAGTGTGAACCACTGAAAATGTCTTTTTAGCAGCATTTTTAGCACAACATCTCTGGGCTGTTGCATTAAATGGACTGGAAGTGAACTGAATTCTCAGTGTATGTGCATGTTTGCTTCCTTTTTCTCCATTTAACTACGGATCACATGAGTACTGCCGAGGCATCTGAGAAAAAAAAGAGTAACTTTTCCTTTCTAAGTTCTCCTCTGCCTTATCTTTTAATTAGCAGTATGTAAATTGTACATTTTGAAAAGGTTAAAAATTCATCTGATTGTTCTGTGTACATCAAGAAATCCTGTACTGGTTGAAGTTTCAGTTTCTGCAGTTCTCTGAGCAGGGAGATAAATCTCAAGGCAAATAATACCAGAGAAGACACTTTGATTTCTCTGTGCGGGGTGACCCTTGCTAAGTTTTTTTGTGCAAACTAAAACAAAAGGAAGCATACTGCTTTAATGCAAATAATGTTTTAAATCAAATAACACAACATTCACAAATAACTATGGCTGGTGCTTTGTTGCAATGACTTTTAACGAGTAAAAGAACTGGAAGGGCTGTTTACATCAATTAAAATAATCAGCCAGTTCTGTACATCAATCTGCATCACCTTTTCTCCCTTGAGTCATCCTTTTCCCCTTTTGGGTTTTAGCTATACAAACATTTCAAACATTGCATCTCATCCTTTATCTAAAAAGGCCGGGCAGTTTCCACAACCAGAAACTTGACAGTCTGTAGGTCTATAATCATGATTTTATACCACTACTCAAGGCGCATTGGATTTAATCAGAAAGTGCACTCTTCATTTCTTCATCTTCTTGCTCAAACTGACTCCACCTCCAATAATCCTCCATTCATCCTGCACTTTCTGAGAGACTGACATGGTCTATCCACAGTGGCAGAGGAAGAAGAAAAGGAATCGGCATTGTGCAAGGTAACTATCCAAAACATACCTGGAGATTTTAATTTCTATTAATTTCAACAACTATCAAGTTGACATTGAGAAGTTTTAAAACACCTTCGCCAGGAATAATATGAGTCAGAACTGGAAAACAGAGCTGTTTGAGTTGGTTATTTTTCACCTCTGCATACTGTTATCAACTACCCCTGAGTTTGGAGACACAAACTAGCTTTGAAAATGTTCTCAAAATTTGTGGATGGTGCTTTCCATACTGAGTACCATGCTTGTGAAGAAAAACACAGATTACCCTAAATAACCGATACAGAAGCTTATGACCCCCCCCTAAAATTGACGTATCAGCCTAAGATCTTTTGCAGCTTATTTACAAAATGCATTAGAAAAGATTATGCCAATTTATTATTTCCTAATACAAAATCAGAAATGTAATCCCATAATGAGGTGTTTGAAATGACACATTTTAAAGACATCATCACTTAGCCTTCTTAAAAACAAACCAACCAACCAACCAACAGTATTTGACACAACATTTTAAAATCTGACCATGGTTAGAATTGATTTCTATCTACACTGGATATGTTAAAATATAAAAATAAGAAAAAAAGAAGGAGTAAAAAAAAGGCAACCTGAGCACTGAGATTGTAATTTACCAAGAGATGTGGTTACCAAGCACTGTAGTCTTCCAGAAGTCTATTTCAGCATGTGTAAGAGAAACAAAACAAACATAACTGAACATATTCTGGTACCTTAAAAACCTCACAGGTATATTTCAAATACAAAAGTAGAACAGGTGATACCTTTAGGCTACTAGAAAAATAACAAAAAGTTGCTAATATTTCAAGGGCAAAAACCCTCTTCTTCACAGCTGCACCAACACGTTAAAACATGGCAAAAGATGGAATTGCCAGGACTTATTTCTTAGATGTAAAGTCCAATTTCAGTAAGAGATTACAGCCTGCTTCCTCTGCAGGTCATTGACTTGCTGCAAGCAAAATGGAAGAGCTTTTCTTTCTCACCTGTTGTAATTTGTAGGGAGAAGTGGGGCCTGCCAGCTGATGATTAAACCAGACATAACTTTCCAAATTAAAAGTTTGTTACAACGATTCATTGATTGGTGTTCTGCGCTTTCTTTTGATAAGACCCTTTTCCCAAAACTAAATTCTTAAATCTCAGCTGTCTTAACTTCTCAGAAATCTTAAATCAACACCCCCTAGTTTTCTGATCTAGGATTCTAAGTGATGTCTGTGAAGATTCTCAGTCATCCAGGTGAGTTTATCTGGAAGTTGAGTCATGGCTACTGGACTTCTTTTTTGAGAGATAGAAACGTTTCGCTGTTCATCCAAACAGCTTCATCGGTCTGAATACAGCTAGTGCAAATCCTCTATCTTATAGGCAGCTTTGACCTCTTGTCACCCTGGCCTGAATTAGGCTCATAAGATGAACAGTGGCCTAAATAGGCTTGTTAGGGAGACAATAGTATCCTTAGCCTTAAGGTGAACAATGGCCTAAGGTGCTGAAACCTATCAAGAATGGGTTGTTAGCTATGGCCTTGGTGGTGAAGGCTTTTTGATTTGCCTGGGGACTTTGGAAAGCACAGCCTGATAAGTAGCAGATAGACTATGCCTGAGGCCACCACCTCTGTTGAGGGAGGGGTTTTCAATGCTCACATGAATGGCCTCCCTTACTCCTCTTTCAAACCACCTCTCTTCTTTGTCTAATATGTGTACATCCTCATCTTTGAAAGAGTGCCCTTTGTCCTTCAAATGGAGGTGTACTGCTGATTCTGGTCCTGACCTGTTGCCCCTCCTATATTGGGCCATCCTTCTGTTTAACGGCTGTTTATTTTCTCCAATGTAGAGGTCTGAACACTCACTGCATTGGACCACATATACTATATTGCTCCTTTTATGGTTTGGTATCGGATCCTTTGGGTGGACAGGTCTCTGCCTTAGTGTGTTTGTGGGTTTGAAATAAACAGGGATGTGGTGTTTGCCAAAAATCCTTTTAAGCTTCTCCGACACTCCAGCCATGTAAGGAATGACCAGGTTCTTCCGTCAGGTCTGGGTCTCAGACTGATCCCTTGTTCTTCTGGGATGGCCCACTGCTTTGTGAAAATCAAGACTCAGGAAGTACAGGCCTTTACAGACCACATCAATGCAGTGGACCCTAATATCAGGTTCACTAGGGAAGACACCCAAGACAACAGGCTGGCTTTCCTGGATTGTGCAGTCATCATCAGACCTGACTGTGGCCTGGGAGTAGAAGTTTACAGGAAACCCACCCACAAAGATCAATACTTACTGTTTGACTCCCACCATCCATTACAGCACAAACTAGGAGTCATCAGGACCCTAAGCCAGAGCAGAGAGCATCCCCACCTCCACAGAAGCCAAGAAGAAGGAAGACAGGCACCTGAAGACAGCACTTAAGGCCTGTGGATATCCAAAGTGGGCCTTCAACAAAGCTATTTCCCCAATCGTCTTTTGATCCTAACAACATGCAATTCAGTTCAGATGCCTGACAGGTACACTTGTGATTTAACAAGTGTGCTAACTCCTATCTCACTTCAACATTTAACAAGTCCTCTGAAGCTAAAGAAGGAGTAATTGGCACCTATATCAATAACACAAGCAGCCTTTCTGATTGTATGAGTCAGATACAGAATCTGACTACTTGGTAAAGAAGCCAACATGAATGAATCGACTTTGTGTTTGGCAGGGAGAAGGAATGGAGTTCTAGAAGGCAAGTACTCACAGCTGAAGACACCTGGGTATGGAATTGCCAGCTTTTGAACTTGCCCTTGTAACTGATCTTTTAATACGAGTTTGATGTGTAACTTTTCACCATGAAAAGATTCATCTGCCCTAAGTAACTTGAGCCATGCAGCCGGGCCATCAGAAAGAGAAAACACACATTGCACTGCATGCTGAGTCTATGAATAACTGACTGAATACTATTGAAACAGGAATTGCCCACGGATAGAAAGAACTGAAAAAATTAACAAGACAGACACTAGTAATTGTACATATGGACCATCAGGAGAAACAAGTACATTCATTTGAGGTGGATGAGATGCATTTATTGAACTAATGCATCTTAGGATACTTTAATCCATCCTAAATTATCATACACCTGAAGGATCGGTACAATTTATAACAGTTTTATATGCCACCTGGTTTGGGAGTGATGACTGATGTGTCTCAATTCTGGGATACCTTGTTCAGTATGTTTTTCACAAGCTTTTACTACAGTAAGTCTTTAACATCAGTTTGATACGTGGACGTTAGCAGTTAGTTAACACTGTAGTTATACAGTACATTTTATCTTCTTAATGTGCAACTGTTGTCCAGCTTAGGCACTTTCTACTTTCATTTCCCCTAAAAATCATTCCAAGTCATTGCTGCTTTCTGACAACAAGAGGGTGTTGTCTACATATCTTATATTACTGGTATTTCTTTCACCAGTTTACACCCTTCTTTCATCTGTATGTGGTCCCACTTTCCGTATGTGTTCTGCATGGACTGAATAGATAAAGGGATAAAATACACCTTTGTTGAACACTTTTGCCTCTAGGGAACCATTCTGTCTCTCCATATTCTAATGGGAGCTTCTTGTCCACAATTCAGGTTTCACATCAGGTGTAGATAATGTGCTTCCCTGTAAGTCATTCAGCATTCCCAATCTAATTTCCCTTTAATATCTTGGCTCTTCTGGAAGAGATCTCGTTTCCCCCTTTTGATGTTCTCTGTTTCTTTACACTGGTTGTTGGAGTAATTCTCTTTGTCTCTATGTGACAGTGACTAAAAAATGACACTCGGGGTTCTGACCTATTTCTTTCACCTTTTACTTTTGCTTCTTGCTTGTCCTTCACAATTTAAAGTATTTCTTCTCTGGTTCATATTGGTTTATTCTTTCTTTTTACTCCAGGAATTGTATTTTTGTTCTTCCATAATAATACCTCTGGTTTAGTTCTTCTATCCATTTATAAAATGCTTATTTTAAAATCTTGATTAAAGAGAAATAAACAGTTGATGATGTAATCACAGAAGGTGTAATCTGTCCAATTCAATCAGTTTATCAAGGGGTAATGAGATTATGCTTGGTAACATAAGTGTAAGGTTTTTATTGATGATTTATTGATATTTTACTTTTAACTATTTTAAATTGTTTTATTCTTTGGATTGTGGGTAGTGGGCGGCATAGAAGTTAAATAAATAAATAAATAAATAAATAAAATTAAATATTGGTTGAACACTGTATGTATAATCAGTTAATCAGTTGTATGCATGCAGCTATTTCTTCATACTAATGTCTCTGTTATGCAGTACAAGGAGCATGACTATAAAACATGATCCTACCTTTATACACTGAACTCTGGGAACAGGTAGAGCCCATGAACATAACCTTATATTTCTAAGACTTTATTTATTTATTTATTTATTTATTTATTTATTTATTTATTTATTGGACTTATATACGCGACCCTCTTCCCCGAACCCGGGCATTTACAACATAAGAAATACTAATAACAGCTGTTAAGTAAGGCAATTAGACAGTTTAAAAACAGTTAAACACAGGTAACCAAACTAAGCGATAAAAAAAGGGCTACAGGGCCCTGCAGTTTCCACACTTGGGTCTATCAGATCATTTGTCCCTGATTTTAGCACCAGCTTATATCTCTTTTGCCAAACTGCAATTGTAACAAAGACTGGGAAACACTGGCCTGAGGGAGCCTCACTGCAGCTGCAGGGTTTGAAGAAACAAATTGGGATGTTTTTGATAACTCAGACCTTGAGGAGTATACTGCAGGAATTCTGGGTTATATTAAATTTTGTATAGATACTGTTACTGTAGATAAACGTGTCCCAATCTATCCAAATCAGAAACCATGGATGACCAAAGAGGTGAGGTGCCTCCTGCATGACAGGAATAAGGCTTTCAAGTCTGGTGATGTGATCAGGTATAGCATTGCTAGAGCAGATTTGAGGAGAGGCATTAAAAAAGCAAAGGTGGATTATAAGAAGAAGATCGAGGCTTGTTTTTACAGTAATAATAATGTGAGGCAAATGTGGAAGGGGTTCAGCAAATCACTAGTTATAGATCTAATTATGCTGCCCCTTCTGCTGGAAATGCTTCTTTGGCTGAAGAACTGAACAATTTTTTTGCTAGGTTTGAGACAGAACAAACAGAGGTATTTACATTACAGCCATCAGCCCAGTTTAGCCCCTTCCTTCTTGTTGAAACGCTGGGAAGTGAGAAACATCTTGAGAACTGTGAACCCGAGGAAAGCTGCAGGACCCCGATGGCATTTCTGGTTGGGTGATTAGGGAGCCCCCCCAGTTGGCTGGAGTTTTTACTGAAATTTTTAACCTGCCCCTAGCCCAGTCAACTATTCCATCTTGTCTGAAGGCCTCCCCTGTTCCACTGCCAAAGCCCATCTATTAACAGCTTAAATGATTATAGACAAACATTTACAGGTCCATTGTAATGAAGTCTCTGGGGAGCACTTAGTCTAGGGAACCATTCTGTCTCCCAGGCACATTTGATAAATATCTTCTTGTCCACAGAGCAAATAGGTTTCACATCAGATGCTATAGATATCATAATGCACACTGCTTTACCCATTTGGAGTCATTCACCATTCCCAATCTTTGTTCCCTTTAATATCTTTCTCTTCTGGAAGAGATCTCTGATATCTAAACTTGATGTTCTCTGTTTTTGTCATTCCATCTGTGCCTGGATCATGGAGTTATTTTCTTTGTCTCTATGTGACAGTGACTGAAAAATGACACTCAGGGTTCTGACCTATTTCTTTCACCTTTTACTTTTGCTTCTTGACTGTCCTTCTCATCCTGAAAATAAAATCTTCAAGTTTGCCGATGACACAACATATTGGTTTCTCCTTTCTTTTTACTCCAGGAATTGTATTTTTGTTCTTCCATAATAATACCTCTGGTTTAGTTCTTCTATCCATTTATAAAAATGCTGATTTTAAAATCTTGATTAAAGAAAAAAGAACAGTTGATGATGTAATCACAGAAGGTGTAATCTGTCCAATTCAATCAGATTATTGATGGAGTAATGAGATTATGCTTGGAACATAGGTTCTTAGGTTTTTCTTGATGATTTATTGATATTTTGAAGCACTGGTTAACTATTTTAAATTATTTTATCTTCTTTGGACTTGTGGGTAGGGAACAACTGTATAAGAAAATAAATAAATAAATAAATAAATAAATAAATAAATAAATAAAATTAAGTTTTGGTTGAACACTGGCAGATGTATAATCAGTTAATCAGTTGTAGGCATGCAGCTATTTCTTCCTACCTTTGTCTCTGTTATGCAGTACAGATGCTCAGGAAGACATCTAAAACATGATCCTGGCTACTTTTTTACACTGAACTCTGGGAGGAGATAGAGCTCTTAGGAACAAATAACTAAAGAATTTCTAAGACTTTTTATTTATTTATTTATTTATTTATTTATTTATTTATTTATTTTATTTATTTATTTGAATTTTATAAGCAATTTTAAGAGTTTTTAATATTTTGGAACTGTTTTATATGTTTTAACATAAGAAATACTAATAACAGCAGCTGTTAATTTAGGCAGTTATTTTGTTTAAAAACAGTTAAACAAAACTAACCAAACTCTATTCTATTCTAAAATGGCTTTGCAGATGGCGGGGAAAAAATAAATAAATAACCTTCAGTCACCAAACGCCTCCCGGAAGAGAAGAGTTTTTAATGCCTTCCGGAAGGCTGACAGGGACTTTGCTAGGCGCACTTCTGCTGGGAGATGGTTCCACATAGTGGGGCCAGCCACAGAGAAGGCTCGGGTACGGGTGGATGTTCTCCGAGCCTCCCTGGGCGTGGCCACACGCAGCATGTGCGCCCGTGACAACCTAGTCGGACGGCCGATGTTGACCGCTGGTCGATCCGCTCTGTCAGGTAGTCAGGTCCTAGGCCATGGAGGGTTTTGTAAACCAAAGCCAGGACCTTGAATCTATAAACAAATCAGCTGCTGTGCAAAACATTCCAAAGCAATAATCATGAACATATTGCTTTCTAGGTAAACCATTTATTTAATACAAGCACTTTTACAAATGCTCATTAATATTTGGTAAGGCAATTCACAGAAATGCTACATACATTTGCATTGTTGTATGGTATATTACAAAATTACTTCACCTAAACATTTAAACCCCCCGTTACTCAGAGAATGCTTCAAAGTCTTGATCTAAATCCAAAACAAGGGCATCCACAAAGTCTTCTAATGATGGGTACTTCTGAAGCATACCTAAGGAAAACATAGGAACATGGGATTAATGAGAAGATTGCTAGTACAAGATTTGTTAATAGGACACTACAAATTCAAACAATCTGAAAAGAAAACTGAACTACTCTTTTAGTAGCACAGCCAAGAAGCACAGAATGAGCTCTTGTGGTGAATGATTTAGAATTTACCTGATTGATTAATGCTTCATCAGTACCCTAGATTTGAAAATAATGGCTGGAATCCTGTTCCATAAGCCAAAATAAAACCTTCTAAGGCTTCCTTTTCTACACTTTTGTCATGGGGAAGCCTTTAATGGGCATGGACTGGGGGCCTTTTTAGTTTCTGGAAACCGCTGTTGGTCTAATCTTGGCAGCAGTGATTTTTAGAAATTAAACATTCCCCACGGCTCTATCTTGCCCCTATAGTTTCTCCACAATGAAAGGGATCATTAGTGTGGAATAAGAAAAAAAAGAGCCATGTGTGATGACATCATCAGCCTTATACAGCATAGCTATACAGATAGGATTTCAGCCCTTAGTTTGTGAATTGGGAAACAAGACTTTCCTTTTTTGAAGAGTGCTCATGAACTGATGTCATCTGTTCTGCTAGGAAGAGAAAATTTGGAGCCTCACCCCCACCCACTGATCTCTCATCCTCAGTAATAGAGAAAACATACTTTTCAACAAAGGAAGAAACATATGTATAGATTAAGAGAGGTAGTGGTTCCTGCCCTGTTAAAGGAGGCAGTGATTCAACCATTCCTAAAAATGCCTAACCTGGACCCAGGGCTGGTGGTTAATTACCACCCTGTGGCAAACCTCCCTTATTTGGGCAAGGTGTTGGAGTGTGTAGTGGCTGAGCAGCTCCAAGCTCTCCTGGATGAAACGGATTATCTAGATGCATTTCAATAGGGCTTTAGGCTGGGTTTTGGAACGGAGACTGCCTTTGTTGCCCTGTATAATGACCTTTTCCAGGAGAGAGAAAAGGGGAGTGCGTCCCTGTTGATCCTCCTGGACCTCTCAGCGGCTTTCGACACCATCGACCATGGTGTCCGTCTGAACAGATTGGCTGGGATGGGAGTTGGAGGCACCGTTTTACAGTGGTTCCACTCCTACCTGGCTGACCGGGACTAGGTGGTGGTGCTGGGGGACAGGTGCTCTGGCTCATGGTGGTAACATCATGGGGTTCCCCAGGGCTCTATACTGCCCCCATGTTATTTAATATATACATGAAACTGCTGGGAGAGGTCATTAGGAGGTTTGGGCTGAGGAGTCAGCAATATGCTGACAACACTCAGCTCTACCTCTCGCTCTCCACCAATCCAGGTGTGGCAGTCTCTGTTCTGAACTCATGCTTGGACTCGATAAGGGACTGGATGAGGGTCAATACACTGAAGCTCAATCCAGGCAAGTTGGAAGTGCTGTTGGTGGGTGTTCCGCCTGACAAGTTAGAGGGCTATTCACCTTTCCTGGAAGGGGTTGCACTCTCTCAAGGGACAGGGTTCGCAGCTTGTGGGTACTTCTGGATCCAGGTCTTACCCTGGAGGCCCAGGTGGACTCGGTGGCCAGGGGTGCCTTCTTACAGCTGCGGAGAATATATCAACTTCGCCCTTACATGGATGAGCAGAGCCTGGCAACAGTCACACATGCACTGGTAACACCCAGATTGGACTATTTTAATGCGCTTTACGTGGGGCTGCCTTTGAAGACGGTCCGGTGACTGCAACTGGTACAGAACTGGGCTGTGCAGGTAGTGAATGATGTTTTAAAAATTTTACACTGTCTGCTACTTGCTGCCCGGGCCCAATTCAAAGTGTTCATGCTTACCTATGAAGCCCTAAATGGCTTAGGACCTGGTTACCTAAAGGACCACCTTCTTCCATATGAGCCTGCCTGTATTCTAAGATCAGCCCTGCTGGAGGCTCTGCTGAAGGTGTCATCCCTCAAAGAGGTAAGGTGGGTGGCATGTCGAAACAGGGCCTTCTTGGTGGTTGCCCCCAACTCTGAAATACCCTCCCTACGGAGATCGCCTGGCGCCAACACTTTTGGCTTTTCGGCCCCAGCCAAAGACCTTCCTGTTCGGCCAGCATTTTAAATAGATTTATTTTGGCTGGACTCATGAGCAGCAGTGCTTTATAATTTCTATTGTATGTTGTTTTAAACTGTACTATATTTTATAGTTTTAATGACTGTATTGTTTTATAGATTTTAATACATCGTTGTATGCCGCCCAGAGACCTCTTGGTAGTGGAGCAGCTAAACATTTTTGTAAATAAAATAAATAAATAAATCTGATGTATTTTTTTCTTTAAGAATACCCAGTACAATCACTTAATATTCCTACTTGCCTCAAACAATTTGGTTTCCATGGGAATAATAATATAAACTGAACTCTTCCACTGAGCCCTGTAATCAGCTTCTACAAGAGCCAACTGGTTTCATTATGTATTTTTGATGGCACACTATTAGTTTCAAAAATGAAAAAAGCAACAGAGGAAAACAGTCCAGATCTTGAGGCAATTTGAAGCAGTTATTAGAAGAGCTCCTTCCTAGGATTTCAGGAGATCATGATTTTAATTAGGCTTAAAATATGTGCTTTGCAAGTGACAACAAGAATGCTCTAAAAGACAGTTGATAAATGGTGCTAATTAAGAGAGAGAGAGAGAGAGAGAGAGAGAGAACATACACAAAAGCACAGGATTAAAATACAATAAAATAATATTCTTATCATCCAAAGCAGTATAAAAAAATATGAAAATCTGGCTATGCTTCTCGCTAGTGGTTTTTAGGGACCACAATATTTGCTTTGGAGTCCACTTTGGTTTCTTTGGAAAAAAGCCAATCCAAAACTAGTTCACTTTGATTCAAGCCCTGAACACAAAGTTTGTGACTCTTACTATTTACTGGGGATCCAAAACATTGTCTCAGTCATAATTAAGCTTTTGTAGCCATAGCTGGGGAAACCTTATACCTGACAGACTGGACCCCAAGAGGAACAAGGGGCAGCTTGACTTATGTAGCTTGACGTTTCCCTCCTAAGGTATTTCTTGGCAAAAATGGAAAAAATACAGACACAGTTGAGGTCTTCAGTTTAATTGGAGCTGGGTTATTTTGTGAAGAACGACCCTTTCCATTTGTCACATCTCCCCACTCCAAAATAAACAAATAAAATAAAATAATATAAAATAGATAAAACCAGGAGCATGTCCCCTCTAATATTTGTCCCCGCACAAAACTGAGGAACCCAGAAAACTTCGCTGTAGACAAACTCAGGCTGAAGTAGTATCAAATCTTAGATCTATCAGACAAAAATGCAAGTCCACACACTCTAAAGTGACATTTCCCCTAAGAAGGTAAGGATCATATGACTATAACAATACTCCCTTATAGAGGATAACAAAGTAATATATGAAGAAGGCAGAGTTCTTGAGTTCCAAAAGAGAGCCAACAAAGACAGCTGCCACTTTAAAAGCTGTGAACTTATTTTATAGGTATCATCTGACTGTAATTCTACCCTGTCCCTCCCAAGCCTACGGCAACTGTAGAAATCACCTCTTTGAAGTCCTATACCTTCCACATAACATCATTAGGGGTAACCACACCTTTCTGGATATGGCGTTCCCCAGCCTTCAATCACCTACAACTGAAACACGAAACAGTGTAGCAAAAACCAGCCCCATTGTTCTTCTGAAACTTGGTAATTATTTTGATTCTGTTAGCTAAGTTAGAATGTATTGCTTGCTTACAACTCTGTCTTAACACCAAGTGCATCAACGCAATATATAAGTTTTCCGTGAATATCCCGTTAACATTTAACACTTGGTTAAAAATAAAAGAATCTCTCCAGGAGCAACTGGCCAGTTCCCATATTTACCATCCTCAGCAAACCACTGGGAAACCTTTGACCTTCTATATGTTTTGGGCTACAAATCTGCAACCCTCTTAACTGGTGGCCATCCTATATAAGCAGACACCTGCACTTCTACCCCCGTCATTTTATTTCTGAATGCATAGTTGATCTTTGAGGTCAGGCATATGAATGGATGTCTCCTTTAGAGAAAAGAAGGATCTGTCGGCTATCGCTGTGATTATGGCAGTGCCAGTGGGTACCATAAAGTGGAAGGGATGAAAGCTAATCTGTATTCCACTGGGAAGTGAGATAAACAGAGAAAAACCTAGTAATAGGTCTTGCTGGGGTTTGTATATAGTTTGAGGAACTTTGTCAACTGATGAGACAACCAGGCAAATACCCAGCACTTCATTTATTAGCTGCAATTTGCCACAGAAAAGTATGCAAACCTAAACAACAGGATTTGTAACAGTGCATGTGAGCTTGGGGAGCGCCAACAAAGACCCCAATACTATGGCATCAGTGACTTCAATCAAACGTTGCTAATCATCTGCAAAGAAGAGTTTAAGGACTAGACCACTCAGCTGTATGCACCCTTTAGCAAATGCCATCTAAAATATAACTCAAAAGATAAGATGGAAGTATTTCTGGGTGGTTTCTAAAGTTTAAGCAGTAGATGTATTCTCAAAGGCTTTCACGTATGGGATCTGATAGCTGTCATGAGGTTTTCGAGTTGTTTGGCCGCGTTCTGGAAGTTTTTCTTCCTGACATTTCGCCAGACTCTGTGGCTGGCATCTTCAGAAGATGCCGGACACAGAGTCTGGCAAAATGTCAGGAAGAAAAAACTTCCAGAACACAACCAAACAGCTCGAAAAACTCATGACAGCTATTTGAGCAGTAGACTTTCTTCAACAGCGTACTGGAAAAGTGCATGAAGCAAAAGTGACAGTATTACCTTGAACCATGAGTATGGGTTCTTTCCCTCCACCGTGTGCCAGCATTTCTCTGCGGTAACGTTCACCCATTGCCCTGAAGGAAGAGATGGTGTTATTATAGCCACCTGCAATCACAATCACTTCAGTTTCCTGTCACACCTGTCTCCGGGTTCCTTGTTGAACTGACACAGATAAAGATCTAATGAAGTCAGGCGCTTTAAACTCACACGCCTCTTCCAGAAAGGCACTCAATAAATAGCATTTTATCATAATCTGGTAAGCTTGACAGTCGGTAGAGGTAACCAAGTACAACCCCATCCCACATTCATCTGAGGTTTTGCAACCCATCCACCCAGTCAGTAAGTTTTCTGCATGCTAATTAGGAACAGCGGAGCAAATGTATGTTGTCATAGTTTGCAAAATGACATCACACTTTTATACTGAATTTTTGCACTGCATCATAAAATCTTTTTGTCTTTTTGTAATAAAGCTGGCAGTGGCGGCTCATTCCAACATAATAATCATGTAGTTTGGGTTTTAAAAAAGCAAGTGTTACTTACAGATAGGAAATTCTGTAAGTGACAATAATTTACTTCCCACAATAATCCATGTGGAAACTAATTAATGAAGCCTTAAAGAATTTTTATAAGACGGATGCTGATAGGTAAAAAATCCCGCTTAATTTCAGTGCTAAAACTGAGAAATCAAACTGCCTCTGGATTGTAAAATTATATGCTGGCGGTGGGCATAGCTCTTTCAATTTCTCAGCTATCATTGTACAAATCATGCTTGTTTTGTGTTTCCTCTATTGAGAAGCTTCTCCAGTGCCTAAAAGGATTCTGTAGCTCCCTGAAGCCTTCATTAACTGAGCCACTTCCCAGCAAGTGTGTAGAAAATACTTTGCCTCCTATTGATGAGCTTTAACCTCACAATATTTGCTATGCTTGGTATGTCTCCTAACACCTGGGTGTGAAATACATCTGTTAGTCCTTAAGAGTTTGAAATGCTCACACGCTAGGATATCCAATTCCATACTCAGAAGCATCTTGAGACATTAACAGTCAACGGCCAAAGAGCCACTGAGAAAGTAAGTACAGCTTTTGACCTTGTAAGAACGCAGCGATGGACACTGAAGCATCACTGTCCTGAAAGGAGTTGGATACACATCTTGCAAATGCTTGAATTTAACACCAGCATACTAGCTGGAGGCATTCTGCAGCACTGCTATATAGTTCGAAAGTAGAGACAAATTTCACCTCTGGTAGTATCAGGAAGTTGAGTCATGGCAAATGGACTTCTTTTCTTGAAACATCGAAACGTTTTGCTACTCATGCAAGCAGGTTTGTCAGTTTGAGGAAAGTTAGTGACAAGGTCTCCGATTTATAGTTCACCTTGATTTCACATCACCTTGGCCTGAATAGGCTTATTAGGTGGACAGTGGCCTCAATAGGCTCGTTGGGTGGCCAATGGGCTGAATAAGCTTGTAGGTGGACAATGGCCTCAATAGGTTCCTTATATGTACAATGAACTAGGGTGTGTGAAAATCCCACTTATGCAACCCTTCCCAATACCCATTAAGTAGGGGTCATTAGCTGTGGCATTGCTGGTGGAGGTGTGAAGTGCTTCTGATTTGTTTGGGGATTGATGAAAGGGCAACTTGATAAATAGCAGACAGGTTGTTTCTGAGTCTCCCACCTCTGTTGACAGAGGGGTTTTCAATATATACATCAAATGGCTTCCCTGACCCCTCTCCCGAACTACCTATCTTCTCTATAGCATATGTGTACATCCACATCTTTGAATGAGTGCCCTTTGTCCTTCAAATGGAGGTACACTGCTGATTCTGGTCCTGAACTGTTGCCCTTCCTATGTTGGGTCATCCTCCTGTTTAATGGCTGGTTAGTTTCTCCAATGTAGAGGTCTGAACACTCCTCACTGCATTGGACCACATATCAAATATTGCTCTCTTGTGTTTTGGTGTCGAGTCCTTTGGGTGGATGAGTCTCTGCCTTAGTGTGTTTGTGGCAACTCCACAGCATTTCCACATAATATTTTAAGAAATCACGCAGTACTCTGCACTTTATTTTTGTACCTGTTTAAGGGATCCTGCACAAAACATTGTTTCCATACCATGGAGGCCACAGCCCTAGACATGAGATAGGAATAATACTTGGCACCATAACCCACAAGATGGCTGAACCTGAGTTGCCAGGCCTGTATGGGAAGGAAAGAAAAAAGAACATTTGTTGTGAAAGTGAAGCAGTGGTTGATAAACCTTTTAAACTCAAGCAAGATTTATAGATAATAGAGGAGAAATCACTCTTTTTTAACTTGTAAAACAAAATGCAAACTTTTTAGCTTCTCTGATTTTCATAATTTCTTTAAACTGTGCAAAAAGTATTGAACGCAACCAGAATAACATGGGTCTCTTTGATTTTATTAACATTGTTTCATTTGGAGGATTAAAGAAAACACACATTTTCCAAGTTAACAAGTGTTATATTTTTTATTTTCTATATAGATACAGGCAGTGTTGTCCTTGGAAAAGATACACTTGCCACAAACTGCCAAAAAGAAAACAAGAGTAGAGACCATATTTGCTTCTTTTTAAAATAACATTTTTACCTTTCAAAATGGAAGTGCAGAGATAGGTGAGATGCATTCATAACATATTGTTCATAGAATCATAAGAGTTGGAAGAGACCTCAAGGGCTACCCAGTCCAACCCCCTGCCATGAAGGAACCCCCATCACAGTACTCATGACAGCATAGTCCATGGCCAAACAGCTCTAACTGACATGAAGTTCTTCCTAATGTTCAAATGGAATCTCTTTTCCTGTAATTTGAAACCATTGCTCTGAGTCCTAGTCTCTGAAGCCATGGAAAATAAGCAACCCTTCTCTTCAATATGACATCCTTTCAGATATTTAAACATGGGTATCATATTCCCACTCAGCCTTCTGTTTGTAAGATTAAGCATTCCCCGATCCCTAAGCCATTCCTCGTAGGACATATGTTCCAGACCTTCAACCATCCTGGTCGCCCTCTTCTGGACCCACTCAAGGTTGTCAACATCCTTTTAAAATTGAGGAGCGCAGAACTGTACACAGTATTCCAGGTGGGGTCTGACCAGAGCAGAATAGAGTGGTATGCTTCTGCTGATGCAACCAAGAATCACATTGGCTTTCTTGGCCACCACATCACACTGCTGACTCATGTTCAGTTTGTGGTCTACCAAGACTCCCAGATCCCTTTCACAGGTACTATTCTCCTGTCAGGAGTCTCCCATCCAATATCCATGCAATTCATTTTTTTCCTGCCTAGATGCAGGACCCTACATTTCTCTCTGTTCAAACTCATTCTATTTTGCTTTGGCAAAGCTCTCTAATCTGCCAAGGTCGTTTTGGATTTTCATCCTATTGTCTAGGAAATTAACCACCCCTCCCAATTTGGTATCATCTCCAAATTTAATCAGCATACTCTCTATTCCTTCATCCAAGTCATTAATAAAGGTGTTGAATAGCAGCAGACCCAGAATAGAACCTTGGGGTACCCCACTGGTCACCCCTCCTCATGCTGAGGAGAAAGTCATTTATGATCACCCTTTGCATATGATCAGTCAACCAATTACAAATCCACCTAACAGTAGCATTATCTATCCCACAGTCTACTAACTTCTTTGCAAGTATGTCATGGGGAACCTTATTAAAGGCCTTACTGAAATGAAGATGAACAACATCCACAGCATTCCCCTCATCCACCAGGCCTATAACTCTATCAAAGAAAGCAATCAAATTAGTCTGGCATGACTTGTTTTTGAGAAACCCGTGTTGACTTCTTGTAATGACAGCATTGTTTGTTAAATAATTAAATATCTCATCTACTTTTTTCCTTTCTGGAGAAAGAAGATGTTGAGCAGTTCTGCCATGTCCCTGTCTCCTGTTAGTAATTGGTTATCTTTACCACACAGAGACCCTATCATTTCTTTATTTTTCATTTTGCTATGGACATAACAAAAAAGCCCCTTTTTACTATCTTTAATCTCTCTGGCAAGTCTTACTTCATCCTGTGTTTTAGGTTTTCTTACCACCTAGGTTTTCTTATATTTTCTTATATTCCTCTTTGATTCATTCCCCTTTTTGCCATTTCCTGTACATGGTTTTTAAAAAAAAATATTTAGCTGACTTGAAAGTTTTTTAGTCAATTATTGTGGTTTCCTTAGACATCTCCCATTTTTTCTTGTTGGAACCATTTTAGATTGTGCCTTTAATATCTCATTTTGAAGGAATTCCCATCCATCTTGGAGTCCCTTCTCTTTCAGTGCCTCAGTCCATGGAATTACAGCCAATATTTCCCTAAATTTACAAAAAATGGCTTTCTTAAAGTTTAGGATGCTTGTTTGGCTGCACTTAGCTTTCTCTTCCCACTGTATAACAAATTCCAAAAGAACATGGTCACTTCTAGATCCCACAACTTTGACCCCATTTACAAGGTCCTCCCTCCTCCAACCTATTGTTTAAGATCAGATCTAAAATAGCTGTTCCTCTTGTTGCCTCCTCAACCTTCTGTGCCATAAAATTGTCTGCAAGGCCATTAAGAAATGTATTGGGCCTTGCGTTCTTAGCTGAGTTAGACTGCCAACATATATCGGGATACTTAAAATCTCCCATTAGTACTACGTCCCTCCATTTTGTGCACTCACAAAAGGCATCATCCAACTCCTCTGGCTGGCTTGGGGGTCATATACCCCCCCCAGTGACATCCCTCCCATTATTCTCCCCCTTAATTCTCACCCAAATACTGGCTAATTAATAAAACTGTGGAAAATAAGAAGTAACACATTTATACAGCATAGGATTCATGAACTAAATTTATCAGATGCATGAGTATAAATTGTCAGTACTTCCAAGTTCAAGCCACATATCAAACTGATATATCAGACACAGTACATGATTGCATATTATCTTATGATGGCAGTTATATGCTATAGACCAGGTTGATTAGAGCAGTGATTGCAAAGGCACACTATTATCTTATGATGAAAATGTTAAAAATTTAACTATTGACTATATATAAAGTAATTTTTCAATTTTTCCCACGCTCTTGCGGCATAGACCAGGTTGAAAAACACTGGATTAGAGGGTAGAAATATAGGCAGTGAGGGTATTTCAACTTATTTCTAAATATTCAAAATAGAACTGAACTGTACATAAACCAAATATTCAAACAGAATTGTCAATGTGGCTACTCTAAACAGGTTGCATGATAGTAGCATGTCATTTTCAGCCAAATAAGTGTTTTCTGCCTCCCTTCTAGGCCATTTCTGCAATGGCAAGAATAAGTAGCATTGCAGCCAAAACCAAACTGTGAGAAAATGTGCATGTATTCTCACGGTTTGCCCAAAGTCTGTCACACACCACTTTGTGCAATCAATTGTGCATAGTCTGGAAAGACTATGTTAGTGCAGCAAAATATCTACCGCTGATTGTGAAATTGCCCATATATGTTCATGTAATACAACAGGATTCTGCCCAATGTGCATATTTTTCATTAACTTTCTTCTGGCAATTATTTCTTAAACCTCAAAACTGATCCCAGTTATTGTGAAATGTTATTGGTAAAGTTTTATTTCTTTTAATTGTTTTAATTTGCTTATAGGCCAAATTTCCTCTAATAAGGGGGCACAAGTTAGCTCGCAATATTAAAAGAATACAGTGGTATCTTGTATAAAGGAATTAATTCATTCCAAATGAAATTATGTTAAGCAAATTTTCCTTTATACAAATTCCCATAGGAATGCATTGAAAATGGAATGATCCCATTTTTATGTTGTATGGATTCTCCCCATAGGCAATTATGTTAAGCAAATTTCCCCTATCTCAGGAATTGTTTATGTTGTACAAATATTATGTTATACAAGCTGTTTGTTATACAAGGGTCCACTGAAGAATTAAAACCATAAACATTAAAAAATACATTAATTAAAATCTTCTTTTTCTTAGCTTCTCTCCCACTCCATGGTGGGTTTTGCTAAATATGCTAACTGAAATACAACTGAATCATTAAAAGCAGGTAAACATTAAAGCCTGTCTTATCTTAAGAATGGCATTCGGGGCCTCCATCACAATTATTAAAAGCCTGCCTGAAAAGATTGGTCTTCAGCTGTTGGGAGAAGGACAAGGGGGGGGGTCAGCCAGATGTCTTGAGGGGGAGCGTTCTGTAACCTGGGAGTTGCCATAAAGAATTCCCTCTCTTGTGTCCCCACCTACTCTGCCTGCCCTGGCAATGGGGCTGAGAAAAGCAAAGCAAAGTGTTCTGCTTATATATCACCCCATATCACTTCAAGTAGTCTCAGGGCAGTTTAATTATGTTTAATGGGTATGCAGGCTGGAAGGCTGAGTGAACCATGAACCGGCTACCAGGGATTGAACCCCAGGTCTTGAGAACAGTTATACCTGCAGTACAGGCATTTAACCACTGTGCCACAAGGCTCTTGGATCTCCTCAAGGATCTCTGATCCTAAACACCGAGAAGGGTCATATGGGGAGATCAAGTCCTTCAGGTAGCATGGACCCAGCCGTATAGGGTTTTATAGGTAACAATCAGCACCTTGAACTGTGCCCGGAAACATATTGGTAGTCAGTGCAGTTGTTGTTGCAGAAGTGTAATATGATCCCTATAACCGGCCCCAGCCAACAGTCTGGCTGCTGCATTTTAACAGCTGAAGTTTCCAAACCATCTTCAAAGGCAGCACCACAGAGTGTGTTATTTACTGTAATTCAAGTGGGATGTAACTAAAGCTTGGGGGTGCTCTTGGACTCATCCTTGAACTTGGATGCCCAGGTTACGGCTGTGGCCAGGAGCACATTTACATAATTAAGGCTAGTACGCAAGTTACGCCCCTTTCTTGAGAAACCAGCTCTGGCCACGGTGACACACGCTGTAGTGACGTCCCAGTTAGACTACTGTAATGCGCTCTATGTGGGGCTACTGACGAAAAGTCTCAGGAAACTTCAACGGGTTCAAAATGCAACAGCCAGATTGCTGAATGGGGCGGGATACAGGGATGTCATTACACCCCTATTAAAGCACCTCTATTGGCTGCCAATCAGCTATCGAGCACAATTCAAGGTGCTGACCTTGACCACAAAGCAATGTACAACCTGGGTCCAAGCTACCTCAAAGATCGAATCTCACAGTATGAACAGGCTCAGGTGGTAAGGTCATCAGGAGAGGCCCTTCTCTCTATCCTGCCACCCTCACAGGTACGTCTTGTGAGAACCCATGAAAGAGCCTTCTCGCCTGTGGCGCCCAGACTCTGGAACTTCCTCCCACTAGAGGCCAGGACTCCCCCATCTCTGATGTCTTTCAGGAAACAGGCAAAGACCTTTCTCTTCAGGCAAGCTTTCCCAGAATGATGGACTACCTATTATGTCTCTTTTATATGAATCTAAAGGATCACATAGACTTTGTGTTTATACCCACTTATAACCTTGTGTGATTACATCAACACTATGTTTTCAATGTTAGTTTCCATCACTCATAACTCTACATGGAATTTTACTCGCATTCTCTTGCAGCTTTAATGTAATGTATTTTAATGCTGTAAGATGTTCCTCAATTCCCTGTTCTCAATATTTGAACATGTCTTAATTGTACTGGAGTCTATATTATCCCTCATTACTGTAAGCTGCCTTGGATCCTTTTCCAAGGAAAAAGGTGGGGTAAAAATACTCTAAAATAAATAAATAACATAAACTGTAGCCACACCAGACATCTTAAGGAAAGATTAAGGAAGAAAATACTCAGAGATAAGCTGATATATCAGTTTTACATGCTCACCCCTTTATAACAATATCATATCACTGCCACTATAATGCACTTTGAGTAAAAGGGGGAAATATGGTGCTGAATACCTTCGTGTTTAAGTGGAACTAGCAGCCAACTAGCATGAGATTCTGAAAGCACATGGCCATATATCACTGCTAATATTCTGTATTGAAATGAAGACACTTCCAGGAGAAAGTAGTGTCTTGGGCTTGTTGCACTGATTCACTTTTAAAGGGTGGTATTGTGCTTCTTGTGAAAATGTCCAATGCGTTTTCAGATTTATTTCCATGCACTAAATGGTCATATCTTCTCAACAACTAAAGGAAATATCTAATGTTTCAAATTTCCACTTGGAACTCTGCCCTGCCTCTGGCATATATACAATTAAGTAGGATGTAGGTGTTACTGAAGGTCATGTTTCTACCCTGCAAGCAAGTTGATGAAGTCTTCAACTACATATCTGCTTCTGTTAAGTATGTAACATGTCCTGGAAAAGCTGTAGAAAAACATTCCAAGAGTTCATTAAATAGTGGTGTGCTCCACAGCTTAGCCCAGGGGTTATGATAATATGCCATCTGTAGGTCATGTTCTTACTTGTTTGTTTCCCCATATAGTACAATTAGCAGAAATGAAGGTGAACAACTGTTCTGTAAAACTAAAAAAAAGTTAAAGATGCCTGGTTCTCATTAATATAGCATCAACCCACGGATGATTTATCTTGTCTGAAGATTTTCCAAAAATCCATACATGCTTTTTATTAGGAAAGATGAAAAGCTAACTGTTCCCTTGTGTCCAAGAATATTCAATATGAAACACATTGGCTATATTATGACAGTATAAAGTAGAATTTTAAGGGCATTGTTACAATTCCCTACAATTTGGTTTATAACACAGAAAACCTCTGATGCAAACTGCAGACATGCTGTCTAAAGAGGTCAGTTAAAACTTTAAATATGTTAACAGCCTGAGTTAATCAAATCTTAATAGAATTATTGAGCAAAACATTAGACAAGCACAACCTCCAACTCTGATGTACCCATTCTTAAGCTAAAAGCATTAAGAATGAGAAAGCATACAGTATGTTGCTTTGATTTGCTATTTTGAAGTGCTTTAAGCACTATGGTTCAGCATTCTGTATCAGCAGCGAGCTTTTGTATTTGCTTTGTTTTTACTCTTAGTTAAATAATTTATTCTTTTACCTTTTACAGCAGTCTATTAAAGTTGGCATGTATACACGAGACACACCCTTTGGACGGCAAAGAAGCCTCTATTGAAAATATCTTTTTATGCAAACATGGGGGGGGGATAGGCTACTTGGCTATTATAAAAGAGAGCTGCAACTTGAAAAATGTTGGGGAATTCTATAATTAAAAAATCACTGCTTTTATTCTCAGCTAGTTTAATTTACTCCCAAGCACAAGAGGCTATGAAGTGCTCTGATAGATATTAGGTTCAGCATGTGATTTCTAATTGGATAGAATGCCCACAAAAACCTAGGACTATGACAGTGGTGTCCAAACTTCTGCCCTCCAGACGTTTTGGACCACAACTCCCATAATCCTTTGGCATTGGCAAATAGAGGCTTGGAATTCTGGGAGTTGTGGTCCAAAACGTCTGGAGGGCCAAAGTTTGGACACCCCTGGACTATGAGACGGACTAATTCCACAAGAGATGAGCTGGGCTGTTGATGACAGGGCATTTTGGAGATGACTTATTCAAAAGGTTGCCATAAATTGGAGACAACATGATAGCACATCACAAGAAACAATGGAGTAATTTAAGTGAGCAGGGAGGGATGATGGTGCCGAAGGGAGAAAAGCACAGCAGTAAACGAGAATTTAAAAGCACACATGATAACAAAGAGAGCCAGAATCCCATTGCCCTATGTGACTGCGTAAGGGAACTGTGTATATCTATATATATACACACACACACACAGCGGACCCTGGTATAACAAACAGCTTGTATAACATAAAAATTTTCGGAGATAGGGGAAATTTGCTTAACATAATCCGTACAACATAAAAATGGGATTACTCCGTTTTCAATGCATTCCTATGGGAATTTATATAAAGGAAAATTTGCTTAACATAATTTCATTTCAAACGAATTAATTCCTTTATACAAGGTACCACTGTATATGAAACTGCTTTCATTATTGCCTTGTGTACATTACTTCAGCTGAAATTTAAGAAAAACCCAGTCAGGAAGAAAACTAGAAGTAATTAATACCAATAGGATTTTAATTTCCTCAGCAATTTGAAAAGCAAACCTGCCAACATGCAACAGCACCTAGTATCACTACAAAGCCAGAAGAGTGTGAGCCATACTTCATTAACTCTTGCACTTAGTTAGAGGCAACCTGCCCCTTACCAAATTTCCACACACCCACTCCCATCTTTCACTCTACAGGCTAACAAAATATTTCTCTAGGTACAAGTAAGATTAATCTGCGTATGTAGTATGTGCTCTCATATTGCATCTGACTTACAGTAATCTTTATAGCAGTATCGTAGAAAGCAGAAAAAAAGGAACTAGTACATCCAATGACAGAAATCCAAATGAGAGGCAAATCTCAGGATGTATAAAAGATGCAAATTATCTCTATTCTGATTTTAAAATGCTCAGTGTGTTTCTGCACTCAGTTTTCTTTGGGAGAAAGATTTTAGAATCTTTGGGAGAAAGATTTTAGAATCACAGCTGCTTTTGGACTAGAGCCCCAGTGGTGTCTGGGGGTGGCAGTGGTTTGAAAACTTTGAGGACCTGTACTGCAGGGTAAATGCCTGTACTGCAGGTAAAACTGTGCTCACGACCTGGGGTTCAGTCCCAGGTAACCAGCTCAAGGTTGACTGAACCTTCCATCCTTCCTAGGTCGGTAAAATGAGTACCCAGCTTGCTGGGGGGGGCAATGTGTAGCCTGCACACTGTAATAAAAAATTGTAAACCGCCCAGAGACTACTAAAAAGTGGTATGGGGCGGTATATAAGCAGAACACTTTGCTTTTTGCTTTTCACTAGCTAATTCGGTTTCTACAGATATGCCAAAACACATCGAGCATTTAAGTATCAGAATAAAAATCATTTACATCTTACATTTAAGGAGTGGTTTTAAAGTGCCACTCATACCCACATTAGTTTCCATAGCTGAACAGAGACTTGAGCCCAGGTCTATTGAGCCCATCGCTCTGCTCACCACACCTCACAAGGCACTTAAGGTTGATACTCAGAGTCTAAAGCACACATCACTTGCGTGTAGTTACTCATCCATATTTATACCCAGCCTACCATAGCTAAGGCCCATCTAGTTGATATTAAAGTAAATTCACATTTGCAATTCTAAAGAAAGCAGGAATGAACAAGTCATGTTACACCATAGATGCACGACTTAGGCAACTGAACAGAAGCATGAACTGTAAAAATACGTAAATAAATAATTAGAAATATTATAGCTCAGAAGGAGGTCTTCTCAATACATAGACTGCCATTTTTTAGGATTCCTGGAGTGAAATAAAACCCATCTACTCAGTGAATTACCCAGAGAAAAAATTATCTCTAAAAATTTCACCTTACCATTCCATCAGAAAACAATACTTTCCTCTGCCCTAACTCAAAAACATGTTGTTCTGATACTATCATTTTTGTATGACTGTACAAAATGAGTCTCATCATGATTAAGGCAACAAGTCCAGTCCTAATTGACTGTCCACGTTCTATTGTAACTGCTCATCTTAAATGAAATCCTCCAACTCAAAATTCTACAGATTCAGCATCTTTTACGACTCTTACCTGACTTTTAGAAGGAGGCAGACTAAAAGACAAGATTAGCCAGATGATTTGGCTATATATGCCAGTGCAATTTCTGCAACCTGAGACTGAGAATGTGTCCCTCAAGCAACTGTATTTTTCAGTCCAACAGTAGAACCAGATTGCCTGCTGACCACCTTCAGAAGAACTGTTATGTTCTTCACATTGAGTTATAAGACCTCTGATGACTTTAAACTTCATCTCGCTTGAAGCAACTGTGAAATCTGTCTTATTCGTGGAGGAAACAATGGCTCCCTGATCGCACGGCTGTCAATCTCTATTTCTTGCTTATGCACTCAAGGACAGTACATATATTCTCTGTCTTTTGAAGGAAGTGGGGAAATCATGTCAGGTATCTTGTGAAGTTTCTTCCTTCACTGCAAAAGCAAAGGGGGAATTTGGAACTACAGTGGTCCCCCACCCTTTTGCGGTTCCGGTCCCACGGTCCCGCTATATCACGAGACCATGGTACCAGGAAAGGGCTTGAGGGAGGGGGGATCGCGCACCACTTGCCCTGACCTCCCGGGAGGTCGGGGAAAGCGGCGCACGCTTGCAAAGGCACTTCCGGCCGCGGAGACCCAGCTTTCCCCGAGCCTCCCAGGAGGTCGGGAAAAGCGGTGTGCGCTTGCAAAGGCACTTCTGGTTGCAGAGCCTCGGGGTGGCATGGAGCGATCGGGTCACTCCGCACCGCTCAACCAGGCTCCCCCAAGAAGCCTCGGGCGGTGGAAGGCGGTAAGATGCTGCAACACCGATGCAGGCCCCCCCAAGGCTTGACAGGCGCCCCCCCTGCCCCCCCACCCCCAGGCCCCCCACCTGCTTCCGCGTATCGCGGATTTTCATGCATCGCAGGTGGGGTGGGTCCCTAACCCCCGCGATCGGTGGGGGGTTACTGTACCTCTATAGGCAAAAAATCAGGCAAGGAGCCTTCAGGCTGTTATAGTTCTCAAAAAGGCACTGCCTCTCATTTGTTCTTCTGAGCTTTGCTGCCTACTGCCTTAGTGTAACAGTATAAATTGTTCACTTATCGTCACAAGAAAAAGTGGTAGACCTAAGTGCCACAAAACAGACAACTGTTACCTGAATTCCAGTACAATATAATCCCCCACCTATCACAGGGGTTAGGGACCTGATCTCACCCAACCTATAATAATGGAAAATCCACAATATGCAGATGCTGGGTTGGGTCGGAACTAGGGGGTCTATCTGGGGCCTTCTACACTTACCTGAGGCCTGGTGCTGCCCAAATGGGCCTCCGACTGGCTTCCAGGGCCTGTTGGAGACCCCAGAAGTGGTTTCTGATGATCCAGAAGTCTCTTCTGGGGCCCCTGACAAGCCCGGGAAGCCTGTCGGAGGCTGCAGAAGTGGTTTTGGACGATCGAGAAGGCACTTCTGGTTTTCTGGAAGTGACTTTCAGTTCACTGGAAACCACTTCTGGGGCTTCCAACAGGCCTGGGAAGCCCGCTGGAGGCCCATTCGGGGCAGTACCAGGCCTGGGGTTAGTGCAGGAGGCCTCAAATGGGCCCTTGAAATGAGGAGAGAAATCATGGAGATGGATAAGAGGGATAGAATAGTAATCATGGGGGACTTCAATTATCCCCACATTGACTGGGTCAATGCGAGCTCTGGGCAAGAAAGAGAAATCTGGTTTCTCGACTTGCTAAATGACTGTGCCTCAGAGCAACTTGTCATGGAGCCCACCTGAGAACAGGCAACTCTGGATCTAATACTGTGTGATACTCAGGACCTGGTCAGGGATGTGAATGTCACTGAGCCTCTGGGGAACAGTGACTATGCTGCAATCTCCTTTGCCATGCATGTTGGAGGAAGAGTGTCAAGCAAATCAGACATAAAAACCCTTGATTTCCGAAGGGCAAACTTCCCTCAGATGAGGAAACTAGTTAGAAAGAAATGGAAGGGGAAGGTTAAAAGAATCCAATCTCTTCAGAGTGCATGGAGCCTGTTTAAAACAATGGTAATAGAGGCCCAGCACAAGTGCATACCACAAAGAAAGAAGAGCTCCTCTAAGTCCAAGAGGGTGCCAGCATAGTTAACAAGTGGAGTTAGAGAGGTTCTAAAGCACCAGAGGTCTTTCTGTAAATGGAAATCCTCCCCAAATAAGGAAAATAAAAAGGAACACAAACTCTGGCAAAAGAAATGTAAGAAGATGATAAGAGAGGCAAAGAAAGATTTTGAGGAACGCATGGCTAGCAATATAAAGGGTAATAATAAAAACTTCTTTAAATATGTTAGAAGGAGAAAACCTGCCAGAGAACCAGTTGGCCCTCTGGATGGTGAGGGAGGAAAAGGGGAGATTAAGGAGGACTTGGACATTGCAGAGAAATTAAATTAGTTCCATCTGTCTTCACGACAGAAGACCTTGAGCAGATTCCGCTGCCTGAATGGCCCCTCTTGACTAAAGAATTAAATCAAATACAGGTTAAAAGAGAGGATGTTTTGGACTAATTGATAAATTGAAGATTAACAAGTCACCGGGCCCAGATGGCACCCAGCGAAGGGTTATTAGAGAACTGAAAAATGAAATTGCAAATCTCTTAACGGTAATATGCAACTTGTCTCTTAAAACAGCCACAGTGCCGGAGGACTGGAGGATAGTGGATGTCACACCAATTTTTTAAAAAGGAAGGAGGGAGGACCCGGGAAACTACAGGCCGGTTAGCCTTACATCTGTCCCAGGGAAGATGGTGGAAATCATCCAAGAGAAAAATCTTAAAACACATAGAAGAACAAACCTTGCTGAGAAAAAATCAGCATGGCTTCTGTAAGGGTAAGTCTTGTCTGACAAATCTCTTAGAATTTTTTGAAAAGGTCAACAGGCATGTGGATTTGGGTGAACTGGTGGATATAGTTTATCGGGATTTTCAGAAGGCTTTTGACACAGTCCCTCACCAAAGGCTGCTGAGAAAATTGCAGTCACGGGATAAGAGGGCAGGTCCTCTTATGGATTGAACTGGTTGAGATCCAGGAAACAAAGAGTAGGTGTCAATGGGAAATTTTCACAATGGAGAGAGGTAAAAAGCGGTGTGCCCCAGGGCTCTGTCCTGGGTCCAGTGCTTTTCAATCTGTTCATAAATGACCTGGAGACAGGGATAAGCAGTGAGGTGGCCAAGTTTGCAGATGAACCAAAACTATTCCGTGTGGTAAAAACCAGAGAAGATTGTGAACTGCTCCAGAAGGATCTCTCCAAACTGGGGAAATGGGCTGCGAAATGGCAAATGTGTTTTAATGCAGCCAAATGTAAAGTAATGCATATTGGGGCAAAAAAATCAAAACTTTATCTATCAACTCATGGGCTATGAGTTATCCGAGACGGATCAGGAAAGAGATCTTGGTGTGTTGGTGGACAGCTCCATGAAGGTGTCTACCCAATGTGTGGCAGCGGTGAAGAAGGCCAAGTCCATGCTAGGGATTATCAAAAAGGGGATTGAAAATAAAACAGCCAACCTTATAATGCCATTATACAAAATTATAGTAAGGTTGCACCTGGAGTATTGTGTACAATTCTGGTAACCGCATCTCAAGAAAGACATAGTGGAACTGGAAAAGGTGCAAAAGAGAGCGACTAAAATGATTACTGGGCTGAGGCACCTCCCTTATGAGGAAAGGCTAAAACATTTGGGGCTCTTTAGTCTGGAAAAAAGGCGCCTGAGTGGGGATATGATTGAGACGTACAAAATAATGCAGGGCATGAGTAAAGTGGATAGATGGAAGTTCTTCTCACAAAATACCAGAACTAGGGGACATACACTCAAATTGTGGGCTCGGAGAGTAAGAACAGACAAAAGAAAATATTTTTTCACCTAGCGCGTTGTTAGTCTGTGGAACTCCCTGCCACACAATGTGGTGATGGCATCTGGCCTGGATGCCTTCAAAAGGGGATTGGACAGATTCCTGGAGGAAAAGTCCATCACAGGTTACAAACCATGAGGGAGATGTGTAATCTCCAGGCTTAAAACTGGGGTTCTTCAAGAACCAGATGCAGGGGAGTGCTATCAGAAGACAGATATCTAGTCTCATGCGCTCCCAAACGCATCTGGTGGGGCCACTGTGAGATACAGGAAGCTGGACTAGATGGGCCGTTGGCCTGATCCAGCATGGCTCTTCTTATGTTCTTATGTTCTCCCAGGAGCCCTTTGTTTCATATACTGTGGTCCCGTGATATACTGGGACCAAAGTATATGAAATGTGAAACGGCAGGGACGACTGTACTTAGTATTAGCACAGAAAAGGCCCCCGGGATCTATCCCCCTTGCTACAGCAGGACGAAAAAAATATCCTTCTTAAAAGTTCCTTAACAAAGGGGGGAAATAAACCCACATGCTTTTCTCTTTTTGTTTAAAAATGTATGTGGACATCCCTGTACTAGAAGGTTCTCAAGAAATCTGAGCAGGATATTTTAAAACGAGGAATGGGAAAGTTTGAAGGGGGAAAAAGCCCTGTAATTTTAAAAAAAGAGTGAAACAAAAGATTAAAGGTTTCAATTTATAACACTTTGTGGCTTTTTATAACAAAGTCATAAATAAACCCAGCAAGACAAGAGATATAAATATTGTAGTGGTAATTTATACTAGAGAACAGGAAAGGAATTTAACATGCAATTAACTACTTAGGTGTTTCTGAAAACATACCATATGGACCTTGAATTATTATACATATGTGTGTATGTGTGTTTACATAGATATGCTGCAGATGTGAATTATGTTTTGATTAATAAACTGCATACTCCAGAAATCCAAAAAAGATTTTTAAACTATATCATGGTTTAAAAAATATCTACAGTATCTGTGTATCTATCTATTGCAAATTAGTACTTGGAGAGTTCTGGGGAGTCTAAATATGAATAGACTGCTTAGTAAGGTACAATTTTCTGTCTGTCTACATATAAAAAAACCCCACATGAGCTCAATATGGCTTATTTCTAAGTATGTGTGGAAAGAATTAAGAGCCTCAACTTTGTTTGAATTGGGAATACTGTCTTTTCTATAAGTTTTCCTATTTAAGTAGAGGAATGAAAGGCTTTTGGTTTTTTAAAACAGAAGATTCATGAACTGATTTCAAAGTCCCGACTTTTGTTATAGTTCTGAAATGAATGTTGAGTTTATGAAACCATCCCTATAAAGAAATAACCACAGACTATTTACAGAAAATTCCACAAAGGGGTTTGTTACACATTCATTAAGTTTTCTCTTCTTATACTCAGACTCTTAAAGTCTAGTTTTATAGTGAACTTTAAGATGAGGCAGTTAAAAGCTAATCTAAGGGCATACAATATGTATAAACAAATGGGGTTTTCACTTGGGCTGAGGCAGCAAATTGCAAACATTCCATATTGAAGAGATGTTTTCAAGAATGATTCTAAAACCAGAACCTTTTGAATTTCCTGTGTTTGTCAACTGAATGAAACAGCCACATTGGCCACAAAACATATTTGATTTAAAATGTCCTTCTTCTGCATTCTATATAAGATTAAGACCATCCAAAAAAAATTAGCATTACAGACAAGAAGTACCCCGAAAACCAGCATTTACACAGGTATATCTTTAAATTATAAAGAAAGCAGAACCCAACATGCTGAAATGGTACCTTAGGACTTTTATGATGCTTAAATGCATGGCTATGCTCTTGTTTATGCCAGAGATCCTAGCCAGAGAACTCAAACTCTTGGACACAACCCACTAAAAGTCTACTCTCTCCTTAGCCTGAATGTCAGACACTCCTTCTTTCAAGTGAGGCTAAATTAATAATTGCCTATGAAACCTCAAAATATATTTGGCACTCAGTAGTTATATCTAAGCCAGAGAAGCGCTTTTCGTTTAGGAAGTGGTCAGCTTCTGAAACGAAACACGGGAGCCCAGGTGGGCAGAGAAATGCATCATCTTGCCTCTTTGTCTGATTGGCCAGTGCCACGGAGAAGGAACAGTGACATCAGAGGCTTCTTCCTTGTTGGAGTTTAGCCCCACACAACCCCAGTGCAAGGTAAGGGATTGGTTGATTTCGTTCCTCCAGTTCCGAACACCAGCTGGGCTCCGCATTTTGTTTCGGAAGCTCCTAAACAAAAAGCCCATTTCTAACCTAAGCATGTTTAAAGCTTCCTTGGATGCAGAGATGCAATTATGTACTGTAGTTCTTTAGATCTGGCAACCCAAAGTATTCCTCCACAGGTGGTACTACAAAAAGCAGGGAACAGATACTATTGTGCTCTGACACCTATCAGTCCCAGCAGACGTCATACTTTAAAATGAATGGATTTTTAGTCCAACCTTATCTGGAGGCCTAAACAATCCCCTAGCCTTGCTGCATCCACAGCGTGAGGCACGCCTTGAACTTTGCCAGGCAAGCAACAACCACCTCATCAGACATGCCAACAATCTTACATGTTATAATCTTATACTTCAGCAGCCAAAGGCGTCTTAGAGCCCTTTTACATGACCCCTAAGATCCGCTGGTAGTTTAAATTCGGATCCCCCCAGCCAGGTATCATGTGGGTTTTGTTCCTCTTCCTGTGTTCCCACCCTTCTGCACTCTGTTGCTTCTGTCTGCGGTGAGGGGAGGGAGAAAAAAGGGAGAAAAAATGCTGGCTCACCTCCGCCTGCCGTCAGAGCAGCCCTGTAGGGATTCCTGTCTGTTAAAGGGGCGGCGGGGGCAACAAAAACAAACGGAAGGAGAGGAGAGCCCGGCATCCACAGCTTTATAATCCGCATCGGAATATTTTTACCTCCGGAGACCAGGTACTTGGAAAGTGGGCTGGGGCGCGCTTAAGTTGGCGTGGGCGTACTTTTTTAAAAAAAAAAGTCCGCTGCTGGTGGGAAAACAATTTTATGTTCCGGATCTGCAAGTGTTTTGCAGCGGATTTTAGGGGTTGTGTAAAAGGGCTCTTTAGGCTGCAGCCCAAGGCTGAAACCAATTTAACCAATGCCTTTGTCAAGTACCTTGGAACAGGAAACTTCTGCTCATGAAGGTCAACTCCTTTAACATGGAACATTGTCAACACACTTCACTGCTCCCCAGAAGGAAAGTGATGGAGAAAGTTGCATGCACATTTTTTGTTAGGGCTATACATTTTCACTTTTTTTCATTCTTACAGGTGAGCCTGTGAACTGGCAAATCTTTTCTCCGAAGTGCGCAGGACAGCAAGAGTTTTACTGCATTCTTTCCCCACATTTTGGACTTTTTTGTGAACAAAAGCCACATTAAGTGGGTTTTGTGCAAAAAAGGTATTTTGATCAAAACCTGTGTTGCATAAAATACATTTTTAATAGAAACACATTTTAGTGTAAAATGCAGTTTTTTTCTTTAACCCTTCTGCTGCTAATGCTTCCTTTTTATTCTCAGTTAGCAGTGAAAAATCTCACCATGGTAGATCAATTTTTCAACGGGATGTTTTAGTGTGTTCACTGGCTTTCATCAAATATGAGAAATCTGGCAAATATCTGTCACATCTTATTTTTGCCAAAGTAGAGGAATGCATGTTAAGAGTACCTCTGGTATGATGGTTATACGATAATGCAGGGAAGGCAACTTTTGAGAACAAAGGAAAATGTTCATCTTCTGCTTCACCTTTTACCCCCAGAAGAGATTATTAGCAGAGTATTAGCTTATTCCAATTTCTTTAGATAAAGTTGTGTACAATGTTTCAAAAGCACAACCACAGAAAGAACACTATTATCCTTGTATAGTACACTGGAATCTATGTAAATACAATTTACTAAGAACACACAAACAAAACCGCCCAGAGTCCTTATTTGGAAATTTGGACGGTATAGATAGGCAATAAATAAATAAATAAATAAATAAATAAATAAATAAATAAATAAATAAATAAATAAATAAATTTGGAGCAGGATTTTAGGAAGATGACCTTACTCTCTGTGATAATATGAAAAGAGACATTTGCTCTCTGACTTTCCCTTTCCTTTAAAACAAGAATTAGCATGAAACATGGGACTCACAGTGTTAGGAACATATGGCAGTCCATAAAACTTCTCTTGGGTTTCTTTTAAAATGTCTGTGGTTGATTTCTCCAGAGGATGCTTTCCATGGTATATTTGGTCCAAAACAGCATAAAAGACCTAGAAAGAGAATAAATATACGTATATATAAATTTGTACACTTCGCTGTACACTATCTTTTCTTTAAGAAATCAATCCAGTACAATACTATATGGAAACATATTTACATGTTAAGTATTGCAGAATATTGTGTAAATCCATGAAGCACTATTCTTCAGAATGAAGCTCAGCAACTTTCACAGGACTCTCGGACTGATATTTAGAGGATGACATACTTTTGTTCTATATATAATATGCAGAAATGTGCCTGTGCACTCTGTTGTGAAGTGTGATGTATCTATATTAGAGATGGGCACAAAATGAAAATCGATGCGCTGTTTCGTCATTTTGTTACATAATGAACTGTTTTGTTACGAAATGAAACGAGAGAAACCATTTCAGCCCAAAATGAACTGAACCACTTTTTTCCCCAGTTCAGAAACCAAACTGGGAGAGCTTCCTTGGACTCTTCCCTGGAAGCTCTCCAAATCTGAAGCAGCTTGGGGTTCAGGGGGATGAGCTATTAAGCTACAAACAGGTCCCCACAGTAATTTTAAAAGTATTTTTAAAAGAGAGTTTTCAGTCAGACGGTAAGGGAAAGGTGGCATGTGTGTGTGTGTGTGTGTGTGTGTGTGTGTGTGTGTGTGTGTGTGTGTGTGTGTGTGTGTGTGTGTGTGTGTTGTTATAGTCATGATTGACTCTTTGTGACCCCATGTCCATGGAGTTTTCTTGGCAGGAATACTGGAGTGGTTTGCCAGTTCCTACTCCAGGCGCCTATAACCACCTGGTATTCCCTGGTGGTCTCCCATCCAAGTACTAACCAGGGCCGACCCTGCTTAGCTTCCTAAATCACATGAGATCAGAAATGCTTAAGCAGTTATTCACCCTTGCTTGAACTGGAGAATTAATTGATTCCTCCTGTGTAGTGGTAACTTAGAGCTTAATATACTTTCCAGGATGAAGTTCAACCCAGAAAGTATGACATGGTGGAAGCAGTAGCATAGGGGAAGCTACTAATTCTCCAATTTGATTAAAAAAACAAAACATTATGGTACTTGGCAGGCATGATTCAGCACAGAAATGGCAGGGGAGCTTCCTCAAGCTCTTCCCTGTAAGCCCCCGAAATTTGGAGACGTTTGGCATTCAGGGGGCCAAGTTATTCAACTGCAAAGAGGGTCCCCATAGCTAACTGTAAGAGTATGCACAGCATGTGCTAGCAATATAAGGGTTAATTTAAGTGGGGGACCCAGTTTGGAGCTTAATAACTCGGCTCCCTGAACCACAAATCACTTCAAATTTGGGGAGCTTCCAGGGAAGAGTCCATTATTTAAGATCCCCATTATTTATAGAGTTCCGAATAGTTTCATTTTGTTTAAATATATATATATTACTAACGAAATGAAACAACCAAAGAAACAAAATGAAACAAAACACTGTATTTCAATTTCGTGCCCATCTCTAATCTATATCTGCTATGAGGCACAATGTGCCCATGTTTGGATGCCAAACATTATTTGCATTTTGGGACAGGAAAATGAAATGAAAGCAATGTAACTTATAGGTGGGTGCTCATGAGGATGTAATATGTAATAAGTGTATATAATATTAATATTAATATATAACAATAATAATATATAAAGATTTTTGAGATGATTCAAACAACAAGAAAAACACAGTAAACAAAAGGTTAGTAAAAGTTGAAAACATAAGAAAGCTATTTGGTAAATGGTTATCACTAAAAGGATATGCCAGCTGAAGCAAACAGATGTGCGGTGAGGCTCTTGCCAAAAGTTACTGAAATCAAGACATTTCCAGGCCACAGTCTGCAGAGGCATAAGACACACAAAGCAAGCAGAGTCCTGCTTACATACTGTCACATAGCACTTAAAGACCTCTCTGGCAGATTTACAATTTAATCATGCAGGCTACATATTTCAAGCCCCCTGCCCCAAAGCAAGGTGGGTAGTCATTTTTCTGACCTCAAAAAGATGAGAGGCGGAGTGAACCTTGAACTGACTATCTGAGATTGAACCCTGCATTATGATCAGTTCTGGCTGCAGTACAATGTTTAACCACTGTGCCACAAGGTTCCCATTGACAAACATGTCTGACTCACAGGGGCTATGGTGAAGAACTAAGGATGTAATTGTGCTAGCACAAATGAAATTGCACTTGTGGACACACCTAGTTCTGTAGTATGTGCAAAGGGAATTTTTTGAAGAATTAGCACAGCTAGGGACAACAAGAAAAAAAAGTGATACTACTCTTCCAAGGAATAAAATCAATGGAACTCTACTAGTCTGTGCTGCATTGGATTTAGGCCAGGACAGGCTGCCAAAAACACATTTTAATAGTCCTTCTGCAGATCATTTTGAAGCTGCTCATAACTAAAACACAGAGGTGAGAGGAACGGATGTTCTTCCCAAGCTTTTCAAATAGAGTGGACCTTTGTATAACAAACGGTTTGTATAACATAAAATCTGTACAACATAAAAAATTCTGGAGATAGGAGAAATTTGCTTAACAGAATCGCCTATGGGGTGAATCTGTACAACATAAAAATGGTCACCATTAGGAATTACTCTGTTTTAGTGCATTCCTATGGGAAATTTGTATAAAGGAAAATTTGCTTAACATAATTTCATTTGGAACGAATCCTTTATACCAGGTACCACTGTAGATTTGAAGTAGCACCTTTGCCTGAAACAAACATGAGTTCAATTTGCAAAGAAAGCACTGATCAGTTACCCCCTTTTAGAGCCTTAAAAAAATCTGATGTGCTCCTTCCAATGAATTGAAAATCCTTTTAGAATGTTTAGCCCTTGACCAGTTTGACCAGATATTTCAAATTTTAAAAATGTATTTTCTTGCCTCAATGGACCAGAAATTGTCTGCCCTATGGACCTTGATACAGAATGTTATAGCATGGCTTTGCAAGGACAAACAACTCATTACTTTTCAATCTTGTGTCTTTCAGGCTGAAACAATTAAGCACCTTTAATCGTGCTTGGTAAAACAAAGTAGTGTTTTTGACATGGGCAGCCGGTGGAGGAGGAAGGCTGGAGGAGTGCAGGAGGAGCCGCCGCCCTTTGCCTCCTTTCTCTGCCACCGCCTCCTTCTCCTCCCGCCGCCGCCGCTCGCCCTCCTCCTCCTCCTCTGCCCTCCCTCCTCCTCCCCTCACCCTCCACCACCACCACCACCACCAGCAGGAACCCCATTTGGCCCGCTTGCCCCTCCTCGCCTCCTCCCGGCCCCAAACCCCCTGCCCTGGGGGCCGGGCGCGCGGGGGGCCAGCGGGGAGGAGGGGGCCCCCTCGGTCGGAAGAGCAGGTGGGTGCCCCTCCTCCTCCTCCCCCCTCGGGGCGCGCGCCCTTTGGCCCGTCCCTGCCGCCGAGCTCCAGGGCGGAGCCCCCCGCTGCCATTGCCGCCGGACTGCACCTGTGTTGGGGCGGGCGGGGGGCGTTGCGGGCCGGCCCGAATGTTTTCCCCGCCGCCGCTGCGCCTGTGTTGGGGCGGGCGGGGGGGCGTTGCGGGCCGGCCCGAATGTTTTCCCCGCCGCCGCTGCGCCTGTGTTGGGGCGGGCGGGGGGCGTTGCGGGCTGGCCCGAATGTTTTCCCCGCCGCCGCTGCGCCTGTGTTGGGGCGGGCGGGGGGGCGTTGCGGGCCGGCCCGGATGTTTTCCCCGCCCCCCCGCAATCGCCCCCACCGCCCCCCCGCCGCCATCCCCCCGCAATCGTCCCCGCCCCGCCGCCGCCACCGCGACCCCATGTCGCCCCGCCGCCGCCCGCAATCCCCCAATCACCCCGTCCCGGGAGCCGCTGCCGCCGCCTTGCTGCCCCCGTCACACCGCCTCGCGGGCCGTCCCGAGCGCCGCCGCCGCAACCCCGTAATTGCCCCGCCGCCGCCGCGCGACCCCCGCCACCGCCGCCGCCGCAATCCCCCAATCGCCCCATCCGCTGCCGCTCGACCCCCATGCAATCGCCCCACCCCGCAAGAAAGAAAGAAAGAAAGAAAGAAAGAAAGAAAGAAAGAAAGAAAGGAGGGAGGGAGGGAGGAAGGGAGGAGAAAGAAAGAATGTAGGGAGGGGGTAAAGAAAAGGGAAAGAAAGAAAGAAGGGAGTGAGGGAGGGAGAAAGAAAGAAAGAAAGAAAGAAAGAAAGAAAGAAGGGAAGGAAGGGAGGAGGAAGAAAGAAAGAAAGAAAGAAAGGGGGAGAAGGAGGAAGGGAGAGAGCGAGAGAAAGAAAAAGAGGAAGGAAGGAAGGAAGAAAGGAAGAAGGGAGGGAGAAAGAATGAAAGAAAGAAAGAAGGAAAGAAAGAAAGAGAAAGAAAGGGGAAGGAGGAAGGGAGAGAGAGAAATAAAAAGAAAGAAAGGAAGGAAGAAAGGAAGGAGGGAGGGAGAAAGAAAGAAAGAAAGAAAGAAAGAAAGGGGAAGGGAGGAAGAAAGAATGAAAGAAAGGGGGAGAAAGAGGAAGGGAGAGAGAGAGAAAGAAAAAGAAAGGAAGGAAGGAGGGAGGGAGAAAGAAAGAAAGAAAGAAAGAAAGGAGGGAGGGAGGGAGGAGAAAGAAAGAATGTAGGGAGGGGATAAAGAAAAGGGAAAGAAAGAAAGAAGGGAGTGAGGGAGGGAGAAAGAAAGAAAGAAAGAAAGAAAGAAAGAAAGAAAGAAAGAAAGAAAGAAAGAAAGAAGGGAAGGAGGAAGGGAGGAAGAAAGAAAGAAAGAAAGAAAGAAAGAAAGGGGGAGAAGGAGGAAGGGAGAGAGCGAGAGAAAGAAAAAGAAAGGAAGGAAGAAAGAAAGGAGGGAGGGAGAAAGAAAGAAAGAAAGAAAGAAAGAAAGAGAAAGAAAGGGGAAGGAGGAAGGGAGGAAGAAAGAAAGAAAGGAGGAGGAGGAGGAAGGGAGAGAGAGAAAGAAAAAGAAAGAAAGGAAGGAAGGAGGGAGGGAGAAAGAAAGAAAGAAAGAAAGAAAGGGGAAGGAGGAAGGGAGGAAGAAAGAATGAAAGAAAGGGGGAGAAAGAGGAAGGGAGAGAGAGAGAAAGAAAAAAAAAGAAAGGAAGGAAGGAGGGAGGGAGAAAGAAAGAAAGAAAGAAAGCCGCCCACCGGGTCCTCGCCACTGTGGGGCAGCCCCACACGAGGAGGAGGAGGGGGAGGGGCACGCGGCAGCCCCCTCGGCCCCCCACCCGCCGCCTCCCCCGGGCTCTTCGCTGCCGCCGCCGCTGCCCCGCACTTCCCCGGTGTCTCCGCTGGCGCCCGAAGGCAGCGCCTGCTCCTCCTCCTCCTCTGCGGGAAGGATCCGGCCCCGTCAGCGGCGGCGGTCCCCGAGCAAAGCCGGGCCTCCCCGGAAAGGAAGAGTCCCAACTGGCCGGTTTGCAAAGGTGAGAGGGAGGGGGTGGTGTGGTGCGGTCGTGCGTGTGTGCGTCTCTCTCTCTCTCTCTCTCCCCCGGCCCGACCCCGCATTCGCATTCCTTTATCTCCCCCCCTTCCCCACCCCCCACCCCCGGGCCACGGAAAAATTATCAAAAATTTACCGGTCCGCAGGGATAAAAAGGTTGGGGAGCACTGCTGCATTGGATTTAGGCCAGGGACAGGCTGCCAAAAACACATTTTAATAGTCCTTCTGCAGATCATTTTGAAGCTGCTCATAACTAAAGCACAGAGGTGAGAGGAACGGATGTTCTTCCCAAGCTTTTCAAATAGAGTGGACCTTTGTATAACAAACGGTTTGTATAACATAAAATCTGTACAACATAAAAAATTCTGGAGATAGGAGAAATTTGCTTAACAGAATCGCCTATGGGGTGAATCTGTACAACATAAAAATGGTCACCATTAGGAATTACTCTGTTTTTAGTGCATTCCTATGGGAAATGTGTATAAAGGAAAATTTGCTTAACATAATTTCATTTGGAACGAATTAATTCCTTTATACCAGGTACCACTGTAGATTTGAAGTAGCACCTTTGGCAGCCTAAGAGGAGAATAATACATTTGAAAAAACTCACACATCTGAAACAAACATGAGTTCAATTTGCAAAGAAAGCACTGATCAGTTACCCCCTTTTAGAGCCTTAAAAAAATCTGATGTGCTTATCTCCTTCCAATGAACTGAAAATCCTTTTAGAATGTTTAGCAGGATTGACCAGTTTGTACCCAGATACTTCAAATTTTAAAAATGTATTTTCTTGCCTCAATGGACCAGAAATTGTCTGCCCTATGGACCTTGATACAGAATGTTATAGCATGGCTTTGCAAGGACAAACAACTCATTACTTTTCAATCTTGTGTCTTTCAGGCTGAAACAACTAAGCACCTTTAATCGTGCTTGGTAAAACAAAGTAGTGTTTTTGACATGGGGAAAGTTCGGAAAAAAGTAGACATAACTGAGAACCTAGAGGAAATAGGTTTGCTATACTTAGTAATGGTGAGAGATCAAGAAAAGGTGAACAACTATAAAGAATCACACCAGTTAAATACACAACAATAATTTTGTCTTGAAATCTGTTCTCAGACTGCAGTTAATTGCTTCAGACTGCAGAAGGGGAATCATATTTCAGAGCAACTCTCCCAAGTGAAAATCTACTTGTGCATTAAAAATAATAATACACTTAAAATAGCAAGGAAAGGACTACACTATGTGCCATGAGGTTTTCTTAAACAAGCAGAAAAATGTCAATGCATTTCCTTATCTGAAGGAATCCAGTCCAGAGATGATTCCCAGGAGAAAAGAAAGAGGTATGTTCCTAACTTGGATTTGGAATTCCACATACTTCTAGGCCAGCTGTGGCTTTGGAGAGGGCAACCGAAGGGGAAAGAGCTAAGAATTTAAAAGGTATAATTATCTCTAAGACTTGATATCCTGCAGTGGCTTGGAAGAGACAAGACATTTTACTGCAATTATGTTTCAGACTCTTCTGGTTCTTTGTAGGATGAGGTGGATGACCTAGACATAACATTTAGTCACCCTGCAATTTCCACTGGAAATGTTGTGTTCAAAAAGTTGCTATGAGAGTGAATAGAGACAAAATGACCCTGTCATTATGGCCCCTTTTTGTCACCAAAAATAGGCTCAATATTTTCCAGGATAGTATGCATTAAACAGAGAAAATCTGGCACAGGTCTTAAGCACGGTGGTCATCTTTCTCACTGGAACTTTGTGATGAACTAATTGCATAAGTTATTGACGAAGCCCACAATCTGAGCTTCATTATGCACATAGAACAAGATGAACAATTCCTGCTGTCCTCTGAATCTTTCTTGAGAGTTTCTCCACAATTCGGAAGCCAAGAAATATTTAAGAACTGATGCAAGGGACTTTTCTCTGAGCTAATATTTGCTTACTGATCATAAAGTTTTCTAATCTAAATAAAGAATCAAAAATTTGCAACCTAATATTTCAGATGGCAATGAACCCAACATGAAGCAAAATGCAGTACCTGTGGAGATTATCAGTCATCCAGGTGATCTTATCCGAGAGGTGAGTCATGGCAACTGACTTGATTCAACCCCAGACAATCCCTAGAGCACGACTGAATACTGTGATCAACTTCCATCTAAAATGAGTTCTCTGAGCAGGGCTGCCTACCATAAATCTCAGTCATACAGAGCCAGGTTTTATCAGGCAAAGACCTGACCTTGAATGTGAACTAAGTACAGTGGTACCTCTTCAGACGGATGCCCTATAAGACAAAAAAACCCCCGTAAGACGAATGACATTTCCAGGAATAGGCAAAACTCATAAGATGAATTTTGCCTATGGGATGCCTCGCAAGATGAAATCAATGCATTCCTATGGGAAACCGTGTTAAACCACGTTTCATAGGACAATTTTTGGTAAAACGAATTGGCCCGTAGAATGAATTAAATTTGTCTTAAGAGGCACCACTGCATGAGCAACCAGACATATGTAAAGTGGTAGCATTATCATACTTTTTAAAAATAACCCCCTCATCCATGTACTGAACAATGCATTTCAGAAGATGTTTCACCAAGGAGCTGTTTTTAATGAAAAGACTTAAATGAAAAGGATAATAACCAGACAATTTCCTTATCCACCAAATTTGCCCCTCTCTCTCTCTCATTCCCTCTCTAAATGGCATTAATGGCCTAAATCCTGTTGCATAATTTTGCACCATGTCGGGGAAATTATGTCATTGCAGGGGTAGATTGGCACACATTAAGAGCACCCCCTCCATCATTTCTCATGGCATGGAAAATAACTGCCTGAGGAACTTCAACAGGGACTGTAATGAGCAATAATCTTCCTATGTGGGAACATCATTTCCTCTAGGCTGGCATAATTTACACAACTGGATTTTGACCAATATTTTAGGAGATATTTTAATAATTTCAGAGTTAGTGCAAACCAAATGTTTTTTTTTTGACTATCAGAAGAGAGTATATAATGAAAGCATTATTTAGGATTTTGTTGCAGAGGAATGAGAATCTTGTCTGGCTGGGCAAGACAATGTTTAAGGCTATATTCTACTTGCACAGCTGTCTAAAACAGAATTGTCATTGAGATGGTTTAAGTGCATTTTCTTTGTATACTAGACTAGTTTGGTTTCTTACAACAAAAATTCCACACATAGGTTTTGCTTGTGATTTTGCCAGAATTTATTCCTTTATTGTAGATTTATTTTGGCTTATGCCCTTATCTGGATCATGACATCTAACATATACACACTTTTGAAGGATGATGTTGCTCCTGGTTGCTTACCTATTTTCTGAAAAACACACAGCAGGCTTAGCAGACCTTTCTAGTCAATTGCCAGAATGGAAACTGGATCTGCTTGCTCTCACTCTGCATGTTTAAGGTCTAGACTGGAGGACTGCAAGCCATTTGATTCAGCAGGCCGACTAATCAAAGATCTAAATTTACAAATCTACTGTGATTTCTCATAAGCAAGTAGGGGCACTCTTCTAAAGGAATCATGCCTCACAGATGCTATTGGCGCTAATAACTTTGTGTTTATATCTCTCCTTGTGTGGTTACATTGACACAATGTTATCAATTGTTAGTTCCCATCCCTCATAACTTTTAGATGGTCTACCATAAATGATTACATGGAATTTATACTCTTTTCTTAACTGCTTATATTCTCTTTTAGCTTCAATGCTGCCTTCTAATGCTGTAAAATCCTCCTCAATTCCCTGTTCTTAAACTTGAATACGTCTTAATTGTACTGGACTATATATTGTCCCTCACTACTGTAAGCCGCCCTAGGTTCTTTCTCAAAGAGAAAGGTGGGGTAAAAATGCTCAAAAATAAAATAAAATAAATAAATAAATAAATAACCTTAAAATTGTTAACTATGTTTCCTCTTAAACCACAGTCTGGAACCCATCCAAAGTGTTGACTGAGATTTGTATTAAAGAAAGGCTAATGCATCCTCCTTATCGCCACCTTAAGAGGATAAGCAGAATTCACCTCCGAAACGGGAAGAGAACATGTACGAACAGGAAATGCATCCCCAAAGCTGGCTACCACTTTATGTTACTAAAGAATTATGCCTGCATCTGCTCACCCAGGATGTTAACTGTCACAGATCTCCTTTGGGCTCCCCCCCACCCTGAAGTGTTAGACACCTGCTGTTTTGGTCAGCTTTCTGCTGCCATGCTTTAACCAAAAATATTTTTAATTGCCAAAATTATGCTTCATCCCCACCTGTAGAGATAACTTTAAATAAATAAAGATGGCCAGTGGGTAACTAGCTAAACTCACAGTAGTTGTTTTAAAGTAAAAATTTAAGTTAGAATATACTGTATCTTTAAATAAAATTCATTGAAAAATTTCTAATTGGGTACTGATGTGACAGAGTACCCACATCACTGAATTATATCTCTTCACAATACTGGGTTGACAGCAGATCTGTTTCACGTTCATAATAGATTAAAACTCATGTAAAACCTGTCAACGTACCTGAAGCTGCATATCAGCCGCAGCACACACCTTTTTAGATTCACAGAGTCTTGACACCATGTTTTTGGGAAGTGGCTTGCATTAAAAGAGAGAGAGAGAGAAAGAGAGAAAGTTGGAAACATTTCAGACACTTTTACATGTAACTTTTAACACAACAGATATCCAGTGTGGCACAGCGGCTAGAATGGTGGACTAGGACTCAGGAGAACATAAGAACATAAGAAGAGCCATGCTGGATCAGGCCAGAGGCCCATCTAGTCCAGCTTCCTGTATCTCACAGTGGCCCCACCAGATGCGTCTGGGAGCGCACAAGACGAGATCTCTGTCTCCTGATACCACTCCCCTGCATCTGGCTTGATTCAAATCCCCACTCAGCCACGGAAGCTTACTGGGTAATGTGGAACTAATAAAAACACTCCTTAAATGTGTCACTTAGCTTGCAAACCCTATTACGGTTGCTGTAAGTCAGTTCCGACTTGACAGCGCACAACAAACAAGCACTGTGCAAATGAGATGCAAGTCACAAGATAAATTGGATAAGAAAGTACCAGTAATGTGGGAGAACATACGGCAGATTTCAACTAGAATGTGAATCGCCTATGATCAACACTCTTTTCCTCCTGCAACACAGAATCCTCAGATATACTTGTCCCAGAAATCAGACTTACAAAATAAGTTAGAGTTACTTTTCCGGGACTGGTCAAAAAACAAAACACAACTAAATACAAGGTAGGGACATGAGGGAAATGACTGGTTCTTACAAGCACCTGCTTTTTACCACTTGGGAGAACAACACTCGCAAATACCAGTTATGCATATTTCTTAGTTGAAATCAGTTTGTAAAAATACACTTGGCTTCGCTTGCTCTTGCCATTCTCCTGCCTCAGAGAAAGCACAATTGAAAACAGAGACATAAACTACATGATATGCTGAAGATATTTCTTTAGAAGAGAAGCTGCCTTGAGTGATGAAAGATGTCTGTCTATCACACAGTGCGATTTTGCTGTTAACACATGTTGCATTTAGCCTGTTTTGTTCTTGATTTGTCACTGGAAGTTAAATGCAACTGTAATTTGAAGATCTGATTTGTCAATTATATATCTCTGAGGAAATTCCATTGCAGGACCCAACAGCCAGAGGTCTTCTTAAGACAAGCTGTGCCCAAGAGTGTTTGGCAGAGGAAAATCCTGCTTTCTGGCTCAAACAGTTTCTGGTACCACTTTCTGGTACTAAAAGTACTGAACTGATGGGACCTTTTGTCGGTATAGGAGAGAACAGTGGTGCCTCGAGTTACAAATGACTCGGTTTATGAAAACCTTGAGTTACAAAAGGAAATAATAGGAAATGGAGTCACGAAAAACTCGAGTTACAAAAGGAAATAACTGGAAATGGGGATGCCCCAGTTAGGATTTTTTTCCACCATAGGAAGTGCCGCTGGCTCATCCATTTCCAATGATAACTTTCTGTACGAAGCTCCGCCCTGTGCGTGCTTTGTGTAGCATTTCCAGAACCAGAGCATCCGTTTCCAATGATTTCCTTTCAAATTGGAAACCGATGTCCCGGTTCCGAAAATGCTACCCACTGCATGCACAGGGCAGTGCTTCGTATTGAAAGGCGGCCTCAACGTGGCTGTCAAGACCGGTTTTGACAGCTTGACAATCGGCTAGCTGTCAGAGCTGCAAGAAGCAGTTTTCGGTTGCCGGTTGATTGAGGGTTTGGGACAGAGTGGGGGTGCAGGTGCAGGGGACGGCCTGTCCAACTCGGCCAGATCACCCCCATCCTTGGGTTCCTCAATTATGTCAGGTGCAGGATCCCCTTTCCTGCTCTTTGACTGTGTTGCGGGGGAGGAACTGAGCCGCAGCCCCCCTCCTCCTGACTCTCCAGTGTGTGTGCGTGCATGTGTGTCGGTTGTGTTTTGTGTGCCCACTGCAACAGAAGGCTCTTTGGATTACCCCTCCTTTCCTGTGGTGGCAGACACACACACGCACACTCTCTCCTCCTCCACCTGACCGTGCAGAGTGTGTGTGTGTGTGTGTGTGTGTGTGTGTGTGTGTGTGTGTGTGAGAGAGAGAGAGAGAGAGAGAGAGAGAGAGAAAGAAAGAAAGAAAGAAAGAAAGAAAGAAAGAAAGAAAGAAAGAAAGAAAGAAAGAAAGAAAGAAAGAGAGGCTTTGGGGGCGCAAGGAAGAGAAGGAGCTTGGAAAGGGGCAAGCTTGGAAGAGAAAGGGGGCAAAAAGAAGAAGAGGGGAAAATGAAGGAAGGAGAAGTGGGAAAAAGCTGAGCAGGGTGCCTGCCCCAACCCAAGCAAAGGAGGGGAAAAGCTTCTCTCCTTTGGTGTGTTTTGGGAAAACCCCTCAATCAACCGGCAGCTGAAGGATGCTCCTCAACAGCCAGGTGATTTTTTGAGCTGTCAAAACCAGCTGGGTGTCAGGCTGGGAGGAGCAGCCTTCTGTTGCTTTTTGATGGCTCCCCCCTTTTTGGTGGTTGGGGCAGACTTTCAAAAACCCACCTTCCCCATAGACAGCAAAAGCCCTTCCCTGTCTTTGGAGGCAGAGGGTTTTTGACCCACCCCCATTGCTCCTTGCCACTGGGTGTATCAAAAATCCAAGGCCATCAAAGAGGGAGGAAAGTTGTTCTCGTTTATCCTGGTGTTGGGATAGCCGTCCCATAGGAATGCATTAAAAACCAATGTAGTCCATTATTTACTTTAAAAAACTTTTATGACCAATGGAATGGAGTAATTAGTTTTCAATGCATTACTATGGGAAACTGAATTTCGAGATACAAAATTTTTGATACAAAAATCCTCATAGGACAGATTAATTTTGTATCTCAAGGCACCCCTGTATACTAATGACCTTCTTACATATCTGTACAAAAACTCATGAATTGCACCAGGAAGATTATGATTATGAAGATTTGTGCTCTTGCCAAAAACCTAGGAACCTCTCAAGAAAGATTCCATCCATATATACACAGCTGCATTTTCATTTTGTGAGGCTTTATAATTTTATGCCATAGTAGGTGGGATAAGCTATAAGGTCAGGTATTTTATGACATCATTCTTAATAATATATGCAATGGCCACCTGCACAATGGGAATGACATAACTATTAGTGGTAGATTAATGGTAAAGGTTCCCCCCGCACATGCGTGCTAGTCGTGTCCGACTCTAAGGATGGTGCTCATATCTATATTCAAGCCAAAGAGCCAGTGTTGTGCACGTCCATGGCCACATGGCTGGCATGGCTGCAAGGAAACAGTTTTACTTTCCCGCTTTTTACGGTGTTACCTATTTATCTACTTGCATTTTTACATGCTTTTGAACTGCTAGGTTGGCAGGAGGTGGGGTTATCAGCGGGAGCTCACTCTGTTGCGTGGCACCCGGGATTCGAACCACCAAGCTGCTGAGTTTAGAGCCAACAGTTTCCAGAGCCTTAGTCCACTGAGCCACCATGCCCCACGCTACTGGTAGATTATTACGGATTAACGGCCTAGTTCTTTGAATATGGTGTGCATGCAGCTCATACACAATGAGACAAAGTCATGTGGAACCTGAAATCGAGAAATGAAGCCTTTAATCAGATGCAATCTACCACTGATAATAACATCCATCCTGTGGTGCAAGTAGAACCCACTAACTTGACTTTGACCACTGTTAATGTCAAGGAAGCCAAAGAATAATATGCACCGAATACCCTCTCTGTACTTCATTTATGTATTACAGCTAAGAAGGCACAGTTCTATGGACCCAGGGAGTCTAACTCTGGAAACAGCATTTTTTTCATCTAGCTTCTCCTCCTTTCCATAATGTGTCCTGATAGGAAATCACTGTCATTTCTTGGCTGCTAGTGAAGTTTACCTACAAGGTTATTTTTAATATTATTATATATTCTGGAGGAGAGAAAGAGAAATGAACATGGACTGCTCTTTTCAGTAGCAGACTTGTGATTCTTACAATGTAATGTTCTACCCCGTGTTGGCAGAACCACCGGCTCTATATGTTTAAAAGCTTCTTGTTCTTCTAAAATAGAACACAGATGTCTAGTATTTACCAAGAACTCTTCAGTCATTCCAGGAACTTTACAACTAAAGTATGCAAAAACTGTTCTACTCAGATCAACAAAATCAGATACAGTACAGAAACATGTGCAGGTTTTGCATCAATTATGACAGCTAGAAAAGCTACAGTGCAGTTAATAAGACACAAGTGACTATATAAAAGTTATTGAAAGTACAGTAAAATGTTACCGACTAACTAGTTGGAATCTGGAAGTAAAAAATTGATAAGAAAAAGTTCTAAACTGAAAGTCCCCTTCACATAGTAGTTAAGTAAATAGTAGTAGCTAAGCAAGATCTGTAATTTTCCAGTCCAGAAAATAGCAGTATAATTTTGAACACTGACAAATCTTTACCATGCCAAGTTGTAATCTTCAACAGCATAATTCAATCTACAAACTTCCACACACTGTTGTAAAATGCCTATTTTAGAGACCCAGCCCCCAGATACAGGCCCTCTGATTATAAAAATGTTCTGACAAGGAAAAACCCATCCCCAGAAACTGTAAATAATATAAACATGAAACATAGACAGAAATACTAGACCACACACAGTCCTAACAGCATGAACAAAAGAGATAAAAGGGAGACAGGTGGAAAGGCTCTTCTTTTACCTCTTCTAATGAAAGAAATTTAGTTAAAAACATAACCACTTTCTAAAGCTGGTAATGATTATTTTGCCAGCTTATCCCATATTCCTCTGAGCTCCACAGCTGTATCTCATAATGGTATACTTTGCTTAACAGGGGAGGACAAGGCACTGCATCCTTATGTCCTGGCCAGTAATTTAACTCACACGGACATAAAACAAATATGTACAAGATAAGCTGGAACACTTGTGACAAAGTGAATGATATTATGGAGTTGATGTTACTTTCTCATTTTTGAGGCTGTAGGATTTTATGTCATAGAATGTGCGATGAGCTATAATAAGGTCAAGTTACTAGGATGTCGTTCTTAATAATCTCTCACCACCTTCAATTCATCTCCTTCGCCTCACACCCATTTCATGGCAATTCTAGTCCCTATATGAAATGCATATTTTGGGGTAAATATTGAAAGATTTGGACTGTGAGATCCCATCAATTTATTATTTTCATATGACACAAAACACACAATATTTGTCCTTAGACAAATCTACACTTTCTGATGATAAAAAGGGCATGGAGCTTTTCACTTTAAGAGACTTTCTAATAAGTCTGGCTAATACCCGAACCATGGTGTAAAAAATCTTTAACATGTCAGCATCGCCACTCTCAATATTAAAGTTTCATACTGTAATTTTTCTTTGGTTATTATTTTTGCCAAATATTTTTTCCTTTGGTTATTATTTTGCAAATGAGTTTGAGACCAGACTTGTATTCATTTTGATATTAATTGCTTTCAGTAACTGAACATTGTTGCTATGATTTAGAGCTTTCATTGTGTCAGCTTTACTGAAAATCTGTGCAAAAATATAAATCCTTAAGGATGCTTGGTTTCAGAACAAAAAATTGAAGCTAAATATTAAACTTGAAAAATTGCTTGGAAATTACATAGCAAAAGATCCTACTTTGTCCTATCTAAAAAGCACATTGTTCATTATAGCATGATTGTTCTGCAGTGGCCCATCAGATCTCTGCTGAAATTTTAGGACAGTCTGAAATCAGACTCCCTTCATTGTTCCCCGGTTTTGGTAATTCAAAATTATACAGCCTCTAAACAGCTCCAAACAGCCCCCCTGGAAGCTGTTGGGATCCTGTTTGGCTAAAAAATTAACTGGCATGAACTGCCAAACCCCTAATCAACTATCTTTATAAAACCTGAACATTCTGAATTCCCAGTAGTCTTTGTAGGATTTGTATGCTCACTTTATTTGAAAATAATGCATTGTATTTAGGAAGCATGATAGTTATTCATTCTAAAGGTTCAGATAGTGAGGGTATTTATTTTTATTTGTATCAAATTTCTAGATATCTTTACCTGCCCCGTTTTATAGTGTCTTGCAAATTGGTTCACCACTCGATAGTCATTTGCAAAATATTCCATCAGGATAGAGGGAACTTCAGCAAAGTCAGTAGAACATCTTGTCCCTGTAGCACACAAAATATTAACAAGCCTGTAGACATAATGTTTACATGAACTCCTCTGTCTTCCCTAAAGCTCCTCATCACTTTCCATTTGCACTTCTGATGAACTGTGATAAATCTTTCATTAGGTAAATATTTTATTTCTGTAACATTGTACATATTGGCAGACCAGCTAAATTATAATCTTACAAATTTCACTACAAATCACAAAGTAAAACACAATATTTGAACAGTTGGGTGAGGCACCCTATAAAATTGAGGATCACACCCTTTATAAACCTAAACCAGGCTACAGCCAATTTGATCCTACATTAAACATCAACTCTTTAATTGCCTTAGTTCTATAGCTAGTTACAATAAAACAGTCAAAACGTACTTGAGAATTTAATCCCATTTATAAATATTATTCTCCCCCTCTATCTGATGATCTCACTTAATTTGCTTTTCTTCCCCCCATCAAAAATGCCAGTCATTTGGATAGGGACTTTTTTTTGGGGGGGCTATTTCAAGACATGGGATGAATTAAATTCTTCTTGTTGAAAACTCTTCCTCAAATTCAGTGCCTTCTCTTCCTTTGTGCCTCATTCATTTTTGAGAGTACAGAAATGTTGGAGGGTAACTGTCCATCGGAATTGGCAATTCTGAACTGGACGGACCAATGGTCAATTCTGTATGCAATAGCATCCTATGCGTCAGTCACCAGATTACGGAAGGAAGAGATAATGTATGATTTACTGTATATACTCAAATATAAGCCTACATTTTCAGCCCTAATTTTGGGCTGAAAAAAGGGGCCCTCAACTTATATGCGGGTCAATGCTTTTAGCCACTGAGGCAAGTGTTTGGGTTTGTTGCTAAAAGTCATTTTAAACATTGTGTGCCGCTTCTCATGACCCCCCTCTGCATCACAGGGGAGTCTAGGGTGGGAAATGCAGCAGGGCCTGACAAGAGCTTAGGTCAGTGGCTAAAAGTCATTTTAAACATCACACACCACTTCCCCAGCTCACAAAGGAGGAGCTGCCAGGCCCTGCTGCATTTCCCACCCTAGACTTACACTCGAGTCAATACGTTTCCCCACTTTTGGGGGGTTAAATTAGGGGCCTCGACTTATACTCGGGTCGACTTATACTTGAGTATATACGGTATATTGTTCACTTGCATCCTTACAACACAGTCATTTTTAACTGCCATTGGGCATGCTTTTAGTGCAAAGTAAAAAGCAAAACATGCAGCTAAGATAACGCCCCATAGTGCTTAAAGCACTCTCTGGGCGGTTTACAATTTTTATTATGCTGGCAACGCATTGCAGCCTCCCGCCCTACACAGCAAGGTAAGTACTCATTCTACAGACCTCAGAAGGATAGAAGGCAAAGTCAACCATGAACTGGCCACCTGAGATTAAACTCCAGGTTGTGAGTACAGTTTTGGCTGCAGCACAGCGGTGAGTTTTCCAAGAGACATGTGAGTTAGGAGATAAACTCTCAGACATATCAAAGTTCCAACATAATCCCCAACCACTTACAGGCCATAAGAATTGGAGTAAATTTGAAGATCCTCTTTAAAAATAATAATGCTACCAGGATTTAATGCTACCAGGATTTCCATAATTAATATAGACAATACTGTGATGGAGGTTAAACCTGCTCACTATTCTATCTATTGAGAACTATGTCTGTTCCTGCACTGTCTCACACTGGTTCTGGTTCTCACTCAGGCTAAAGCATTGCGGGCTGTTTGAAATTGGATTAAATGTTTCCGCTTGTGGGTTTTGATAACAGAACAGAATTAGGTGAGCCAACCAAGACTGAATTTAGATGAGATGGTAATCTTGTTGATCCACTGAATCCCTAGCTGGAAGATTACTGTGTGCTAGATATGGTTGAGCTAACCCTAAACAGTCAGAAGGATTGTACTCAAGAAGTGATGATTGATTGTTCTCTGTTTCTGGATTTCATCTGCTGTTGGATATTCAGACAGAAGAGATGACACGTAAATTTGCATAATTATAAACACCGCACACCAGTTGCGGCCATTCCTGAATCAGTCTGATCTATGACTTAGTAAAATAAATACTATTCAGAAAGAAAGAAAGAAAGAAAGAAAGAAAGAAAGAAAGAAAGAAAGAAAGAAAGAAAGAAAGAAACCTCATGAGATAACCAGCTGTGACCATTTCTGAGTTAGTCTAATCCAGGGGTCCTCAACGTTTTCAAACAGCGGGCCGATCCACCATCACCCCGACACCACTGGGGCTGGACCACAATCCATGGAAAAAAGGGGGGCAGGCGGGGGGAGCGGGGCATCTTGCCATGGCCCTCCCACTTTGAATTGCCCCACTAGCCAACGTGCCAATCATCTGGGTGGTAGGTGGAGGGAGTGGGGGAAGTGACATAGCCCACCGCTTTGAACTGCCTCAGCAATAGAAGCAGCTGCGGTGGCTTGCTTGCTCTTGAAGCAGGGGGTAGGTGGGGGGTCTGCAATTGGTCCCGGGGGCCGGATTTAGGACCCTGTGGGGCTGCATCTGCCCCCGGGTCTTAGGTTGAGGACCCGTGGTCTTAATCTATGACTTAGTAAGATAAATAGTATTCATAAATAAATAAAGAATACACTGCATGAGAAAACCAGCTGTGACCATTCTCAAATCAGTCTGATCTCAGTAAGATAAATGCTATTCATCAAGAAATAAAGAAATAATATATAACTTTGAACAATCAGCTACATCATTTAGAACCCAGCAAGCAACAAATAAGTGTGATAAATTACTTTCAACTGCCTTAAGATGAAACTAAGATGTCTACCTGCACTGAAATTGGGTGTGCAACATACAAAATATAGGAGACCACATTGATTAGTTACCTGTGACATGTTGGTATCGAGTTCTTCCCAACATAGAATGCATAGCATGTCCCATTTCATGGAAGAGATTCTCCATCATTCCAGGCGTCAACAATGTGGGTAAACCACTGGAATGAGGCAAACTTAACATAAGGACTACAACAGGAAGCTGGTATTCTCCATTTTCTTTCAGTCTGCCTCCACGTATCGTAAAGTGACAATCCTAGTATTTTTGCAAAAGGTCAGAAAAAAAAATCTCATTTTAATATCATTTTATGAAACCAGCCACTTCAAATAGTCATAGAGTCTGTGTGCAGTTGAACTACCTGAAATCAAACTGTTGTACTGTGCTAAAACTATGAAGTTTATATGTTTGGTTAAGTTAAGTGAGACCTTCATTTTAATATAACTATTTTGCATTCTACAGTGGAACCTTGACTTACGTCATTAATCTGTTCCGGAGGTCTCGACTTAAGTCAAACATGACTTAAATCAAACAAACTTTCCCCATAGAAGGTAATGGGAAAGTGGATTAATCCGTTCCAGACTATGAAAAAGACCCCCGAAAACAGCAATTTAACCCAAACTTGACTGTCTCCCCCCAAAAAACACACATACACACACACTTTCCTTGCCAAGTGGGCCGGGGGTGGTGAGGGGGGCTCCTCTCTGCAGCCCAGTTTCCCTTCTGAGGGGAAAGAGGCGCCTTCCCTGCCCGGACATGGCCCTTTTTGGGGAGAGGAACCAAGCAGGCTCCTGGCCTCGCCACTGGAAGGGGCCCTCCTGGGTTCTCCTGCTGGCATCCTGCTCCTGATGCCAGCCCCTGGGGAGGTGTCTTTTCACACATGCGGGGGAGGGGGTACCTTTAGATGCCTGGGATCCAGGAGGTCAATCAAGGGATGCTACTGAGAAGTGTCTGTTGAGAAACCCCAAGCTCCAGGCCGGGCAGGGGGTGCCCGGAGGGCCGTTGGGTCACCAAAGCTCCTACGATGGTGCCCGGCCAGCTCAAAGCGGGAGCCCCCAGATGTGAGGGACTGGGTGGCAGAAGGAAGAAGGGGCATTGCGAGGAGCTGCCCGGCCAGCCAAGAGCGACTGACCACTGCCTGGTCAGGATAAGGGGGCCTGGCGACCCCTGGAAGGCCAGCCGAGGCGGGTGGGGGTGGGGGGAGAAAGCCCTGCTCGCTCCCCGTGGAGCGCGGCCAGGAAGGAACAGGACGGGGGCAGAGGAGGAGGTCTCCATCTCGAGAGCCACAGGGATCACCAGGCATTAATGCTGCCGCTGCTGACTCCTGCCAGGGAGTTTTCTCCCGTCGGACCCCGAGAGTGTGGGTGATTTGGTCGTGGCCCCTGAGCTGGTGGGCATGGCATCATGACGTAAGAGGCTTCCCTCGCCCCCTTCGCCAGAGTGGTCGGCCAAGCCAGCGGCCCCAGCCAGGAAGGGCAGCCTCCCCTCCCTGAACCCCCAGGTGCACGGGTCCCGAGAGAAGGCAGGGCTCTTTCCCCCACCTTCAGCACCCCCTCTGGCCAGGTAGGCCCCCCTGCCCTCACCCCACACCCTCCCGCATTTGAGGGGGGGTTTCCTCGTCCCTCCCCCTTCATCCACGGGCTTGCAAGCGGTTATCCACTGCCCCTCCCACGCACACACACACACACTCACACACACACACACCTGAGGCCAACCAGCGGGGGGGGGGAGGCAGCTGGATCCTGGCCCTTCTGCCCTGCCCCCCCCACTGCTCACCTGTTTCTCTGCCTGCTGCTGGCTGAGGAAGAGCTCCGGGTGCTCGGAGCTGGCCTCGCCAAAGCCGCCGCCGCCAGAGGAAGGAACAACGGCCTGGCCCTTCTTCCTTCCTCTGGCGGCAGCTCCCAGCGAGGCCAGCCCCAAGCACCCGGAGCTGTTCCACGGCCCCGCCAAAGCCGCCGCCGCCGGATGAAGGAAGAAGACCCAGCTCCGGCGGCGGCAGCGGCGGCTCCCGGCGAGGCCAGCCCCAAGCTCCCAGCCCTTCTTCCTCTCCTCCGCTTCGGCGAGGCTGTGGAACAGCAGAGAGGCAGCAGCAGTTTGGAGGCAGCAGCCGGGATGCTGGGTCCTAGCTGCCGCCCAATTCTGGGGCCTTGCGCTGGGGCTCCAAGACGTAACTCGGAGCCCGCGGCGCAAGTCAAACAGACCCCTAGTGGACGTAAGTCAAATATGACGTAAGTCAAGAGGGACGTAAGTCAAGGTTCCACTGTATTTGCAAATTTGATTTTTTTTTTAACACGTCAGCCCTGTAGAACACCAAGATACTGAGATGATAGTCCACATATTTAACTCCTTAACTCTACCTTTAAAATTCAAATTTCAGCTCTCTTCTTGTAGACCTTTTAATGCAGAAGGGGAAGTAAATGTAAAACACAATGCAGTGTAGTACTTGAGCAATTGCATACTCTCCTTGTTGCTTGCTGCATCTCACTTGGGGACAGGGGCTGACTGGAGAAGATTTTAATAGATGGTTGTGGGGTGTGCAGAATGGTGGAGAAGATGGGAAAGTACCCTTCATAGAGGTGCCTCTTTTCACAGACTTCATGATCTAACACTAAAAACTGAAGCCACTGAGACATACTTTGGATCAATGTGACTAGGGAGTACACAGGTGGATACAGGAACATAATTTTCTGTGCATGTTGGGAGCCCAATTCTGTCACAAGGATGAATCTGAGCTTGATCCCCTTGCAAACTGTCAGAAAAAAGCAAAGCTTCCCAAGTTGTATCCTGACATCTTACAGAAAGTATGGGACCACAGTCTCATGAAAATGGTAGTGTTCAGTAATGATAAACAATAAACAAAATTAAGACACAAGCAGGTTTTGTAGAGAAAAATATTCAAAATTTTATGCATCCTGATATTAGCCGGAAGAGCTGCCTATTTCTAAAAGGGCTGTAACAAATTGTGGAATGATATCACTACAAAGTTGCTTCAGTATTTTTCAAAGGATGCTCTGGATAATTATGAAATGTGTTAGCTTTAGTAGAAGCAGGCATTTCCTCAGTTTTCTGGTATTTCTTTCTCTTATGTTCTCTTTTATTTATACAATGCTCTCATTACAGTAGGCATGACTGGCATCACCACGGAATTATTTATGGTTTTGTTTAGTGTTTCAAAATATGTATGCTTCTCAATTTACTAGCCACAGAAAGGGAACATTATCCTCTGCTAGTCGATTATACTGCTTCAAAGGCAGTTGTGCAAAAACCTGCTGTGCAAGCCTTACATTACCCTGAAAATGCAATACCACTAGGGGAGCTGGCCTCGCACTACCACAACTGTTCATATGGATTGATTTTTTTCAGTATTTCAGAATAGGGAACTCGGTGCTTATCTACTTAAAAGTGCCTTATCAGGATCCCACCAGCAATCAAATTTCTGCCGTGTTTGTAACAGAACTACACAAAATAGTTTTATTTTGCAAATCCTACCTGACTGCACCCAATTCAATCCACCTCCATCCCAGTGGCTACACATTAATGCCGTCTTCTCAACAAATGCATGGGCTTTGATATTAGCTAGATTATGGCTATGTGAAATATTTTGCTGGGTTGTTTCCAGGACAACTGTCACTATGTGCCAACCATATTTCATTGGTTCTCTTGGCATCCTGGGTGTCTGATTTGGCACAGAAAGCATTTACAAATATTTATTTTTTAAATCTGCAGAAATACAAAAACAGCGGGGTAGTTATTCAACAGACTGCATCCCTGTGATGCCTAAACCTTTGCTTCTTAAATAAGTGATCTTTACAAAAATACAACTGCCTCAGAAATGATTTCTAGATTTTTACCACCCCTAGTGTATTCAAAGAATTATTGCTCAATCAAAATTTACATGAAGTGCCTTTGGATTGTATAAATACATGATTTCTCCAAGTAGTTATTATTTTGAAGAAGAAAAAAGGAAGAAAGAAGATCATAGTTTCTTTAGCATTACGAAATCAGAGCTATTACCTGGTGAGGTTTGCCTGGCCTATGAAAGAAATCACAGTAGATATAGCCCAATAATCCTTCTTGTTCATGGACTACAGCCTAGAGATAAATTGTGAAAATTGCGTGAACAATCAAGAAGAACCTAGAATGTGATGGCAATGATTTTTTTAAAAAAACCTAAAAATGTGACATTTTTGTTCAATAGGCAAACTGAAAACATCTAGCTAGCTTTCCATCTATGCACACCGAAGTACCTGTACAAATCTTTCCTATTAATCTTGAGAGCGTTTTTAAAAATCTTCCAACTTTTTAGAACTCAAACTTTCCAACACTGCAATTCTTTAGACTACAGAGTCTACTCCCTAGACTACAGAGCTGCATCCTAAACTATTCAAGCATTATTTGCAAGATCACTAAAAGTTTCAGAAACCAGTTTCTTTTCTTTAGCCAATTAGATGACTCATAATATCACCACCTTTCAAGCAAGGCTTAACACGCTAAATTCAAAATCTGTATCACAATTAAATACAGTGGGAATAGATCTATCATGAAACAGTTACAAAAGATGAAGCAGAAAGATTAGCTAATTCACTTTACAGATATTGGACGAATGACAGCTTCTCCCAGCGCTTGGTCTTTATATTATAACTGTATAGATATGTAAAATGACTCCATAGAATGACTCCATAGAGATTCATACAAAAGCCAAGAAAGGCAAAATCTAAGTGCACTTCAGTTTTCAATAGCATTTTATTTACAATTCAATGCTGGTATTAATCTGTATTATATTTCTCTACTGCTAACATGTTGATTTGGGTCTTCTATAGACTGGATACACCTTTTAAAATAAACAAAATGGACAGTTCATTTTTGTAACACTAGAAATGCCACACAACCAGTGAAAGTCCCATGATCTTTTACGTCTGTTTCATCCCCCCGAGTTTGAGGGGAACTGAAGGGGGAAAGAAAGTCCATTTTGAGCTCTTCATTTGAAAAGAAACAAAGTAGGAGTGTAGCTGCATGTATATGCTAGATTTCAGGAAAGCCAATTTTAAAAAAATCTCCAAAACAAGAATAAAAAGGGGAAAAAAATCTCAGAACACTGATAGGATAAAGTCCCATGGCAGGAGATCCTATTAGGAAAACAAGTTGGAGATGGTGGGGAGGTTAATGTAATGTTAGATGGGGCTTCAAACTTTTTGGGACCTGTCTTATGTCAGGATAATGGTGGAAAATGTAATAAATTCACACTCAAATATTCATATTTAATAACCCATACTCCTCATCTGTCTATCTGGCTGCAAATGCCTAGCAATCACATGACACCAAAGGCTAGAATTGTATCAGTTTTGTCTGACATGAAATTTCTACCTCTGTTGCCATTTGCCTTCACTTGATGCAGGTAGTAACTGGATGATGCACCAAGCCATAGCGTCCTTCTGCACTGCCAAAAAAAAATCCTAACTGATTTAGGATGCCGTCCAAACTATCTAAGATGGCTGGAGGCTGACTGAGCTGACACAAAGCCAGTTGTGCTGAATCAAAGCCTCGCCCAACCTAGGGAGGCTGAAAATTAATTAGGACGATCCTGATCTGCTTTAACTTTGTGCTGACATAGTAACTATGGCTACAAAGGGTTTGGATCTGGCATAATTCTGTTAACATTGTTTTGAAAAGTTAATTGGAAGAATGGCACCAATCCTGCAAAAGAACAGAGGTGGGCTTCTTACGGAGGTTCCTCCATTTGAAACATTTTGCACTTTTCTTAGCAGCAAAGGAGCAGTGAAAATATATGTGGTTCTTAGTTTGTATTTAGAAGTTGTGTTCCCCTATGTAATGAAATACAGTGGTAGCCTGAATAAAGGAATTACTTCGTTCCTAATGAAATTATGTTAAGCAAATTTTCCTTTATACTAATTTCCCATAGGAAAGCATTGAAAATGGAGTAACCCCATTTTTATGTTGTACGGATTCGGCCCATAGGTGATTGTGTTAAGCAAATTTCCCCTATCTCTACAATATTTTATGTTGTACAAATGTTATGTTATACAAGCTGTTTGTTATGCAAGGGTCCACTGTACATCTGATTATCCTAGCACAGTGATGGTGAACCTTTTAGAGACTGAGTGCCCAAAATGCAATTCAAAACCCACTAATTTTTTTGCAAAGTGCCAATACAGTAATTTAACCTGTATACAGGTGGCTATGAAGGGGCGATGTCGGGTGCCCACAGAAAGGGCTCCGAGTGCCACCTTTGGCACCCGTGCCATAGGTTTGCCATCACTATCCTAGCACATGCTTGTCCTATCTCTTTCTCTTGCACTCAGAGGGGGTTTGTTTTGTGATTGGTTCTCTGGAGCCAAACATGTGCTTAATGAAAATTTGTCTGCTCAGACATGAAGGGAATCTTGTCCCCAGAGGATAAATGAGCTAATAGAAGGAAATACACGATCTTCTTAACAATTAGTTTAACAACGGCTTAGTTGTTACCTGTATTGGTTTCATCTATGAACTTCTTGATATATAAGAATTAGATTTCTTACCAGTTTGCGAACATCGTCGCTCCACACCTCTCCCTTCTCAGGTTCCTCAGCATAAAGAGAAATTCCTAAGAGTTTACTGAACAAAGCATTCAGGCCTTCCATACAAGCGCCAAGAGAGAAAAAGGGGCTATACAGGCTGGGCTCAATATTATACCTAAAAGATAAAACAGACTTTAAATATTTTACAGTGTGGAATCAACATGCAAACAAATTTAACAAGACAATGTATGAACTAGTAATAGTGTGATGTTTACATTCAGTGTGAAGACTAAAATTAGACGTACTAGACCAGTGTTGGCGAATCTATGGCACGGGTGCCAAGGGTGGCATGCGGAGCCCTTTCTATGGGCATGCGACATCACCCCCTCACAGCCAACGCACTTCCCCCTCTGCTCAGAGCATGCCACTGTGCTCCGTGAAGAGAGCCGGGCAAAGGGAAGGCAGTGGTTTGTGGGCTCCTTTGAAGCTCTAGTTTACTCTCCACCCACACCGCTTTTGGGATGTCCAGAGTGGTGTGGCTGGAGAGTAAACTGGGGCTACGAATGAGCCCACAACCCACCTCCACTCCTCCTGGCTTTCCCAACGGTGTAGCCTGGGGCAGAGAGGTGGATGGGGTGCTACCCTTCAGGAAAGTGAGGATCAAAGAGCAGGTTTTTGAATTTCCCATGGCCACAGCGAGGGTGGTGTGGCTGCCAGAAATTCAAAAGCCTTCTCTTTGATCTTTGCTTTCCCAAAGGGTAGCATCCGAAGCATTTGTAACCTGGGGTACCACTGTATTCAGGTTAAATTGCCGTATTGGCAATTTGTGAAAAATAAGTGGGTTTTGAATCACAGTTTGGACACTCAGTCTCTAAAAGGTTCGCCATCACTAAATATGAAGCAAGCAAACAAGAAAGCTTGGGTCAATTTACCATCATTTGCATAGCTATGCGAGAAGATTTTGACCTATGTTCAAAATGTAGTCTTATTCAGTAGCTTTGTTGTTTATTTTGGTATTATGTAACCAGCTAGCTAGAGCCTAAATCACCTGTGGCAATGTCAGGTATACAAACCACATGCTGGGAAACGATGGTAATGCTGAAAATACAGCCCTATGAAAGATGGCAAAACCTATCTTCTAGTTTCATCAAAATTTGCAAAATATCAGTATTAGGGATGAGACTTTTGGGTAAAATAAACTCCCAGATCTGGAATTCAGCTGGAACACCATGGGCCAAATTGTGGCACAGGCAGCTATCAAATAAGAAGAAGATGACTAGCCCTCTTGCCTCCATGCCATCTCCACGCTGACTCTTAGTACCCTTTGCAAAGCACCCCAGGGCACTTTTGCACAAATGTGAAGATTCCTTGGGCCTTATGAGGACATGTGGCAGAACGAGTCCCAACAGAGGCTGCTTTGAACAGGCCAAGGTCTGCATTTTCTGGCCCAAAGTGCCTGAGGACTACTACACTAAAACCTCTAATGAATTTTATCTGTTCTGAGCATGTGCTCATAACTAAAAACTTTTGTAAGTAGAGTAGCGGTTTCCCATAGGAATGCATTGAAAACCAATTAATCTGTTCTGGAGGGAACAGATTTCAGTGCGCCACGGGCCTTGAGCTGCCCTGATCAGCTGAGACAGTGGGCTGGCAGACCCAGAACTTTGCTGGGACAGTGGTGGTCCTTAGAATGGGGGAGGGAGGGGTGGAGAACTTATCACATCACTTTTTTTACTGATGGCCGGTGGGCTACTTTTGAACCCTTCATGGGCTACCAGTAGCTCGCGGTCTTCCTGTTGTGCAGGTCTGGTTTACAGGATTGTGTTATCATTCAATAAGTCTAATAACCCAGCAGCAATGCTTCCTGGGAGTTGTCGTCTCACTGCCCTTTAGGTTCTATAGAAGGTCATTCCCCAAAACATATGATTCCCCAGGAATACAGCAGCCTTAGAGACAGGCCCTGGTCCAAGTGTGCAAACCATAGGTGTGGGTCTGTGGGCTGCAACTCCCAGAATTCTACCTGGGAAATTCTTGGGGTACTTTGGGAGCTGGAACCTCAAAAAAACCCCAACCAACCAACCCAATGGCATATTAGCACTTGCAGCTATGCTATTATAAAGGAAGTATGATATTACAAAAAAAGTCTCAGCTGATTACAAATCAAGAATAAGTGGCACATCTTTCACTTTGGATTGTGCTGCATACCACATATCTAGGTATACAACAACCTTAGTTGACAGTTCTAATGATAGCTGTACATATTTACTCTATACAGTCTCCTACCAAATGTTGTCTTTTTATTTGTATGATATAATAGGACTGACATGAACATAACGTTTCTGACTGTACCTTATGTTAAAATGTAAATGGGAGACTTCTTCTATAAGAAAGCAAAATGTTTACACTGCTAATCTTAATTAAACAAAGGTAGCACTGATTTATTTGATCTGAAAATTCATCTTACATTAAAAGAAAGTGCTGCAGGGAAAATCCAAAGACTGTAACCATACAGCACTTTGCTCGCTAAATTTTTATTAGGCAAGAAACCAAGCCAACAGCTTTAAACAAGACATTAAAGAGATGTTCATTATTCTTCACACACAGCATGAGAACACAGAAGATTGTACTTGTAAACAGCAATAGTAGACATAATGTATTTCTATAAATATAGTGCATTTCTATAAATAATGTCTTTTAAGTCTGGCTTTTGTGCCTCTCCAGTTCTCTATATATTTACTCTTCTGAGTTTTACCACCTAAACAGTACTGTGTACCAGAAACCAATTGCCCAAGGCATGTAGCCCACCAAGTAAATCTGATTTGCAGCATCATACGTCTGTGGAAAGCAGCAAAATAATTTAAGTGGAATTTATTTGGAAGTTTCAGCTGGACAAACAATCTGGTAAAGCCTTCCCTCATCCCAGGCACAACTGATCACTCAAGAAAAAACATTAGAAAACCAAAATTCCTGAATATTCAGGATTAAAAAAATTCACAAGTATGTCCTACTATGTTCAACAGAACATAATCCTAAATTACTGTGCACAAGACTGTGGCCTTACAATATAACCCAATAATATTTATTCAGGAGTAAATCTCACTCTGTCCAAATGGGACTCTCTCTCTCTCTCTCTCTCTTATTGTTTACATACAAGACTGCAGTGGTGGTAGTTAAATGGCCAACCATAAACATAACATCCAAGTGTTGTTTCATTTACAAACGCTACAGTGATTGCTACAGAGTCCCATATTGTAGCCGTAGGAAAATTCCTTAATTGTTTGTGGTTGTAACATGTTTTGGCAATCACTGTTTTCTCATCAGTGTTGGCAAAGTTTTTTTACTATACTGTTTTTTTTTTAAACTGCATTTTTTAAAAAAAATAATAGGAATAGGAATAGAAATAGGAATCTTTATTGTCATTGCCCCCTTGCAGGAACAACGAAAATTTGTGGTTGCTATATAAAACTCATATAAAACATTTCACATAGATTTAAAAACAGTTACAACACATAATATGACATATAAAATGACTAAAATATGACATATAAAATAAGCTGACTTCAAAGTCCAGGATTTCCGTTTAAGGCCAATATTGCTCTAAAAAAGAAGCTATTTTTGAGATGGTTTGTTCTTGCCCTAAGTACTCTATATCTCTGTCCCGATGGCAGCAACTCGAAGAGGCGATGACCAGGATGTGATGGATCTCTTAATATATCTAATGCTTTACAGTGGCACCTGGTAATATAAATTTGTTCTAGGGTGGGGAGTGAACAGCCCACAATACTCTCTGCAATTCTTATGATTCTGTGCAACACTGTCTTATCCCGGTGGGTACAACTTCCATACCACACACATAACCCGTAAGTAAGCACACTCTCAATTGCACAATGATAGAAGGCTAGCAGCAGCTTTTGTGGAAGATGGTTTTTCCTTTGTTATCCTTTGTTATCCTTTGATACTTTGTTATCAGGACATGGAAGTGCATACATTTCAGACAACATTTTTCTATACCAAACATTTTACAGGTGCACTTGTACTGCATAGTTACCTTCCTCTCATAAATATCTCCTGATGAAAACATAACCAGAAAAAAATTCCAATTCACAAACAAAGCTTTCCTTGTGTTAAAAAAATACACAAACCCCATTGTTCCTGTTTCATAGTAAATCCTCTTTTTCCAAAAAAGAAACTAGATAGAACTAGGCCAATTATAGGGTTGTGGAGAGAAAGTAAATTGATGCAACAGTTCCCTCTACTGTTTAAACATCAGAAACATTTCTTTGTGTGGATCTCAGGTTCTTGCAACAGAAATGGCCAGCACTTGTAAGCCAGGCAACACTGTTGAAAACCCCCCCCCAAATAATCTCCCTGCAGACCCTGAAAACTGGCTAATAGGCTTCAAGGACCTATTTGCAGTAGCACTGGAGGAGCCTTGTGGTGCAGTGGTTAGTTAAACTCCTGCACTGCACACAAACCTGTGCTCACGATTCAATATCCCAGGTAGCTGGCTCTTGGCTGACTCAGTCTTCTATCTGGTTGGCAAAATGTATAACTAGCTCACTGTAGCTGCATAATTAAACTGTAAACTGCCCAGAGAGTGTTTTAAGTGGTATGGGGTGGTATTTAAGCAGAATACATTGCTTTGCTTTGCTTTGCTTTGGGGACAAATGGCAGACCTGCCAGCACAAAAACTGTGCAGTGGAATTACTAGATCCAGTTCAGTGATATTAGCGATTATGTTTAACATTAAAAATACCAGTAAAAGCAATACCAACAACACTATTTTGTTATGTTCTATCTTTAACCACAGACATGGAGAAAGAAAGAAATGAAAGGTATCCAAGATTTCTAGATTAACAGAAATAATGCAGCACTCAAACTAGAACTGCTACATTAAGCAAATAATGGTGCATAGAGTGGACCTTAAGGAGTATTTTGGCAGCATTTTAAAGGAGATTTCTAGTAGTGGCACCCAAGGGTGCAATCACATCAATCACATAATTTGGGGAGGCCATTATATCCCAAGTTAAGAAATCATCATAGACATTACAGTTAGTACGCCACATATGTTGATGATGATTTCTTAAGTTAAACCAATTCAACTCCAGAAAGTTATCCCATTTATATTATGGCAGATTAACTAGGCAAGAGGATTTTGGCTGTTGCACGCCATGGATTTAAAACTACTGTACTGATTTGGATCTTGACTGGCAGTTAGTGAAGATTTACTATCATTTAAAAGGAGCAGCTTTGAAGAAATATAGGATTGGTTGACTGACTTCCTGACAGATTATGTTTTCTCTCTCTAAAAATGGGACCGTGGCCGTTCACAATATGTTTAAAGAAAAGATACAGTAAAAATACTATAGATAGAATTCGGTTCCTTCTTTCTGCCCATGCAACAGTTCACTACATGAGTGGCTGGATCTTTTCCAGACTTTCACAAGAAGGTGCTACTGATTGCCTCCTTGCACAAAGCTGGAAACTGTCCTAGTGCTCAAACAATAGATAAATGCACATGCAAGGGGAAAGTATAGTATAGTGCACTATGTTATAATCCTGAAATACTATACTATACTATACTATACTATACTACCTAGAACAGTGATGGCGAACCTATGGCACAGGTGCCAAAGGTGGCACTCAGAGCCCTTTCTGTGGGCATCCGACATTGCCCCTTCACAGCCACCTGTATTCAGGTTAAATTGCTGTATGGGTACTTTGCAAAAAAAAAAGTGGGTTTTGAATTGCAGTTTGGGCACTCGGTCCCTAAAAGGTTCACCATCACTGACCTAGAAGCACTGCTTACAACAAAAGGCCATCATGCTTACCTCTCGGCACGCAGAACACCGCTATAGTAAGGATGATCCCATGGCATCAGTTTCTGGGGGAAAGCAGCCCACAGAAAAAAAGAAAAAAAAACAAGCTAAAACCACAGCTTTATCTTCATAGTAGTTTCCGTAATTACTATTATTCAAATATTCTACTAGGTAACATAACAGTCTTGTGTCTCTATTATTGAGACTACCATAACCAATCCACTATATAGAGAAAACCTCTTGAGGTTTTGGGTGCAATTTTTCAAATGTCCATGCTAGTCTATTACTATTACTAACAGTAACATTGGAATATGACCCCAAATGCCCAAAGCGTGAAAACACCCAGAAATAAAAATCAAAGCAAGAATGATAAGATAAGCCAATAAAACACAACACTAACATCTTAAAATTTCAGTAAATATTTTCAGTAAAGTACTTTGGAAAAAGACTGTTTCCATCTGCCATCCCAAGACCAATTAACAGGTGACTTTATCTGTGGTCTGAAAAAGTGGACCTGTCTACGAAAGCTCACATTAAAATTGATCAGTTAGTCTTGAAGTTGTTTGTGTTGCGTCGTTACAGTCGTGACCAACTCTTCATGACCCCATGTCCATGGAGTTTTCTTGGTATGAATACTGGAGTGGCTTGCCAGTTCCTACTCCAGGCGCCTACAGCACCTGGTATTCCCTGGTGGTCTCCCATCCAAGTACTAACCAGGGCCGACCCTGTTTAGCTTCCGAAATCAGGCGAGATCGGACGTGCTTAGGGCATCTAGGCAGCTAGTCTTGAAGTTACCACAATGTATTTGTTGTCTTTAGTTTTTTTTTATTTTGCTTTTGCCTGACACGCTAACACAGCTGGCTCTACCAAAACTTATCTGCACAGAGAGCTATGTAACATATTTGGATGTTGTCAGAAGTACTCTTAAAATTTGTAGACGTAACATAGTAAAAAGCTGCCTAGCTGCCCTAAACACATCTGATCTTGCCTGGTTTCAGAAGCTAAGCAGGGTCAGCCCTGGTTAGTACTTGGATGGGAGACCACCAGGGAATACCAGGTGCTGTAGGCGCCTGGAGTAGGAACTGGCAAGCCACTCCAGTATTTCTGCCAAGAAAACTCCATGGACATGGGGTCACGAAGATTTGGTCACGACTGTAACAACAGAACACACACACACACAACATAGTTTCTCCTACTTCTCAAATGGGAAAACATGTCCTAAAATAGCAGAGGATGCAGCTGTACTATGTCCAATGTACAAAACTAAGGCTTTTTTGTTTTTAAATTCATATACATACAATAATTGTATATGGTAACTAAGGTATGAATGAAATGTTTTCTTTTGCTGAAGTTGTAAAATAAGTTTAGGTTTAATATGAAAATAACTACTGTACATTTTTAATCCCCCCCATTTCCATTTATTTTCAAAAACACACACAGAAAACTACAAGTTTCCCCATAGCTTCAACATTTCTAGACATTTTACATTGTACAACTCCAGATCCAATTCCATGTGTACATGACTATAAGCCTACAGTGATGACAATGTTAGGCAACTATGAACATTCAAAATGCCCAAATGAGCATTCAGGACAAACAAGTTGAAGGCTTTTTAAAAACCACTGTGATCATACATTTTCTTCTGTCTTTGTATTCATTTAACAAAATGTTATTTGTGGGTGTTTGAGTTCATCATATGGCAGACATTAAAAAGGCCATGAAACAAGCAAATGGCTAGAAATACACCACTTTGGTGGGGGGGGGAGCAATAGAAACTACTAATGTCTAAGATGGATGCATTCAGCTTTTCAAATATAATCCCTGCCTTTTTGAGGCTGTGTAAACTAATTGAACATAATGTTTCCCATATTCAAGAGAACACATTGTATTTTTCATTTTAAATTTTGGCTATTACATAAATCACTCTGCTCAAGCCAATTAACTTCCTTCCAATACTTTCTTCCTTCCCAGACTCGTTTCCCTCTGAGAAAAGATCAAACTTGCTATATAAAATGAAGCCCAAAGACAGAAATGGGTAGATTGACTTCAACTTATCTGTGAAACTATAGAAACTAATTTCTCGTACTAGCGTGTGAAAAACTTACAGCTTTGATAGGATTTAGTTTCATTTTCATGTACTCCAGCATTTCAAAATCCTTTTGGGTTCTGCAAAGACATTTTACTGTAGTTTTGTCAAAGTGTTTTTTAAAATATATGCAATGCAATAAAGAGAAAATAATTTCTCCATTATACGACTGAAAAAAATCACTCAAGGAAAAAAGGGACAAAATGAGCCAAAATGAAAGATTTTATTCCTCCCTCTTTTCGTTCTTTCCCAGCAAAAAGCATTACTCAGTAAATCTTGCTCAACTGGCCTTTTGTATAACTGCAAAAACAATTAAGACAACTCCTATAATTCTGATCATAACCTGAAATTGATTGGAATTCAGTTTTTAGAAACTATATTTAACTTATAATCACACATGATCAAACAATCAAGTTCATTAAGGAGTGAGAATATTTTCATAATTGCCTTTTGAACAAGAATTACTTGTTATCCTATTTAATAAGATTAAATTTTAAAGCAGACTTACCGACTGAATAACTTATCTGAAAGTTTTACAAGAAATTGCATTACTTTCTCTAGAAAAAAACAGAATAAAGAAAAAAGTCATTAGTGCAGCAGGCAAACAGAACATTCAAGAAAAATGCAACTGTGGATTTCATCCAAACTAAGCCAACCTATTTAATGAACTGTAAATTCAGGAGTGAATGCAAGCCTTAATGCAAAAATACTCAATGTAGTAATCATGTGTTGCTGGTTATGAAAGATGCCATAAACAACATAAGTGTAACAATTTTAATGTATAATTCCAGGTTTTCTCAGTCTTTCCCAATTGGGGCAAGACCGTAGAAGGTATTAATGAAAGGTTGTTTTGGACTTCTTACAGATCACTGTTCATCATAATTGAACAAACAGAAAAGATTGTTATTTTCTCCAACTCTTGGAACGGATTGATAGTAGTGAAACCGCAGTGCAGAACTTGAAATTTTGAACAAAAGCATTCACGGAAACTTGAAAGTACTGAACAGACCAAGCTTAATGTTTATTTTAAAAATCCAGTGCTAAGAACTTTCATGGACAATAAATACAACAATTAACAAAATATAAATGAAGAATATTACTTCAACACAATGGTTCCATGTAACATACCTTGTATAAACATACAGTAATTGATTTGCAGTGTTAAATAATAAAATGGCACTGAACAGGAAATCCCATGCAGCAAAATTGGTCAGTAATCAGATGCAGCAATTCACAGAGTAAATATTTAATCACAACTGACTGCCTATTTCATACCACTTTCCTCTTGCACATATACGTATTCATATTACCTGGGGTTTGGGCCATTGTTCCTTGAAGAGCCCGGTGAGCAAATGTATCATATCCAACCAACTGAGCCAGAAGATGTCTGCTGGTAAGCAGTTCCTCTAAACAGTTTAGTTGCTGGGCATTTGGATAGAGAAAAACTTTGTAGGCCACTTCCCGCACCTAATTTTAATGTAAATTAAAAGCAACAGATAGTACCTGTCACAATGAAGCAGCATAACTATTTTTAAAAATACACACACACTTATTTCTGAACGAAAATAGAATTGCCTTGTAAATGCAGAAGACAGACATTAGACGCTTTTGCTTTTTCTAACCATGTAATACACTTCTACAGCTTTTTCTCACCATTAGATATACCAGTTAGGTATATGCTACTCCTGCATATTGTTACCTACACACAATACAGTATATACATATATAGAGTAGGCATGCTGTAATGGGCAAAATGTGCACCAGGCCCTACATGTCATCATCTAGATGATCTGCAACATATCAGCATTTCTAACTCATTTTTTTAAAAGGAACAATTAAAAGGTCCCACATTAATCTGCTGAAAAATAACATCTGGAGGAAAACAGGTGATTTTATCTCGGGAAGACCTTGTGAGCTTGGTTCTGCAACTGATCACAAAAATCTGGATCAAGGACGTCATCAGAAGTACTCTGATATTTAATTGTTTGCGTATATCCACCTGGTCAAGCCACTATTCTACATATGGTTTGAAACTAATGGGGGGTGGAGGGGAGGAAGGGAGGGAGGAAGGAAGGAAGGAAGGAAGGAAGGAAGGAAGGAAGGACTCCCAAGCCTCAAAGCACAGTCTTCTGTAATATTGTTAATATAAACAAACAATTTAACATGAACGTACCAAGTCATCTGAACTATCTGCACTGAGACTACTGATTTGGGCATAATTGCCTTCAGTTGCAAAGTTATGACGAATATGTTCTGGTAAAATGTTCTTGTCAATCTTGTTGGGAAGATGAGATCCAATAAGAAATTGATGACATAGATCCAGTATTTTCACATTGAGATTTACTGCCCTCTTGCGCTGCAAATAATACATAAAACAGACAATTTTTAAAAATGCTAATAAGTACAGCGGTACCTCTGCTTATGAGTGGCTCGACTTAAGAGCAATTCGATTTAAGAGTGAAAAACTGTTGGCGTTTTAACTGCTGCCTTACAAATTTTAGATGCAGTTTGCTCTACTTACAATTGTTTTTATTTTTTCAATTGTTTATTTTTTATTTTTTAGATAGGGCTGTTCTACTAAAGAGTTGTTCAACTTAAGAGCATGCATTTGGAACAGATTAAACTCATAAGTAGAGTTACCACTATGCTTTAAAATTTCCACTATGATGAAGACTGTTTGCATGATAGCAGCAAACTGATACAGAAATATTTGAGACCTTTCCATTAGACATGGGCACGACCAGAAAAAATGACGCTTCGAGTTTTCGTTTGTCGGAACGGGTCCGTTTCGGGTCGTTTCTGTTCGTCGCGAAAATTTTCAAAAATTTGTCATTTCGCTTTGTTTGTCGTTTCCACTGCGATTTAGCGCGATTTGACTTCCCAGAGCATAGGAGCGTCCCGCAATCAGGGCCGGCGCTAGGTGTTTTAGCGCCCTAGGCGGCAGGTGGGGCAGGGGGGCGGGTGGGGGTGGGGAGGTGCGGGTGGGCGGCGGTGGCGGGGGGCCATGGGCGGGTGGCGGCGTGGGCGGACGGGTGAGTGGGCAGTTAGGATATCACTTAGGATAGAGGTTCTGTTCTTGGCTTGCACCCCAAATGTGTGTGTGTGCAAGCAAATTGAAGTTGGGAAAATAGAAAATAAATGGTAGTATATAATATATTTTTAAAATAAATCCACACCTCCCACTCCCAGTCGAACCTCCCCCTTTATCCAATATCAGAAAAAAATCCTCACAAACTGCCAGAGAAGAAATAAAGAATAAACTGCTATTCCCTTCAGCAGACAAAGCTGCAGGGAATCAAATAAATTATTTTATAAATTCAATTTCCTCCCTGCCTGCCAAACTTAAATCCTAAAGCCTCCAGCCTCCTTCCTCAATCTTGATTGGATCACACCAGCACCAGCAGCCAGCCCTCCTCCCACAACCACATCCATACACCCAACTGCGATTTCTGGAAGGTGCCTCGGCTTTTTATGCTCTCCGAGACATCCAGAAGTGTCAGTCAAAAACCTGGCGATGCCATTGGTGGAATGGTTCAAAAAAATTGCATGGTCCCATCCCATGCCCAGCCCAAATGGGCAGGTCTAAAATAAAATAAAATAAAATAAAATAAAATAAAATAAAATAAAATAAAATAAAATCAATATGACGTTTTATTGCTATAAAAAAACCCATTTAAAATAAATAAATAAATTTCACATGTTTCTGTAGTGATTTGGTGTGTTTTTTGACGATTTCAAAAGAAAAATTGCGGTCGCCATTTTGGATCCCCCCACCGCATGGCATGGCGAGACAACAAGGATGACCCCCAGCCTGGTGCAAGCAGCCCAGGACAGGAGAAGAGGGGGGGAAAGGCCGGGGACCCCTCAGAAACCACCCCTCTGGTAGGTGGCAAAGCCTCAGGCAGGCATATTTTCGCCTGCTTTTTTGGCCAGGAGTCGGGTTTTTTTAAAAAAAACTTTTAAAAACTTTTTCTGTGCTTAGCATTGCGCGTTTGCCGCGATGCCACAAACGGAAACGAAAAACCTGACCAAATTTTTCTTTTTTCGGTTTGAGTTCGAGTTCTGACGGCTTAATTATCGTTACCGTTTCTGTTACGTAACAGAAATGATAACCGAAAATGGAAACGACAATTTCGCTGAGTCGTGCCCATGTCTACTTTCCATTACTCCATGTGAAATTTACACAAGAGAATTTTAGATTTAGTGCTTAAAACCACACTACTGGTGTCAAAGATCATTGTACTGCATAAATGTTAGCCATGGTCATTAAGAAGATATCACTTCAGTGCTGGGATTAAATTAAACAAGTTTCTAAATGCTTCTATCAACACTTCCATAAAGAGGAAATTATTACCTTTTCTTCATCCAGGTGAATACCACTGATCTCAAAATCAAACAGGAAAAGTTCTGCCACTCGCCTACAGAAATAAAGATCTTATTTAAGAAAAAAAATTGTAAGACAAATTTTGTTATATTTCCACCTTTTTTTAAAAAAAATACATTTTGTAAAAGGTCTTGTTGCACACCAGGTATTCCTGCATAAGCTTAAAGAATTATCTTGCATGTATCTACTCAGGTATTCTTGTAAGCTCAATGGGTCCTATTTCCATGGGAAAATGTCAAAAATCACAGTTTAGTGAGATTTGCAAGATATGGGAGGTATTTAAGGAGTGTTTATTCCCATGTCACTGACCCCAGAGAGTTTCTATGGCCAAGGGGGACTTCAAAGTCAAGTCTCCTAAGTCCTATTCCAACATTCTATCTGCTATTCAGCACTAGCTATGATACAAGCAAAGGTCATCAAATTGTTTTAGTCCTCCTGTAAAAATCCTGACTGAAATACAGGTACTTGAATAAATAATAAATGTACTGTACAATACTATCAATTCTGACAATTGTTTTCACAATATTCTGAAGTGTCTACATTTATCACAAAGTATGCCAGTCTATTAAACAGCTGTCCTGTTTGATAGGAAATAGCCATTGGAACAAAATTTAACATGTGTACCTTGTTTCTGAATCAAGGGAAGCCATAACATCTTTATCAGCCAACAATTTTCTTAGACTTTGACACAAGTTAACATCGGTATTTAATCTGGAAATAATGAAAGTTAAAAGAACCAGTTATTTCTAATAGAAGAATTCCTTTATTGCTTTACTATTTCTATTCTTTACAGATGTTTAATAACATAACTCAACCTACCCTCAGATATCACAGAAACTACGTAGGAGTTTCAGATGGTCCAAAGGTTCACCACCACTGCTCATTGACCCCTTTGGCTCTTCTACAATGATGTCCTGCTCTTCCTTTCCTGCCATGATAACCGTCTACTACTCGTGTGTCCCTTGTCAATCTTTCTTTCCTTCTGGCACAGTACCCTCCTATCCCTGCTTCCTTTCTTTGCACTTGCTCTTTCTTCCTTGTATCTTTCACTGATGACAGGTGCATTTCCCCCAAGGATGGGATGATTCTATACATTGTCTCCTGTCTCACATTCGCATACGTTGTGCCAGATGATTCAGGATCTCCTTTTCATACATTCTGAGTTACTTAGCTTTACAGAATTTTCAGTTACCACTAGAATGGTCTTATGGCTATTTAAAATAAATTAAAATAGCATTACAATTTAGAATATGCTTTAGTATTAACAGAATTTCTCAAAAAGTCTCTGTTAAGAAAAAAAAAGTGTGCATCTTGAAAAATGGCTATTGAAGTTAAGCTAAAAAAGGTAAAGGTTCCCCCCAGGACATGCGTGCTAGTCGTGTCTGACTCTAGGGGCGGTGCTCATATCCGTATTCAAGCCGAAGAGCCAGTGTTGTGCAAGTCCATGGCTACATAGCTGGCATGGCTGCAAGGATACACTGTTTTACCTTCCCGCTTTTTATGGCAGTACCTATTTATCTACTTGCATTTACATGCTTTTGAACTCCTAGGTTAGCAGGAGCTGGGGTGAACAGTGGGAGCTCACTCCGCTGCATGGCACCCGGGATTCGAACTGCTGAGCTGCCGACTTTGTAGCCGGCAGTTTTCAGTACTCTAGCCCGCTGAGCCACCACGCCCCTATGACTGAAGTTAAGAAGGCACCTAATAAGGATTTGTGGTGATATTCATTCTTTGCAGCCATCTTCAGAGATGCTGTCTTTTTTCATACAAGTTAAGGGGAATGGGAGGCATTCATTTGCATGGGAAAGAAAAGTGTGGATTACGACGTCTTTGCCCCTAAAAGCCATTTTCAGGTATGAAGACTGACTGATGTATTGAATAAAACATACTTTTCTACCATTGTACCAATGCTTCTACAGGCTTCCTCAGCAGCTTCTCTGAAAGCAGGATCGGGATGGGCAATTTTCACAAAATCAGCCTGATAACAGTAGAAAAACAAAGGATAAGAGTCAAGTGAAGATGTTGTTTTGGCATTCAAAGAAAAGTCAGATAATCTTTCTTTCTTTCTTTCTTCTGCTGGCTGATGTTAGCTAGCACAGCAGCTGGTAGAGCCCTGTGTCAAAAGATCTTTGATTAGCCAGCAAAAGTTAGTTCTGCTGACACAAGGCTATTTCTGCTGGCCACGGCACCAGAACAAGAGGCTTTTAACTATTATGAAAGGCCCATAATCAGCACACTTGAATAAGTACTGTCCAGTAACATGCAGATTAAGAACGTGTTTGTCACCAATGTAAACATAGCACACTCATGAGCCCAATCTATTTTACAATTTGCAACGTAACAACTTTTAAAATTTATACAAAGGTTTATAAAAAAAATAGAAACAGAAAAGTCAACAAATCCATCTAACTCAAGGGAAACTCATTTAGGTAGATGATTGGAATCATCAGCATGTGGAGTTGCTATAGTTCATACTGCATTTGGCAAAGCTATAGCATCAGAATTAATGTAAAATTCTGTCAAAATTTCAATAATTAAATTCCAAGTCAGAAAAAGATTTACCAGATCAGCTACTCTACACAGGGCATCCGAAAGCTGATCAAAGATCATTACTATCTCCTTTCCAGCAGGTGTACTACACGCTTGCTGTACTAGACGTTCTGCTTCCTGTAATGACTTCTCTTGAGCTTCCTGAAATCCTTCTGGACAAGTCAACTCGGGTACACCAAACAAACCCTAAAAGATAGAGAACAGAAGCAAAATATAAGACAGATGGTGTTTTGGTTTAGAGCACCTTTGCACAAAGAACAGTATTTTTAATGATACAACGCAATACCTACACAACTAGAAATTAATCCCATTGTATTTCTGTGTAAACATGCAAAGGCTGTGTTGTCATATATTGTCATATGTGCATGACAAAGTTGATTGGATTGGGTTTTAGATATGTATAGCTTTGCTGAAAAGACCTGATTCCAAAAGCCACTCCCCATGTAAGGTTCTCCAGTATCCTGAACATGTTACAGAAAAGATCATAGTATCTGCTGAACAAGGTTGTTGTAAACCGCCCAGAAATTGTTGTAAATCGCCCAGAGTAACCTCGCTGCCAGATGGGCGGTATAAAATAAATAAATAAATAAATAAATAAAAATAAATAAATAAATAAATAAATAAGGTGAACTGTTGTACAAGAATGGGGTCTCCAAAATAAGCACAGGTACATTCCATGAACAGAATTTTTCTATTCGGACAAGCCTGATCCACTATTATGGCTCAAAACTTTTCCAAATTGTTTGCTGCTGATTTCTTACTGATTTTGCCATTTCAATGAAAAAAATACTTTAATACTTAAATATATTTCCAAGCATTTAAATCAAAATAGTTTTGTACTTACAGAGAACATATACCTATTTATAATTAGGAACTACTCGTAGAATTGACACCTACTATATAAATGGCTTAGGACCTGGATACCTGAAGGACCGCCTCCTTCCATATGAACCTACCCGGCAATTAAGATCAAGCCAGGGGGCCCTCCTGAAAGAGCCATCCCTCAAGGAGGTGAAAGGGATGGCTTGTAGGAACAGGGCCTTTTCGGCAGCTGCCCCCAAGCTATGGAATGCCCTCCCAAGTGAGATCCGCCTGGCGCCAACACTGATGACATTTCGGCGCCAGGTAAAAACCTTCCTGTTCCAGTAGTTTTTTAATTGATACAATTTAGATTGTGGGTCTTCTGATGGCAATTTTAGTGTGATGTTTTAGTATAAGGTTTTTATTGTTGTTTTAATTATTTATTGTTGTTTGATGTTTTTAACTGTTTTAATTCCTTGATTGTAGGGTACCAGAAAAATAAATAAATAAAAATAAATAAATAAATAAATATAGTACCAGACAGCAAACTACATCATCTTTAGATATATCTCTCAACCCTTCCTTGCTGAATTTTCATTTTTTTGTTAATTTTTTGTTTCCTTAAAACAAAGATGATGTTCGTTAAAAGCATGTAACATCTAATTACAGAATAGGAAATGTACATTCTAATTCTATGTTTATACAAGATTCTAAACAATGTTTTGTAAAAATGGACCAACATTTTTGAATAGTGCTTAGAAATGTAATTTTTTTTACCTCTGGGTAAAAACAGCCACACCCCACCCCATTCTTCCATTTCTTCCAAAGTCCCCCCCCCCAACTGCCTCAACATTTCCAGAAATGTCACATCTCTAACAGGGCCTCAATCTTATAGGGATCTCTAGGCTTCACTGTTGATTACTTAGATTATTCTTTCTGTCTTCTGAAGCACTTGGTGTAATTCTCAGTACCAAAGGCATGATGAAAAAAAATGCAGATCTCAGACCTGAGAACTGACCTGACCAATTCAATTTCCAACTCTGAATAAAGTTATTGCAGTCCTAGAGTCCGATCCCCCCCCCCAACCCCAAAATCATACTATATTGGAAACTCTATTAAAATCTTCAGGATTGATTTTAATAATTTTCTCAAGTGATGGTGACTCTTTTAAAATGACACTTTAGTTATGTAGACTGGAACTGGATGCACTATGTGTGATCCCTTACACCAGGTTGCCTTGAAATGGCACTCATTATCCAGGTAATACATTTCTACAGAAACAGAATGGCTCTTGAATTGTAACTATTTTGTATATGCAGCACCTCTGCTATTTTAGGATGTCAAGCTTTTTCTGGGACATCTATGGATTTCTTGCAATTATATCTGCTTCTTGGGTAAACTGTAAGAAGTGAAGCTGATTTTATTTGGCAGATTTTAACAATCCTATTTTGGTTTTGGATTATGCCATTTTGCTGTTGTTCAGTCGTTCAGTCATGTCCGACTCTTCGTGACCCCATGGACCAGAGCTCGCCAGGCCTTCCTATCTTCCACTGCCTCCCAGAGTTTGGTCAAATCCATATTGGTTGCATCGATGACACCATCCAACCATCTCATTTTCTGCTGTCCTCTTTTCCTTTTGCCTTCAATCTTTCCCAACATCAGGGACTTTTCCAAGGAGTCCTCTCTCCTCATGAGGTGGCCAAAGTACTGGAGCCTCAGGTTCAAAATCTGTCCTTCCAGTGAACATTCGGGCTTGATTTCTTTAAAGATGAATAGGTTTGATCTCCTTGCAGTCCAGGGGACTCTCAAGACTCTCCTCCAGCACCACAGCTCAAAAGCATCGATTCTGCGGCGATCAGCCTTCTTTATAGTCCAGCTCTCACTTCCATACATCACTACTGGAAAAACCATAGCCTTGACTATCCTGACCTTAGTTGGCAAAGTGATGTCTCTGCTCTTTAGGATGCTAACTAGGTTTCCCATTGCTTTCCTCCCAAGAAGCAGGTGTCTTTTTATTTCGTTGCTGCAGTCGCCATCTGCAGTGATGAACGAGCCCAAAAGAATAAACTCTGTCATTGCCTCCATTTCTTCCCCTTCTATTTGCCAGGAGGTGATGGGACCAGTGGCCATGATCTTAGTTTTTTTATGTTGAGCTTTCACTCTCCTCTTTCACTCTCATTAAGAGGTTCTTTAATTCCTCCTCACTTTCTGCTATCAGAGTAGTATCATCTGCGTATCTGAGGTTGTTGATATTTCTTCCGGCAATCTTAATTCTGGCTTTGCAGTTCATCCAGACCTGCCTTTTGCATGATGTACTCTGCATATAAGTTAAATAGGCAAGGTGACATTGGATTATGCCAACGTCACCACAAAACTGAGACTTAATAAACAAAATTCACATATATGTCACAAAATTGACAACAGTTGGCAGGTACGCTCTTATGCCTTTTATGGCTATATAACAAATAATCTTCTTTGGAAGCTTTTGGTCAGAGATGTAGAGAAACAAAGTCTGTTTTTCCCCAAACCGCTCTGAAACAGGGGGTGGACAGAAACCCTACATTAAACCACAGACTGGTGTTTTGCTGCAGTCAAGAAAGACAGAAGAAACTGAGCAAGGAGGGCACACTACTGACAGGTTGTGCTGTGTAGTGGTCAGAGTAGAGAGGCTTAAAACCTGTGTTGGCTCATGGCAAAGGTCTATTTAGTAGTCCAGCAAATTATTCCAACTATGTCCAGTCAGATACCTATGAGAAGTCCACATGGGAACATAAGCTCAACACTTTCCTCTTGCAAGCAGTACTGAGAAGCACTCTGTCTCTGATAGAAATACAGTGGTACCCCAACTTAAGAGCAGCTCGATTTAAGAGCAATTTGACTGTTGGCATTTTAACCACCGCCTTACAAACTTGAGATATGGCCTGCTCAACTTACAAATATTTTTTTCATTTTTAAAACAATTTTTAACTTATGTTTTCAATTCTTTAGATAGGTACCCCGATTTAAGAGTATTTCGACTTAAGAGCATGCATTTGGAATGGATTAAACTTGTAAGTTGATGTAATATTTAGCCCCCTCTTAAAGGTATCTATACCTGATGATAGTAAATACCATGACTTCATTATGGGCTCTCTGAAGGTACCCTTCCTTTCATTTATCTGCCTAGAAAAATCCCACTTTTCAGCTTCAATAAGTTCACTTGTTCTCAGGCTGTATGAGAGAGAAATCTAAATGAAGTTGATGGTTTGGACCAAAAAAAGAAGCACTTCTCCCTCTCCCCTCCCCCCCAGTGAGTCTGGGGAATCGGCTCTCACAACCTGCTGTGATGGTCCCCAATTGTCTCTACCCGGATGTGTAGGGTCCTGGTTTAAACCCTTGCTCAGCTTTCCAGGCATATCCCTGGGACACTCAACGTCTTTAAAGGGCTGGATCTGCTTCGCAGGGCTGCCCTGAAGCTGACGCTAGGGGTGACACAAAGCCATGCGTTTCTTTACCCCTCTGTTTACAGGCTTTTTTTTTTTTTACACGCGATGCGTTTTCTTTACCCCTTGTCTACCGCTTTTGCATCCAGTGCTTCTGGATCTGTATAACAAACGATTTGTACAACGTAATATTTGTACAACATAAAAAATTCCGGAGATAGGGGAAATTTGCTTAACAGAATCGCCTATGGGGCGAATCTGTACAACATAAAAATGGGATCACTCTGTTTTCAATGCATTCCTATGGAAAATTTGTATAAACGAAAATTTGCTTAACATAATTTCTTTTGGAACGAATTAATTCCTTTGTACAAGGTACCACTGTATTCTGGAAACGAAATGAGAGATGAGGTCCGAAGCCCCGGCGAGCCTCTTGGGGCTGCCTCTCACCGTTTTCCTCTCCCTTTCCCGCCGGCGCGGCTGGTGCTGCGGCTGGAGGTTGAAAGCGGCTCCCACCGGGGACCAGCTGGTGCTGACCCATCTCTTGGCAGCCCCGGTGCCCACGACCGCCCGGCCCGGCCACGCTCGCCTCAAGGCGCCCACGGTCGCCCGCGACGCCGCCAACCGCCGCCAGCCAGCCAGCATCGCGGCGCCTGCCCGACCTCTTCAGGGACGCGGCTGAGAGCCGGGGTGGGTGGGAGGAATCACACACAAATACACACAAATACACAGACACACACACACACACACACACAAACACACACACACGGTCAAGGAGCCCGCCGCAGCCTCCCTCCCTGCTTGCGGGTTCCGGCGACGACCTCTGACGCGACGAGGCCGTGAGGAGGAGCCTCCGCGGCGGCTTTTCCCCGCCTGTCGGCCATGCTGTCCTTTTCGCCTCAGAAAAGAGCGCTTTATATGTTACGAGCTGACCGGCTTGTTGTTGTTGTTGTTGTTGTTGTTGCTGGGGAAAAAGAGAGTCTCCCCGGTGTGACAGGGTCTTTGTTTCTCTAAACAGGCTGCGTTTGCTCGGATACGGTTCATGGGTTTTGTATACACGCGCTTCTTTGTTTGTCGTGAGAAATGTGTGTACACGTGTGTCTTGAGTAGAGGTGTGGCCGTATTCCGCACATTCGGACACAGCGCAGAATGCCGTGTTAGCGCCGGCTTGACCCATTTGGTGGGAATGAAAATATAGAAGGGATCTTGAAGTAGAAGTAGAGACGTAAAATTTCCGGAAACTTTGGGGTGATGGTGGAAACCCGTTTTCTCTCTCTGGTTTTTTCCAAAGTCTGGCCCCATGGCTTCAAACTTTACGGAGATTTTCCATCTTTAGGAAGAAGTACCGCACATTGGAAGAACTGGGACGTCATAGTTTGTTGTGCTGTGGTTTATTAATTACAGTACCTGGAGCAGGGAGAACAGAAAGGTAGATGGAGACGTGTGGTGGGAGATACCTGGGTGTAGATCAGTAAGTATTTCTGATTTCTTGGTGCTAACATGTTATATCCCATTAAGTCGCTTTGGACTTGCAGAAGTCTTAACAGTTTGGGGAATATTTGCATGTTCGAGCACACCCATTCTCCACGGGTTTCTATGGATGAGCAGCAATTTGAACCCAGATCTTGTGAATCCTACTGCAACATTTTGCCCCATACACCACATTGGTGTCTCTCTAACAAAATGTGTAAGTGCTCTCAGGTGATTTTTTCTTCATAGATAATAATATTCAAGTAATACATTAAAGATAAATATACTTCCTTAGCCTTTGGATATTGCTGTATTAGAATGGGAGTTAATGACTGAAATTGTGTTGCACAACCTCATGACATGCAAGGTTGATGATGTCATCAGCCATGGGCTTTCATTACTAATTAAAAGTTTCTGATTCCAGTTTCCAAGGCTCTCTAGAGGTTCTTTTGATCATGGGGAAGCAGGCAGAATTCATTAAGGTCTGAAAATCTCTTCTGCCCGAGCCTACAACCTGGAGGGGTGGCTTCTAAAACTTAATTAGCAATAAAAGGCCATGACTGATGACATAGCAAAGTGTTTTCAATTTATTTATGTAGGCTATGCATTCCACCCCCCACCCCCTACAAGCCAAGTGTGTGTTGCGTCGTTATAGTTGTGACCCACTCTTCATGACCCCATGTCCATGGAGTCTTCTTGGCAGGAATACTGGAGTGGTTTGCCAGTTTTTACTCCAGTCGCCTACAGCCCCTGGTATTTCCTGGTGGTCGCCCATCCAAGTACTAACCAGGGCTGACTCTACTTAGCTTCTGAAATCAGGCGAGTTTGGATGGTTCATCCAAAAGCCAACTAAGTCACAACACAAGTCTCACTTTTCAAAGGCAGGGGAAAACGTACATTAGACTTTCTCAACTCTGACCCAGAAAATTCTTCCCTTTGTTTCTTGTCCTTCTGAATTCCTGATAGGTGGTTCCTGTCCCTCACCCCATCCTACTTGGTTACAGCTGTCTTTCCTACGTTGTCACCCAATAGATTTATTTTATTTTATTTTATTTATTTATTCAACTTATATGCCTCCCACTACCCAAAGGTCTCTGGGCGGCTTACAATCAAAGAATTAAAACAATTTAAAATAGTTATAAATAAAATATCAATAAATCATCAAACAGTAATAAAAACCTTCTTTAAAATCATCATCCTAAAATTGTCATCAGCGGACCCACAATCTATATTGTATCAATTAAAAACCTTCTGGAACAGGAAGGTTTTTACCTGGCGCCGAAATGTAATCAGTGTTGGCGCCAGGCGGATCTCAATAGGGAGGGCATTCCATAACTTGGGAGCAGCTGCTGAGAAGGCCCTTTGTCTACAAGCCATCCCTCTCACCTCCTTGAGGGATGGCTCTTTTAAAAGCCCCCCCTGGCTCGATCTTAATCGCCGGGTAGGTTCGTATGGAAGGAGGCGGTCCTTCAGGTATATACACAACATCTCCCACAATTACAGGATGGGAGTTGTCTTCTTAACACATCTGGAACATACAGTATCTGGTTAGTAACAGCTGTGTTAAAGAAATTGGGTTTAATGTCATCTTCTAATGTTTAAGATGTCCCTCAATTCCCTGTTCTCCTTGAACATGTCTTAATTGTACTGTACTGTACTGTATATTGTCCCTCATTACTGTAAGCCGCCTTGGGTTCTTTTCCAAGGAGAAAGGCAGGGTAAAATACTCTAAATAAACAAATACATTTTATTTATTTATTTATTTATTTTAGAGTATTTTTTACCTCACCTTTCTCCTTGGAAAAGGACCCAAGGCAGCTTACAGTAATGAAGTATACAGTTCAGTATAATTAAAACATGTTCGAGTATTGAGGACAGGGAATTGAGGAACATCTTACAGCATTAAAAGAAAACATTATATTAAAGCTACAATAGAATGTGAGCAGTTAAAAGGAGAGTAAAATTCCATGTAAAGTTATGAGTGATGGAAACTAACATTGAAAACATAGTGTCAGTGTAATCACACAAGGTTATAAGTGGTTATAAACACAAAGTCTGTGTGATCCTATAAATGTATCATAACAGGCAGGAAAAGAGTGTAAGCTGTGGGTCCCTTAGATAGAGAAGTTAAGCAAAGCAATGCCATCTGAATATAAAAGTAGAAAATAGTTCTCTAGCTGAAACACTGACTGATGTGTGAGTGTAGAAAATGGGATTTTTCATGGGAACTTGACTTTGAAAAAGCTAATTATAAATAACTTACACTATGGTTGTAAACCCAATTGTATAGTAGGGTATAAGCTTCATTAAACTGAGCAACTCTGGTGTTAAAAAGACATTTAGCATTAGGCAGCAAAACAGTAAACTTTTGTTTTTCAACATATTTATGAGATAATAGCAATTTCCAGATGCTGTTGCCAAGATTAATGATTAATGCAATTTAACTACAAGATGGAAGGGCATGTTTAGCTTTTCTGGCATTTTCTGACTGCAGGCCCAATGTTTTGACCTGGATTAAAGTCCATAAACAATGTGTGTTAGGGAAAAAACAGAAGGAAAAATGGAATTAGTCCCACCTTGAGATATGGAACCTGGATTTATTTTCAAAAACTGAAAACCTAAAAACAAAGAACACCAGACCAAGATAAATTCTGAGACTAATCACTTGCCCTTTGATTCACATAATGGGTGAGATAGAAAACAACACCAACCTAAATTGAAATTTGAAAAACATTTTTTTTCTAGACACAGGGTCAACCTGCATGAAACAGTCAAATTGCATTTGCAAGTGATAGCACATGCTGAGAGTTGTATGCTTGTGGAATCCAAGTAGCAAACGAAACTGACATTTATGATCCAGAGAACAATCATAAAACAGAACATGCCGAATCGCAAGTTGTGGAACTAAGAAAAGCTTGTATAAGCTTTTGCCACTCAACTGAGAAGGACGTCTAAATACAGAGTTACCGTAAGAGTCTTGCATAGTTTGACTCAGTCATATCCAAGCATGGATGCAGAAGTGAATTTGTACTTTAACCTGTGGCTCAAATTATTAGGCAAAAAGTATGGCAGGCAAGTCTGCTCATTTAAACAAAAAGACAACTGCTTTTTAATCCCAGGAGAAGATAAAGCCACCCCAGCTTTGAGATTTTATGTTTTATGTAAGATATTACAAATAGTTTTCATATAAATTGTGTTGGGTGTTGCCTGGCCTAGATTCAGTTTTGTTCACAAAAACTAGGAAAGATACTAGAAACAACACAAACAAAATAATGTGCAACTGCTGTTTGCCTTCTAGCTAGATATGATTGTTGGGGAGTTGTAACCATGTTTTTCACGAGTTTTGTTTGCATACCAATCTTGATGCAAAAGCAAAAAGTAAAGCCAAGTGTGCTGCTTATATACTGCCTCATAGCACTTAAAGGACTCTCTTGGGTGTTTTACAATTTAATCATGCATGCTATACATTGCACACACACACACACAGAGAGAGAGAGAGAGAGAGAGAGAGAGAGAGAGAGAGAGAGAGAGAGAGAGAGAGAGAGAGAGAGCCAAGTACTCATTATACCAACCTTGGAAGGAAGGAAGGCTGAGTCAACCATGAGCTGGTTACCTGGGATTGAACCCCATGTCTTGACCACTGTTTTGGCTGATAATTTAGCAGTTTAACCATTGTGACGTGAGATGCAAGGGTTAAGTAGTGGTCTATGCAACAGACATAAAATATTTAAGTGGTCATATATATATATATATATATATATCTTAAAAATAAATCTCATGTGTTGATGAATGGAATAGGTGCTGGTATCTCTGTGGTGCTAAATATAAGGAAGCCAGTGAAGACGGTGTCATCATCTGGGTCTGCATATAACCCATTTGACATCTCCCCTCCATAGGTCTCCAGCCATATCTGATCACGTTGCTGAAGCTCCAGGATGGTTGCTCCCGAGGCCTGATCTTCAGCCCCTTGGTACTTGTCTGCAGTGTGGAGCATCCGGTACCCGTTTTTAACCAGAGCGACCCGGACATTCTTGACCAACACAGTAATGTGGTAGGTGAAATAATAGACACCTGGGATTTGGCAAGTGAACACTCCCGTGGTGGGATTGTAATGATTTAAGCCATTATACATCACTTTGTCGAACTTGATAGGAACGTTTAAAGGGGGAAACTTGGTGCTCAGACCTACACTAAAGGCACTTCTTGGAATGATGGGGATGCTGCCCAGGCTCCCCTTTTCTCCCTTTTCTCCCTTCCAGCCTATTTGTCCCTGATTCCCTTTACTGCCCTTCTGCCCTGGGTTTCCGATTTCTCCTGCTGGACCAACAGGGCCCATCGGTCCCATGGGACCCCTGATCCCTATTTCCCCTTGGGCTCCAGTGTCTCCTTTGATGCCTTTGGGGCCAAGAGGGCCAATGTCGCCTTTTAACCCTTTTCTTCCCTGTAGCCCAAGCTCACCCTTTTGACCTTTTTGACCCACAGGTCCAAGTACTCCCTTCGGTCCATATTTCCCAGGCCAGCCTCTCTCCCCTTTGTCTCCTTTGCTCCCTTTCTCTTCGACGCTGCCATCAGCTCCTAAAAACAAATTGGGGGCGGGGGGGGACACACACAAAAAATCTTATGTCTAATTTCCTGATACTTGGTTATTGAAAGCATTGATGGAAAAGAAAAGGAAAGGACAGCATTCTTCATTCAATTAATATGATGTCAGTAGCAGATTAGTAAATGGGGGATAGCTCTGTACATTTTAGGGGCCCATGAAAAGGGCAAAGTGTTCTTCCGGACTTCTTTGAAGTTTGCAACTTACTTGTCAGGGGAAGAAAGAACAAAAGAAGAGCCCATTCTCTCTGGGACGGACCTAGTTAGTGTACCACCACAGGGGCTGTAGTTCAGTGATACAACACATGGTTGGTATGCACAATGTCCTGGATTCAGTCCCTAGCATTATCCTATTGAGCCCCTACTTGTTTGTTTTAGAAGAGATGGCTGTGTGTACAGGTACGTCAAGCAAAAACAAAAGAAAAAGTGTTGTGGCACCTTCAAGACTAACATATTTGAATGTAAGCTTTCATGAAGCTTCTTTGCCCATCTTGTCAGATATATGAGGTGGAAAACAGGGATTGGCCCTGTAAAGCATTCATGCTAGACTTTTAAAAGGCTGTGGTATCTGCGTTATATACGTGCCATAATTTACGACTACTGTTTGATATTCAGTTCTATAAACATTGCAGTAAGAGACACAAAACCATATTTCAGAACAAGGCTCAAAAGCATAGTCTGTTGTGTTGTTTCCTTTAGTCACGTTAATACCTACAGCTGTTTTTAAAAGTTCCTTTGCCTGGTTTTCTGCCTCCTGCTGGAATGTTTACAGAATTTAATACTAAACAGAAGTCATAAATTGTACAAAATGCAGCCAGACACCACTGACTCTTGAGTCCAGCATGAATGTTTTACAGAGTTAATCCCTGTTTTTCACCTCATATGTCTGACAAATTGGCCTAAGAAGGTCCACAAAAGCTTACAATGAAATATAATGTCTAAACAGAAAGGGCTTTGAACAGATATATGTTGACCTTTTAAATCAATGTTTTAAAACCATTTTGTGAGTGATGATGAATGACTTGAATTTTACTATTACTTTTTTTGTATTAAGCTTTAATCCTTATAGGAGTCACCTTGTGTCTCAGTTTTAGGAAAAGGCTGGATAGATATAAAATAAGTTAAAAAAATAAATAGGTAAAAAAAGATAGTGGTGGAAAAACTCCAAATGCACCGATGGAACTGAGGTGAAGTCATGGCTAGCACAGAAGAGGAACACACTAATAGTATATTCTAAACAATGTATCAGCCTTAGACTTGGTAAAATGAGCTTCCCATATGTAACCCAATAGTTTGTTATAAGATGGATACATCACTCTTTGATGGTCAGTTTTTAGTCTGTTGGCATATTTTATGTTCATCTGTGTCTATAAGTATGCCCTTATTAAGCATATGATTTATTTATTTATTTAAAATATTTTGATCCTGTCTTTCTCCTTAAAGAGGACTCCATGATATGGTACAACTCAGCACCCAATCACACAGCCCTTGTCACAGATAAAACCCCACATATTTTCCCAAAACCGTTTTTTACTCTCACCTGGTTCTCCTTTATCTCCACTTGCGCCATCTATGCCTGGTTTTCCTGGATGTCCTGGTTCACCTAGCAGCAGCAAGAGACGATATCTCTTTAGTTAATCATTTAGAGAGCTGAAGTTGCCACAGGAAAGGCTCTGTCTCTTGTTCCCACCCCAGAACATGGCCCTTGATGCCCAAAGTAAGACTTGGATTGTGTCTACACTGTACAGTTATAGGCATTAGAGACCACTTTAACTTTCATATTTGCTTCCTTGGGGCTTCTAATGTAGTTCTGCTTAAACCAGTGAATCCTAACTTTATGTAAAGCAGGTGTCCCTGGATTATAACTCACAGAAACCCTGCCAAGCACAACTGGGGGGTGAGGTCTTCTAGGAACTGCAGCCCAAGAACCAAGGTTGAGAACTAGAGGCTTAAATTACAGTAGAGGATTCTATATACCTCATCAAAGCAGAAATCCCAGGATTCCTAAGAATTGTGCCACGATTGATTGGTATCAAAATGCTATTGTATGTAGTGTAGTTGCACTCTTGGGTATGTTTATATGGGTGCAAGTGGATCTTCAGATAGTCTGGCTCAAAACCACTTAGGTGCTTTAAAGATGTGTGGTAAAAACTATATGAGTCAAAATACAGAATCTAAAGTTCTTTCAGTTGCCTCTGTGATGGCATCCTCCTCCTTGTAATGATAGATACCCACATATCCTATTCAGTCAATTAACTTGTGTGATCCAGATTGTAATGTGCCACAAGCAATGTGATATCAATAAAATAAGGTACATAGATGTGCACTCCAAAGTATGGTTTTATTAAACTACCTCATTATTTAAAACTTAATAATAAAAATAAGTCAACAACCTCACAACTTAAGTCTTAAATAATTGTTTTAAATCATGAGATAGCTTAAGAAAGTTACACTTTTGAATAAGCATCCAGTTATGTTTTACTGTACTTTAAGTGATACCTGGCTTTTAAGTATTCCTTGATATTCCATTTAATCCATAGGGATTATTGATCACAACATTATTTCTTTATAATTCAAACAAGGAATTGCTTTTATGGTGGTTTTATTAGCCACTTGCAAATGTGATACCTGCATCTCCTTTTTCCCCCTTTGATCCATCTCGTCCATCCCGTCCAGGTATGCCATTGTATCCAGGGTTCCCTGGTACTCCAGCATATCTTTCAGCACAACTGTTTTCTCTTTGTATTTCTTCTGTGTTGACAGCAGCAACCAGCAATAGAAACCAGAGTTGCATCCTATCTGATGTCAGCTGAAATAAGCATTAAAAAAACACTAGCAGTTTGCAAAAAAAAAAAAAAGTCAGCACAAATCCTAAAATAAATTTCTCATGCAATATATTTATTTTCAAGTTCATTTGAGAATACAGGAGGGTCCTTAGATAAAGAGGGACATCTAGGAGAAAGTTATGGTGTGTAACAAGGGACAGCCTACAGTCTGAGCAGGAGGGTGTCTCATTCTCACATTTCAGGGTGAACCCTCCCCCTTAGATAATGGGCCACCTATGTGATCTATGCCAGCCTGCTGGCCGTGCTGCATCTTTGCATTCTATGAAGGGCAGATAGGACAATTTTTGTAGCAGAGAAAAAATAACAAACATGTGACACCAGAAATGACAATAAAAGCCAGTGCCAGAACATTTCACCTTCCAGGGTCAGATCAAGGAATCTCTGTCCGTCAGAGTCCTACAGATATTTGTAGACCTCTAGGGAAAAATATGAAACCTGCATTTGTCACAACTGTTATTTATCCCAAAAGAGTTATGTCCAGTGTGACCTAGAGGAATATTTTATGCCTTACAATTTGCTCTTCCTGTAGAGCCATTATCTTGCCCCATACAGGACAGATAAACTGAACGTCCAAGAGATTTTGTATCTTCCTTCTTTTTTATTGAAAAGACACAAAGTGATATAAATGTGTTATTTTTATTTATTGAGTTCTGTATTGAATATTTATTTATTTACAAAAAAATTAGCTGCCCCAGTACCAAGAGGTCTCTGGGCGGCATACAACAGTATATCCAAATACTGTAATTGTAAAAACTTAATATCATATTTTAGGAATATATAACTGTGAAGACCTAATGAACAGAATAAAAAATAAAGGTAACTAACAAAACTTGAAAATACTATATTAATATGCTCCTTAAGAGTGGAATAAGACAGTAACTAAAGTGTTACAAATATCTTATAATTAAAAAATATAACCAGGTCATATGTCTGTGAACATTCTCAGTCATCCAGGTGAGTTTATCTGGAAGTTGAGTCATGGCAACTAGACTTCTATTCTTGAGAGATTGAAATGTTTCTCTGCTCATCCAAACAGCTTCATCAGTCTGAGGAAATCTAGTTGCGAGTCCTCCATTTTATAGTTCACTTTGACCTCATATCACCCTGGTCTGAAATAAGCTCATAATTTGGACAATGGCCTGAAGAGGGTCATTAGGTGGACAATAATCTCATTAGGCCGATTAGGTGGGCAGTGGCCTAAGGTAAAGGTAAAGGTTCCCCCCGCATATGCATGATAGTTGTGTCCGACTCTAGGGGCAGTGCTCATCTCCGTATTCAAGCCGGAAGAGCCAGGGCTGTGTAAGTCCATGGCCATGTGGCTGGCATGGCTGCAAGGAAACACTGTTTTACCTTCCCGCTTTTTACGGAGGTACTTATTTATCTACTTGCATTTACATGCTTTCGAACTGCTAGGTTGGCAAGAGCTGGGGTTATCAGCAGGAGCTCGTTCCGCTGCGTGGCACCCGGGATTCGAACCGCCGAGCTGCCGACTTTGCAGTCTACAGTTTCGGTGCCTTAGTCGACTCAGCCACCACGCCCCTAAGGTGTGTGAAAACCCCACCCTTACAACCTTCCTGGTTTTCAGGGAAGCCATTCAGGTGAGTATTGAAAACATTACTCTCAACAGAGGGGGAGTTCAGGCACAGTCTATCTGCTACTTATCAGGAAGTGATTTCAACAATCCCCAGACAAATCAGAAATGCTTCACACCTCCACCAGGAAGGCCAGGGCTAACGACTTATGTAATGGGTGTTGGGAATGGTGTAAAGGTGGGATTTTCACCACCTTAGGCCATTGCCCACCTAATGGGCCTGTTGAGACTATTGTCCACCTAACGACCCTCTTCAGGCCACTGTTCATTTTATGGGCCTATTTCAGACCAGGGTGACATGAGGTCAAATTGAACTGTTACATGGAGGACTCACAATTTTCCATAGACTGACAAAGCTGTTTGGATGAGCAGCAATACGTTTCAATCTCTCAAGAAAAGAAGTCTAGTGACTCAACTTTCAGATATAACTAGCTCATACTCAGAGTTAAAATTAGTTCTCAATCAAGTAACACCTATGTATTTATCCTGACAGACTATGTAATTCAAAGACTAGAGCAGAAGCAAGTAGAAAATAAGTTCAGCATATAATAAAAAAAATCTTACCCACTCACCAGCAGAGTTTTTTTTTGCTTCTAATGATGCTCTCCTGGCATTCTTTGCTCCTGGCCCTGGCTATATTTTCTAACCATTATTTATATCCTTATCCCCACTTCATCAACTATCAACAGTTCTTCCCACAGAGCTATAAGATCCATGGCCTAGTGTGCCAAGAATTTGTTTTTTATAGGAATCTCTGTTATCCCTGCACTTCCTCTGACTAAAAGGGCTTGTAACTCAAAATGTGGCAGATTGCATCACCATCATTGTTGTCACTAAAATTTTGCAAAGCCTGGAGGAATAAAAGCTTATAAAATAAAAGTTCTGGCATTGCAAGGTACTGTACTGTAATACCAAGGTACTGGAGTTAAAGAGAGAACATGTTAGAGGTCCTGCAAACACTACCTCCAGCCATATTAACAAATTACCGTGGCCTTGATTGCTTTAGTCAGTTGTTGTTGAAACCTCATTTTTAAAAGAGCTTTCATTTTTAGGACTACTCTTTCCAAACACACACACACTTTAATTATTTTTATACTCAAAAATTCACATCTTGACACAAAAGCACTCAGTCTCTGATGTGGGAAGTGGCTATCATAAAAGCATACAGAAAATTCAGAGGATTAAATAAAACCTGGGGCTGTGTGTAGCCTGCATTACTGTAATTAAAAACTGTAAACCGCCCAGAGACTACTTGAAGTGGTATGGGGTGGTGTATAAGCAGAACATTTTTGTTAGTAATGTGGCCAAAATTCTTATGCATAGCTATGCAAATAAACTGTTAGCACCAAACTTTTCCAAGGGAAGAAATCCCTGTAGACATAATCTGCACAATGTCTATGGTGATTTCCTAATTTAAGGCAACCTGTGTACAAAAATTATATACTTTTGTTCTGGCAGTGAAACTAGGCAAGAGGATTTAGAGTTAGATCTATTTATTAGTAGTGTAATTGTCGCTCTGTTTCCCATTTCACCTGGTCTCTACCTTACAACAATTTTTTTTAGGTCTTTGTTTCGGTCACTGACCAGAAAAATACAAAATACATTCCACATAAATATTCTGTATAAAACTATGGCCTAACTAATTGGATTGTAATCCACGAAAGCTCATGCAGAAATAAATCTGTCAGTGTTTTGTTATGCTTTACTTTGCTTATATATAAATAGTATCTGCTCGTCCTAATAAAGGTACTATAAATGTTCTTGATAATCTCAATGCATTGAGACACCCTGCCTAAAAACCATCAACTACCCTGACTATTTCACTCCTACACAAAAATGAAAGTAGCATGGCTTTTTTTTACCAGAAGTATCAAAAACAAAAGGAGGCACACAAAATTTGTATTTTGTGTAACTATTTTGCGTTTCGTTCGAAAATGACGTTATTTTCTGCAGAATAGGCAACTGTTGTGCAAAAACTCTTCTGTAAAATTTTTGTCTACAGAAGAACATGAAACAGTGTGTGAAAATGCTCCTAAACTTTTCATTGAGTGGTAAACTTCGGATTTAAAAAAATTCTCACCAGTAAAAATACAGAAATTAAAAATATACATCCTTTCATTTTAAGTTGTTTCTAAATTTAAAGGGAAATTCATAGTTCAATTTTCCTTTCACAGCATCCTAGTGCCTCTTCCTTGTGAAAAATGTCAGTGTGAAGCTCTGGAAACCTTTTGCCAGTCATTTTAGACAATACGGAGCCAGATAGACAACCCAGATGACATAGGATAGCATTAGGCAGCTTTCAATGGTCCTAAGATTGCCTCAAAGAAGGCTATAGAGTCGTCCTTTCAGTCAACACACATGCTTTGCATTCCGGTCTTACCTTTTCTGCCAGTGCTGGTCAGTATACTGTTTTTGAGCATCTTGTACTTTCAGGCAAAGATGGTACGAGATGTGGAGGCAAAACAAGGCAACTGTTCCAATCTGGTTATTAAGTTCTAAACAGTTATTCAGTTCCTAGACATGTTCAATGATTAATTCATAGGTAAGTGATTGATGTGCAAGGATTTCACCCTTTAAATGTTAACCATCCATGTACAATTTTTACATTTCCCACCATGACTCCCAAAGTTCAAAGTCTAGTAGCCCCACATTATTCCATATTAGCTGTGTGGAATACCTTGCATGGAACGGCTGCCTATTGTGGTGAGAGGATGAAAATGGATTTCTGTGCCTTTGGGGAAAACATGGTCCATTCTTTTGGGACACACGGGAAATAGTTACATGGCTCTGCAGAATGGAAGAGTGTCTCCTAAGTAGATGACATCAGAAGAATGTTGAACAGCAGATTAAGAATATAGGAACTGCTTGAAGGCCAATGAAGGATCAGTATTCTTATTCAAACAGCAGCAAACAAAATGCCTCTGAAGGCCTATAGAAAGCATCTTTTAGAAAACACACTGGTCAGAAATGCAGGAAGGTATTCCTTGCCTCTGCTGCAGAAATGGGGCATCAACTGCAGTTCTGGTGCCACCTTGTCTTTGTACACTGGCACAATCTATTCATTGTCATTCCTTATTTTCCATTTCCACCTGTCTGCAGTAAAAGGCCTATAGTAATCTTATCCACCGGTGTTCTCCAGTTGAGCTAGACCAGGAATGTCCAAACTTTTGCCCTCCAGATGTTTTGGACCACAACTCCCACGGTCCTTTGCCATTGGAAATACAGGCTTGGAATTCTGGGAGTTGTGGTCCAAAACACCTGGAGGGATGAAGTTTGGACGTGCCTGAGCTAGACTGTAACTGTAACCATCTTCAGTCAGGATTCCCATTGGCAGGGCATGCTGGGACAACAGGAGTTGTAGTCCAAAATATTTGGATGGTGTTGTGAGGAGGTTGACAGAAATGCTTCTGGCGAGCTGTTCGCCGCTGCCCCCGCCCCCTAAGACTCTAGAAACATACTGTGCCTGCCTTACTGAGGAGATTGGAAAGCAGACCCAGGCTGCAGGACACTGCAACCCAGTCTGAGGGTTTTCCATAGGAAATAACAAAAAGAGGCTGAGGGCTTGCACATGTCCTGCAGGGTGGCACAACCCTAACAGAGGCCTTTCCTACCAAAACTCCATGGAGTGCAATTGCCCCTTCCCCAGTTGAGCACCCTCTAAAGAATGGAAAGAGGGGACAAACGGAATTGGGGTCTGGATTATATGAAAGAGACACTGGAGAAGATGGCAAGAAAACCACAAGGAGCTATAGGTGTGATGCCAGACCAGATAGCAGAGAAGGAAGGAATGAGGCGAGATGTATAAGAGGAGTGGGGGGGGGTCAAGGGAGGGCAACTGGAGTTCCCTGGAGACTGGAACTATATGGTAAAGATCCCTGAACCAGGAACTGGTTGAAGGGGGCTGCTAAAGATAAGGACCCCAAAATTAATCTCATTTTTCCCATTGTTGGAATGAGAAATGCTGAAGGCCCAGTCCTCAATCATTTTACTGAGCCGGTGAAGGAGAGCCAAGAGCAACCCTGCTGCAGCAATGCCATCCTGCCTATTTGTATGACCTCTGGGACAGATAACAGCCAGAGAACTCCCAAGGCGCAGCAACAGTGCCGCAGATCTACCATGTCCCTTGCCCTCATTACAGACATATAGGCCCTCACTGAGCTCAAGCTTCAGAGGCACCCGCCATTAAAGCAAACTGTGAACTTGAATTCCCCAGTGAAGCTAACTTGAAGGAGTGAAGGAAAGGGGACTGACTTAGGGCAAGTGAGGTAATCTAGCACCAATGGAGAACTGTTGTCTGGTTTGTTTTGTGTTGACGGCGCTTCCCCACTTGTTATTAAACCATCTTGTTGCGAAATGTGCTGTCAGCTCATGGAGGGGCCAGCTGTCAACCAAGGGAGGGTTGGCAGGGCTCACAATGTTAGATTAAGAAAGGCTAGTTTAATGAACCTGAACATGGATACCTCATCACTGTATCACTCTAGTCTTGCCCCCTTATTTGAGATTTGGTCTGTAACTGAAAAGGTCACAAAGATCTAACATCTTCCTAAAATCCACACTGAAAAAGGCAAATTAAAAAAAAAACCAATGCAACTGCTTTTATTCCTCCAACATCTCCTGGGACAACAGATTCTCACTTTCCAAGAAACTAAGGAATTCATTAATAAATAATTTGTCTGACAGATTTATGTTTTTCAGAGCATGGAAGAGATAGTAATATTGATACATAGCTATCTTGTGGTTACTTTAGGCACTGTAGTCACTTAGAAATGCAGTTACAAATTACTGTAGTAGGGCAGTGCTTTTCCAGACATTTGTCATGCAAGATGAGTTTAAAAAGGGAAAGCAAATGTGAACAAGGGTTCAGGAGGCTGATAGTGAACCTATGCCTTTAATGTGAAAGGGAAAAGGAAAACTGTAGACATTCTACATAGCAGGTGCCATAATGTTTTTTATTACAAAAAAGACCAATGGGTTGAAGAAACACATGTTCCCCCTTTTTTAGAAGACATAAAATCCAGCTGCTACTCAGAAGTTACAGTAGGACTGCAGTATTCATGGTGGGTATCGGAAAGCATGGATAGGGAAACTAGGCACTATCTCACGTCCCATTTGAGTCAATTTTTATAAAAAGGTGCCTTTTTCTCTCCCGCAATCACGTGGCACAAAGAGTGCCTCAGAAGTTCCCAGGTCTGGGACTGCAGCGACATCTAAGAGATCTGTCCCCACGGGTGTAAGACACTTTTAAACTTGATCTATGCTCAAACCGTGCTCTCTGCTGACACCTCCTGGTGAAAGCCTGGGCCACATGCCACTAAATGAAGTTAATTGAGAACAATGGATTGGGGTATTTCTGGAATGCGGCAGTGATGGATGCATGGTGCGATGTCGGTGAGCCGATTTGAACCCCCACACACACACCACGGTAGCTCCGAAAATAGGGAATTACTTTGATAAAAAGAACCAGTTACTTACCTGTAAAGGTGGTTCTTCGAGTGGACCTTCGTGAAGCCACATAGATGGGTTTCCCAGGCACCCCTGCGCCAGAGGTTGGACCTTCCCTAGCAATAGGAAAGTTCGTTAGTCTCTACCCCCGCACCCTGCACATCTGCGTGGCTGTTCCCGCTAAACGCTTCAGTTCCTCTTGACCGCCAGGATGACAGGTAATGGATGTACCAGTCAGGGCGTGACGGTCCGAGGGGAGGCGGGCGGGTGCTGTGTGGCTTCACGAAGGTCCACTCGAAGAACCACCTTTACAGGTAAGTAACTGGTTCTTCTCCATCGTGGCCTTCGTGAAGCCACACAGATGGGTGATTGCAAGCAGTACTCACTGGCAGGAGGGTAGTCACGCTGTCACAAAGGAAAGCACTGCCCTCCCGAAGGAAGTGGCCGACCTCACGCGGGCATCCACTCTGTAGTGGGTCATGAAGGTATCAGGTGAAGACCAGGTGGCCACCTGGCAGATGCTGTCCAGGGGTACACCCTTTAGAAAGGCCGCTGAGGAGGCCAAAGCTCTTGTGGAGTGAGCTCGGATGCCCAAGGGTAAGGGTACCTTGGCTAGTTCATAAGAGAGCTTAATAGTCTGTACAACCCAGCGGGCAAAACGTTGGGGGAGACAGGAGTACCCAGTACTGCAGGATCATGGCACACAAACAGTTTATTTGACTTTCTAATAGGTTTGTTCCTAGAGACATAGAAAGCTAGGGCCCGTCTAACATCAAGTGTATGCATGTCCTTTCCAATCCTAGTGGTAGGATTGGGAAAGAAGTTTGGTAAAACAATAGGTTGAGAAACATGAAAAGAGGAAACAACCTTTGGAAGGAAAGTTACATCTGGGTAAGCCACCACCCTATCATGGTGGAAACGTAAATACGGAGGGTCACACCGGAGAGCACAGAGCTCGCTTGACCTTCTAGCCGAAGTGATGGCCACCAGAAATGCAGTTTTTAGGGTGAGCAGCCTGAGGTCCATAGATGCCATAGGTTCAAAAGGAGGGTGTTGCAAGGCCCGAAGGACCAAAGAGAGGGACCACTGAGGTGGAATCGGTTTCCTGTCAGGAAAACCTTTTTGAGGTCCTTGAGGAAACGCTTCATTCTTGGATGCCTGAAGAATGCAGCTGCCTCCGAAAACTGGGGTTGGTGAGCCACAATCACTGACAGGTGGACTCGAAGAGAAGCAGAAGTCAGTCCTGAGCGTTTCAAGTGGAGGAGATATTGCAAGACCCAGGTAAGGGAGGGGTTGACTGGGTCAAACCCCTTATCAGCCGCAAATAGAGAGAACCTCTTCCACTTATAGGTATACTGTTTTTTAGTGGAAGACTTGCGGCAGGAATCAATTATAGACTCGATCAAGGTCGAATCCTCCAAGCTGTGAGCTGTAGGTGAGTCAGATCCGGGTGCAGGACTTGGCCCTTGTCCAGTGAGAGCAGTTCCGGAAACTGGGCAAGGCGTAGGTAGTCTGAGGACATTTGTAGAAGGGACGCAAACCAGGGTTGACGAGGCCACAAGGAGTTATCAGGATGAGATTGGCTCTCTTCTGAAGAGTCTTTATGACCACTCTGTGTATCAGAGGGGCGGGAGGGAACGCATAAAGGAGGTCTCTCGACCAAGGGAGGAGGAGAGCATCCCCCAAGGAGTGAAGTCCCTTCCCTGCTCTGGAGCAGTATGTTGGACATTTGGTGTTGAATTGGGAAGCGAACAGGTCCACACGAGGAGAGCCCCACTTGTTGCAAAGGAGGCTGAAAGTCCTGGGGTGCAGTTCCCACTCGTGGGTCACCTGAAGTCGTCGGCTGAGGTCGTCGGAGTTCTCCTCTCCAGGTAAGTGCATCGCAATCGGGTGAATGTTGTTGGAGATGCACCAGTCCCAGAAGCGGATCGTGAGCTGCAGAAGACGCTGTGAGTGGGTTCCACCCTATTTGTTGATGTAGTACATGGCAGTTGTGTTGTCGGTGACCGCCAGTACTACATTGCCGGAGAGGTGTCGGATGAACACCCGGAACGCTTTGAAGATCGCCAGCAGCTCCAACTCATTGGTGTGGAGCTGTTGCTTCTGTGGAGTCCAGGTATCATGTATGGTGAGAGGCAAACAGCACCCCAACCCGTGTTGCTGGCATCTGTATTTACTTGTATGGTGGGAAATGGATTCCTGAAGGGACGTCCAGAGAGGATGTTGGACCGGCAAGACCACCAGCGAAGATGATGAGGTAAGTCCGAAGGGATGGTGAGGAGTTTGTTGGGAGGGTCTCGAAGAGGGTCGAATTGTGGAGGAACCAATCCTGGAGATTTCTGAGTTGAAGCCTCGCGTGCAAAAGGACGGAGGTCATGGAGGCCATGAAACCTAACAGTCTTTGGACCTCTACTGCTGGGATGACCTGATGCGCTTGGAATTGTAGAAGCAGATGGAGCATTTCTGCAATTCTAGGCCTTGGAGGAAAGGCCATAGCTCTGGTGGAGTCCAGAATGGCACCGATGAAGCTTACCACTGGAGAGGGTTCGAGATGCGACTTCCTGTAATTGACCTGCAGACCCAATGACTCTAGGGTGTCGAGGACAGTGGCGATGTCTTGGCAGGCCTTGTCCTGAGAGTCTGCGACGATCAACCAGTCGTCGAGATAGGGGAAGACAACTATTTCCAGTGTGCGGAGGTAGGCTGCCACTGGTGCCATGCACTTGGTGAAGAATCTTGGTGCTGTAGCCAAACCAAATGGCAGGGTGGAATATTGATAGATGTCTTCCCCTACGGCAAAGCGAAGCAGGTGACGATGAGCTGGGTGGATAGAAATGTGGATGTATGCATCTTTGAGATCCACAACTCCAAACCAGTCCCCTCTGCGAAGAAGAGGTGTGACTTTTTCCCAAGGTGACCATTCAAAATTTTTTGTATACTAGGAACTTGTTCAGGAAGCGCAGGTCCAGAATGGGTCGGGGCCCTCCATCCTTCTTTGGGACTGTGAAATAACGGGAGAAAAGCCCATGGTGAGCCTGGTGTCTTGGGACGATTTCGATGGCCCGTTTCAGAAGCAGAGAAGTAACTTCTTCCAGAAGGCATGGCGATGGAGAAGTGCGAACTAAATTTCCCAACGGGGGAAGACAACTTAACTCTAACAGGTAACCTTTTTGAATAACACAGAGGACCCACTGATCCGAGGTGATGTTTCGCCATGCCGGAAGAAAGGGACTGAGACAGATAGTGTGATAATCAATAATCGTCTCTTGGCCTTCTATCCCTGGGCTTGGAGGAGATGCTAGCCGATTTGGACTTCTTGGACTTAGAGGCAAAGCTGGACAAGGCAGATGATCTTGCAGGGCGGTCACGTTGCTGGTGCTTGGAAGATGACTGGGAAGCAGGAGGCCAGTAGCGTCTTCTCGATTGAAAGCGAAAGGAAGGCTTCAGTCGAGAAGGAATGACATTTAACTTTTTAGCAGTGTCCTGCTTCTTATGCCTGTCTTCCATAAGGTCATCTGTTGCAGTGTTGAAAAGGCCCGATCCATCAAAAGGCAGGAATTCGATCTGGGCTTTATGGTCATCAGAAAGACCAGTGGTGCGAAACCAGGTGTGTCTACGGAGGGTGATAGAGGAATTCAACACCCTGGGGGCGGCATCAAAGGAGTGTTTGGAGGCCTGCATCTGCTGGGCCGCTAGAGCCATAGACTCCTCATACAAGGCTGATGCTTCTGCACGCTTGTCTTCTTGAATCAGCTCCAAAAAAGGATGAAGATGAGTTAGGAGATCTCTCTGGTAGGCCCCCATGGCGCCTTGATAATTGGCAGTCTTGTGCTGAAGGATGGCAAAGGAGTAGAGGTGGAGGCCCACTGTGTCCAACTTCCTACCTTCCTTAGAAGGAGGAATAGGGGTTTGTTTGGTACAGGATTGTACCTGGGAAGCTGCCACGACAACAGAATTAGGAGTTGGATGTTTATTCAAATAAGGCGCCTTGTCGTCATGCACTCTATAGAGGGCTTCAAGCTTGCGTGGGACCAAGGTGGAAGACATGGCTTGGAATGAGTCTTCAACCATGGTGAGAAAGGATGGAATCAATGTGAGATGGACAGGGGCAGTCTCATCATTGGCAATCCTCCCAAAATGTGACAGACTATTTTAGGTTGAGGCTGGTGCACTGGCAAGTCGATGGTTTTAGACATTCGAATGAGAAAGATGGCATAATTTCTCATCGAACTAGACGTGGAAGGAGGAGACTTTTCATCAACCTCTGAGTCTGGGGAGCTCACCAGTTGCAAAGATGTCGAATCTGATATTTCAGATTGGATGGATTCGACGTCCGAAACCTCTCCGTCCTCTCTGTTCGAACTGGAGGAAGAAGGGACCAAAGCCATCTGGTCGGATTCGACATTTTCCGCAGTGTGGATGGACCACTGCTTTCCATCGAATCGGAGGGAGAAGGCAGGGATCAGAGCCACAGTCACGGAAGGGGCTTGTAAATGGCGCTCCTTTCTCCGCTTCTTTTTGGAGGAGCAGCAGACTCCGAAATCTCCTTGGTAGGCTTAGGTGGAGTCAAGGCTTGAACCATGGCCGCAGCTACGGATTCGACCTGCGAGGTGGCGCGCAAAGGGTCAAAACCAAGAGCGGGAGCTGAAACCGTCGATTGGAGCTGGACATGCTTCCGCTTTCGGTGATTTGAGGACGAACCTGAAAGGAACGTCGGCGGCAAGGAAGAGGCACGCTGTTCGGATTCGGTGTCTCGGAGTGGGACTGGAGATGAAGCTGCCTTGGAAGCCAGGGATGGAGAGTGTAAGGGAGGCTCTCTGGACCGACCGGTCCCTTCCGACACGGACCAACAGGTCCCAGAGTCCATAACTGGAGTCGAGCCCACCAAGGTGATATTTGGAGGGGCTCCGTCATCATCGGATGACGACTCCGAGGAATCCGACGGAAGTAACTGTTGGCACTTCAATCGAGGAGTTTGAGGGATTGCGGCAGCAGCCGAACCCGAGTATTTGGTTTTGATAAGCACTGAGGGTGAGGCCAAAGATGAAGTCAGAGCCATTGCTGAAGTTGAAGTTGAAGTCGAGGAAGCTTTAGGGGTCGGTAAAGCCGGTTTCGAAGGCTTTGATGGTTTCGAAGAAGACTTCAAAGAAAGAGTACGGGATGGGCTGGTGGATGTTTTAGATTTCGAAGTCGCCACACCCTGAAGAACTGGGATCCTTTTCGTTTTCTCCACCCGACCCAAAGCCTCCGACTTACGGGATCCCTTGACAGTCTTCTGCTCCATGGGTTGCGGACAGAGGGAGCGTTCGAGAAGGTAATTCGCCAAGCGGTTGCGGCGGTTTTTCAGGGCCTGAGAACTGAACCCTCTACAGATCGGGCAAGTCTCGGTGCGGTGGTTTTCACTGAGACAAAAAAGACAACGATCGTGCCCGTCTGTATGAGGGATCTTGGCCCGACAAATAGAAGTGTTTGAAGGGAGACCAACGGAGAAGAACCTCTAGCCGTGGCAGTTAAGAGGAACTGAGGCTTTTAGGCAGGAACACCCATGCACATGCGCAGGGTGCGGGGGCGGAGACTAACTAACTTTCCTATTGCTAGGGAAGTTCTGACCTCTGGTGCAGGGGTGCCTGGGAAACCCATCTGTGTGGCTTCACGAAGGCCACGATGGAGAACCAGCTTTTCAGGTTCCCACCTACGCTTCAGGCAGCTAAAAGATGTGACTTATAAAAGCAACTCAAAAAAAGAACCACCATAGTACCAGGAAACTTCACTTGTGCCGTGCTTTAGTGGGCATGGTTGAGTTTTTTTAAAGGAGCCTTGTTGTGAGAACACGATTTTAGAGGCACCTTTTAGTGAACTAAGAAGCGGTTTTCTGCGGTCATGTGATAGAGGTCAGAGAGAGAGAGAGAGTTCTGGTAATACTGTACAGATTGGAATTGCATTTTTCTGGGGTTTAATTAATATTTTCAGGCAGCAGATAAGTGAAACTGCAAGTATTGATTCTGCAGATATGGTGGTCTTACTGTAGTCCTTGGGTGAATGCACAGGATCATTGTAAGCAGAAAATAAAAGTAGCCGGAACCTAATCAATGGCAGAAATAATTTTAGATTGTGTAACAGATATAAATATTATAAACAAAATTAATTTTAGTGGTGTTGTTTGGCATGTTTTTGCAAATAATAGTTCTCCTCTAGCTCCCTTTACTGGCTAAATGAAACAATATTAAATGCACCCATGTACTTGCATATACAGTATTTAATGTAAAGCATAACCATTGGCAGCTTTTTAAGTAACCAAAATATTCATATATGAACATGTATTTAATGTAGCTTTTACCTATTATGATTTTTTAATTTTTGCCTTTGAAAATCCTATACTGTATCTGTGACCCATGTATTTTCAATTAGTGCTCTACAGGTTACAAGTTACCTCAAAGATAGAATATCGCAATATGAACCGGTTCAGGTGCTAAGGTCAACGCACCTGAAATATGTAAGTCCAGTAAGATTCATAGGTTTCACCTTCAATTTCAACAGCAGTAACATGCGACTTTCTCTATGTTGCTGGTCTGCAGTTCTTCTCAGCCCCAGACAGCATACCAATGGCAAGGGATAATGGGAGCTGCTGTACACATTCTTCATCTTGGATCATTTTTTAAAAGAAAGAATGTGGTGTTTGAGTATTGCCCCCTCCCCCCAGTTCACTGGCCTTCCAGTGCCCAATCCCAAAAGAAAGCATGGCTAACTGTAAGATAGGAGGTTAAGGGAAAGCATAATGTGACAGCTTTTTTTTTTCATTTGAGAAATACCCCTTCTGAGTACTTGTGAAGCTTGTCTTGTTTGATCATCAGTAACGGTTGAGGAATAGAAGAAAAAATGTATTTGAAAGATTTTGCCAAGAGTTGTGTGTAACTCAGATAGATTTTTTTGAAAAATCTACCTCTGTGAATTAATTGGCAATAACTTGATTTTTGATGGCAAGTAAAAGAACTATCTGATGAATGGATGAAGTAATGTTTTCATTGAAGTTTTTGAAGTACATATCTTTTCAATATGGATCTAGAATGTTGATTAGGGATGGGCATGAAACTGAAAATTTATGTTTCGTTTGTTTTGTTTTGTTCCCCACATTTTTTCTTTTGTTTGATACAATTTTTTTCAAAACAATTAATACGAAATGAACCACTAATGGAATGGTTTTTTTGGGGGGCTGGAAAGTGGCCGCAGCACAGACCAGCTGGCAGGTGGGGCTTGGGAGAGGGAAAAAGTTTTTTCCCTCCCCGGCGGGCGGAGGCCAGGAGGCAAAGCTGGGGCGGGGGGACCTTTCCTAAGCCAGCATGCAGCTTACAGATGGAAGGAAATGGTTCATTTCAACAAAAAACACCATTTTGTTTCAACTGTAATGAAATGCTGCTTCCTTGTTTTGTTTAGTTTCATTTCATTTTCGTTACCTAAGGACACGATGAAACAACATTTCATTTTTTGTTTTGTGCCCATCCCTAATGTCTATCTCCCAATCGATTTGAATTTAAATTGAATTTAAATTGACAACCTACGCAGTTTGGTTTGTGCACTATGTAATGTAAGCAACCAAACCTGATTTCAGTAGACATTTCAAGCCCTGATCCATACAGCAAATAAACTAAGTGAAGTAAAACAAAGTATTACTTTTGTCGTCAGACAGTAACCTTGAAATATTTAAAGCTCACACACAGTTTATACACTACAAAAAAGTCACAAAAATAAAAAATGTACAGTAAAATTATGTAAGACACAGCAAAAAAAATTATAACTTATACATAGACTGTATCAAGTTAGAGTAATATAAATGGAACATACATTGCATATACATTTCCATAAAGTAAGATTTTCTTAAATAGTTTGTATGTGTAATATGGATGCATATGGAATACAAATAAATCTGGCAACAGAAATTACTTCATAACAAGTACCGTACTGTACATTCAGATCCTACATTGTATTTTACCTGTCAACAGCCAAGTTCTAAAGCCGTGCTTGGCTTGCAACATATGCAGTGGTATTTGATGTTAAGATGCATAAAGTATGTTTTGAATGGGAAAAGTGTTACATAACACTTGTCCAAAATAAAATATATAGGCAAGTTAAACAAGAAGCAGATTAATTTTAAATTACACTTAATTCAAAAGGCAAGCCCCATACGCAAATGCCATATACACTGAGGGGGGAAAGGCAGCTGACAAAAATATACTAGTTTATTACTAGTTTATTATGGCTGAGGTCTCTTTGGCTCAAATTCCAAGCTGAAATATAAAATACATTTAAAAATGCTGCAAACAATGAAATGTGAACTACCTAGGTTATTAAGTTTATAAACAGTGAAATTTAAATGGTGAAACCATTACTAGAGTTAGTTATTAGTTTATTTAACTGCAGAAACAGACTAGGAGAAACTGGATGATTAATGTTCAGTGCCGGTTTAATCCACTAGAAACTAGTGTGCTTTTGTTTTACATGTGCAAGTGGAAGGCCATCATTTTCTAAAATGTACTTTCAGGAGATACTATTAATGGTCAAAATGGTAACAAAACAGTGGTTTATAGCCTTAGATCTCCAGAGGTTGATGAATTAAAATCCCATAATCCCTAAACAGCATTGTCCATAGCTAGGGATGGCATGAGGTGGCTGTATACCAACCATATCTGAGATCCCATAGTCAGAACCATTGCAGACTAAGATAAAATAATTAGGCAAGTGTTGCTCTGGAAATTAAAGGCTAAATACAATTGTTAGAATAGACCCATCAAATCACTGGGGTTTACTTATGCATAGTCGCATTCAATCAATATGTCAATTCTCATTGGAGATTTAAGAGCTTGGTTCTGATGGAACAGTGGTGGTATTACTTTTAAAGGGCATTACAGTTGATACGAGTTAGATCCAAGGAAACTTCTAGGAAGCTAACTCTGAGTGCAGTGAGTGTGGGTGGGTGTGCATACTCCACTGGGTGAGAGCAAACCATCTGAAGAGTCTGAAGCAGTGTTTTGGATCCTGGCAAGGATAATGATTTTGATTTCCCAGGATAATGCCACTTAGGCTGGGAGGATAACATTTATAGTGTCTTAAAAGAATCCATACCTGTTCTGCTTTTTCTAGATTTCAAGCCTTCTCAGGTTGTTTCAAGATCAGACTACATGAAATCAAATTGTTATTTTAAAAATCTGTAAAATGTTACATGGAAGAACATCAAAAGAGCTTATTGTGCATTGTACTGTTTATGGTACTGTATTGTAGCCTTTTCCTGACGTACCTTGAATCATACAATTTCGCTCCCTGTAATGTTTGAGAGTTTCTTGAACAAATAAGTGCATCTCTAGACAAGACAAAGCTTTTTGCTTTCCAGCCAGTGTTCAACTGCAGTACTGCCTAGAAGATTAAGAGCACAGGAGAAATCCTACAAAGAGCCAAGCGTGGAATCTCATCCACATTACTCTCTTTTAACCCTCTCCTCTTTGATCAAACTTTTCTAACATGGGTTCAGTACTTGGCAGCAGCCCTAAATGCAGTGGTCCCCAACCCCGGCTGAGGTCTCTTTGGCTCCGTGGACCAAGCTGAAATATAAAATACTGGGAAAAATGCCTCCCTTTTCCTCCGAAATGTGAACTCCTCCTCCTCCTTCTTCCTGCTTTTAAACAGTGGAGGAGGAAGGCTGGAGGAGCGCAGGAGGAGCTGCCGCCGCCGCCTTTGCCTTTGTCTTCCTCTGCTGCCCGCAGACTAGGAGAAACTGGATGATTAATCCTCCTCCTCCTTTAATCCACCTCCTCCTCCTCACCCTCCACCAGCAGCAGCAGCAGCAGGAAGCTGGGGGCCATCATTTTCTAAAATGTACTTTCAGGAGATACTATTAATGGTCAAAATGGCTAGCAAAACAGTGGTTTATAGCCTTAGATCTCCAGAGGTTGATGAATTAAGATGGTGGGTAATCCCTCCTCCTTGTCCATCCCTAGGGATGGCATGCGTGCCTGTATACCAACCATATCTGAGATCCCATAGTCGGAACCCCCCGCAGACTAAGATAAAATAATTAGGCCTGTGTTGCTCTGGAAATTAAAGGCTGGCCCGGTGTTGTTAGAATAGACCCATCAAATCACTGGGGTTTACTTAGCCATAGACTCCCCGCATTCAATCAATATGTCAATTCTCATTGGAGGAGGAGGAGGAGGAGCGCTGGCCCTGATGGAACAGTGGTGGTATTACTTTTAAAGGCCATTACCCAGCGATCCCAGGAGATCGGACAAACTTCTAGGCCAAGCTAACTCCCTGCCCAGCAGCAGGTGAAAGAGGGTGGGTGGGGCGGGAGGCGCTCGGCTCCCCCTTCTCGGCCCGGAGACCCGGTGGGAGGGGGTCTGTCTTGGTGGTTTTGGATCCTGGCAAGGATAATGATTTTGATTTCCCCCTGATAATGGCCAGGTGTGTGTGTGTGTGTGTGTGTGTGTAGTGTGTGTGTGTGTGTGTGTGTGTCTGGGAGGCTGAGGAAAGGACACTGGCCTCTCCGGGGGTTGTTTCAAGATCCACCCCACATGAAATCCCCTCCCCTCCCGTTATTTTAAAAAAGGCTGCAAAGTGAGGCAGGAGGAGAACATCAGGAGGAGGAGGAGGAGCATTGTACTGTTTAGGAGCCCCAGGCTCCCCCCCCCGCCTGAGTACCTTGGGGTGAGCGGCAATTTCGCTGCCTGTAATGTTTGCGAGTTTCTTGAACAAATAAGTGCATCTCTAGACAAGACAAAGCCCCCCGCACCCCCGCCAGTGTTCAACTGCCCCCATCCCCCCACCCCCCACACCCTCCCCTTCCCCCAAAGCCCCAACCCCCGCACCCCCATCTCCCCCTCCCCACCCCCAGCCTCGGGCCTCTTTGAAATCATCCAACATTTCTAACATGGGGACAAAAAGGTTGGGGAGCACTGCTATAATGCATCTCAAAGCAAGGTCCAAATTTAATCAGCAATACCTGAAACATTACTGTACTTTGATTCCTCACTCAGCTGTGCATTGAACAAGTTGGAGAGAGAGCTAAGAGAAGAAAAAGGAAACTCACTGATTGAACCAGCCAAGTTCAGCTCTAACATCTTAACCAGCACCAATTTGTCATTGAGATTTATGCTACTGGATTTAGGCTTACATAAGGAAGTACAGTGGTACCTTGTATAAAGGAATTAATTCGTTCCAGATGAAATTATGTTAAGCAAATTTTCCTTTATACAAATTCCCATTGGAATGCATTGAAAATGAAGTAACCCCATGTTTATGTTGTACGGATTTTCCCCATAGGCAATTATGTTAAGCAAATTTCCCCTATCTCCGGAATTTTTTATGTTGTACAAATTTTATGTTATACAAGCTGTTTGTTATACAAGGGTTCACTGTAATATGATTCTGGCCATTATTATCTTCCAGCAATCTCTTTGCTGAACTGATGTGAGAACAGGGAACGGGTTTGAGACAACTATGTAGATATGTCAGTTTCAGCCCCCAAACTTCTCTTAAAGTATTAAAGGTGGCAATAAACACCATTGGAGACACAGTGGTCAATTTCCTTCACCCTCTATTACTAAACTCAAGGGGTGAGTGCTGACAAAAAGAGAGTCAAGATGGGGTGACCAGAAACCGTAAGAAAGGTATCAGGATGCTTGGGGAAAACCCAGCTATTACAGAAAAATGAAAACATTTTAAAACTGCCACAAACCCAAGAAAGCCATTTTCCCCAAGGAGGAGTGAGAATGTTCACCAACCAGATGGTTGCTTTCAAGAAGAAAACCAGCAAGAAGGTAAGGTAGAGGACCTTCTAGGAGAAAAGCGTTATCTAAAAGAATGAGAGATTGGACAAAGTTGCTTTTTTGAAGAAAGGTGGGAACAAGTTATATTTTTACTGCTGTTCCTAGAACCATTTAATAAGCATGATCAGTGATACTGCTGAGAGGCAGCTATAGTTCAAAAAAGAGCTCTTCTGGTCTCTAGAGAGAATACGTCCCAGTATTCTGTTGTACATCCTTTTTGATTAAAATAATTTTAGGTCACATTTTTACAATTAAGGGTGTCTTTTGTGTATCAAACAGCTCAAACACAGCTCTTGACTGTGACTATTTTTTTAAAAAAACTTTTTAAAACTGCAGTTCTCCAAACAGAATGACAATCTACAATTTCACATAACTATTCATTTGATGTTTCATTTCAAAGAGTTAATACTGAAGAGCAACCATTGAGGCTCACATCATGCCAGACAATTCTGTTGAACATCAACATCTTTACATTCATTGCTGAACTATGTACAGAAGGCATATCTAACATGCCTGTTTTCAAAAGCTATCGCTTCAGTCTAAAATTTTTTTGTCAATACAAGGTTAATTTTATGAGCATGAAAAAAATACAAGTGCAAGAAATTGTTTTAACTCACATCGGTCAACAACTGTACAAGGATGCATGTCTTCTGCTAACATTTGCATCTTCTTAGATAATAAGGCTTTTTTTCTATTTCAGAAACCACCAATCAAGTTAACACTTTTGTTGTATACCTGCCTAAGTGGTGTAACTCATCAAAACTTTTGAATATTTAATTCTCACAAGTTCAGTCCACAAATATTTCAGAATTCCTGCTGAAATCAATTAAAACTTTGGCTAGATTCTCTTTGTTTGGGGAATTGAGCAAGTAAGGGAAGTGAGTAAGAATTACAAACCTAACTATTTCTATATCCAAAATGATTTACTTCCTAGCAAATATGGCTTGTTTACAACCACGTGATTGAGAAGCCTGATTGCAGTTCACTATCCTTTATCAAAGTCTCCAAAAATAGAACAATATAAAATAAAATCTTGGCTTCGTGCTAAAAATTTACCTGAATCTGTCCTCAGTATTAGAAAATATCCCAGATTGCCAATCCAGTTCATCTACTGAATGGAATTTGGATGTTTGGGCAGTATTGTGTTCCACCTTCATCATGATGATAATGCATATTGATTTAAGTATTAATATAGGGCTACCGGGGGCATGGAGATTATGGTATGTATCATACATTTAATGTGAATGTTCTAAATGTAAAATATGTTGATAAAAACTACTGTATATGAAAAATAGCTTCATTTGACATAACAGAACAAAATCAAAAGGACATATTTTAATAGCTATAAATAAGCCAGATATCACCTGAGGTTCATTTATAACATTGCAAACTGTCTCTGATTTATGATCTTCCTGATATCATCATAAAAATAATTGTTCACTCTCAACTGATGTATACAAGAATAAAAAATCAAATGGCATTTTGGAAACTTATTGGAGGTTTTTATAGGACACATACAACCCAATGGAATGCGCGTATTTATGGGATAAAGTGACAAAATCTCTCATTAACATTATTGAATTTCTACTTCGCATTGTTCTTATTATATTTATAGTCACATTAATGCCATTACAAATGCCATCAAAACAGAAAAGTTCAGTTTTTCATTGGGTAAATGCAGGCATACTGGAAATCACAGAGACAATTCTCACTGGCTTAACAGCTACAGGTTACAAAATAAAATGAAACCAGTTTCTTCAAGTGCATACAATGCATGCAATAAAGTACCACTTTGGGTAAGCATTAAAAAGCCATGATGCATTGGGTTTTTTTTCCTTCATTATTTGCAACAGCATATAAAAACACATGTTTTTCTATTTATGTCACCATGTTAATCATCTTTCCCCATTTTATGGGGAACACAATAAGGCCTTGCAGGACGTCCAACTCCCATATAGTTAAATTAACAGAAAAAGATAGCAAACTAAGACAAAACAGGAAGGGCTGAGCTTTAGCAGTTCTTGCACTTGGGATCCATTCATCTGCTTGGTGTTCACAAAAGGTATCTCTCTCTTGCCTCAGCAGTTGGTGGGGGGATTGCTACCCTTCCTGTTTCTAAATTTGGCCATGAATTCATTATTAAGACAAGCAAAATGACGTTCAGATTTTAACCATTCCTTTGGTACAATACAACACAAAGAGCATGTTACAGCTCAAGGACTGCAGCCCTGTGCCTGCCCTGGAGGTAAGTTCCTCTTGATGGAACCGCTTGTACTTCATCCTTCTCAGGGTAAGTTATGGCAGGAGGCCAGGAGGAGCCTAACAACCTCCCTCCAAAACAGAGTTCACAGTCTTCCCGCTGGAGAAATGAATTCTTTATTGGTAAAGGGCTCTTCTTTACCATACCACCTTCTAGTCCCAGGAGCTCCAGCCATTTATTTCTTGAACGGGGTCAGTTTGTTAAAAGTGTGCCAGAAAAGCGATGGCTTCCGCTTTGGTTCTGCCAAAGCAAAGACCTGCTGTTGTGGAATGCTGGTGGGCACTGTAATGTGGCGTTGATGAATAGGGTGTAAGCTCTGGTGAGGCGGTGGCACTGGACACCCACTGTAGCTGACACCTAAAGAAAGGGACCATTGAAAAAACGTGTAAAACCAACATTCAGAGAGAAAAAACATTGAAAGTTGATCAAGAATTTACTATTTAGGCCCAGTATATACAGGACGTTTTACTCTATGCAAAAGCTGTGTGTGTGTGTTGTGTCGTTATAGTCATGACCGATTCTTCGTGACTCCATGTCCATGGAGTTTTCTTGGCAGGAATACTGGAGTGGTTTGCCAGTTCCTACTCCAGGCACCTACAGCACCTGGTATTCCCTGGTGGCCGCCCATCCATGTACTAACCAGGGCTGACCTTGCTTAGCTTCCGAAATCAGGCGAGATCGGATATGCTTAGGGCATCTAGGCAGCTCTATGCAAAAGCTACATACCCCAAATATTCAGAGCTATGCACTCATGTATGTTGCATATAAATTATCACACTTGCAAGTAGCAGCACCTGCCTCCCCTGTTTTGGCTACTGGAATCATAGGAATTTCTGACTCCTGGACCTATTCCCCCCCCCAATGCCCCACCAGAATTCCTTATGTGACAGGCAAGGCTTTTTGGGTTAACCAGCTTTCACTCCTGCAGGCAATATTCACCTTTCATCTTTCCATGCCTTGATCTCCGTGCATTTTGCATGGCTTGCTTTTTTTGGTTTTCTGAAATCTCCATTCCTGCATTTGGAGGTAAAAATTCATTCTTGAAATCCTCTTTCACATATTTGGTTGCAGTAATATTTTAAAGCAAAGATTATTTAACATAGCATACAATAAAAAGGCTTAGTAGTGCAATCCAAGAGAGGGGGCCCAGGTAAGTGGTTGGCTGAGCTCCAAATAAAGCAAACATTCTGCAGATTTAAAATCTTGGGCTCACTCTTCTGTAACTCCAATGCAAAACTATGCACCAGTAAGAGTAAACAATACTGTACAAGATGGACTCAATAAAAACAGGGTCTTCACTCCCCACAGCATTCGGCTAAAAAGATCAGCAATTGGATGATACGAAAGTTTTCTGCCTGAGACTTTGGAAAACTGATTCCAGTCTAGGTATATAATACTGAACTAAACAGATACTGTTTAGTATACATATACATATCTCTAAAAACTATGTATGTCTTATGGTCTGGTGCATCTTAGAGAGCTAAAAATATGGTAGTTTTCTAATGTTCTCTCACATGATAGAATTTTTGCTACCCTGACACCAAACTATGTTCTTGACCTCACAAGACAGGATGAATGAATAAACACCTTTTTCTTGTTCTTGATGTTCCTGATTAACATCTATCTGCATGCCTGCTCCTCATGCCTGGTTCTTCCATGGGCATGGAAGAGGGGTGGGCAACCTACAGCATTAGCGATGCATGCAACCCTTGGACTAATCTCAAAAGGGCTTTTTTGGCATTCGGGCAAGCACACACTGTTTCCCAGATGTATGAGGGAGCAAGAGATGAAATAAAAAGAATTTGGGATCCTAGTGACATCCCTGCTAGACTACTGTAATGCACTCTATGTCGGACTACCGATTAAAAGTCTCAGGAAACTTCAGTGGGTCCAAAGTGCAGTGGCCAGATTGCTGACTGGAGCAGGGTACAGAGATCACATAACACCCTATTAAAGCAGGTCCACTGGCTACCAATCAGCTTTCAGGCACAATTCAAAGTGCTGACCTTAACCTACAAACCACTGTACAACCAGGGTCCTAGCTACCTCAAAGATTGAATCACACAGTATGAACTGGCTTGGGTGTTAAGGTCATCAGGAGAGACCCTGCCACGCTCACAGGTACATCTCATGGAAAGGACCTTCTCGGCTACTGCGCCCAGACTCTGGAACTCCCTCCCAGTGGAGTCCAGGACTGCCCCATCTTTGCTGTCTTTCTGGAAACAGGCAAAGACCTTCCTCTTTAGGCAAGCTTTCCCAGAATGACTGACTACCTATTATGTTTCTTTATATGAATCTATCATACATGATTACACAGACTTTGCGTTTATGACCACTTACATCTCCCTTGTGTGATTGCTTTGATACTATGCTTTCAATGGTAGTCTCCATCCCCATAACTTTCGGATGGTCTGTGCATGATTAAATGGGATTTTTACTCTCTCTTTAACTGCTCACATTCTCTTGTAGCTTTAATGTTGCCTTTTAATGCTGTAAGATGTCCATCAATTCGCTGTTCTCAAACTTCAATATATCTTAATTGTACTGAACTGTATATTGTCCCTCATTACTGTAAGCCACCTTGGGTCCTTTTTCCAAGGAAAAAGGTGGGATAAAATACTCTAAAATAAATAAGATAAGATAAGATAAGATAAGATAAGATAAGATAAGATAAGATAAGATAGGATAGACCCACTCAATTTTGGCTTAGCCCAGCCACTGCTGGTCCAGTTCTACTGAAGCCTCTATCAGATTGCTCCTATAGGAACACAATCATTGACCCAACAAACCTGCTGGATCTAACCTATTAAGCCCTAAATAGCTTGGGCCCAAGCTATCTCAAGGACTACATCTCCCATCGTAAGCCTACTCAAGTGTAAAGATAATCAGGAGAAGCCTTTCTTTCAGTCCCACTACCTTCACGGGTGCATTTTGGTGAGTACATGAGAGATAGCTTTTCTGTTGTTACATCCAGACTATGGAACTCCCTCCCACAAGAGGCTAGCTTAGTCCCATCTTTGCTGCTCTCCCAGAAGCAGGTGAAGACCTTTATCTTCAGGCAGACTTTCCCTGAGTGACTGGCTGCCTGAGTAGGGTTTTTAAATAGATTGTTTTAACCTTACTGCTCTGAATGTGCTTTGGTGTTGGTTGCTGTTTTTTGTATGGCATTTTTAATTCTTTTTAGTACTTTTATACTTACTGTTATCATTAGTATTATCTTTTAATGATGTAAACTACCTCGGGTCCTTTTAAGGAGAAAGGCAGGATTAAAATATTTCAGATATATAAAGGGAATACTGAATTTTGCAGCTAAAATCTTCAGTACCAGTTTGAAGAGTAGCAAAACAATTCAAAAGTCATGGAATCACCAAAAGCAAAAACACAACAAAAGCAAGCACACTTTTCTTTTTAACAGCTTATGTTAAGAAAATGATACGTACCCATTTCTTTATCTTCTTGCACTCTCCTCCTCTCATTTGCACATGCTTCCAGCCACTTTTTCTTATCCCCTGGCTTCTTCCCAAAAAACAGATGAACCTCTTCTGTAACAGTATTTATAATTTTGAAGGCATTTTTCACATTGATATTGAAGTCCTTGTCCCTGCCATCCTCAACGTCCAGCACTTCCACCTCATCCATGTCCATCCGTCCCTTGTAATACAGCATGTCCCTTCTCAGTAGATCTTTTTTACAGAACACAAGCTGATGATCAAAGAGGAAGAAAGTTCTTTGTTGACTCTTGCCTTGCTTTGATATTCTGGTCAGTTCTCCTGAATGGATAAGCTCTGAGCTTCTGCCTAAAACATCTTGTCCCTGGAACATTTGAAGTAAACAGAAAAAAGCACGAGTTAAGTTTATTTTCTTGATCAATTAACAGTAGACTAGTTAGTAGCCAAAATCACTTATATTGGAGTATTTTGGACTAAAACTGATACATCAAGTATGAAGCAGGGTCTTTTCAGTAGTTACCCCGATGTTTTAAACAGACACACACACACACACACAGAGAGAGAGAGAGAGAGAGAGAGAGAGAGAGAGATTATTTCATTTCACGATTTGCTTTATTTTGTAGGCAGCAAAAACACTTTGTTACCACTGGGTTTTTGACATGGGACTATTATTTACCTCTGTGTTTTATGCCATAAACCAATTTGTAATCTATTATTAAAAATAAAAGTGGTGTGAGTAAACAGATTTTCCAAAATAAATCAATAATCTCAAAATCAACAGTCTTATGAAATTACAGATCAAAACAAACATCAAGAAAAAGAAATGGCCTCTGTCCTTAAAATGTCCACCTTTCCTGGAAGCACATCCTTACCTCCCAGTTGACAATAGACACTTGCCAGTGAGCAATTTTGTCTATGCTTTCTAGCCTTCGTTTACGTTCATTGATCAGGCAAGCAACATTTTTCATTGCTTCATATGCTGCTTTTATATCGTTATAGTCACTGCAAAGCAAAAGGCAAAACAGAGACCATCATTTTACAATATTCTGCAGTCACGATCATAATCACTTGGCTGTTTCTCCATCGTTATGTGGCTTTGCTCCCAGAGCTGGAAGGAGTCGACTAAGCTCCCTTGAATCAGGTGACCCTTCAGCAGGAGAGTTCTCATACCATGATATGAGATATGGCACATGCATGTAGAACCAGCAACATTTTACATCATAGGTTTTCTATCCTCAGTTAAGTGCTGGCGCTGTCCTTCACTGTAATTACTTTAACCAAAGTCTGGTTTTAAAACCTAATTGATTGTGAATCCTAGGCATTAACCATGGACAAGGTTGGTTCTGTGATAATCCTTTAATAAAGTGTCAAGTTAATACCAGAGAACTGGAGAGAGGTTACAATACTGTAGATTAATCCAGTCTCTTCACCTTGGGTTGAAAGTATCCGGGGAGATTGTGTGGTTTAACAAAACATTTCTTTAAACATTAATAGGATTTTTTTTTAAAAAAAAAATTGAATCACAGCCAACATAAATCTTAGCTAAACCTCACTACTTAATAGTTTATAGAACAGTTGGATCTGGAGGCTGTTTGTGTCCATCCTTAAAATCTGGAGGATCTTCCCTGACACGCACATTTTCCCCTTGCAATGATTTTTAGAGGAAAACCCCTGTAGACCTTCTTAGTGGTCCTTTAAAATTGGGACATGAGGGTGCCCAGAGGTGCTAATGGCTGCTAGACGACACAAGGGGACTGTTCAGGCACTATTTTGCCCAGACTTGAAGAAGTTGGTGCATCAAAGCCAGGAAGGTGCATTTGGGCCCCTTGTACACAACCTCAAGGCTGTAATGTTGTCTATTCTAATTTAGAGACCATGGGTGCTTATCAAAATTCGTTAAATAGACAGATTCAATATTATTTTAATGTGCAATTGTCCTTCCTTGTTCACACAATTTTGCAAGAGAGCAGATGATAGTTCCTTACATTTGTAAACCTTCTCTGTTTCCCTACTACCTTATTGACCTTTTTTCCTTCACCTCCACCTCACCCAGTACAAAGGCCGAGGGAAAGCTGGAACAGCTGCACAATACCTTTTGAATGTTAGGAGTTCCCAACTGGAAAAAAACTTGAAATCATTTTCTGGTCACAGCCTTATAAAATGTGAAGAAACTGTTTCCAGAAACTATTAGCAGTTTATAGTTGTGTAAGAAATTGATGTATGCCTTGCAGCAAATTGCCACTATTTAATGAGATATGGGTTGCACTCCCAAATGAGTATCAGGATACATATGAGCGTCGGTGTGACATCAGCAGGGCTACTTAACATTCACCAAACTTTAAGGATTCACAGGCTTAATTGGGTAAGATGACCGGATTAAAACTAATTTAGCATGTAAAAAACAGAATGCACGGGACATTTTTTGCCTGTGAATCTGGAATACCCCACAGAAGGGAGAACATTGTCTTACCTGTGTTCCTGAGTAGTATACTTGAGCAATTCTGCAAGCTGCAGAGGGTATTTACAGATTTTCTGAACAGGGGTGAGAAGGAAACCATCAATAGCAATATCAATCATTTGCTGTAGGAGGCGACAAGCTTCAAAGAAGTGGCGGTACCTGCCCTGTTTCATCAGATTGGAGAGCTCGATGCAGGCACTGGGATGATTGTTACAGTACTCAGAGTAGATGGCAAAGCCTTCTTGCTGAAAGAAAATTAGAACACAACTTCTTTGTTAAAAATACCTAAACATTCATTGTGTTTCATTTACTTTACTTAAGAATTGGGGAGAAATTATATGATATGGAGTAGCAATATTAGCAATGGGCAATTCATGTTTACATGCAAGAAGACAAAAGAGGCTTTTTTGGTTTTCATGTTTTTTGTTGATTCTCAAAACAGAGATTTTAAAATCTTAATGAAAAGAGGTACACATCAACATTTTGTGCTCTTTCATTTTATTTTTCTTACATCCTTTGCATGTCAAATCACCTAACAAATTTTTAATCCACTTGCATCATAAGGGCTATTGTAATGCAAAGATACAAAGCAGGCATGACCAAAATCCGGCCCTCCTGATGTTTTGGACCACAACTCCCAGAATTCCAAGCCTATATTTCCAGTGGCAAAGGACTGTGGGAGTTGTGGTCCAAAACATCTGGAGGGCCAAAGTTTGGACATGCCTGGTATAGAGGAATGGGAAATATTAAAGGCAGTGAAGGATCTGGAACCCAGTCAGGAGTTGTTTGTTTGTTTGTTTATAGGCTTTTGTTGCCTACCTCTGCTTCCATCTTGGATGCTTTCCTTATTTGTCTTTTGTTCTTGATATTTTAGGGCACCCCTCAAGTTCTTTGGATTATCTTTGATGCTGCTAAGCAGCCCGCCTTGTGCTATTAAATTAAATTTGTCTTAGGAGGCACTACAGTACAGGTATTTCGTTCTGTACGGATATCCAGCTGCAGTTGTTACCAAAAACTGCCTGTCTTGCATAACCTTTGGAAATTAAATTAATGCAGCATAATCAACCAACTTACATGCTGAAGAAAGCAGGCTCCTATTTCACTTAGGTGGGGCTCTTCTTTATTGTACTGCTTCTCTAGATCTTTCAGGAATTTTCTTTGGAATTTGTAAATGTCTTCAATATTCCCAAATATGGTGTTTAGTTGGGCTTCTGTGAACATTCCAGTATGTTTACGACACTGCCGAAGATACCCCTAGAAAAACAATCAGGATGCTTGAAATGAGTCAAATCAGAATTTTTTTTTGAAATAATTTGGAATTATTTATTTTGCCAACCAGCACTAAGAAATCTTGATCTTTCTTAAGACTTTCACATCTCTTCTCTGAGACCTCTATTCCTGAGCAGCAATAATTTTATGAATTACGCAAAACCTAAGTTGCACGGGCTACATGCGGGTTCAGTACAAAAACAGCATGACACCGAACTCAGATGGCCAGTTCATGTGTGTGTGTGTTGTGTCATTACAGTCGTGACCGACTCTTTGTGACTCCATGTCCATGGAGTTTTATTGGCAGGAATACTGGAGTGGCTTGCCACTTCCTACTCCAGGCGCCTACAGCACCTGGTATTCCCTGGTGGTCTCCCATCCAACTACTAACCAGGTCTGACCCTGATTAGCTTCCGAAATCAGGCGAGATTGTATATGCTTACAGGAGTCCTAAAATTCACTCATCATTTCACCCTTTCACTTTGTGCAGCTAAACAATGATGCAAGGGAAAAACTAAGATCTGAACTGCACCGGGCTGCCCAGCACTGCCCTGTGTTAACCATGCAACAACATCCAGGAGAATACTGTGGTAGCTAAGGTCACAGTTTGATCCTTTGGTCAGAGAGGCAGCTGCATTCTAAGCATCTGTGTGAGCCTTCCCATGTTTTTCCAAGCCTGATTGGAATCTGGGGATTATTTGTGACCCATGGAGAGAGTCAATTGGGAACTGCATTCCGTGTTAGGCAGAGCCAGAGGAGACAGTGGCCAGAGCTGCAGCCGAGTAAACCAGGGATGGTGCTTAAGCAAAAAACAGATAGCCAACAACATTTAATGTGGTGACCACAGGAGGACTATGCCATGCAAACTTTAGAGGAGAATATATGTTATTTATTTTATTATTTTAACTTGTATACCACCCCGTTATCGCAAATGGTTTGATACAACATGTCAAAACACCATTAAAATCAATGATAAAATATTACAATAAAATAAATAAAGCAAATTAAACCCTGTCATTTGTTTAAAATGTAATTTAAAATAGAATTTTTAAAAATTAAAATAAATTTGGGCATCTCAGGTCCGTAGTTGAAAGCACTAATAAAAGCACTAATAAAAGGCAGCTTATATACAGTATGTTTGTTTTTAATCAATTTCCTGTAAACTCTTACCAGTGAAACATCAGAAAATAAAGGCAACTACCTTAACCCAATGGTTATAACCAGCAAGGCTGGTGAAGATGCAAGAGGACTTATGTGTAGCCAATCCCAGATTACATAACTCCTTTCCTTGGGAAGTTCAGCTGTTCCTTCCTCCCTCCCCCTTCACTGGGGAAGTGGAACTTTTTAGCGGTAAATAAAAACCTCCCTCTTTAAGTAAGCTTCTAGGAGTCGGAAGCTAACAGGGAGATGGAGTGGGCTTTTTAAAAGTTAGCTTCATAGTTTTAAAATAATGTTTTTAAAACATCTGATATTTGTGTTTTCAATGTACTGTATATACTTGAGTATAAGCCGGCCTGAGTATGTCGAGCCCCCCCCCCCCAAAACTGGGGAAACTTATTGACTCAAGTATAAGTCTATGGTGGGAAATGCAGCAGGGCCTGGCAGCTCCTCCTTTGTGGCCTGGGGGAGCGGTGTGTGATGTTTAAAATGACTTTTATCCACCAAGGCAAGTGCTTACCTCAGTGGCTACAAGTATTGACCCAAATATAAGTCGATGGGCCCTTTTTTCAGCCCAAAATTAGGGCTGAAAAACTAGACTTATATTTGAGTGTATGCAGTATTTGTGATTTTCCTCCTGCAAGTTGGGGAACATAGGACAAAAACGAAATGAACAAATACAGCAAGTAAACAAATGGATAAAGAAAGAAATGCAGTCAAGAAGGTCCCTCCATCTTTCAGTTTAATCTCTCCATCTTCCTGTATTCTTTGCCTCCCACTTCTCCCATCTCAGTATAACTTGTGATTGTCACCTACTTTGCCTTCATGCTAAGTCCCTCCTATCTCTCCGAGCTCTTCTCTCTGCCTTTTTCTACTTTCTCCTTTCTTCACCCAGTCTGGTCTCTCATCAGTCATTTTTCTCCTCCCTGCTTCCATTCTTTCTGCCATCTTTCTCCTTTCCCCATCTCCTCTTAGTCTGATCTGTTATCTTTCTCTGCCCACATGACACCCACAGCCACACTGCTCGCTCCTGCCCTTATCACCTTCTGCTCTCTCAGCTCTCCAGCCATGTTCCTGTGCGTGCATTTATGGCTCAATGTCTTCTTTACAATCATTCTTACTCTGTAGAAACGGCTCTACACTTTTCTACATCCACCCTCCACCAATATACCAAAAGAGGAGACAGTGATCTTGAGAGAAGAAAGCAGACCTGCAAGATCTGCAGCCCAGAAAGTCAACCAAAGGGTTTCTTCTCGATTTCCTGGGATTTTATAGCCCACCTCACAGATGTCCTTGAGATGTTTGATATAGATTCTCTCTGTGTTCATTATCTCCTGGATGACATTTGTTCTCATCTGATCCTTATTTTCTGCCATTTTTTGGCGGTGCTTTCCAGGGTCTGCATTGGGTTCTTCACCTTGGAAGTTATTACAATTTTCTGCAAGCTCTTCCTGGTTGACACGCAACTGGAAGTATAAAACAAGGGGGGGTGATTTGAAAATGAATTGTAACAGTGCAGTCATCAGTGAAAAAAAGTTAGCAATCCATTGGCAGGATATCTCAATAATTTTTAAAAATTCATATGAGGTACTATGCCCTGTGCCTATAAGCCCTACTAGCCATGCCAGCTCAGAATTCTGTGAACTGTCGACCAGTAAAGCAAATTTTCTAAGTTCTAGATGTGGTGATACTGCACATACTGTATTTTCTCTGCACCTGGAGGATCCTGGGATCACTTCCTGGCAACTCCGGGTATGGAAGGATTAGATATGAAAAGATGTCCCTGAATCCTGAGAGCATCACTGCCGGTCAGTAGAATCAACACTGGGATGAAAGGGACAAATTGTCTGACTTGGTATGAAGCAGCCTGTTAGTTTCCAATAACTACTATAGTTGAAAGTCTTCAGAAATTAACTGGGATTTATCATTTTTCACTCTTGTAAGTCCACAAAACAGATTTGTCCGCTGTCTAATAATATAATATAATATAATATAATATAATATAATATAATATAATATAATATAATATAATTAATATGAGTATACAGGCTCAGAGGCAAATTCAGGAGCATGTCCAAGTTGTGTACAGTACGACCCCTGTATCCGCTGATTCACCAACCGCGGATTCAGTTATCTGCAGTTGGTGATCAGCGGGGGGTGGGCAAGGAGGGGGAAATTAAAAATAAAACCACCACTGATGCCCGCCACCCTCCTCCTCACCACCGCCGCTGCGGGCCAGCCAGGCACCCTCTGGAGGGGGTGGGGTGGGAACACACCCACCTGGCCAACCGGCCTTTGATCTTCCGGGTTGGGTCCCAGGCAGTGGTTCAGAAGTTTTGAACTTCCTGCTCAAACCTCTGATCCACCACCCGGGACCTGAGCGGGAAATTCAGAGGCGAGGTGGCTCCTTCAAGTCCCCACCTCACCCCTCCAGAAGGTGCCTGGCTGGTGGCATCAGTGGCAGTGGTAGGGAAAAAAATGCATACAGCCACCGCTGCTGGCCCCTCTTCACCACCACCGCCCTCAATAGGTTAATTCCCCAAAAACCCTATTGACTTCACATGGCATGACTCCAGGGGACAAGATTTCAACCATTACCACCAAAAATATCGCTTCAAGTGCCATATTTGAAATGGATCAATCCAAGTAAGTGATCATATCAGCAGTCTCCGATTCCACCTACCTTCTATAGAAAACCCCTTTTGAATGTTACTCTGACTGTTAAGCCTTTACTATAGGTTTAGGGAGTGACTAATTCTTCATATTTTAAGTAAAAATTAGCCTACAAATCAGCAAGAAATAATGTTGAGTACCTATAGATTATTAACTAGTGCACAAGGCATTGCGTTGCCCCTTCCAAAACAAAGACAAGTGCTGTTTTGGCTGCCATCCATCAGCTTTCGTTATGGCCATTGATGGGAGGCTGCAATGCACTGCGTAGTCCTCAGTGTATATGTACAGTAGATATTAATCTTACCATAACCCACATGTTTATTCAGGTAATGTGATGAGTGCACATACAGTAAATTAACAGTAGGAGCAATTACCAGGAAAGGAATGGCAGATAATAGCTTCAGAAAGGGATTGGATAAATATATGGAGAATGGGGTACGGCAGTGATGGCGAACCTTTTAGAGACCAAGTGCCCAAACTGCGTTTCTAAACCCACTAATTTTTTTGCAAAGTGCCAATACAGCCATTTAACCTGAATACAAGTGGCTGTGAAGGGATGATGTCGGGTGCCCACAGAAAGGGCTCCGAGTGCCATCTTTGGCACCCATGCCATAGATTCACCAACGCTGGGGTAGGGTCTGTCTGTCTCAAGAGATTATATACTACCTATAATACCCAAAGTGGTATGTCCTTGTGTATCAATTGATGGAGAAGTGTGAGTAGGAGACTGCTGTTGCATTTACATGCAGGGTTCCCCCCCCCAATGACAACTGTCTGATTAGTATGTGAACAGAATGCTGAATGAGACATGCCTTTGGTCTGATCTGTTGGGCTCTTCTTATGCCCCTGATAAAATTGAGCAAGTCAAGAAATTTGCAGGAAGGGTGTTACCAAAGTGAAACCACTGACTCATGGCCTTACTTCTCCTCCTTTTATTTCATTTCTTCTTACAGAAACAGAGGTATAATTGTTTTTAAATGTATAACTTACTGTGTTTTAATTCTATTTTTTAATACTGTGAGCCACCTTGAGTCCCCTTATTAGGAGAAAGGCAGCCTATAAATAAGGCAAATCATGAATGAATGAATTTAATACAGCCTGATATCACACATCAGACAGCTAGGTATGCAGACTTATGCTATATATTTAATAGCTTCAACAGATTTTATTTATTTAATTTTTATATTGCACCATCTGGCCAACGATAACTGTGGGTGGTTTATTTGTAAGGTAGTGCAAAAAATATTTAGTATGTTTGTTCAACATTCTATATAATAGTCTTTTACAGAGCAACAGAAATGAAAAAAAAATTGAAAAAGGACCACCAATGAACAAAAGGCTTACAGTTTAAATTCAGTACAGTAATACCTTAGTTTACGAGCATGGTTCGTTCCAGAAATATGTTTGTAAACCAAAACACTCCTATATCAAAGCAAATTTTCCCATAAGAAATAATGGAAAGTCAGATTATTCATTCTGGGCTCCATAGACCACATATTGTACACACAAAACGCCAAAACTCACAAAAGAAATTGGCTAGAAGTCCATGTCCACACCATGGTTTACATACCTGGCTATGGAATCTGCTTTGCTTGCGACTAACAACTGGATTTTACTCTGTATTTTTAATGTGACAATAATAAAGTTAAATTTGTAGCCCGATACACACTTAACTAGCTGCCCCATGACGAGAAATGGTTTGAAAAAATAAGGACGTTGAAAAGAAATTAAATAAAAATAAAACCCTAGCCTGCACGTTCCTGGCTGGTGCAAGGGAGATCTCTATTCCTCTCTCCTCTCTCTGCTTTGGAAGCTGCCTGAGATGGAGAGTTCCAGAAAATCACCCACAATCCAGCAGGGGGAGGGAGGGAGAGCCACCACTGGCTCACTTGTGATCTGCTCCAGCGCTTGTATATCAAGACATTGCTTGTTGATCAAGGCAATGTTTGCATTATCTTGCAAAATGCTCTTAAACCAAGTTACTCTTAAGCCAAGGTATTACTGTACTTCTTAGTAGTTAGAACTGAATTCCTTTATTACTGGGGATGAATCAAATAACATTTCATTCCCATATGATAAAATGGTGGAAAATCCCTAAAATACTTTCAAACTGAAAGCTAATGTCCATTTTCCCACTTAATGTTTAGTTGTTGCCTTAAATGTTATCTCTGTTTTCCTGAATTTAGGATCCAATGTCTTACTGTTTGTCCCTATTTGCATAGACACACTGTCTCAATAGTATTTTTGTTTAACAATTGATTAGCAGATTCCACATTTAGCTGGGATTAGCAACAGGATATTAGCCAGGAATAGTATACAATGTCCCTGTACATTTATCAGGGATAATTTCTAAGGCTTCCAAAAACATGAACATTTGGACTTGCTACCAAACATCAGGCCAAAACTACATTCACTGTGGCTGCCAGGGGAGCCACCATGATTTCTGCACATGTTAGCAAGGGTGCTGCTGTAGATAAAAGTATCTCATTCATTTCAGGAGACCCAGGTTCAAATCTCCTCAGCTATGCCCAGAATCTTTCTCTATCACTTAAACCACTTCACAAAATTGTTTTAAAATTTAAAAAATATATCTAAATGGACAAAATTATTTATGTTGTCACATCCCAGCCCACAGACAGGGGTTGTGGGATGCCATGTTTTCATATTATGTACAGAGAACAAATATGTACCTGTTTTGTTATATGTTTTAAATAAAGAAAAATGGCAGCACAGTCTGGTTGATTTTTTATTCTATATGCATGCTATATATTTAAGCGAATATGAAAGAAAATGGAAATAATATGTCAATAAGTTTTTTTGTATTTATCTATTGTTTCAAAGAACAGAGGAAAAAGACTACAGTGGTACCTCATATAAGGTAATTTATTTGTTCTTTGAGGTGTTGTGAAAATTACATTATCTGAAATGCGGTTTCCCATTGAAATGAATGGGAAACTGATTAATCTGTTCTGGAGGTCTGGAATAAGGCAAAAAAGCCGTGTTTTTTCCCCAAACCTCTTTATAAAGTGCTCTTTAAAGCCACACAGAGCTGGAGCACACACATCTCAGAACACATGATTACTGACTCTGCTTTGTCTGCCTGACGTAGTGTGGTGGTTAAATTTATTTATTTATTTATTTATTTATTTATTTTTACAACTTATATGCCGCCCACTACCCAAAGGTCTCTGGGCGGCTTACAATCAAGGAATTAAAACAGTTAAAAACATCAAACAACAATAAATAATTAAAACAACAATAAAAACCTTATACTAAAACATCACACTAAAATTGCCATCAGAAGACCCACAATCTAAATTGTATCAATTAAAAAACTTCTGGAACAGGAAGGTTTTTACCTGGCGCCGAAATGTCATCAGTGTTGGCGCCAGGCGGATCTCACTTGGGAGGGCATTCCATAGCTTGGGGGCAGCTGCCGAAAAGGCCCTGTTCCTACAAGCCATCCCTTTCACCTCCTTGAGGGATGGCTCTTTCAGGAGGGCCCCCTGGCTTGATCTTAATTGCCGGGTAGGTTCATATGGAAGGAGGCGGTCCTTCAGGTATCCAGGTCCTAAGCCATTTAGGGCTTTATATGTCAAAACAAGCACTTTGAATTGGGCTCGGGCAGCAACTGGTAACCAATGTAGGCTACGTAGAATCGGCGTGATGTGATCCCTAGCGGCCCCACCACTTACTAGCCGCGCCGCACAATTCTGAACCAGTTGCAATCGCCGAACCGTCTTCAAAGGCAGCCCCATGTAGAGCGCATTGCAGTAATCAATACGGGATGTTACCAGTGCATGCGTAACTGTTATGAGGCTCCGTTCATCCAGGTAGGGGCGTAGCTGATATATTTTCCGCAGCTGGAGAAAGGCACCCCTGGCCACCGTGTCCACCTGGGCTTCCAGAGTTAGACCGGGGTCCAGGAGCACCCCCAAGCTGCGGACCCTGTCCCTTAGGGGGAGTGCAACCCCGTCCAGAACAGGGAAGTGTCCCTCTAACCTGTCTGGCGAAGCACCCACTAACAGCACTTCCGTCTTGTCTGGATTGAGTTTCAATTTGTTAACCCTCATCCAGTCCATTATCTGGCCCAGACACGAGTTCAGCACAGAAACCGCCTCACCTGGATTGGTGGAAAACGAGAGGTAGAGCTGAGTATCATCAGCATATTGCTGAGTCCTCAGCCCAAACCTCCTGATGACCTCTCCCAGTGGTTCCATGTAAATGTTGAACAGCATGGGAGACAGTATAGAGCCCTGAGGAACCCCATGACATAAATGCCACGGGGCAGAGCAACTGTCCCCCAGCACCACCTTCTGGACACGGTCAGCCAGGAAGGAATGGAACCATCGCAAAGCGGTGCCTCCAACTCCCAACCTGGCCAGCCTATCCAGAAAGACACCATGGTCGATGGTGTCGAAAGCCGCTGAGAGGTCCAGGAGTATCAACAGGGTTGCACTCCCCCTGTCTCTCTCCCGGCAGAGGTCATCATTCAGGGCGACCAAGGCAGTCTCTGTACCAAAACCCGGCCTGAAACCAGATTGAAATGGATCCAGAAAATCCGTTTCATCCAGCAGTGCCTGGAATTGCCCGGCCACCACCCGCTCCAACACCTTGCCCAAATAAGGGAGGTTCGCTACTGGACGGTAGTTAACCACCAGCCCTGGGTCCAGGTTAGGTTTTTTAAGGAGTGGTCTAATCACTGCCTCTTTCAAGATGGTGGGGACCACTCCCTCTCTTAATGAGGCGTTTACAGCTTCCTGGACCCAGGTGCAAACTCCCCTGGCAGATCTTTCAATTAGCCAAGAAGGGCAAGGGTCAAGTGGCGTAGTGGTAGCACGGACAGATCCAAGCACCCTGTCCACATCCTCGGGTCTCAATAATTGAAACTCATCCAATAATACTGGACCTAAGCACGGCACACTGGACACATCCCTTGATTCTGCACCAATAGTGGAGTCCAATTCCCTGTGAATCTGAGCGATTTTTTCCTCAAAGTGGACAGCAAACTCGTCACAGCGGGCTGCTGAGTGGTCCAGAACCTCCATCGTATTTCTCGGTTGAAGAAGGTCCCGGACCACCCGAAACAGCTCTGCTGGACGGCACTCTGAAGAAGCAATACGGTTTGTGAAATATTGCCTTTTCGCAAACTGTATCGCCACGGAATAGGCCCGATAATGGGCTCTAAGCCGTGTTCGATCGGACTCACAGTGATATTTTCTCCACTTGCGCTCCAGCCGTCTCCCCTCCTGCTTCATTGCCCGCAGCTCAGATGTATACCAAGGAGCTGTCTGGGCTCTGCGTAAGGGGAGAGGGCGCTTAGGTGCAATCGTGTCAACCACCCGGGACATTTCCCTATTCCACAGGGTGACCTGGGCTTCGACAGGAGCGCCGACCATATCAGATGGATAATCCCCCAGAGCTTTCAGGAAACCATCTGGATCCATTAGTCTCCGAGGGCAGATCATCTGAATAGATCCCCCACCCTTGCAGAGGGTAGAAGAAGCTAATAGCCTAAACTTGACCAGAAAGTGGTCTGACCATGACAATGGAATTAGAACCAACCCCTCCACATCCAGACCACCATCCTCCAATCCCGTTGAGAAGACCAGGTCTAAAGTATGGCCCTTCTCATGCGTTGGGCCGTTGACATATTGACACAGCCCCATGGTTGTCATGGCGGCCATGAAGTCCTGAGCTGCCCCATTCAAGGCTGCCTCAGCATGGATGTTGAGGTCCCCCAGTACCAACAGCCTGGGGGTCCGCAACACCAGGTCCGAGACAACCTCCGTCAAGATGTCTGTACTGCAGGTAAAACTGTGCTCACAACCTGGGGTTCAATCCCAGGTAGCCAAGGCTCATGGTTGACTCAGCCTTCCATCCTTCCGAGGTCGGTAAAATGAGTACCCAGCTTGCTGGGTGGGGGTGCAATGTGTAGCCTGCATACTGTAATTAAAACTGTAAACCGCCCAGAGACTACTTGAAGTGGTATGGGGCGGTATATAAGCAGAACACTTTGCTTTGCTTTATATAAACATACAGTAACCCCCACCACCTATCACAGGGGGTTAGGGACCCACCCAACCCACAATGACTGAATATGTGGATGTGGGTCAGGTGGGGCCTGGGGGGGGGGCAGCTCCAAAACTTCTCGGAGGAGCGTGGGCCGGCAGCGTTGGGGGATCTGATCCCCCTCCGCTGCCCGCCTGCACTGCCCCGAGCCTTCTCAGAGGAGCGCGGGCCGGCGGCACTGGGGGTTCTGATCCCCCGCTGCTGCCCGCGCGTGCGTCCCCGAGCCTTCTCCCCCACCCCAGCACTAATCAGCTGGAGCCCAGGCAGGTACTGCGATCCAGCGATATAGTGGGACCGCAGTACCTGAACCGCAAAATGGCAGGGGGTTACTGTATATACATTGGCTGCAATCCTCAATATACTTACCCAGGAGTATGTACTATCAACCTCCATGGGACTTACTCCTGAATGGACAAGCACAGGAATGCATTGCCAAGAAACATATAGTTTTCCCCTTTCAAAAATGAACCAAAATGAAAATTATAAAAACAGTAAGCAAACATTAAAACACATGTGGGATTTATATCTGTTCACTCTTCAAAAAGAGTAAACAATGGACACCGATAAACTGTGCTTAAAGGAATCCAGAACATTAAAATTGGAAATAGAATCAACCATTTAATGTACTATAAATACTGCAATGTGAAGAGAAGTGGCGTTGCTAAAGGTGAACAATGTTTTAAGCCTACACCAAGGGTGCATGAGATTGCAGTTCTACTCACCCTGACAAAGCTAGCTGGAAACCATGCTTCCTTGTCTTCATTTCTTCCCCACCACCAATCTTTGTTTGAAGCTTCAAGGACTTGGATGACTTCCCCAGCTTTGAAGGCTAATTCCTGGTCGTCCATGGTCACGTGATCCCAGAGTGCCTCTGCGTAGACCATGCTCCCATCACTTATCAACTGAAAGAGAAGCATTTTGAGAAGGGCAAAGGTTCTGCCATGCTGGCTCGAGACCAATCTGTTCTAGTACCTCCATGGAGATGCCGGCACCATGAACAGAGGTACAAACACTGAACTGATTTCATTAAGCTTTTGTAGGTATCCTCTGACGAAATATTTTTGTTTCAATATGGTGACAAGTGAGCTAAATACTTTTCAAAGGGTTCAGTAACACAGCAAGTATGATTATGGGCTTAAATGGGATTGCCCATCCACAATACTTAAACAAAATAGTTTAGTAAGATTAACGTACAAAAGTTTTCTTCTCATTACCTCGTTAATAGCTAACTGTTCCCCTCCAGGTTGCAGGTACCTAGGGGTGGGCTGGCAAAGTTCCTCGTAGCTGTAATCCTCTTCACTACCATTGTCATCCACTAAAGCAGAAGATTCAGTACCACCATCTGCAGCACCTGGCCGGAGAGTGAAATGATGAGTTATTGAAGTATAATTAAAAGTTCTGATATGATTTTTTTTCTATCCCCTTCTGTTCATCTGGGCCAGTTACACAACTTCCATTTGATGAGAGCAATCTGTTTCTAGCCCCAATTCAAAATTCAGGTTATGTTTTATAAAGCTCTGCACACTTTGAATGCAGCCTATCAGAATAATGTTATTCTCGTATACAAAACTAACATAGTCTTAACATAATTCTGACCTCTTTAGGTGAAGTCCTCATTTTGGCACATTTGGTGGGAACAGGAGAGACGGGTCCCCTGCTGCCTCCCCCGTGTAAGGGAGGCCAAAGCAGCCCCCCCCCCGCCGCCTTTTGTTCTTTTGTTCTTCGGGACACAGATGAGTTAGAAAATAAATAAGTAAATAGCAAAGGAAACTAAAAAGCCATTAGGCTCATATACTACTGCTAGTCTCAGCCAGGAAATCCAACTGAATCAATTGCTAATGGCATGTCAACATTGATAGAAATTCTATCATACCGAACAGAAGTCAACGAGTCTACTCTTGTTGTGGCTGACCATAGGATATTGGCCATATGCTTAAAAACAGGGGTGAATCATTGGTTGTCGGCTTTCCAGATGTTATTGGATTATAACTTCCATCAGCCCAAGCCAGCTCAATGGCAAGGCATCACAAATTCCACAGCAGTTGCTACCGCGAATTTGTGACAGCAAAGGAAAAGAACATGCGTCCATAGCACCAAGTGATTTATTTATTTTTACAGTATCTTTGGGACATATTTTATGCTGATTTAACATAAATAAATGTTACAGAAATAATAATAATAATGAGGAGGAGGAGGAGGAGGAGGAGGAGAACATTATGAAGAACTCTTCCAACTGATTAGGCATGGTAATTATTCATGTGCTACATAAGAACATAAGAAGAGCCATGCTAGATCAGGCCAACGGCCCATCTAGTCCAACTTCCTGTATCTCACAGTGGCCCCACCAGATGCATCTGGGAGCACACAAGACTAGATATCTGTCTCCTGATACCACTCCCCTGCATCTGGCCCTTGAAGTACCCCGGTTTTAAGTCTGGATATTACACATCTCCATCATGGTTTGTAACCTGTGATGGACTTTTCCTCCAGGAATCTGTCCAATCCCCTTTTGAAGGCATCCAGGCCAGATGCCATCACTACATCCTGTGGCAGGTAGAAACACATGAACTTATTGCAGAGGCATAGAAAAACTAGTGTAGTGTAGAAGTTAATTAATTATGACAAACCCAGTAAAGTAGAGAACACTGAGCCAACTGAATCAAGTTGGTTAAGATGTTTTTGTACAAGCAGTGTTTACCAAAGACGTGGGCAAACTCAGGAGGGTAGACTGTCGAATCTGTGCCCCCACCCCTCCCTGTACCACACAGGCCCTATTTGGAGCCATTTCTTCAAGAAAGTAAAGTATCCTTTGAAGGGCTTCCCATTTCTATTTGCTTGCTTGCTTGCTTGAACTGGGAGAAGTAAGGGGGCTTTAATAGATGAACATCCCCAGGACTATGACAAATTACAGAAAGATCACACTTTTTAGTTTAAAAAAAATTCCATTTTAAAAGGCATGGCACAGAAGTATCTCTTATCAGAAGCCCACACTGTTTTCACCCCTGGTTTATATGAAATGTATTATATAGTGGTGACTCCTCAACGGCCCCAACCATGTCAAATATAAAACGATATTAAATACATCCTGTCAAGCCTCTCTGGCTGGTGGGTGTCCCCAATTTAGCAAACCATAGGAGGGCTCAATGTTTATTGCACTATATGCACAACACTGGTAAGGTCCTGTTTTTCACGCACACGCTAAAGGTGGCCATCAAGCTCTAATGATGCCATAACATGATTTTTAAAAATGCCTCTTCCAGCCTCCAATAATCCATATCCTCCTTTTCCTATATGTATTCTATCAGTTTGAAGTCAGTTTGCTTTTGTGGGACCTACTTTTTAAGAACTGCTGGGTAGCTCGGTGGATTAGGTATGTGGCCGCAGATACCTAATCCACTAGAGGTTGGGAGTTAAAATTCCCCACTGAGCCACCTTGACTGGGACTGGACTAAATAATCCATAGGGTCCCCTCCAGCTCTGCAGTTCTAGAATGATGATCAACTGAACACATACTACTACTACTACTACTACTACTACTACTACTACTACTACTACTACTACTACTACTACTACTACTACTAATAATAATAATAATAATAATAATAATAATAATAATAATAATAATAATAATAAATAGTCATTGTGTAAGAAAATGGCCCCCAATTCTATTTATTGTATTTAAGACTAAAATATCTCATTTCAGTTTTATTTCAGAACACATGATTCTGCTTAACTTCTATCACAAAATATGCAATCAATGACATATTCCTAAAACACACAAATAGAAATGAAACTTAATGAACTTATTAAAAAGCTTAATGTTTTGGAAGATTTTACTTTGTACCATTTCTAAAGGTATGATAATAATGTCAATATTTATGCACAAAAATATATAAATAATCTAAAAGAATCACCTAGTGAAATATAATTAACCTGGAGAATAATCCTGGTTTGCAATACAGTTGCTTAGATGCTACAAAGCTAGTTTTCTGTCTTTTGTTCTCTATAGCCATTTATCTATTTTTACTACTAGAAGTAAATAAGCAAACATGAATAGGCAATTCTCATCTCTTTTACAGAATATCAAAACTGAGGACAGAGACAGAAAAAATAAGCCAGAACAGAACTGACTTTTATCTCATTTCAGTTTTCTGTACTGATCTGCTAGCTTTGGTTTGCTTTATATCTTAGTCAAGCCTCGTGATGGTAGCAGTTTAAAACAGAAATGCTACAGAGAATAAATGGAGTTCATCTCCTACTCAAACATACCTATCTGAAGGCTGTCCAGACTCCAAAACCGGGCCATTTCCCCTCTGGCCACCATCCTGCTGTCAAAAAAACCCCAAACCCACAACAAGACAAAACAAAACCCTCCCGACTATACAGTGCAGAGCTAGGCTTTTAATAGATAAGGCCTAGCCCTTTAAAAAAACCCACTGTGGGCCAAAGAGGCTGCAAGCTACTGGAAATGCAGAAACAGCTTATTCATTGCTTTGCGGTTCTGTTTCTGCATTTCAGGCCAGAGTCTGCTTCGAAAATGACAGCTCACGCCCTGTTCAGTGTAGCTGTGAGTTTAGTGCTTTCAGTGACATCATGAGGTGCCATTAGGGCGGATGTTGCAAAATAGAAATACATGCACATGTGCATCCACAGAACACCCAGTGTGCTCATCCTTTAAATTCATGTAGAACAGATTTATTGCTGTTACTCTGAATTAGCTGCTCACTCTCTATTCAAATATGTTCCTCTTTTTCTCCCTGGTCCAAAGGGAAAGGCTGTATTACAAAATAACATTTCCCCCCTCCTTACCATATGTCAAAGAAATTGCAGAATTCAGCATAAGATGTACAGCAACAAATTTATTTCAGAATCTGATCGCCAAATGGAAGTTGTAAGCTTATATGTTTCTCAAACGTTTGGCTTCAAAGTCAGATCTGAACTCCCTCTTCATCTATATGTTCTGTGGGTCAGTGGAAGCTCATGTTTTGAGCCAGGAGTCGACACCTCTCAGGTCACAAATCACTTAGGCTGCATGTCAAGGATCAGCTTGTTTGAGTATCATCTGCTGAACCAACATAGGCCAATCTGTCTTTAGCAAGGCTTATAAGGGCTTCCCTCTGTATATTCTTGCCATCTCTTCTTGATTTCTTCTGCAGAGGAAGAATATACAGAGGAATTATATCAGAAAGATCTGGATATCCCTGATAACCAAGATAGTGTAGTTGCTGACCTGGAGCCAGACATCCTGGAAAGTGAAGTCAAGTGGGCCTTAGAAAGCATTGCAAACAACAAGGCCAGTGGAGGTGACGACATTCCAATTGAACTCTTTAAAATATTAAAAGAGGATGCTGTAAAGGTGCTGCATGTGATATGCCAGCAAACTTGGAAAACTCAGCAGTGGCCAGAGGACTGGAAAAGATCGGTTTACATCCCAATCCCAAAGAAAGGCAATGCCAAAGAATGCTCCAACTATCACACAATTACACTCATTTCACAGGCTAGCAAGGTTATGCTCAAAATTCTACAAGGGAGGCTTCAGCAGTATGTGGACAGAGAACTTCCAGAAGTGGAAGCTGGATTTCAAAGGGGCAGAGGAACTAGAGATCAAATCGCCAACATGCGCTGGATTATGGAGAAAGCCAGAGAGTTCCAGAAAAACATCTACTTCTGCTTCATTGACTATGCCAAATCCTTTGACTGTGTGGACCATAACAAACTATGGCAAGTTCTTAAAGGAATGGGAGTGCCTGACCACCTTATCTGTCTCCTAAGAAATCTATATGTGGGACAAGCAGCAATCGTCAAGACTGGATATGGAACTACTGACTGGTTTAAAATTGGGAAAGGAGTACGACAAGGCTGTATACTATCACCTTGCCTATTTAACTTATATGCAGATTACATCATGCGAAAGGCAGGTCTGGATAAATCACAAGCCGGAATTAAGTTTGCCGGAAGAAATATCAACAACCTCAGATATGCAGATGATACTACTCTGATAGCAGGAAGTGAGGAGGAATTAAAGAACCTCTTAATGAGAGTGAAAGAGGAGAGTGAAAAAATGGGCTAAAGCTCAATATCAAAGAAACTAAGATCATGGCCACCGGTCCCATCACCTCCTGCCAAATAGAAGGGGAAGAAATGAAGGCAATGACAGAGTTTATTTTCTTGGGCTCCTTGATCACTGCAGATGGTGACTGCAGCAACGAAATTGAAAGATGCCTGCTTCTTGGGAGGAAAGGAATGGCAAACCTAGGTAGCATCCTAAAGAGCAGAGACATCACTTTGCCAACTAAGGTCAGGATAGTCAAAGCTATGGTTTTTCCAGTAGTGATGTATGGAAGTGAGAGCTGAACTATAAAGAAGGCTGATCACCGCAGAACCGATGCTTTTGAGCTGTGGTGCTGGAGGAGAGTCTTGAGAGTCCCCTGGACTGCAAGGAGATCAAACCTATCAATTCTGAAAGAAATCAACCCCGAATGTTCACTGGAAGGACAGATTTTGAAGCTGAGGCTCCAGTACTTTGGCCACCTCATGAGGAGAGAGGACTCCTTGGAAAAGTCCCTGATGTTGGGAAATAGTGAAGGCAAAAGAAAAAGAGGATGGCAGAGAATGAGATGGTTGGACGGTGTCATCGATGCTACCAATATGGATTTAACCAAACTCCGGGAGGCAGTGGAAGATAGGAAGGCCTGGCGAGCTCTGGTCCATGGGGTCACGAAGAGTCGGACACGACTAAATGACTGAACAACAACAACAACAACAACAACGACTTCCCCTTGACAGAACTTGTTTCTCAATTCAAGCAACTCTTGTTTAGAGCACAGTTCCTATTCTCTTCCCTGCTCCCACTTCCTGTCTACTTTTCTGGGTAATGACCACTGCCTGACTTGCCATTTCATCTTCTTTGGGCCTTTTTCGTCACCCTGGTTGTCTTGCATCATAGTTTCAGCTGCACTGTGGCCCTCAAATCCTGAACTGCCTTCTCTAGAAGGTTTCACATTTTGTTTGGTTTGGGTTCAGTCCCTGCTTCTGGCCCTTGAAAGGATGCACTTAGATTTCTGTTGAAATTTATATGCCAACATTCTTCCATTGAATTCAACATGGCATACACAGCCCTCCTCCCAAGAGGTAGACTACGCTGAGAAAAAAAGGTCCCCATTTACATTGTGTTTCAGGGCTAACTGGAAAGTTAAACTTCAGTCTCCCAAGTGTCAAGCCAACACTTTACCCAGTGCCACACATCAGCTTTACTCTTCTCCCTTGTTTGGAAATCAATCTGAGCACAATGTATTCACGAAGGCTTTCATGACTGAGATCTGATCGTTGTTGTGAGTTTTTTGGGCTGTTTGGCTGTGTTCTGGAAGTTTTTCTTCCTGACATTTCACCAGACTCTGTGACTGGCATATTCAGAGGGCAAGGAGCTCAGGGAACTAGGAGTTCTCTCTGTGATCTGGGGTATAGAGTGAGTGAGACTGGTGGGTTTTTTTAAAGTTGTGGGAAAGAGGAAACTTATAAGGAGCCCTGTGGCGCAGTGGTTAAATACCTGTACTGCAGGTAAAACTGTGCCAGTAGCAGGCTCATGGTTAACTCAGCCTTCCATCCTTTCCAAGTCGGTAAAATGAGTACCCAGCATGTGGGGGGGGGGCAATGTGTAGCCTGCATACTGCAATTAAAACTGTAAACCGCCCAGAGACTACTTGAAGTGGTATGGGGTGGTATATAAGCAGAACACTTTTGCTTTGCTTTCATTTGTCCATTGTAATGAAGGGATAAAGAAGTTTCACTGCAATTAGGGCTGGCAGCAATCTTTGTCTGTGGTTGATGGATGTAGCTAACTGTTCTATTGTGTGAACTGATAACTGTTGCTTCTGGCTGGGTGGGAATCATTGAGCTTTGACCTTTTGCACTCTGCAGTTTTCAGTTCTGGAAGCCAGGCTTTGTTAATTTTAGACCTTCTTTTCTTATTGAAACTGTGCTTATGTTTGTGGATTTCAATTGCTTCCCTGTGTAGTCTGACATAATCATTGGTAGTGTTATCCAGTACCTCTGTGCCCTGGAAGAGGATTTCATGTCCAGTTTGTTTCAGGGTGTGTTCAGCTACTGCTGATTTTTCTAGTTGTTTTAGTCTGCAGTGTCTTTCATGTTCTTTGATTCTAGTCTGGATGCTGTGCTTTGTGGACCAGAACATGGACAAACAGCCCAAAAAGCTCACAACAACAATCTGAGCACAATTTGATCCATATATACATCCACCCCTCACACTGAGAGATAGCTCCTTCACACTGAGTGTTTTATGTTCCTTTTAAAGAGTCAATATGTCCTCTCCTGCAACACGTAATTCTGGTGCAGACAGCAGAAAAAGCTTTTTAAAAAGTTACATATAAAAAAGTCAAAAGTTAGATCAACAATAATGTAATTTCGAAGAATGGGAGGAATCATAGCATGTCTGAATTAAAATAAAAACAAAAATAGGATAAACTAACAGAAGTTCAGAATATTAGAAAATGTTTAAAAATGCATTGGAGTATATCACACACAAACTCCCCTGAGATAGCATTTCAAAGGCAGGACGTCACAAACTGAGAAAATGCCTCCCAGTTATCATCCCATTCAAACCTTTCTTAAAAACATTCTCTTAAACTTGATACATCCAACTACATGACTGCTATAAGGACAGGGCTGGAGTGAATGGGGGGAAACGGTTGCTTGGCTCAAATAGGAAACCACAAATGCTGTAGTCACATCTATGAAATCAGCCTTGCTCTTTTCAGACTGTATTACGCTGCAATCTAAAATTGTTTGTATGGACAGTCACTTATCTATATCAGCTCCTTTTTCAGGAACAGCAGCACCAACACCAAGTCAGGGGACAGTTAATTATTGTACTGTGGTCACCTGGACTAAAAGCAAACATCTCTAAATATACCTGGCTTGCTTTGGTATCTTTCTGCACTGGACCACCTTTAAAAAAAAACCTACCAGTAAAGAACCATTTTATGCATCTAGAACAGTGGTTGCAAATTTTGACTTCCCAGATGTTCTTAGACTACAACTCCCAGCAATCCTGGGCAGCAGTTAGTGCTGAAAACTTCTGAGAATTTTAGTCCAAGATAGAGATGGGAGTGAAACTCAGTTTGGAGGTTCATTTATTTATTTATTTATTTATTTATTATTTACACTTATATACCGCTCTATTTCCCATGAGAAGGACTCAGGGCGGTTTACAGCCATAATGATAAAACAACAAATCAAAACAGTGGTTAAGAACAGTGGTTTCCAAGAATGAGTAGATCGGCGGGTATTGGCAATAGGGAAGGAAGAAAAAAAAAAACATATTTGGATCCTTAGAGATCTCCAAAGGCATCACGGAAAAGATAGGTCTTTAGGTTTTCCTGAATGATGCCAACGTTCAAGCCAGCCGTAATTCACCGGGAAGCTTATTCCACATAGTTGGTGCAGCCACAGAAGGCCCGTCCTCTAGTTCTTGTTCTACGGGCATCCCTCGGGCGACAGTCCTCAGTGAAAGGGCCATTGATGAACGGGTGGGTCGGGCTAGATCTGATTGTCGGGAAAGACGCTCCGCCAGATAGGCAGGGGCCAAGCCATGGAGGGTTTTGTAAACCAAAACCAACACCTTGAACCTTATCCGGGAGGCAACGGGAAGCCAGTGCAAGCGAGCCAGGATGGGGGTGGCGCGGTCAAACGGCGCGCGCCAACCACCAGCCTGGCCGCCGCATTCTGGACCCGCTGCAGTCGCGGACAAGGTTCAAGGGGAGCCCCATGTAAAGAGCGTTGCAGTAGTCTAGTCTCGACATGACCAGTGCCTGTACCACAGTCCTCAAGGAGCCCTCATCGAGGTATGGGCGAATCTGGGCGATGAGCCTTAGATGGTAAAAGGCCGACCTGACCACGGCTGACACCTGAGATTCCAGGGTCAGATCCGGGTCCAGGACGACGCCCAGATTCCTCACTCTTTGCGCCAGCTGGAGGCGGACCCGCCCAGACTGGGAAGAGGGCCACAATACCCCTCCGAGGTACCCCGAAGAACATAACCTCGGTCTTGCCGGGGTTGAGCTTGAGTCCGTGCGTCCTGGTCCAGTCCAGAACCGCAGCCAGGCAACGGTCAAGGGTCCGAACGGCCTCCACTGCATCGGTGGAAAAGGAGAGATAGAGCTGCGTGTCATCAGCGTACTGATGACCGCAAACTCCATAACTCCGGATGATCTCAGCCAGCGGCTTCATGTAGATGTTAAAGAGCATTGGGGAGAGTGACGACCCTGAGGCACCCCACAAGAGAGTGTCCAGGGAGCCGACAGCTCACCCCCAAGCTCACTGCTGGGTGCGGCCCTCAAGGAAAGACCGGAGCCAGCACAAGGCTTGGCCCCCAATCCCCACCTCCGAGAGCCGCTCCAGCAAGATACCGTGGTCGACGGTATCAAATCTGACAGGTCGAGCAGGACCAGCAGGGTAGAGCAACCCCTGTCGGCCCTCCTCAACAGATCATCATGCAGCGCGACCAGGGCCGTCTCGGTCCCGTGACGCGGCCTGAACCCGGACTGGAAGGGATCCAGGACATGGTTCTCCTCCAGGAACGACTGGAGACGCAGGGCGGCGACTCGCTCAATCACCTTGCCCAAAAAGGGAACATTGGCTATGGGGCGATAGTTGGACAAATCGTCCACAGCCAAGCCAGGTTTTTTAATAAGGTTCATGCCTTTCTCTGCCTCTCCTGCTGGCTCCCCTACTCACCAGCTGGGATGTGCTCCACTGCTCTTTGGCTGTTCAACCAGTGCCCAGCAGGAGCGCAGGCTTCCCTGCTCTAGCTCCTTGGCTGATTGCCCACTCAGACAAGGAGGTGGGACAGGCAAGCCCGTGCTCCTGCTGGGGATTGGTTGAACAGCCAAAGAGCAGTGGAGCATATCCCAGCTGGTGAGTGGGTCACAGTCCAGGGAAACAGGGGAAGGGAATGTGGGGCACCTGTAGTGCTGTGTGTACAAACTGGCATGAACTCCCAAACCAAGGTTTGTGTCCATCTCTAGTCCAAGAACATCTGGGGACTCAAGGCTGGGAACCACTGGTCTAGGCGGAAAGGGAATTTAGCACTTTAAAAATTCAGAGCTGCTTCTCTTCAGATACTATCAGCTTACCTCTGTTGATCCTTTAGCTGGAACATCTTCCTCTACAAATCCTACTGACTTATTCAGAAGACCCTTCAGGCCCCTACTGTGTGCAAATAGTTCCAAAACATCTAGAAAAGTCACATGGTATTCTGAATGCTACTGGTTCAGATGAAAAACCGAAAAGCCAGACAATTACATGACAATCGTAATTGCAAAAACAAGAATTTCTCTATCATTTGAAAGTGGCTAGGCCAGTTACCAAAAACTTACCAACTAACCTGCTCTACCAACAAATGACCCTAGTGTGTATTTATCTATCACGTTCCACCACTGGCCAATTAAATGCTCTTTGAAAGTTAAAGAAGCCTTGAAGACAACAGCCCTCTTCTAATTGTGTTCTCAGAATATGTTGTTCTGCTGTATCCAGCCAGCCATTCCATTACTGTTCAAAACTGTGAACATACAATATTGCAAGCATATAAAAGGGATAAAGAGGGAGATACAGAGAGTAGGAAAAAGTATTTCTGATAGGTAATATAGGTAGTATTTCTCAATAGGTAAATATTCAGTTATGCTTGAAGGGCCTTACCATAACTGTTCTTTTACAAATGAATTTTACCATAATGGATGAACTATCAACAGGAAACCAGTCGCTTGGGAAAATCAGAGTAAGTTGTGCAAACTCTGCACGCCACAAGCATGCAACATAAATGTGTAGAAGGAAAGAGAATTGCCAGTAAATGCCACTAAAAGCCTTTTCTATCCTGATAGTTGTTTCTATTGCCTTTGGTTGTGATCTATAAGTGAGCATTTGTAGATTCATGTAGAATGTGCAAGACATAAACTTACAGGACTCTTAGTAAAAATAACAGTCATTAATCACACATCCAGTTTACAAGTTTCCAGAACTTTTAAAAGATTCTACAATGTTTGGATAGTTTTGGGCATAAAATTCCAGGTTGCCATGAGTTCGATTACACAAAAAAACCAGATTTATAAACCAATGGAAAAGGGAGAGTCTAAATAATAAATATGATTAGTATTTTTACCAAACAGCCAACTGAACACAATTAATAAACATATCATTCTCGTGACAGCCTTTGGGATAATACGTTGAACAATCATAATCATAATAAGAATAACAGTTTGGACTACATTTTTGTGACTGAAGCTGGCAGTTTATACAAAACTTGTAGAATTCTAGAAACTGGGTGCTATTGTTAATCATCATGACTGTTTTACACACATACACATGTAATCTTCCCTACTGAATTTGATACGACTGATATCCCAGAAAATGTAGTTATCCGATTAAGTTGCACTGTTTATAGAAGGTTCTTTTATCCACTGGAAGTTAAAAGAGATCATCTTTTTGCAATTCTATTCAAACCCTGCAGCAGCCTTCTTTCAAATAATTTATAAAATTATTGACGAAGTATGTGAGAAGTGGGATGGAGAGCTGCAAGAAGATTAGTGAAAATGTCTCTCCCCCCTTCTGCCCATTGAACTCTTGCTTAATCCAAGAGCCTTCCAATTAGGCCTGACAGCATGGGTTATATTTCTTCTATTATAGTCCTCCTATGTGGATGCTACAATCAAAACGTTGGCACTACAGCCAATCAGGCCAATTTCTGGATAACTGGTAGGTTTACCCATTTATTTTGCAACTGCTCCTTATAATACTCACCGCTGGATGCTCTCATTTGTCGTTTACATCCAACTCTGTCCAGACCAATGGGTGTGCTTTGAGAAAAGGTGAAAGGGCGGAAATCTGGCCGAGACAGCTTTGTAAGGAGGAACCTGATGGGCTGGTACTGGAGGACGCTCAGCTGGCTGAAAAAGTAAAGAAGAAATGAAAATTGCTACTAGGAAAACCTACCTTGACAGCCTTATGCTGAGCCATGCAGAAAACAATTATTTATTTAGAAGCAAAATTGTTAATTTACACCAAAAGTGTCATCTGTACAACAAACATTAAAGTTTACATGTAACTGCAAATATTCCATCTTCCTACACACAGTTAGTACATTTAGTTCCCTAGCAATTAATACCTATGCAGTCAAAATCACGTTATCCATGCATGAGAGAGGCGGCAACAGGCCTGAAGAAGATTCAAAAAATTAGCAACACACACTTGAGTGTGGGTGGGTGTGGATTCTCAAGTGACAACTCAAAACTGCTGTGCAGGAATGAAACACGCTCAATACACACAGAATATTGAGTGACTGAAAGGTGTATCATAGAGGAGACCACAGCTAATTGATGGTAGAACAGAATAGGAGAATTCAACAATGCAATATTATGCTGCAGGACCCACATGTTATTTCCTTGTACAGTAGGACCCCAGTATCCACTGGGGATTGGTTCCAGGTCTTCCCGTGGATAATAGAGAACACCAAAATCCCCCCAAAACTGCTGTTTTGTGACAGTAGCTTACTTTATGGCTGCCGTTCTATGACAGTAGCTTGCTTTACAGCTTCTGTTTGTGGCAGTAGCTTGCTTTACAGCTGCTGTTTAATGACAGTATCTTGTTTTACAGCTGCTGTTTGTGACAGTAGTTTGCTTTGCAGTTGCCGAATTATTTATTTACTTTTTTCCTCTGCCATCCGTGAATAACTGAATCAGTGGATACAGGGGTCCTACTGTACTGTTCATATATAAAATGCATATGATATTCATATACAAGTAGACTTAAAGACACGAATCCTATTGGTGTTTATTAAGGTTTGCATAACTTACAGTTAATTGACATATGCTGGGGCATGAGCCATGTGCTTTCCTCAACGGTCACACAGCTGGAATGGCCTGCAGCACCTGGCCAATTAGCTGCTGCAAATTATGCATTCCTAATACAGACACCAATAGGATTCTGGACAAAATCGCTTACATTTGGTTGTGTTTACTTCTTGGTTTCTTAATACTATGTGATGGATGCACAAAGAAGTGTGTCAATCAGGCATGTGATGAAGACGAAAACAGCACCCAATCACTTTTGATTTTTCATGTACACATGTCTAGATCCAATAAGATTCTGCTCAAGGTATTATTTTTTTTTACTCTAGAGAAATATTCAAGGCTTCCTGAGAAAGCATTCCAAAGCAATGGCTCTAAAAAAAGTCCCTTTCCCCAGTGATCACTTGCCAAAATTTCAGCAGAGAAAGTAAAAGCCATCCATGGAAAAGCTTGATTTGTCATGGAAGCATCAGGGGCTGTGACTTTTGTTTATTCCCATGTATCAAGCACAAAATGTGTTTTTAAAAAGAAGTTTTTGAGGAATGTATTTCATATGCTTATGTATCCATCTTTTATTCTGTAAGTCTACACTTTCCAGTAAATAGAACAACTTTGTTTTCTCATTTTTATTATATTTAACAAAATTATGTTTAATAAAATGATGGCTGAAATCCTGTAGATGTTACCCATTGAATCCCAAGTCACAGAGCCTTGTGTGCAACAGATAATATTGAAGATTTCTTAAGCTGTGGCAATTCACTTCCCAAAGTTACACCTTTTGTGTAATTGTGCACCAGAGTTTTGACTGATGAATGTTCCTTGCCACTTCTGCCTTTTTAAACACACTTTATTACTCACATTTTGACTTTCTCTTTCAAAAAGATGCTAACTTGCTTCATGCTTAGGACTCAAGAGACCTGGGTTCAAATTCTATTTCACCCATGGAAACTCACTGATGCTGGCACTGGCAAAGCTACAAATGAGATATCTTATATACCTTGAAAACCATATTCAAGTTGCCGTAATTCAGATGTGACGTAACATGCAATATCAGTGCTTCAACCCCCTATCAAACTTAGGTTCAAGCCTAAATACGTCTCATAGGGTGTCTTACTTGCAGCAACCATTCATTATTTTATAGTTAGGGTTTTGTGTTCCAGCCCAATTCCTTATGTTGAGTATAATCTAAGCCTTGAGAGTCTACATTTCTCTTTTTTTAGGATTCATTGTAGGAAGAAAGTACAGTGATGCCTTGAATTATGAAATTAATCCATTCCAATGGAGTTTTTGTAATTCAAAACAGCTTCCCATAGGAATGCATTGAAAACCTATTAATCCTGTTATGTGACTTTTATATGAATCTATTATACATGAACACATAGACTTTGTATTTATAGACTTTGTGATTGCATTGACACTATGTTCTAAATGTTAGTTTCCCTCACTCATAACTTTACATGGAATATTACTCTCTTTTTAACTGCTTGCGTTCTCTGGTAGCTTTAATGTAATGTCTTTTGATGCTGTAGGATGCTGCAGGTAGTTCTCAATACTTGAATATGTCTTAATTGTACTGGACTTTATATTATCCCTCATTACTGTAAGCCACCTTGGGTCCTTTTCAAGAAGAAAGATGGGGTAAAAATACCCTAATAATAATAATAATAATAATAATAATAATAATAATAATAATAATAATCTGTTCCGGAGGTCTGAAAAAAAGGCAAAAAAGGGAACGGATTAATTGGTTTTCAGTACATTCTTATGGAAAGCCTGCCCCAACCCAGCAAAGCAGGGGAAGAGCTCCCCCCACCCTTGCTGGGTTGGCGAGAACCCCCCTCAATCAACTGGCAGCCAAGGTGGGTGAGCTGTCAGAATCACCTGGCTGTTGGCAAGCAGCACGCTCCGCAACCTTCACTGCGGTTGAGTAAAGGGGTTTCTCTCCAACTCACCTAAGGGGGGGAACTCTTCCTCTGCTTTGCCACACTGGAGCAGGCACCACCGGTCCCCCCTGGCCGTTGCCCCCTGCTGTGGTAGCAAACTCAGGAGGGTTTCTGCTTGCTTCCCCATGCCCTGGTTTTGCCTTGGAAGCAGTTTCTGCCTGCTTGCAAGGCAAAGCCAGGGCATCGGGATGCAGGCAGTCTTTTCCTCAGTGGCTTCACCTCCCTGCCCCCTCCTCCATTTCAGGCACCCAAAAGCTGAAAGGAGGAAGGTAGCAGGGAGGCAAGGCCTCGGGGGCACTCCGAGCTTCCAAACACAGTTGGCAGCCAGCCCCAACCCAGCAGGGCAGTTAGTGGCGACCCACTTGCCTGCTAACCCCCCTGCTGGTTTGGGGCATCTGGGAGCCAGCAGCCTCGACCCAGCAAAGTTTTTTGAAAAACCCACGCCTGCATGCCATGCAAGAAGGGGGGTTGTGTTCGTGGGTCTTTCGAAAAACCTTGCTGGATCTTGGCTGCTAGCTCCCGGATGGCCTGACCCAGCAAGGGGTTAGTGAGCAAGCGGGTCACCACTAACCCCCCTGCTGAGTCGGGGCAGCCAGCAAAAGCCCTTTCTCAAGGACCAGAAACGCCTTTTGCTGCCTATGGGAGCAGTGGGGAAAGTGATGCCTTTTCCTTCAACCTCCAAAAGCACGTGGAGGTCTGTGCCTTCAGATCCCCACCGCCTGCCTGCTTTCCGGGCACACTGAAGGAAAAAGCACCATGAATTATGAAAAATTTGAATTACAAAGGAAAAAGCACTGTGGCTGTGGAGTCAGGGTGCCAACAGCCAGTTGATTTTGACATCTTGGCAGTGGGTGGATTTCCCTTCGTATTTTCAAGCTTTTTGTAATTCAAGACATTCGTAATTCAAGACATCACTGTACTCCCTTCCCAAATGTGCTGTACCTTTGGAACAAGTCTTCAGATTTCAAACAAAGGATACATTTAGGAAGAACACAATTTTTAAAAGTGTCAATTGAAACAATAGGCATACTCAATGACACCCGCATACAGCATGTGAAGAGGAATCACATGTTTGAATTTCCCTTCCCCTCCTTTTAAATATATTGTATGTAGCAGAAAACCCAGATTCAGGAGGTGGGGAGCCCCTTTCATCTTTCTGGAAAACTGTGAAAACCCCTGTAAAATAATGAAACCATTATCATAGGTCAAAATAATGTTTTAATTATAAACTGCTCCAAGAAGTGTTATGTGAAGTTAAAGGTTCAACACCAAAAGAAAAAGTACCAAAGTGCAAATTTCAGAAGTCATGCTGCAGCCTTGCTGAACTCACAATTCCCACTGAGTGGTCAAAAATTTAAAAAATGCCCACTAGAAACATGTACGGTGCAGTTCTAAGTGAAATTTTAAAATGCTCTTCAAAATGCTCATTTCAATAATGGTAGTCATGACAAAAACTAAACTCAATGTTAAGGAAGTGTGTGTGTGTTTGGCAAAAACTCAAGGCCATGTCCATTGTTTTCTTGGCAATGTTAAGGAAGTGGTATTCCCTGGCTCAATATCAAAAATCACTAGGCAGCTAGTGTCTTTTGAAAACTACAACCCTCCTTCTAATTTTATGTGTGCGAATCTCAGAAGAAAGATGCCTGTACATAATTTCAGTTATGTAACATTTTCAAAGGATTGGGGAGGGGGGGAGAAGACTGTTGGCACGTTAATACTGTTATCTATATACAATAATGGGCTATGTTTCATTTTGATCAGATTATCTGGAATCACAGAGATAAAACAGAAAATAGTTGGAAATCTCATAGAAGCAGCAGGAAGGAAGAGGGTAATATACAGCCCAAAACAAGAATCATACATATGTTAATATTAGTTAATCTGGTATCATGCTTTTAGTAGTAACGGATGATGACTTGGGAGAAGAAGGAAGGAAGGAAAGGAGTGTCTGCTATTTTCTAATTTGAAGGTTACAGGTAAAGAAGGAAGATGCTGTGTTGATTGAGTTTCACAGATAGAGGGTTTCATGTCTTACTTGTTCAAGGAGATCTGTTATTTCTTCTGTCTGGTTGGTCCCATAGAAACTGACCCCACCAATGACAGAGATGGGTCTTCTTTTGCGCCCTCTTTGGTTGGCTACTGTACAGGTCCCTGGTTCGTCCAAAGATGATCTAGGCTCACGGTCATCATCCACACAGTCCACTTGATGAGACTCCACAGCAATGGAATCTTCTGGTATGGAGAAACTCCTAATTGATAGTTGGCCATAATCAGAAAGGGGTCGAGGTCGAGCTCTTTTTCCAGAGCCCCATCTTCTAGTGGTGACCCTTGGAGCATCTGTTCGTTCTTCATTTTGGGGCTTCTTCCAGTGATCATCAGTAACAACCTTTTTTTAAAGGTGAACAAGTCAAATAAGCTCAAAACCACTTTAAAAGGTAGACTAGATTCTTGTAGTGTCATTATTTGCTTTCCCTACAGATGGGGTGCAGGCAAACTTTCATTAAATACTGTATTCACAAGTTAAATGGATACACAATTGAGTCAAAATGCAATGAAGTAAATAGGCTGGGAGGTTAGAACCAAATTAAAACCACAGCTGAGATCAAATAAACTATTATAAGCAAGTGAAAGTGGAAAATTAAATCAATTGCACTGCCTCTTACTAGCCATTGTTAATTATCATTGTTCTTGCTTTTTTAAAGAGGTCCAGGTCCAGTCAATGGGAAGACTTTATGTGCTGCAATAAGGGTTAGCATCAGCAGGTGGTCAACACATAAAGCAACTTTCAAAAATGATCACATCCCAGTGTTCTAGAAATTTCGTCTTCATCAGAGTTTGCAAAATTTATCTGTACATTATACAGTGGCATTAAATTCATCATGCTAAGGAGAATAATATTTTCTTTTCTGAAACTCAATTTTTCTTAATCCTTTACAAGCATTGTGTATAAATACTACTAGATAGCATTTATACTACTAGACTACTACATACTACTAGATAGATAGAAATAGTTTAGTAATACAGTAGTTTAATGCCATTATATATTTACAGGGAAGCCGTGGTCTTGAGTCTGTAACATCTAAGTAGGGCTTTTAATAACAGGACCTTTTCCTTGAATTAATTCAGAGTCCCCAGAAGCAAGAAGTCCAACATCAATGAAAATTCGTTTGAATACTCCGAGCGTAGCACACAGAAAAAATGATAACAAACCTATTGTACACCTGAGCATGACCTTTTCTATTTCTCAAATATGTATAAACAGCCATTCTAATTATAAATAGTTTGTAAGATAATACATGGGGGTAAATGCCGCAGATTTTCAGAAGATATACTCCCAAAACAATGTGCTCAAAGGTAAGAATATTTGATATTAGTGCACAGAATACAACTGTGAGAACAGTCGTGACTCCTTGTGTATGCTTTCACCATGAAACGAAGCTAAGTGTAAGCGTAAAGCCACTCTGTAAATGAATACCGCGGCACTTTTGGTATTGAACTGAACCATACTCTAGTTCATTGTGCAAGCAGGAAGTACATTCATAGCATGCCTTAATTTGCTAGAAGGTGTCAAGAAGTGCGAGTATGGAGCCAAAAATAACTCTGGTAGTATTCCTGTTCTGCAACTACCATTTCATAATGAACTTTCAGGAAAGAGATGAAACAAAACAGAAACAAAACAGAAACAAAAAATAATTAAATTAACCTTCCTAAACCTCTGCATATTGATTCAAGAAACAAGACTAAATACTGTACAGTATATCTATTAGGGCATAACTGAAGTAAGCATGCATATGTACAAAACCATATGCAGCGAACCCAAAATATATTTAGCTAAAAGTTAGTCCCACTGAGTGCAAAAAAGACTTTGTACATAGTTCCACCCCTCCCCACCCCACTCCACTCCCCACCAATGCCGGTAAAGGTTAAGTAATGTCATATTTGCAGTGCTTCTATTTTGATTTATGAAGCAGGAAATGCATTGCCTGAATGTGACAAACTTTCAAATACTACCTTAAAATTACTGTAATCCAAATTGTTATGTGGTAGAAACCAGAGGATCCTTTCTGAAGCTAAGTTACACATTATTTCACATCACTTATAGAGTCCTCCTACAAATTATATATATATCTGGGCAAGAAGATGCCAAATTAATCTAATCACTTAACAGGAACATACCTTTTGATCGGGCACAGTCATAGGGGACTTGCACAAACACTGAGACATTAAAGAGGTGAGTAAAGTCATCCTTCTACCATTCTCACTTTAACTGCACAAATAAGCAGGAGAACCATCGCAACTCCCACAGTAGCTAGCCAGGCAAAATGTTCATTTCCATGACCTTGTACCTTTAAACTAAGGGAGGAACACGTCACATGTCCTCTCCGTGTACTATTCCTTATTGCCCTGTCTTAAAGCAATAAAATCTTGCAAACAATCAGAGGGATTTCATGTCTGCCTAAATGCCTAAAAGCAGTATAACAAGAGGACAGTGTGTTCCGGGTCTACTGCACAGCCATCTGAATTTATTTGATTTATGTTGATAACACTTTTAAATATTTGTACATAATTTTGTGGCAAAGAGAAAATATGACAAATCAGGGAGTCCCTGCTTCAAGTTTCCTCTCAGCTATAAATCTAGGAGCTACTTTCTCCAAAATTCCATCTCCGCATACCTTATACAATTGTTGTAAGGATTACAACTATATTAATGCACATTAACAACTCTAAATGAAAGTGCTTTCAGAAAGAAGGTAGGACTAGGAAAATGTACATTTCATGCAATTTATCTGAATATGTATAGCCTGCCTGCTCTGTAAGAGGGGATGGGGTGGGAAACTCAACTGCTTCGCCCCATTGAGAATTATACATTATGTGGAGATACAGAGTGGGAGCGCGGCTTTACTGGTTGCAATATCCTAGCTGTGGAATGCCCTTCCCTAGGAGGCTTGGGGAATGCCAATATTAGCATCATTTCAGCACTGAATCCAAAAATCTTTACTTACTAGAGCCATCAGGAATTAAGGATCTTGGCCTGTACAAATTTTAATGCCATGGTTTTAATGATTTTTTTGGGGGGGGTGTAGTGGCTCAGCGGGCTAGAGTGCTGAAACTGTCAGCTGCAAAGTTGGCAGCTTAGTGGGGCAAATTCTGGGTGCCTCGCAGCAGAGTGAGTTCCCGCTGTTAACCCAGCTCCTGCCAACCTAGCAGTTTGAAAGCATGCAAATACAAGTAAATAAATAGGTACCGGTATAAAAAGCGGGAAGGTAAACAGTGTTCCGTGCGCAGAAATGCATTCAGCCATGCCAGCCACATGACCACGGACTTGCACAACACTGGCTCTTTGGCTAAAAAATGGAGATGAGCACCGCCCCTAGAGTTGGAGATAACTAGCACGCATTTGCGGGAAAAACCTTTAAACCTTTACCTTTTAATGGCTTAATTGTATATGTTTTAAACTACTTTTTAAAATATATTTTAAAATTATCTTATGTAGCTCTGTAACCTGCCTTGAGATCTTCAGATATGGAATGGGCTACATATATTTTAAAATAAATAAAATAATATTATTATTTGTATACAGTACAATACTAATATAAATGCACACGCAAACATAGCAATTGACAGACAGAGAGCAGCATATACTGCTTTCCAGGCAATAGCTTCTTCCAGCTGATGTTTTTATTGTACAATTGGAATGCTCTGTTGACATAATTTTAGTAGCACTCCAAAGCCGCCTTCTGTTGGTAACTTTATGCTTTCCTTCATTTCTTCCCCAAAGTGTCTATTTTGAAAGAAAAGATTGGGTCATTATTTGAATAAGTCCTTGCAAATAATGAGACTGCTCACAAACATCTACTTCAGGCAGGAGTTATGTTGTGCTATGTCGTTACAGTCGTGACTGACTCCAGGACCCCATGTCCATGGAGGTTTTGTTTGTTTGTTTGTTTGTTTTTTTTTGCAGGAATACTAGAGTGGTTTGCCAGTTCCTACTCCAGGCGTCTACAGCACCTGGTATTCGTTGGTGGCCGCCCATCCAAGTACTAACCGGGGCCGACCCAGCTTAGCTTCCAAAATCACGCAAGGTCATAGAATCATAAGATTGGAAGATACCTCAAGGGCCATCTAGTCCAACCCCCTGCCATGCAGGAACCCCATCACGATATTTCCAAAAGATGGCCATCCAGCCTCTGCTTAAAAACCTCCAAAGGAGACGTATTCCACTGCCAAACAGCTCTAACTGTCATGAAATTCTTCCTAATGTTCAAATGGAATCTCTTTTCCTGTAGTTTGAAACCATTGCCCTGAGTCCTAGTCTCTGAAGCCATGGAAAACAAACCTGTTCCCTCTTCAATATGAGTTACTATCCCCCTTTTTATCGTAGCCAAGTTATCTGTGACATCCCCCCCAACATGTTTGAATAATAATGAGCCTAGGGATGTTTCACAATCAAAGTTTTAGAAAGATGCTGGATGTTCTATCTTTTACAACCTTGAACAAGAATTGCTGTACATTAGCTGTCAACCAGAAAAACTCTCGCCACCTTTATGCTCTAGTTTTGTAAGTAACTGAGCTCCAATTTACACAGAATTTCCCTATCAATAAAATACTTACAGAATGTAAGACACAATTTTCAGTGGATATACTGTGCCACTGCTGCTGATCAAGCCTTCGATAACCTAACTCCGCCTGTTTTCATTTACTTATCTTACCTTTATGTTATTTTTTCATTTTAATATGTCATCCTTTGTTAATCATTTATTTAATTTTATCATTGTCTTGTATCTTTGTTTGTTTGTTTGTTTGTTTGTTTGACTTTTATACCGCCCATCTAGCCCTAGGTCTACTCTGCCAGATTGAAGGGTATATGTCAAAATAATAAATAAATAAATAAATAAATAAATAAATAAATAAATAAATAAATAAATAAATAAATAAATAAATAAATGCAGTACAGTACAGTACTAGATTAGTACAGTCATTAATAGTATTGATATCTAATAAGCTTCTCTTGAGAGAAGTCTACATTATCAACAGCATCAATAATAATTGTTAACTGCATCAACAGCATCAACAGCCAACTTTGAACTGCAAAGGTGGAAGGGACCCTATGGATGATTGAGTCCAGACCCTCTCAAGGAAGCCCAGTGGGTAAATGAACTCCCAGTGTCTGGCTCTGCACCTAGTGACTTAAGCCACTGAGCTAACCAACCGTTATAAATATACTTACACATCAATAAACTTTAGTGGGTGCTGACTTTTTTCAACTATGCAGTTTTTCTACAGGCTATAAATACTAGTGTCTGTCAGCCAGAGGCTTGACTGAAAACATCCAATCAAATCTACATATACACAACTCCAACCCCAAGAGTACCTCTTTGAGTCTGCTAATCTGTTTGGATACCATTTAATTCCATCTAACATCAGAGAATTCCTCCTACTCTTAAAATGTATTGATACAGTACTTTTTATACTCGTTTCCCCCCACTAATGATTAATTCATTCCTTAAGGCCCTATTTCAAGATGCTTTTCACTCTCTTTCGCAGCAACCAAGCGAAAGATATGCATATTCACATTTCTTGCCATTAAAAACTAACAAATACAACTGAGACATCCAAGATATCTGTATATAATTCAAGGCTTCATTTGTATTAGAATTCTCCTCAGATCATTCAATAAACTGCTTTCTGAATTCTGCAATGCTTTTGCGAATTGCTTGTCGGAATGTTAAGGACATATGTTTGGGCCTGCTGCATACCTCATACTTTAAGCAGAATTATGGTAAGGATGTGAGCTTACAGAGAAAATATTACTGCTCTTATAGGAAATTAAACCCTACCACCTATTGTTTCAAATGCTACTCACTGGACAGCAAAATGGACAATCATCTTAACTAGAGATGGCCAATCAGGAGCTGTGCACAGGGAGGCATCATCCCGCCTCCCTGTCTGATTGGCCAGCACCACGGAGAAGCAAAGATGATGTTGGAGCCTGCTTCCTTGTTATTTATTTATTATTATTATTTATTTTCACACTTATATACCGCACCTATTTCCCTCATAGGGACTCAGGGCGGTTCACAGCATAGAAAAATAAAGCAGCTAAAACAGCTCAGACATCCAAACTCCAAAACAGGGAGTGGCAAAGGCGGTCGGCAGGCCAGGGGGAAAGGGGGGAACCTGTATCCCTAATCAGCGCCGCAAGCGTCCCAGAAAAGTAAGGTCTTTAAGTTTCTCCTGAACGACGCCAGCGACAGAGCCTGCCGTAGCTCGCTCGGTAGCTTATTCCAAAGAGTTGGCCCCACCACCGAGAAGGCCCATCCACGTGTACTCGTTTTGCAGGCCTCCCTCGGGGGGACCATTTGTAGCGAGAGGGCCAATGATGATCGGGTGGGTGTTGGAGCTCAGCTACACGCGGGTGCAAAACAAGGTAAGTGATTGGCTGCTTGTGTGTCAGAGGCTTCCAAACACCACCTGGGCATGCATGGGTCATTTCAGAACCAGTAGTTTTCCAAAACGAATTGCCCATCCCTTATTAACCTTTACCAATGCATAAAAATTACAGGCCTTCTCTTGACATCTCTTTGCCTCGTACAAGTCTTTTCCTCCATCCGGGACCAAACTGAGGACATTTCATATTAAATACTAAATAACCCAAGTAGGTTAATATCCCAACTTTCTTCCCCAGCAGAATAGGAGAAGTAATGCAGATACGTAACTACTGTGATTTAAGTTGATTTAAGGATTTCTCATTCACATTTATTCATTCATTCATTCATTTTACAGGCCCTACATACTCTTTTGCTCAAATTCCTGGATTTGGGTGGTGGTGTGTGGCAAAGGATTGTAAATTACATACCCATCTATCTATAAGATGAGTATCTATTCCCATCTATAAGATGCCCCATGTATAAAACGACTCCCACATTTCCAAACCAAAATTGCAGTTTTGCAACCATACGGTTCTCTCCTCAGCTTACTGACGTGTAAAAGACAACTCTCAATTTTAGTCTAACAATTTTAGATTAAAATATAATCTTATACATAGAAAACTATGATATATTTACTCTTCATCAGGCTCCAGCTGATAAATCTTTCAGTTTTAGTAAAAAAATAAACACAATGGAAATCCCACACGCCATAAGTCCCTGGCCCGTTAGCGGTTCCCTTTCCTTTTTCCCCACTCATCATAATCATCAGTCCCACACTGTTCTTGCCAAAGCATTAGAAAACAAAGCTGCTGTCGCCTAACCCAGGTCATTGGTTCATCAGTCTCAATAATTTTACCCTGACAAACGCATTCCAAGGAATTGGGCAGAGATTGTTTCCAATCCTATCATGAGATTCTTTAACTAGGGAGGCCAAGATTTAAACCTGAGATGGAAGGCATGAAATTAAAGATCCATTTGTATCAAAGCCACTACCAGATACTATTCTGCTATGTACCGTACTCGTATATATGTCAGCTCTGCCCAGTTCTTGAGTGCATATATTATGCACATGCATGTGTAACCTGATTTGTTGTGTCCCTACAAAGAGTCATCTTAAAGATCTGGAAAACTGAAACATAGCAGACCTCAGCTAACAGCAGATACGTGTTAAATTTAAGTCTGTCTACATCTGTTTTTTACAATCTCCTTGAATTTATAACACGATATCACCTAAAACTGAGCCACAATCTCTGAAGGCCATTTTCTCTTTATTTAAATGAGAAAAATGACACCGGTGCACATGCAGAGTTCTAATGTTTGCTATTTATAAGTGTACAGAAGGATATAGATTGAGGAATGAAATACTTCTTTCAAGACTAGACTATTTAAATATTAATAATTTATATTTAAATATTTATATTTAAATATTTATTTTCTTCATGCATTAAGAATCAGAGTGTACATAGTGATTTAGAGCAATAAAAGGAAATTCCCGATGAATGCTCCAAAAAATTGGATGACAAAAATAGCAAGAGAACTGTAGAAAGGATTTTAAACAATTTACATTGAAAGGATGCAGTTAGCTATTAACCTTAAAAGAAAGGTACTCAATTGCATTTTATGATCAAATCAAGCTGCCACAGTTAGACACTGTCACATTTGAAGTTTAAGGAGAAAATTATTTGTGAGTCTTCCCAATTCAGATACAATAGCTCAAAAACTAATATACAGATACAAGTAAAACCAAGGGGGAGAAAGATCCCTTTCTTTTATCTGAAGCACCTGCTGAATAGCATTTTACACTTGGGGAGGGAGTCTATGGCCTTCCAAGATACTAACAAACTACTATTTCCATCATCTCTCTCCATTGTCCAGGCTGGCTGAAATTCATGACCTCCAACAACATCTGTAGGATCACAGATTCCTCCTGCAATTCTACCATCCTAAACACACACAAAGAGCAAAACAAAATAAGTAGAACAAAAATAAACAAAGAATCCAAGTGGCAAAAACATTGCAGCACCTAAAATGGCTGTGAATCAGGCTCTAAATAATTCTAATAAGAAAACAATTGCAATGTTCATCTAAGTGGCAAACGGTGGGAATCAATGTAAAAATTTACATTGATTCCCACCATCTGCAACTTTATCAGGCAAAAACAAAAGAAAAAGAAAAAGAAAGATGACCAAAACATTGTGGTATCTTAGATTTACTGCTATATTTTAACACGAGCTTTTGCGAACAAATCCACTTCTTCAGACACTTGTGTGAACAATTCTATTGTTACTTTGTAGGCTCAGGATTAATATTAATATATCTATACCTGGGTAAGACATTACAATTTTTACAAATACATCAGATCCAGACTCAAGTACAGATGTACACACACACACACAAACACACACACAGAGAGAGAGAGAGAGAGAGAGAGAGAGAGAGAGAGAGAGTACCTCAAGCAAACAACTGTATATTATATATTTTAGTTCAATCTGTTTAAGGCCAGATGTTAACCATCACCTTCCAGTTATTACCTTGATGAGGTTTTCCAGTTAAATCCATTCAGACATAGCTTCTATGCTGTGGAGAGGTACCGTCTCCAAGCTAGTAAAACTAAGCTCTTACATCTACCTGGATGTTCTGTTAAGGTGACTGTATCAGGTCATGCCAAATTAAAAGTATTTCAGCATAAGACATCAAGATATAACAAATTATCTTCTTCAAGTGACTGTCGCAGGTATTTCCCAGATCTTATTTGCACCATCAGCCCCTTTAAGGCAATTTCTTCATTTTAGAGTCATGAGCCTATTTGCCAGGTTCTTTCATAACATACTATGCTTATGAGCTCTGCCATTCTTTCAGATAAGGAGACTTCCCAACTTGGTCTCATGGTTGGCATAATGAATGATGCACCCCTATGAATTATTTAAGAATGGGGCTTCTCCTAACATCCTTCTCCTACATTACCTACTTATTTTGGGTTCCACTGGTCCCACCATCCTTTCTTATGCCACTGTCTCTTTCAGATTGTGCTTTTTCTAATTCTCATAGATATTTCATTTGTTCTTTCTTGGTTGATGTCAGTGCCAAAGAATGCAAACGAAACTGGTTAAGGCAGATTGGAAGAAAAGAACAATGTTATCATTAATGTCTCCTAGGTTTTTTCCTCCTTTGCTGTGGTTACTCCTATAATTTCTCAAGACTAGAATACACCACTATTATATTAATGTTTCATTTTCATTTGATGAGAACAAAGAACAGACAGAAAGCTTTGTAACAGGAAACTGAAGCAATGGCCTTGCCTCCCACATTCAAAATGTCTTAAGGCAGTTGTAATGAGAATAGTTTATTGTCTATACCTAAGAAAATGAATTTAAGACAGTTGGCAAATAGGTTGGCAGTCTCTCTCTCTCTCTCTCTCTCTCTCTCTCTCTCTCTCTCTCTCTCTCTCTCTCTGTGTGTGTGTGTGTGTGTGTGTGTGTGTGTGTGTGTGTTTTGTGCTGTCAACTCAGAACCAACCTGTATCACTCCTATCAGAGCTTTCAAGGTAAGTGAGTTTTTTAAGGTGTGGCTAGGATAAGTTTCTATGGCCAAGTGGGGATTCAATGTAACCTTTTTTGGATTTTATTAACATGATCAAAATTCTGTACTAACTCCACGCTTTATAGTTTAAATGCCATGAATCCAAACACAAATGGATGGCAGAATCTTAAGCACACTAGGAAATATCACACCACATACTGAAATCAATGGAACTAACGTATACCCAGATCTATAGTCTTATTTTTACACTTCTCCATAGATTACAGTGGTTCTAATTGCTCACAGCACCAACTATATGTGGTTCACACTTTATGAATCATATTAATGACCTACAAGAGAGACAATTGCCCACCATATATAACAGTAATACAGGTCACAATTTCATAAGTTAATGAAAATCGCAGTTACACTTTGTTTTCTCAAATACAACTGCTATATTTATCATCTTAATGATTGATGTTAATATTAACAAAGATAGACTTCTCCAAGGCCTTGCCTTCGATATGGCAAATATTTGATAGTTTCCACATACAGTGGACCCTCATATAACAAACGGTTTGTATAACATAAAATCTGTGCAACATTAAAAATTCTGGAGATAGGGGAAATTTGCTTAACAGAATTGCCTATGGAGCAAATCCGTTCAACATAAAAATGGTCGCGATTAGGAATCACTCTGTTTTCAATGCATTCCTATGGGAAATTTGTATAAAGTAAAATTTGCTTAGCATAATTTCATTTGGAATGAATTAATTCCTTTATACAAGGTACATCAGAATCTGCATAATCAGTGTAAGGTACCAGTTCTTGGAAAAAGAAAGGAATCAAAAGAATGACATTCTAGCTCAGTGGTGGCTAATCTTTGGCACTCCAGATATTTTGGACCACAACTCCCAGAATTCCAAGCCTGTAAGGCCACTGACAAAGGACTGTGGGAGTTGAGTCCCAAAACATCTGGAGTGCTGAAAGTTCGCCACCACTGTTCCAGCTGATGCCCTGACTTGTTAAATCAACTTATTCATCAGCACAGTATATTGCAATATGTCTCAATGCTATGACAAGTTCCCTGTCTAATTTCCATCTGGCAATGATTCATAACTTTGCTGCCCGGTCAAGGAAATTTATAAAGAGTTTTTGATTTACGCTGGAGTGAGCTTCTACAAATAGTGAAAGTAATCCCGAAGTCAGTGAGAATTCTACTAATGAACATGTTACATGTTCTATTTCTTCCACACACACAAAACCCTCACCAAAAACTGAAGATTATTCAGCAGTACTTAAACTATAAAGTACTCCAAATATGTTGAGCAGAAACTGATGAACTGGGGATAATAGAATACAGAATCAATCTAATAGAAGCTTCAGTGCTTTTGTGAGTGCCTGGGAAGCTGGTTGAGAAAGCAGAGGTCAAGATTGGCTATGAACAAAGGGACAATTCACATCATCAATCAATCTCCTGTTAAAATAAGACTTCAAAGGCCACCTTCACTGAGAATCAAAAGGGATCTAACACTTCCACTTCAACTCTTGGGTTGAAAAGTCAGTCTGCTCCTTCCCTGGAGTCATGCATATCTGGATTATGGGAAAGGAAGAGAAGTGGAAGATGATTTTATTCTGGGGAAACATGAAAGGAATTAAGATGTAGATTATTTCAGGTTTGGAATACCTCATTTAATGTATAAAAGGAAATAGGAAAACTGGTTAGACATCTTAGATTGTCTCTTTGGCTCACCTACTGTTTGTTTGCCACCTTATGAAGTCATCCTGGGAAAGAATGCATTCTGTGCATATTCCAGAAATATACTATTGTACCACTCTGACAAGGTACAATTATTAGGTAGTCTAACTTATCTTTTGTTGTTTTCTGGTGTTTCCCTTAATCAGCCTTAAGATTGCCTCTGTATTTTGCTCTATTGTTGTGAAAATCTTTTTGTAACTTTTGCCTTTTGTTCTTTTAACAATTTTTTCTCCTTAAAACAATCCTTTTAAGCAGCCGTATGATGTTTTGGCAGTTGTGGTGCTAAATGTCAGGCCTTGCCTTAACCAAACTACCACAATTTTTGGTGTATGTGTGGGTATGGTGGCAGCTCTGCCTTTGCAAGATTTTGTTTTAAACTCCCTGGAAGCACAGCCAAGTCTGAGTGGATGGTAAACAATGTGTGTGTGATATGGTCTCAGTCAGGCTCCATAGTTACCGGTATCCCCATTCACTAACTCTTGTCTGGGCTCACCCTTCTCAGGAGAAACAAAAACAATGGACTAAGTGACTATAGAGAGGGGGTTTGATCAGCTATTTGCCGCATATTTAAATATGATCACAGCTGACTGCAATTGCTTCACAACTGAAATGAAATTTGCCTAGTATAAAATCTATAAGTATAAAGAGAGTAACATACCCTCAGTGAATCGCTATAACACTGTGTTACCACATGATTGACATAAGAGAACAAACTATTACTTTATTCCTGAGTGACTGCCAGATATGCTCATCCACAGAACATCCAGGTGCTTCTCCCACATTTGTCTTTGTCTGCTTAAATTGCCATTGTTAATGTCAGCTAAAATATAATCTGTGATGTTATTTCTTTTGTTTTGTTGTGTTGTATTTTTCTGAAGCTACCAGAACAGTTCCCTTTAGACATAGGTGTTTCATTTTGGAAGGGGACTATCTTACCAGTTCCCTTTAGACATAGGTGTTTCATTTTGGAAGGGGACTATCTTACCTTGCTTTACCTCATGCGAAGCAAAACTCTAACCAGGACGCAGCCTCTGATGCGTCACCTTTCCTTCTCCCTGGCACTGGCCTATCAGGAGCTGTGCAAGGACATGCATCATCCCACCTCCCTGTCTGACTGGCCAGTGCCAGGGAGATGGAAAGATGAGGCATTGGGGGCTGCTTCCTGGCTAGTTTCACCCTGTGCGAGGTAAGCAAGATAAGACAGTGGTTTATTTTGTTCCCGAGGGTGGGACTGGGTTCCAAACACCAGCTGTACTGCCGTGTTTCATTTCGGAACCAGTCCCCTTCTGAAATGAAAACCCCATCTCTAGTGGACTAGAAGAAGTAAGTAAAAGCTATTCAGAATACAAAACCAAGAAACAAAAATTCCACAAGGTTGTTTACACTGCAATTTTGTTTAGGTACCTTGTTGATATATAAATTTTAAAAAAGCCCCAGCACAGTTTTTACTTCCCATTTATTAAACTGAATCAAATTGTCATTGTTGAAAAAAGGGGAAGGTACAAAAAGAGAGAGAGAAGAGCTTTAAACATAGTACTGAAAAGCAAGAGAGTAAATCAAATCAAGCTTGAACTCTCTGTAGAAGCAAAAGCAATGAAACACAGGCTGCCATACTTTGGGTGCATTGTGAGAGGACAAGGTTCTGAAAAAGACAATAAGGACTGAAAAGGTGAAAGCGACAGGGAATGAGAAAGGCCAAATACAAGGTGGATTGATTCAGTTAAGACAAGCTACGGCTTGTCTTTGCAAAAGCAGAGCTGGGCTATGAATTAGCACGTTTTGGAAGTCATTCATTCAAAGGGTCACTTTATGTCAGAGGTAACTTGAACTCTACCTCCCAGGATATTCTAGCTTACATGCCATTAGTCACATAATGGTGGACAATAACACATAATTTTACAGCACTTATTTGCATGTATGCTTCTCCCTTCAACAACACAGGAGTGCTGGACCCCAGTAGTTCAAAATCCATATATAATTCTTATCCTCCCCACCAAAAAACTACAAAGCACAAACAGTTAATTCTCTTGCACACATACATCTCCACTGGCCTATACCAGCCTCAACATTCTCTCCAGCCACCATATGGAGCTACCATGCCAGGAGAGGGAGCTAGCTGGGCTGCCACCATCAGACCGGAGTAGCAGGTAGGCGAAGCATCCCTTCAATGACGAGCCCAAAGGTAAGTTTGAGACCTACCTTTCTCAGGCCACTTCCTAAAGATGAATAGTAACACAGTCTTTAATAAATGTTGACTGACTGACTGATTGATTGATTGAGGGAAATATGTAGTGTATAACCAAAACCATGCTACTCACATCCATGCAACTCAAGGGAGAAGTCTACTTGAGTCCCCATCATGTTCAGTGAAGATTATTTTATGTAAGTGTGTACACTGTGTGTAGTCCTTGACATTGGGGTAGACTGATTGCTTTCTATGTGTTCTCAGTTCCAGCTTCCATAATCACACAAGTGTCCCAACTGCTTTGTCTAATGGGAACTGGGGTCTAAGGACACTTGGAGGGCAGCCAATTTCCTACCGCTATTACACAAAGATATCTGGATGCAACCTCTATTGAATTCTCTGGACTTTATCTCAGAGTAGTTATCAATAAGACTGCACTGCATATCCACATGATGTCATTAACTCCATCACTATTGCAAAACTCTGCAAAATATCCTCACCAAATAATACTGTATAGTATGACAATTCAGTTCACAATAGGTATGCTTATCCTATGGATTTGTATAAAATGCCAATAGACTAGCTCGGTTCCAGGCTGCAAACAAACTGCACACTTCTGTGCACGTTGCTTCCCTTGGTGTAATTGTGTTATGCCAGAACTTCCAGAACTTCAGCCAATGTTTAGACCACTGTACAATTAACATGGCACATGGGGCAAGACCGTAAAAGATGTAAATAATGTTAAAGATAATACAGTGGACCCTTGTATAACAAACAGCTTGTATAACATAAAATTTGTACAACATAAAAATTCCAGAGATAGGGGAAATTTGTTTAACATAATAGCCTATGGGGAGAATCCGTACAACATAAAAATGGGATTACTCCATTTTCAATCCATTCCTATGGGAAATTGTATAAAGGAAAATTTGCTTAATATAATTTCATTTGGAATGAATTAATTCCTTTATACAAGGTACCACTGTAACATCAATGATAATATTGAAGGAGAAGTGCTACATGTAATATTTCAAGTTGCTCTGGAAACCTGTGGGAATTTTAAAATCTGTATTATTTCAATAAAAGGTCAGAATTGCTAAGAAACATGAAGATAATACTGGTATATCTAGGAAAACCAATAATAAGTTAATAATTAAGTATGGCTTTAGATAAGCAAAGGCTTGAACCTGTTACACTAGCGTGGCAACGCTATGTTTATCCCCCTAAGTACATCACACCAGAAGAGGGCAGCAAAAGAGCACACATTAAGAATCCAGGCAAACTACAATACCGACAGCCAGCCAGTTTCCTCATAAAATGTCTAGAATTGAATCAATTCCATGTGCTTTAGTTTTCCATGTACTTCAGACCTTGAATTCACATGTTCTTTGAATATAGGAACTACATTACGACTGCGCTGCCTCAAATAAATATTTTATATTTTCACAACAATAAATTGATTATATAGTAAACCTCATAAACAAACTGGACTGCATTCTTGCCCGTTTGGGAGAAAACACTTGGCCAGAGTTCTTCCCCAGAGGGCTGCTACATACAGTGGTACCTTGGTTTATGAGTACCTTGGATGGCAAGCATTTTGCAAACTGAGCAAAAATGTTTGTAAAAACTTTCCTCAGTTTGCGAGCCTTGGACCCTGTGCTGCCTGGAACATGATCTCTGTGCTTGTGAGTGGGGCCCCTGTGCAGCCTGGAACAGGCCTCTGGAGCTCATTCCAGGCTGCACTGTGGGCCTGTGAGGGAATGGGCCTCCAAGCTGTGTGGTAGGCCTGTGCCATGCTTCCCAGGCCTTAGCACAGACCGGAAATGACTTCCGGCAGACCAGAAGTGGCCTCTGGAGTCCCCCACAGGTTCAGTGATGCCTGCCCATGGCCTCCGCAGTGCATCCAGGACAGCGCTTGGCCCAGGGTGAGCTCTGGAGGATGCTGTGGCTCCCAGCCAAACCAAATTTCCCCATAAGAAATAATAGAAACTGGCACCCCAGAACGGATCAGGTAAGTTTCCATTATTTCCTATAGGGAAATTTGCTTTGATACACAAGTATTTAGGTTTGCAGGCATGCTTCTGGAATGGATTATGCTGGTAAACCAAGGAACCACTGTATGATTTTAGCTGAGAATACCAAGACTGGATTCTGGGTCCTTCTTAATACAAGAGCACACAAAGCTCATGTTCTAATGTAACTTAATCTTTAAGATGCTGCATGATTCTACTTTCTACCATAGTGGTACACTCAAGGGACAATAAATATTCAAACAGTACAAACCAATGTGGCTTGAAATGCTATACAGTACTTTAGAACCCCAAACCACTCTCCAATCCCAATATTTATTCGCACTTCCACATGGGCCAACAGAAATGCTGCACTTTTATTCCACACTACCTGACATCATATGATGCAGGGATAATGATGGAGACAGATTATCTCTTGAATCTTTTGCAGTTTAAACTATTACAGATTTAACAAGTCATTTAAAGAGAACATTGATGACTATTTAGCCAGCTAAGCATTTGAAAACATACCAGACTTCTCTAGTGTAGGAAAACATTCCATGAACCTGGCTATATTAATAGTTGGGGGAATATGATTCATGTTGTTCCATAAATTAGCAATTTTTTACAGAATTTATATAAAATATTTTGTCCTGCCATTCTCCTCAAAAAGGACCCAAGGCAGCTTACAACAATTAAAAGAAAATATTTAGAAACTAAAATTATATACATATATTTTAAAAGAATTAGACAAGAATTGTATAAAAATGGTCAGCAAAACCAAACACTATGAGATGAATTATAAACTCTTCAGTGTTTTAAGTAATTTTTCTCACTCTTTTTAATCCGCAATGTTTTTACAATGCTTTTGCAATAGCTCCAAATATTCACAGCAAGTACTTCGAAGGTAATCTCATAGATGTTGCAAGCAGGTTCACCAAGGCACTTCAGAAAAGTAGTACAGCTACATGTGTGCAGGAACGAGAGAGCAAGAATGGGAGACAGTGAGACAGAGAGAAAAGTCCCTTGGTTTGCTCAGAGGGTCATCTTATTTCAATGAAGCAATAAATTAACTGCCAGTATATGTTTCAAGTTGAGAAAAAGGAAGCAAGATGTAAAAGACAGATCTGGATCCAGCTGAAAATTGCAGCGGTGGGTAAGCCCAGTTATTTTTGTCTGCTTTTCCACAGACTCCCAGTGTCACTCTAAAGACAGAGTACTTTAATGTGCCAGTATGCCCCACCAAATCCTGCATGTATTCTAAACCAAAAGGAATAGTTGTAATGACTGTAACAAAAGGAGGAGCCTATGGGAATCAAACACATACCAGTGTATGTGTTGATCTAGGTCTCTCTCCCAAATGCAATTTTACCGAGCACATCCAAACTTTATAGGAACAGTATGTAGTCTCAAAGAGCCCAGAAGAATTAGAGTGAGATAAAGGCAAAGTAAAGAAGGATTGCTAGAAAACACAAGATAAATGGAAGAATGTGCTGTTTTGGAGCAGTTAAGTCCTCTCCAGGTCAAGATCTGACCATTCTTAGTGCTGACGCTTGACTGGTTTTTAAAACTTTCACAAGGCAAACATTCAAGCTCTTCTCTCCTACTATAAGGATTAGGAACCTGCATTTAAAAAGGCAGATTCAAAAAAATGATTTGTACTATTTTAAATTTGAAATTCTGTATGTGATGCAACATCATACAAAACATCAGCTGCAGGACATTCCACGGTAAATGCTAGGTTGCTCAGAGAGGTAACAGCAATGAGAAAAGTGTATGAGTTAGTGGGTGAGGAAACACAAACAATCTATGGGGTCATTATAATTTATGGGATTGTATTACATTTCCAATTGCCATTTTATAAACAAGCAACACTGGATTCCCTTTGATTGAAGCTTTTCTTGCACTCCAATCATTAAGTAATACATAATTCCATTTGGGAACAATAAAGCTATAACACTTTATTAAGATCTGCACACCTCTCATGGTTTAGCTTTATGTACAACCTTAACATTTGGGCAGCTGACTGCACAATCACTTACCAGTTCACTACCACCACAACATAATTTGCACTATATGCTCCTTTTCCAGGGTTGCAGCCAAGCACTTTCCTAGCTGGATCCTGCTCAGTCCTGATCCTCGGATCAGAAGGCAGTAAGGAGGTTTGAAAAGTGCAATAAAGCTACCCTTTGAAAACCTGGGCAAGCAATCCCTGTTCCCGTGCTTGCTTTATTAAATGTGCACAGCAAGGCACAGCAGCTTGGAATCAACTTCAAAACAGAATAATGTAGGCTGATTTCCTTTGGATGCTTGCTAAATTAAGCTCTACTTCTCACCAAACATAAACAGTGGAATGCTGCGAGAGGGTAAAACAGAGGCGTGCACATGTACTTTAGATGAGCTACTTGATATTAGGTTTCAATAGCTGCTAATGTTTAATTTACCAGGAAGCAGGGCATGGCTGTTTATCTCAAAGGGGTGAGGGGTGGCTCTGCCTCTTACCTCTTCTTTCTTCTCATCAGCACTCGGAACCAAATTGAGACTCAGCTGAGAGTGGCTGCTAATGCCACTGTCTTCATTCATATCATCGTAGTACATGGCCTGCACCGAGTCACGGAAGCCAACCTGGCTCTTCTCTAGCTTGGCGGCCGACCCCTCCCCCCTTTCTTCACTTTCCACTGAGCTGAGGGACAAGGTGCTTTGCTGGTCCGGGCCATGGAGATTCATATGGTACTTCAGGTTTTCCGCATCCGGGCTCTGAGCCTGAGGGACCAGTGGTTGAGCAGGGAGTACGGCATGTTCAGGGGGGTACGGGACCTGGCTGGAACCTTCGGTCCCTTCAGGACCTTCATAAAACACTTCATTAGGGACCATTCCAGGGTCCCTAAGAGAGGGAGATAAACAAACCGAGTCTGAGAGATCGCTGGACGATATCCTTTGGCTGCTAGCGTCAGGAATCCCAAGATGGCTGTCCTCAGAACTCTGGGTGCTAGCTTTGGAAGTGACTGGATCCGCACGAGTTCTGGGAGGCAGACCCCTCCGACGGTCACTTTCATTGCTGCTAGAAACCCGCCGTGAATAATCCTCATGCAGCCGACTGTTGGGTCTTGTTCTCTGGTTTTGTTCACTGGAAGATGGAGCCTCACTGTTAGGGCTGTCTTTCCTCAGTGTAGCATCAGTGACGTTGCTGACAAGTTTCAAAACCCGGTCAAAATCTTTTGCTCGAATGGGACTTTTCCAGCGTTTCGATCTCCGCTCTGAGTTCCTATTGGCTTGGTCCGAGTCAGCTGAAGAAGTGCTGATGGTCCTCGGTGAAATCTGCTTATCATTTATAACCTCAGTGAGGTTTGAGGCCGACTTCCGCTTGAATGAACTCTTCTTAAGAAAGTTCAGGTTATCGGTGCTCTTGCTCTTCCTGTAGATGACTTTGCTGCTTTCGGAATCTTTCACTACAATTTCACAAATCTGTGGTTCCTGGGTGACAGGAGATCCTGTCCTGGTACTCTCCTGAATTTTATCTGTGTCTTGTAAATTTATACGACCGACGCCGTAGGCACGCCTGATGCTGCGTGACCGACGGGTATTCCTCAGGAAGGAATCGTCGCTTTCCTCTCCATCAGAATTATCAGAAACCAAAGTAGCATCTGTTGTGCCCTGCAAATCATGCAAGGGCCCTGAATAAGAATACCGGTTTGTCTGAACTCTCACCACAGTACTATTTGGGACATGTTTTCTGATACTGTTCTCTGGCATGCTGTCATTTAAGTTGTCCAAATCCTCCTTTGCCGGAACTCCTTGAAGAACAGAAGATTTTAATTTCTTGAAAGACCCCATCTTTCGAATGTTAGATAAAGCATTCCACGTGGAGGAGTTTCCCATAACGATGAGAGAATGAGGTCTCTCCGCGTTGGAGCCGCATCTTTTCCGAGGAGTGGAGAAAAAGCGCATGATTTTGGAAGGGCTGGCTTTATCTTCCTGGCTTCCATTTCCACAGCTACCGCTCACGTCACATCCCCCATTGTGACATAACGAAGTAGCATTGGTCCTTGATTCTTTATTATCCATTATCATACAAGTAGCAGCAGTACCATTTCCACAACCATTCTGATGTGCTGTCATGTTTTCAGTACATCCAGGGGGAGAGGGAGAGCTGTAGCTCACATCCAAAGTCTTTTCTCCATCATCCTCTCCAAGCTGAAGTCCTTCTTCATTTGAGCATCTTTGTGGGCTACTGTGCTCACATCGGTCGTGTGGATTTTGCTCTCCAGCCGTCTGCACTGCCTGCACCAAGAAAACAAAGCTGTCATTGAGCATTCTTCTCCACAGAAGAGAGGAATTATTCACACATAACAAAAGGAACTCTTAAATAAAGATCTTTCGTGGAACTGAGAAAGACAGTGAGGATGAAATCAACAATAATTTAGCTATTGATTGAAGAAATTACATTAAACATGTCCTTTTCTGACTCTAATACCAATCAATACTTAAAGAGACTCCAAAGAACAGAAGGAGAGGTCATCAACTGAATGCACTCCTCCCTTCAACAATGCTGGGGTTAGGGGTGTCATCCTCCGGTATAGTCCAATATCCATATATAACACAACTACAAAGCATAAACAGTTGATTCACACACATAAACACACACACACACACACACACACACACACACACACACACACACACACACACACACACACACACACACACACGGAGAGAGAGAGAACAATTATCTGTATTGGGGTTCTCTTCCATAACATTGGCAATCCTTTCCATATAGTACTGTGTGTAATGGGCCTTAAAAGTCCTAATGACCTCCTGATCTAGAGACTCAATTAGAGATGTTTTGTTTGGGGACAAGTGGGCCACTTTGATGCTCTCAGTATTGAATCATGGGATTCTGGGTGGCCTGGGACATGGGACTGATTGATTGATTGACCGATTGACTGAAAAAAAATCCATATATAACCAAAATTGCAATGTTCAGACCCATGTAATTCAAGAGAAAAGTATATTTTCACTGATCACAATGTACCTGAAATATCATTGTATCAACATTTTCCAGCCATCATTTTCTTTTGTCCATGGATTTCCTTGGTGCATCGCCCACCCAGCCCAGCTCTTTACACCTGCTGAGAGATTTTTTTTGGGGGGGGGTACTCTCTGTTCTGACAGCATCAATCACATACGGCTACTGACCAAAATATTGGTGATGGTCTGTTTATCAAATGATTGCTGGGTACACAGTACAGGTAGGATGCAGGCAATTTCAGAGAGCATTGATTACCCTGGTTAGAACTACTACTCACTGGGAGGCATCACTTTGATCATGTGATCTTTCTGAGTTAATTTGTGAACAGGAAGTAACCCCCTTCCTTTAAAATCACAGAAGCAAAGAAGGGAAGGCATAAAGAAGAAAGAGCCATTCTAATTCAAAAGCTTTAAGTCACCCTGAGAAGTTGCGAAAGAGTAGGCTCTAAATTCCTAAAATCAAAACAAATTCAACACATTCAACACATTCATTGTCAGCAAGGTTCTTGTGTTCTTGGCAAAAAGTGAGACAAATCAGCTATAAATTAATCAGCCTGCAAGGATCATAAACAAGAGCCAAACTAAATTTCTGTATGGGATACTGGAAACCCATTACTTTTTAATCTTACCAATTACTTTTAAAAAGAAAATACAAAATACTGTACAGTATACATAATGTCTAATCCTTGCTTCAAACATCAACTAAAAAATCCTAATATCCCTACTTTCAATCAATTCCAGACTTAATGAGTCAATGTTCCCTTTATATATGACATTTGTTATCTTTCATGTAAGGTTTGTATTCAGAGGGATAACAGAGCTTAAGTATGCCTTCCCTTGAGATATTTAACATCCCTCTTTTTAAGATCTCCTCAAACTATCCTATTTAAATGTTTGCTGTTTAACTCAGATTAGAAGGAAGGCAGTATCACACAGCTCACAAGAGACCATGGTTAAATCTCACCATTTACTAGCAGACAATTGAAGGGGATCTGGAACAATGCTTCAGACAACACTGCAGGTTCCAGGACTCTCTCATCAGCATTCCTGTACTTGTGAGACCCAAGGGGTGTGGGGTTGGACTGAATCAGTGACCCCCCACAACACAGGATGAGAAGTGTTTATAGCAACTCATCTGAAGGAAACGGATCGGTGAGCAACCCCACTGAAAAACAGCGTGGAAGTTCACGATGTGGCAAGTCCGAGAGTCCGACAAAGTAAGATGCAACCGAGGGGGATGCGGAGAGGAGGCAACGGCAGCGGAAGGTTCTTCGGTATCATATTTTTTTTTTAGGGAACAACTCTGGAATGCCCACCTGCAGTATCTACAGAGCGAGCCGCCACCGCCACCACGCTACTACGGGAGGGAAGAGGCTGCGGATGCAACTGAAGGAGCAAAACCAATCGCTCCAGAAGGCGGATCCTTAAAAACAGCAATCAATGAGCGAGCGGCTTTCCTCACGGGCCGGCCAAGGATGACGTCTCCAACGCCGGGCTTTCCCCTCCCCTCGGTTGCCTTTCAAACTTCCCGTCCGCTTTAACTTGGCACCGCCACCCTCGACAGCAACAAAGGCACCCGGGGGGGGGGGTCCTTCCTTTTGAATCGCAGGAAAGAAACGAATCTAGGGGGGGGAGTGGGGGGGGGAGCGGGCGGCGGCTTAGCATGTGCTTGCTTCAGAGGACTATGAAAGCAAGGGAGATCTGGCGATCGGCCGCTTTTCTCCCTCCCCCACCCCGCCCCCCATACACAATCGCAAGCCCCAGTTACCTGGAGGGGGGGGAAGGGGAGCTGCAGTGCACGCCCTGGGCACGGACGGGTCCTTGTCAGCGCCGGCAAGAGCACCGGCCCGTCCAGACCTTCCCCCGGGGCGCAGGAAGGAGAGAGGAGCAAGCAGGCGCAGCGGCAACCATCCAACGGCACTGCCGCTCCCCTCCTCCTCCTCCTGGGGCGGCGAGGAGGGTTGCCGCTTCACCCCCCCCACACACACACACACACCCGGGGCACAGGAGGCTCCTCTGCTTCCCCACATCACTATGGCAGCGGCCGGGACCGAGGAAACCCTATAGGCGCAGGCAGGCAGGCGGGGAGGGAGAGGAGGAGGGGCGGCAGAAGCGAAGTTGGTTGCGTTCGGCGGCGCGCCCGAGGGCTTTGAGTGCGGGCCGAAGAGACGCCCGAGAAGCCGGCGAGGGCAGGGAAAACCTCGCCGGGAGGATCGGCCCCGGGGGCCTGTTAACGAGATTTCACCACCAGCACCGCCGCCTCTATTCTTTTCCATCACTCCCGCCGCCTTCCGTGCCTCTCCCCCCCCCCGCCCCCAGCGCCGGGCCTCTTCGCCCTTCGAAAGACTCGGGCCGCGTCCCCAGGATCTGCGCGCCCAGGCCGTGGAGAGAGGGGAGGGCGGTGGGAGCGCCACACTCCTGCCCGCACCGCGCTTCGCAGACGGATTATGACTTTTTGGGGGGGGGAGCAATAAATACGAAGGCGTCGCTTTCCCTCCTTCCTTTCCGAGGCGGCGAGAAAGAAAAGGAGGCGGTTGGGGACTCCGCTCGGATTTCCTCCACCTCGCACCAGCCGGTTAGCAACCGCACAGGGCCTGGTCAGGGTACAAAGGCAAGCACGCGGGCGGGCGGTCCCGGGTGCGCAGGGCGAACGTGCTTTTTAGAAGCCCATCTGCTCCGCCCCGCACACTTTTGGAGAGGTTATATAGGAGATATTTCATTCAAAGCTTGTGTCAGTTTCATTACAAGTGTTTCTTGTTGGCTCCCGAGTGCTGATTCCAGGGTATTGTATTTGCCTCTTTCCACAAGCGTCCACATATCTTTCGGACAAAAGCAAAAATTATTTCTAAAATGCTGGGGATACTACCCATTGACGTTGAAGCTGAGTTTGGGAGACTTGTGGACTGCGGGGGGGGAAATGCAGCCACTAAGGTGGTGGTGATGACTGAGGGATACTTTAGGGTTTTTTCAACCTTTTTTTGGGCAAAGCAGAAAAAAATCAGAAACTCTTTCAAAAAAAACTGCCTATATTGAATAAACCTCTTCAATAGGAATCAAATAAACTCAAAGAGTTTTTATAATACATTCTGAAATAGTAAGAAACAAATATGAAAAATTATAAAATACTTTATTCAGGAAGTGTTTGCACTGGACAACTGTAATACACTGCTTTAAAAAGAAACTCTTTCAAAGTTCATGAAACCACTTGTCCATTCTGACACAATGTTGCACCAATTTAATGCTCACCAATTTAAGAAATACAAAGATGGAGTAGGGAAACCCTAGATTAAACAGGAAAGACAGATGATGAGCAGTTCCTGTCACCACATCATGGGTTGATATTTGGACACAAGTTACAAAACCACACTTTCCCCTACCTCTTTTCTCTGCTGTGCATTTTTGTTGGGCACTGTAATTATGGTTAAGCATTATGTTGGTGGTGGTGATGACTGCTGTTAGGATTAGCCAACATTTTCTTAATTCAAATTTAAAAAGAGGGTTCAGGTCTTAGTTGTGGGAGCCCTAAGCTAAATCATATTTAACATAGCTAAGTATGTCCTGGTCGATGCCTTATGTAGGAAGAAGAAAAAGAACTGTTTCAGTCCTCCAGACAGTTGCTGTAGTTTTATAACTTTTACATAACATTACACACACATGTTAGTAAAATGGCCCTAAGCAACAGTTAAACAAAGAACTGGACAGTGTATTTTTATAGGTAGTTGTACAAATCTGTATTTACAAGGTATTAATCTGCACTCAGATGAATAATAAAGTCTGCAATTCATTCAGTACCTCATTAACCAAGTGTGGGGAAATCAAATGTAGAATCAAACACAGACTTGTTCTCCATAGCTTAGAGAAAAAAATTCCAGACCAATGAGGAACAAAAGACCTATTCGTAATTCTTTGATGACAGTCTCAGGTATTTATAGCAACAAAATGAAAAGTATGTTTTAGAATTTTAAATCTCTGATTTAAAGATTTAATGGGCATGTGACAAGGTATGAAGAGGATTACAAGCTGGAGCAGTGTGTGAAAAGATTTCACAAATAATACAGGAAACCAGTTACACTGAAGATGTGTGATATTTTGTCTAAAGAAAATAAGAGTTTTCTTTCTATTCTATCATCTTCACATTTGGCTATCCTCTGGACAATTTTAACTGTTTCTTAAGCCAAGTTCAGAACCTTTTCCCTGTCTTTGGGGATCTATAAGTTAGGGTAGAAAGTGACACCCTACCTACCCACCCATACACACACCCATACGCCATAATATCAGACCGAAAAAACCAAAACTAACAAACAGGTATGTTATCTGGAAGTTGAGTCATAGGAACAAGACTTCTTTTCTTGTGAGATTGAAATGTTTCATTACTCATCGAAGCAGCTTCGTCAGTCCATGATGAAGCTGCTTGGATGAGTAGCAAAACATTTTGATCTCACAAGAAAAAAAGTCCAGTTGCCATGACTCATCTTCCAGATAATCCCACCTAGATGACTGAGAATCTTCAGGGATAAACAGGTACATTGTTTCCTTTGGACAAAGCAAACTAATTCAAGACACAGTGTGCTCCTTTGGCTCCAGTGGTTTGCAGGAGGACAGGTCTGAAGCAGAAAATCTCTATTTAGCTTAAATAAACTTTAAAATAATCCAGGTAAAAAAAGTAAATGTTCCCCCTGCACATGTGTGCTAGTCGTGTCTGACTCTAGGGGCGGTGCTCATCTCTGTACTCAAGCCAAAGAGCCAGTGTTGTGCAAGTCCATGGCCACATTGCCAGCATGGCTGCAAGGAAACACTGTTTTACCTTCCTGCTTTTTAGGGCAGTACCTATTTATCTATTTGCATTTACATGCTTTCAAAGTGCTGGGTTGGCAGGAGTTGGGGTTATCAGCGAGAGCTCGCTCTGCTGCGTGGCACTCAGGATTCGAACTGCCGAGCTGCCGACTTTGCAGCCAACAGTTTTCGGAGATTTAGAAAGATGCTGAAGAGGGACTGAGCTTATCATTAAACACTCTTCAAACAGGTAATAAATAAGATAAATGGAATCAAAACAGTCTCAGCTGGCCAGATTCTTTTGAAGCTCATCTGGCAGACTGATGCTTTCCTCACTAGCGGGATTACTGTACTTGCAAGGAAGCCACCTATCCTGCTGTGAAGATCAACAACTCAGTGCCTATTCTATAGTGAGAGGCTTGAGTGATGGAGAGGATTCAAATGTCGGGCATAAAGAAGAGTGTGGCACTAAGAGAGAGAGAGAGAGAGAGAGAGAGAGAACATGTGCCATCAAGTCAATTCTGAGGGTGTAATAATTTTAGGTGGGGTGACAGAAATGAAAAGGGAGGAGAAAAATGAGGGGAATAACGGTAGAAAACAGTGAAGTCCAGATAAGTGATTAGATGCAGGTGAGAAAGGAGACAAGATGAAAGTTACCTAGGTGGTGAAGCTTATAGAGGTACAGACATGGGAGTTAAAAGAAGGAAACTACATTTTCCCCATTTATGATTTGGTTAAAAACCGTAAATAAAGATTCATTCATTTTCCCCATTTAGAGATCGGTTTCTTGTTTTCTGTTATGAAAAATTGAATAAAATGTTTCAAAGAAGTAACAAGACAATGGAGAGTTTTACAGTGCAAACCTAATTACATTCAAAGTCTAAACGAAAAGCTTTTCATCTCTCTCACTAATTCTACGTATATTTGCTAACTCTGCCTGCCCAGCAGATTAGAGACCATACAGTGCAGCCTGTGTGTTGTGTCGTTACAGTCATGACCGACTCTTCGTGACTCCATATCCATGGAGTTTTCTTGGCAGGAATACTGGAGTGGTTTGCCAGTTCCTACTCCAGGCGCCTACAGCACCTGGTATTCCTTGGTGGTCTCCCATCCAAGTACTAACCAGGGCCGACCCTGCTTAGCTTCTGAAATTAGGCGAGATTGGATATGCTTAGGGCATTTAGGCTACACAGTGCAGCCTATGGAATGGGAAAACATATTTTGCATGCCTCATTTATGTGATCTTGGTTCTATGTCACGTCACATTTGCATGACTGATATGATGGGTTGTCCTGGTGGTTTGTAAAACAAGTAAACAGGACAATTAAATATATATAATTAAATAACAGCAAACTGATGCATCACCAAAGGCTCTCTCTAAAAAGTTCCTGCCAGAATAAAACTTTTTCTTGGAAATAAAAACATTTAAAACTTTCTATTTAAAGGTTGATTGAGGTGGGTTTGGATAGATAACCCTTCCTTAGAAGGGTGTTCTGTAATTTAGATGCCTTTACAATATTTTAAATAATCTTTCTCTCATCTTTGACAATCATCATAGTCTCTGACTGAGCCCCATGGCACAGTGGTTAAATATCTGTACTGCAGGTAAAACTGTGCTCACGACTTGGGGTTCAATCCCAGGTAGCAGGCTCAAGGTTAACTCAGCCTTCAATTCTTCAGAGGTCGGTAAACTGAGTACCCAGCTTGCTGTTGTGTGTATGCAATGTGTAGCCTGCATAGTATAATGAAAACTGTAAACTGCTCAGAGACTACTTGAAGTGGTATGGGGCGGTATATAAGCAGAACACTTTGCTTTGCTTTTGCCAAACGGCCTGAGAAACTGAACGCATGTATCAAGGCAGATAAAATGCAGATGAGGTTCTGCTAATCACAGTTTTTACATGCAACTAGATTTCAATTTTGGCAGTTAAGATTTGGCTTTGGTAATTGTGCTGGCAAAGGAATTAAAGCCCAACTTGTCATTTGGCATATGGATTATTCAATGAAATACAAAAGCCAGCATAAAAACTCTGAATATAGAAAGATGCCTTATTTTATGTCATTCCCTGCCTTTAAATGAAGCCCTAAAATGCCCCAAGCTATACATTTCTTACCTTAAAAGAAAACAGAACTCTCTCTCTCTCTCTCTCTCTCTCTGTGTGTGTGTGTGTGTGTGTGTGTGTACATGATCAAAAATCTAATTGAGAACACCTAATACAGATTGAGATATATATTTCTATTGATTTAATTAAGCTGCTTTTTTAAAAAAAGGCATCAGCATTTTACGCTTAAATGAACCTGGTTGGTAGCCTCTTAGTACATTATGTGTTGGCATGTTGGAAATTATTGGAGCAGCCCTAATAGGGCTTTCAAGGTGACTGAAATATTTACGGAGTCGTCTTGCCACTGTCACATAACCTCCAGTGACTTTCTATGGCCATGCAAAGATTTGAACCCAGGTCTCTTGAATCCTATCCATCATTCCATCCACTATAATATATTGCATATGCACAACAGGATACCCATTGTAGATTAGGATGCCAGCGCAATAGGCAGCAGCAGAATTCAGCTGTTGATAATCTAAGACCCATTTTGAGTTATGGTGACTTTCCAACTTCAGGTAGAGTGAAAGCAGCAGGAAATCGCCACAGCTCAAAGTCATCTTCCACTTCCACCTTGCTGGAGAAAAGGTGTCACTGTAAGGCAGTGATGGCGAACCTTTTAGAGACTGAGTGCCTAAAATGTAATGCAAAACTCAGTAATTTTTCGCAAAGTACCAATACAGCAATTTAACCTGAATGCAGGATGTCGGGTGCCCACAGAAAGGGCTCCGAGTGCCACCTTTGGCACCCATGCCATACATTTGCCAACACTGCCCTAAGGAGTCCCGACAGCTACTCTATTGTCCTGGACCAGTCATGGTGGTCCATACTGCACCTGTATTATTTGCTGAATTAAACATAATTATGCAGATCTATTAAGCAGGTTATTCTCAAAAGACTTCCCAGTAAACCACCTGTATGAAGTTAAGTGGAAAATAATTTGTCCCCAAACCTATGGCTAAGCTGTAAGTCACAGAACTGAATGCAGATCACAATTTTATCAGCCACACTTCTATAAATTTGCTGAGAGAACGTTACGCACCACTTGGCTCACAGTTGTAATCTAGGTTGGAGAACAAAAGCCTTGGGGAATGATGTAACCTGAGCAACAGGATCTCTTTGTGCCAGGTTACCATTATACTCTGTTGGAGCTGATCTTACCCACCCACCTACATCACTGCAGCTATACGCAACTTACTAATGGATTCGCCTTTCAGTAGAGACGAAAGCTATTTATAGCCTCATTCAGTCTGTCTGTGACACTACTATTGTGTTCCCATCCTTAAGAGGCATTATTCAGGCAGCATGACATGACAAAAGGCTTCATCCTACAGAAGAGAAGTACCTCATAAAGGGATCATTGTGCCCCAAAAGTTTTTTTAAAAACTTTGAGTTTCCAATTAAAAATGCTGCAGCTTTACCTCACTTCCCTGTATCTTAAGACTTACAAGACAATCGTATGAAGGTCTACAAAAAATAAGTTGTAATTAGTTCAATAGACCACAATCTCAGTTAAATTGGCATAAGATTACAATTATATTTTTTGTCAACAAGGAAGTTAAACCATGCATGTTAACGAAACATATTGATGAAAGTGGTTTCTGCAGTTTTAATTTCTGCAGTTTTAATTTCATCAAGAGATTTTTCTGAAATATAAGAGTTACAGCTAAATACCTTTGTTTAAAATATTTTTATCTTGCCTTTCTCTGCTTAGGACCTGGATACCTGAAGGACCACCTCCTTCCATATGAATCAACGTGGCAATTAAGATCTAGCCACCTGAAAGAGCCATCCCTGTAGAGATGAAAGGGGTGGCTTGTAGGAATAGGGCCTTTTCAGCAGCTGCCCCCAGGCTATGGAACACCCTCCCCAGTGAGATCCGCCTGGTACCAACATTGATGTTTCAGCACCAGGTAAAAACCTTCCTGTTCCAGAAGTTTTTTAACTGACATAACATATATTGTGGGCCCTGATGGCAATTTTAGAGTTTTGTATTTACTGTATTTTATTTTTATTGTTTTTAAATGTTCATTGACATTTTAATGTTTTAATTGTTTTAACTGTTCATTTTAATTGTAAGCTGCCCAGAGACCTTTGGGTAGTGGGCGGCATATAAGTTGTATAAATAAATAAATAAATAAATAAATAAATAAATAAATAAATAAATAAATAAATAAAATATGAACCCAAGGTGGTTTCTTTGTTTGGAACATTAAGAAAAGGAGGTGAAGAGAAGGAGAAAAAGCAAAACATTGTGGAACTTTAAAAACCAGCATATTTATTTCACTGTGAGCTTTCATGGATCAAATGGATGTGGCAACTATTCAGAGGATCCTACTTTTATTTTTTCTCCACTTCTAATGACAAACTAACTCAATTGTGCAGTTTGAACCTCAGTTTGAATGACTGGAAACATCACAGCGGAAGCTGACAGGGCAACTGCATAGAGCTTCAACATAATATCCGCGTATTCATCATCCCTCTTGAACGACAGATCCTGAGAGGTGACCTGATTGAAGTTTATAAAATCATACACAGGGTGGACAAAGTAGATAAGGAAAAACTGTTTCCCCTATCGTGCAACACCAGAACTAGGGGGCGTACCATGAAACTTTTGGGTGCTAGATCTCAAATATATATTAAAAATATTTAAAGTATATAAAAATAAAAAATAAGAGAAAGTATTCTTTTCACCCAGTCGATCACTGGTCTGTGGAGCTCCCTGCCAGAAGAAGTGGTGATAGCTGTCAGCCTTGAGAAAGGATTAGACAAATTCATGGAGAACAAGGGTATCAATGGCTATCGTTATGGATGCCTAGGGATAACCTCCAGGTTGGAGAGATAGGCAGGATATCTCTCAATGCCATTCGCGGGGAATCATAAGCAGGTGAAGACATCTGCTTGGGAATACCCTGAAGTGAATGGTGAGCTGCTGTGTGAGACAGAATGCTGGACTGGATGGGCTGTGGCCTGTTCCAGCAAGGCTGTTTTTATGTTCTTATAATCTTCCTCTGTTACAGTGGTTTTCAATTTTTCTAGTTTTTAGGGACCCTTATACGTGTGACTGTTTTGTTAATACAGTAGCACCTCTACTTACAAATTTAATCCATTACAAATGCATGGTTTTAAGTTGAACAACTCTTAAGTAAAGGTGCCATATCTAAAAAATTGAAAAGGGCAAAAACATGCTAAAAGCCTTGTCTGAAACTGTTTTGATCCTCTCCTATGGACTGAAAGTTCTGGAAAAGATGGCCAACAGTGGGCAAAGTACCGTTTAGAGAAGCTTTTCCACCATTACTTCGCAGTGAAGCGTTTGAAGAATCCCAGCACCAGGAAAGGACACACCTCTCCAGCAGCATTGCAGCACATGGGTCTGTTTCACCAGAACCACCAGCATGCTTGGCATTCATTCAGGAATTGCTAAGCTCCAGTTGAGAACTGGGTCATAAAAGTCCATCTCGTGCCTTGCTCAGGCAAACAGCTATTTTAGAGCTTTATCAGTTGCTGCCGTAGCCAGCCTTTCAGCCCTGGGCCACATTAGCTCCCACTGGCAGCCTGAAGACAACACACGGTATGTGGACCGAAAAACATTCAACACACTCTGTATTATCAATAACTTGACATGGACAATATTCATATCTATACACACAACGGGTACCGAGCAGTGTTTGTATTAAGGCAATATGAGTTTAACACAGGATGGAACAGGTAGACTGCTTTGGCAAAGAAGTACATCACAACAGCAAGGTCATGCATATGTAGCTCCCCAGCCCCTAAAGATCATGGGAACGACGCAGCCATGGCCCATCTCACTTCCATCCCAGTGTTAACCCCTGGCCCCAGTGAAGACATCTGCAAAGCAGTAGTGGAACAGAAACACAACTGACACAGGCACAACTTTTATTGAACAGTTTTCATGAAACGAGTTCTCACAACATCACAGTAACATGAAGCTGCCACTTGTTTATTCTCATGGGTTTCCTGTGCTTCTTTGAGCGAGTCAACAAAACGGTACAGGAGCAAGGGCAGCTAAGATCCAGCTCACCGCATCCCCACAGTAGGTACCACTCCACTGGCTATGTTTCCATCTGCTGTATATCACTGAAAAAAATCAGGGAGATACCAACCTCCCAAGGCTCCCTGTAAAATATGCTTCTGTGGGTCTTGCCTCTGCAGACTTTGCCTACATGTACTATGCAGGGCACTGCTGGTGGCAGGGACCGTCCTGTCCCCTGTAAATGTTCAATGCCTACCTGGGCGCCTGCGGAAAGACAAGACAGACATGGAGGGTAATAATGAATAACAAGGAGTGATTGCAACAGACAAGTTTTGTGAATGGATGCTCATCTGGGGCTGGCAAATGCAAGAGGAATGCAAACTGTTATCCTCTATATATGCTCTGGTGTGTCATATACCATAGCCTTTTGGGTGGATGGGTGGACTAATGCATAATTCACATATAAACATTTTTCTAAATTACTTGGTCTCCCCGATATCAACATTGAAAACTGGTCTGCATATGGGAGACATTGAAACAACTGTAATCATTAAGGCGATACTCACCATTACGGTGGAATGAAATGCTGTGTTATTTTGCCTCTGTTGATTTGAGCTTCTTCTGTTTCAAATATTCAGTGCACCTTGGCTTCATTCCTGTAAAGAAGAATGAATCACAAGTGTTTGGCCGCCAACTGCAAATATGAAGAACAGTGTGTCCCGTATTCAACAACCACAAAGACTATATTCCTCCCTGCTTTCATCTTCTACATGTGGGTTGCAGCTAACTCCCCATTATGATGTCTTCATAGCATATGCACCCCTTAAATCCCCTATTCTAGAGCCAAAACACACATTCATAGAAATGTGCCTTTCTGCTGTTACATCATTTCCCCTCAAGCAATGTGATTGGCTTTGTGATGTGTGACCACACATGCACAGGAAGTTTCTTTGAGTGTGCCTTTCGGCCCTAAGAAACAACGTGCTGGGTAAATGAGGACTGTCAAACCCGTACATTGCTTGCCCACATTGCAGGGTAACAGTGGTAAGAGAACACACACTATACGTGTGTGAGAGTTGCAATGACCTACAAACATCACAGTGCTGGAAGGGACGTAAGCAGATACGATACTATAAGCAAAACCTCCTCAACCTACCTCGATGGGTTCCTTGTTGTTGCGGCCATGTTTGCCCTTGAACTGAAGTTCCTGATGAGGATTCATGTCTGGAGTCTGGAGTTGTGTATCTGTAAGGTTTCTGATAAAAGAAGCATTATACACCTGCCTTTTTGTCACTATCCTGTTAGTTTGCTCACCATGCAAAAAGTTTCCTTTTTTACAGAAGACTCTCATTGTAGTTGCTCATCACCAAACATTCTCCTCTGTGTATTTTTAAGCTGACAGTTCCCATGGCAAAATTCATATTTCACTTTTTGCATAACAAGGCCTATGCCTATTCACATTTGCATAGCAAACATGTCCTGGCTCACTATTTTATTCTGTTTATGTCTTTCTTTCCTAGAAATAAGAAGCTATTTAAAGGCTGGGGTGGTTTTCGCAGTGAACTTTTGTTTGCAGCTTTGAAAAGTGTTGCATGCAATCAAAGCTCTGGTGTTCACATTTCTTAGTACTATGAAGAGTTTTCTAGCAAAGTTTTCTAACAGTAATTATCAATGTACAGTTACAGTAAAAACCACAAAACCCCTACTTACTTAACTTTCAGAACTTCAAACATTTGGCAGATATAAGTCCTTGACAATGTACAGTAGCCCATTCTTTGGGCCCTGTGTGAAATCTAAAGGAATGGCAACACTTTTCCAGGCAGGGAGATAAATATCAGGAAGAGCACAGCTGGAGGGGGGAGGTTTATTTTTATGGAAGTATCTTTAAATTTGGGGCACCCGTCTTTATTCCTTCTGAATTAGCATCAGAGGTCACTGGCTCAGTGCAAAGGCTCTCTCTCTCTCTCTCTCTCTCTCTCTCTCTCTCTCTCTCTCTCTCTGTGTGTGTGTGTGTGTGTGTGTGTGTGTGTGTGTGTGTGTGTGTGTGTGTGTGTGTGTGAACCTGCCTCTGTGACATCACAACAAGCCATCCTGTGACATAATGTAGAGCCTTCCCTGTGGCAACATAAAGGCCCAGTCCATAGTATCACATTTTCTCCTGAATGTTCAGGAGTGCTGCCGACTTGGCTTTTATACAGTTTTTATAGTGTTCCAGTTCCACTGCTGGGGCTTAACCTGTTCACAGCTGATTGTAGAGCAAAAAAGGTAGGCGGTAGCGGTCCAGGTCTCTCCATAGACAGCATATTTATTTAAGCCACTTCTTTGGCTGTTACACTGCCATTAGGACAATCCCCCCAACTCAAGCACAAGATCTGAACTAAGGACCTATGTTTCTTGACCCCAACTCAATTTCTGCTCCATTTTTTTCTTATTTTACAGGCAATACCCTATTAGCATAGAACCATTTATACAATCGGCATGTTGATGCTACAACACCAAGATAACGTTTTTCATGTCAACATAGTTTTTCCGTTTGTTGGCGCATCAGAACTAAGCAGTGATCCTAATCCACTAAAGCAGGAATCCAGTCAAAGCCATGAGCACACGATCAGTCCTTCAGCACTGGAAGACATTTGGCAATAAAGCCTCCTTTAACAACAACAACAACAACAAAAAGATAGGTGTTGTATGGATTGCTTCTCGCCCCAATGCTTTGTTGACATTTCAGTGCAAACAGCCAGCCTATGTGGTGTGTAGCAGTCAGGCTGCTGGAACTTGGACTCGAGAGATCTTTATCCAAACTCCTACTTGGACATAAAACCCACTGGTTGATCCTTCAGATAGACACACTTTCTCAGGCTGACCTACTTTGCAAGGCTGTTGTGAGGATAAGTAGGGAAGAAGAAAGCCATGTACTCATGGGAAGAAAGGCAGCATATAAACAGGACAAATAAATTAAATGGGATTGTTGTAAATCCAAATGCCTGTTTTCATCAAGCCACAGAACTGCATTGGCATGGCTCATGTACAGAGCTATGCACATGGGAAGACGAACAAGTCAATGTTTCTCTAAATTACCAAATTATGTAAAAAAAAGATAATTTATAAACGCCAACGGGATCCTAATTTGTGCCAACACTTCAGTGGCAAATGCCTGTAAAAATCCAGTTCTCAGAAAGAAAGGAACACCTTCTTCTATCTTTTTGAGCTTCCCCTCCCACCTTTTCAGTTCTCTCTCTTACCGGAGAGATGCTTACACACACGAGTTGCCACACACGGGCCAAAGCAACATGGAAGAGCAGTTCAGAAGCAGCTTTTGGCAGATGGTGCCTCTTGTTAGGTCCCAGTAATGTTTCGTAGCACAGACGAGGGTTATATAAAAGACTCTCATTACAAAATGGTGGCAAATCATCTTTTCAAAGAATAAGCAGAAGCAATGCCACTTTTCCCAGGGAAAAATGGAAATCAGTTAACAAAGAGGAAAGCACTGGATCACTGTAACCAAGTCTGAAATGATTAAGGCAATACTACCTGCCCCAGTAAAAAAAAAAAACCCCACAAAAATATGCTTAATGTGCCTTTGGGTTCTCCTGAACCCCCTCCTGCTGGTATGGTGGCTAAGGAGTCCCCAGCCTAAATAAATAAATAAATAAATAAATAAATAAATAAATACCCATGGGTTCCAGCTTAGTTTGCTCATTCAGGGCAGCACTTATTAAAGGCACAGAGTCAACCCGTACTGCTCCTTCCCAGGGGGTTGATTAGCTTCTGATACTAGTCCTATGGGCACAGTCAGTCCAGCTGGGACCCCCATTAATTTCCACCTGAAACTCAAAACCCATGACCCCTTCCATGGCTGAATGGGCTGGTTGGGAAGAGGTGGTCCCTCTTGCCCTCTACTCCTGCTTACACCTTTTGCTGGGGTACAGAACACAGGGTCCCAGCGCTCTACTACCTCCTCTCGGGTCTCCTCTTCAGCTGACATGGATGACAATGACCCTGAGCTCTGCAGCTCCCACCCGTTACTTCCTACCATTGCACCTTCCTCCAGCTGCCCCACACCAGGTGGTGACCCTTCCTCCACCTGTGGCAACATGTTCCTTCTAGTTGGGAGTTCAGGAGACTCAACTCCCTCCAGGGCATCCCTGGACATGTGGAACCGGGCCAGACGGTTTCCTGGAGGCCCCTGAGGCAAAACCCTCCCAGTGCCCCAAAGCCGCTCAGAATTCAGAAAGTTGTGTATTGCAAGTTAACAGTCAGTCTGGCTTGTCGACACTTCCAGCCCCTTACCCTCCAAGGTGAGAGCTCTATTAAACAGTTGCCATAGCACTCCATTCACAATGCTTAAGTCTTTTGCACTTCCAAAGGCCACCAAGGAGGAATATTTTTTAAGTCGCAAGTCTGTACTTTGGAAAGCCACTGCATTTCCGCAGCATACCAGAGGCAGCCGTGTATGTCCTTCCAAAGGTCTGTTACTTAACTCAGTGGGCGCGTGGGAATGTTTTGCACATCTTCAAAGACCTGTCACAGGGAAACTTGTTTTTAGGGTTGTGTGGATGCGCCATCCCAGAGACCATATGCATCATCTTGAAAAGTCCCCAGATGGAGAATGAGGAGGAGAAGCAGCAGCAGCAGTTGTACCGTGGTAGCTTTCACACTTATTTTGTGCTACCACACAATCTGGCAATCCTAAAACCCTTAAAAAGCATTTTTCCTTTTTATCATGCTTCTTGTAATTTAACTTGGCAAACCCCCTCTCTGTTCTGCCCTAATTAAACAAAGGATAAGTACGGCAAGATTAGTAATGCCACATAAGGTTAAATGAGGTCTAGCAGCATGCCAAATCATGTTTTGCCCATTAAACATTATGTGTTTTCAACTGGTTTTGTCAGGACTGGCAACTTTTCCTTTCCTGGTAGGGCTCCTGAGGCTTTTAATAGCTCAACAACTGCGGCAGGAGGGATTCAGCAGGAACCTTTTTTTATCCTGCATATTCCTGAGATAAAAGCATCAGTGTTGGGTTTGGGCTTATGACTGTTTCAAAATGTATAAGACACTGACGCCTAGCCAGAACCATACAACCTCATTGGTAACGCAGGTTTTCAGAGCCAAAACAAGGGTGCTGAGTTCATCTCTAGGCACTGAGCTAACCTATCTAACCTCGTGTGCCCTGTTTGTAGGTAAGGCTTGAGAAGCTACAAAATTCCATAAGCTCTTTTGAATGCAAAAACAGTCTTCCACCCACTGTTTTTATGAACATTTGTGTCACTTTCTAAATAATGTAGCACCCCTGTATCCACTGATTCACCATCCGCAGATTTAGTTATCTGTGGGTGGCAAGCAGAGGCACAAGGGGCCGGGCCAGTGGCAGTGCAGTGGCCTGGGTTGCACAGCAGTGGCAGCTGCAGAGGCCATGCAGCCTAGGGGCTCCTGACCGTGAAACTGGCAGCAGCAGCTGAGGCTGTGCAGCCCTCAGGGCCTCGGTGGAGGTGGGTGCAACAGGATGCAGTCTAAAGGCAATCCCCCCCCCCAAGTTCGTATCTGCCTGCCATCAGGGCAGCAGAAAAGGGGCACAATGCGATGGTTGTGTTCACCGGGGCACTGGCAGGAGTTGTCAGGACACCTCTGCTGCCCAGGTGCCAGTCCTAGTGGTGGGCTGGGAGGTAGACCTCCCCTGCCGGTCAGAGGGGTGCTGGGGACCGCTGTTTCTTCCTCTGCTGCCTCCTCCTGCTGGCGGGCTCACCTGCACCCAGATTGTGCAGCCTGCCAGCCACCAGCAGGACACCCACCCTGTGCCCCAGTGAGAATGACAAGGAGAAGGAAGAGGTGGCCCAGGCGGCGTGGTGACACGAAGAACGGGAGGTGCTGTGCCATCACTTTTACCCCTGACACCACTGACACTGCCTTGGATAAGTGAGTTCACTCTTATCTGCAGATTTTGTTTTCTGCAGGGTGGCCTGGAACAAATCCCCTGCAGATACGGGAGTCCTGTTGCACTGGCATTCCTTGAGAAGAATGCAAAGGCCTGTATGGTTTAAAAATTTAGATACTGAAATTAGTTAAGAAGGTGCTGAGAAAGCAGCTTTTGTACATAATTAGGAAAATAAGATTAAAAGCTGTAAAAATTAGAAACTGGATCAAGATTTAATCTTTCTTAAAAGCAGGGTTATTGAAATTAATGGGACAGGTTAATTATGACTAATTTAAGTTCCATTTGTTTCAGTAACTTGAATGACTAAGACTTGACCCAATCTACGGTTTTGGTAGGTCTTCTTTTAGGTGAGCTCCCAAGCTCTGGGAGATATGTAACTCAGTAAGCAACCCAGTCAGCTATTGCTGCTTTGTATCTCAGAAGAGCCAGCTTGTGTGGCCTCAGACAAACTGTGAAGTCTCAGTTCGCCCCAAGAATGGTAAACCACTTCTGAGTCTTTGCCTTCTGGAAAATCTTGAAAACACTCACTATAAGTCAGAATTGACTTGACAGCACACAGTTATTATACTTATTATGTTAAGCTCTCAACTAGCAGTTAAACTTCAAAGTGCATTTGTTTGTAATTTAATGAAAATGAAGCCAATAATAAAAATAAGTACTTAACAACAAACTGGTTGATATTAATTGTTGCCTCCCCCTCAAAAGTTAATTAGGGGAAAATCTGTTTTGCTTGATCTGGTATGAAGACTAATTGTCATTCTGTTCTGAAAAGTCAAAGATTTCTAATAAGTCCTTCTTGATTATTAAGTGTCTCCTCTGTTTATACTGAATTTGACTTATATCTCTGGCTTTTTAAAGCAACAGCCTTGTAAATGTAACATGGTAATGTTACAGTACTTCATTAGCCATTTGTAACATTTTCTCCTTATCTCACCCTTCTGACAAAGTCTTACTACAGTACTTTTAAATTCCATCTATCTACAGGGAAACTAACCCATTCAGGAAAATCAGCTATTTACACAGCTTCCTTTGTACAATATTGAGTTTTGTCACATAAATCAAATAATATTTTAGTAAAGTATTTTAATTGTGTTTTAATACTTATGTTTCAAATTGCCTTTATGATTAATTATTGTTATATAATTGCTTGTCATCTTAGGTATCATAATTGTTAAAAAAGCAGAGCTTACAGTCAATCAATTACAACTGCAAAATAGGTTACAGGCAATACCTTTATAGGCCACTATTAAAAATAAAAAACAAGGAACATTGCAAGCTTTCAAGTTTAGATAACTATTCTTCAAAGCAGGTCCCAGAAGTTCAGACATGGTAAAAGATGGGCTCTGCTAGCATACATATCCTTGAATCAGCAGTGGAAGTGCTCTGGCAATATTTTTGCAGATGGCACTAGTGTGCAAATCAACACCATCTTCCTAGTATTTTCCTGCAGTTGCGGGTTCTACTTTTTGGATCCTAAAATGCCACTTTGCCTGATTGACCAGGGCATGTGTGTTGCATCGTTACAGTCGTAACCGACTCTTCGTGACCCCATGTCCATGGAGGTTTCTTGGCAGGAATACTAGGGCCAACAATTTGCATGTCCTTATTGACAGTGTCCTGCCATTTCTGCTTTGGTTGCCCATGACACTGCCAGTCATCAATTTCCAGGTGGTACACCTTTTGGGTGGTGGTGGAAGGTGCTGCTCAGAGGACATGTCTTTACCAGTGAAGCTGGCTTTCTCTCATCTTCTCAGTTATTGGTGCCACACCTAGTTGCTGTCGGGTAGTATCATTTGTGATGTGGTTGAGTAGGGACATACCCAGGGCCGGTGCTAGGTTTTTTTGTGCCCTAGGCGAGCGGCGGTGGGTGGGGGTGGGGTGGGGGCGGTGGGTGGGCAGGGTGGGGGTGGGCGGGGAGGCAGGGTAGTAGCGGGGTGTGGACGGGGGTGGGCAGGGTGGTGGCGGGCGGGGGGCGGAGCAGTGGCGGATGGCGGGGAACGACGATGGGCACGGGGGCGGCAATGGGCGCAGGGGCGGAGGACAGTGATGGGCGGATGGCGACGGGTGGCTGGCGGGCGGTGGGGGGACGGACGGCGGTGGCCAGCGGCGTCTCTCCATTTTGGCATCCTAGGCAACTGCCTAGTTCACCTTAATGGAAGCGCCGGCCCTGGAGATACCCAATATTAAATGGAGCATGCACATTTCCATGGCATGGATGCAGCTCTCTATGCTACTGTTGGTGTCCAGCACTCTGTGCTATACAGTGCAATGCAGTGTACAACTGTCTTGTAAATCTTGGATTTATTCAGATTGTCTAAATCCAAGATTTAGTCTGTCACAAATCCAAGACATTTGTCTATCACAAACCACACCTGTGAGTTCTTGCCGTTGCAACCAGGCTGCATTCAACTTTTATCACATGTTGCTACTGATGCCACCATTGCCTAGTAGATGGGAGTCAAGGTACCAGAAGATATCCACCTTCTTTGTCCATGCATTTGGGGTGTTTCATGGATGGCAACGATGTCTAGGTATTCAGTCTTCCTGATGTTTAGGTGGGACCAAAGTGGTTGAGGCAGTCTTTCTATGTCTGAACATGGCACTGCAATTTCATAGTGTGCAAACCAACATGCTTTTAATTTGATGAAAGCAAATTATTTTCATGCCCAGAGAAAATGGATTGTGGTACCAGCAGTTTCCTTGTCACTCTTTCTGAGCAAAAGCTAGTTACACACAATATGCAGCCCCAGTGCACTTCTCCACAAGGAAACCAAAAGCAGAGAGAAAATGGAACTTGTACTTTAAAAAACAAAAATCAGCAAGATCAACATATTGCTATCAGTATAGACCTACAGCCCCATTCACAATACAAACTGTACAGTACTTTATAAGACAACACCTAGGATTCCTGCCTTAAGTGCTCTTGGAATCTGCTTTGATGTTCAGTTGAAATAAGATGTCTAATGAAATTCAGGGTCAGGATGATCATCAGTAACATTGTTTTAAATAAAATACAACTGGGAATGAGCCACTAGTCCAGCACATTTGTTTCTGATTTTTCTTTCTTCATGGAGAATGACTCCTTCCTTTTCCCCTTTCCTCAAATATATCTGCAATAAATAGAATGTGCCTTTTGTACAGTGTGAGGCATGTTGAATTTATTTGCTTTGTAATTCTGTAGTTCCAGATGGACAGAATAACAGCTGGAACACATTTCCTTTTTATAACATTTATTACATAACTGCTGGTATGGATCTGATTCCTGTGCTTTTGCACAGAATGCAGCTGAATATTTCTATTTCTCACATTATTCATTATACTCATGGATACCAGTAAATTTCATAAAGTTAGATCATACCTAAGGATGTGCAAAACCTGCCCCTTTTTTGCTTTCCCATATTCTTGGAGATATACAAAAAGTCTCTCGAATATCCTGCCTTTTTGAAGAATTATTATGGCACTGTAGGTGTTACTTCCATTGCACTGCATTACACATTTAATTTAGTCTTACAAGTATCTGTCGTTCTTTGGTTTGCCCCTTGATAAAAAAACAGTTCTTCCAAGGGATGTCTTATTACAGCAATTCCAATATTTGGACTACAATTCAAAACCCAGCATGTGCAATAAATAAGCAACTTTTCCAAACTCTGCAACACCTGTTGACATGTTACACGTATGTACAATATTCCTTTTTAATTTTGAATAGGTAGGGCTTCAGCCTGTGCCTTTAACAGTGTCACAGCAAGCAGAAGTCTTGCAATTACATTGCTTCCTATAAATAAGCTTCACCAGCCTTTTTAAACTTAGTAACATCACTAAATCTAGTTGCATTACTCTCTTGGAAAAGAACATCAGAAAATCTTACATCACCAAAAGATGTAATGTCAGATAAACCAAATATCAAAGTTTGTGCAGACTATAATCCACTTCAACAGATTTATGGAATATTCTTTCCCATGGCATGTCATTGTGCTCGTATCTCCATGGTAGTTGAGCAGACAGAAGGGCCATAATTGGTAGAATCAGACAGAATTGAAATGCAAAATCACAAAGCGAAACCATTACCTTAACAGTAATCATTACTAAATAGTGTTTGTGTGGTAACACAGACATCCTCAGATAAATTATCTGATTGACAAATGCGGCACAATAAAAACCTTATTTACATGATTGCTAAAGCAATTATTGTTCTTTTGACTTTTTAATTTTTACTTTCCTCTTATCCCCACAAATTATAAACCAACTGTTCTCTCTCTCTCTCTCTCTCTCTCTCTCACACACACACACACACAGAGAGAGAGAGAGACAGGTGATGATTTTATATGGAAACAAGCTGCAACCCATATTAAAGGACTAAGAAACCATTAAATACCATTCTTCTCAACCACAGTCAATAATCCTCTATTATTACAATATAGGAATGAAATTACTTATTTCCAGAAAGTTTTAGAACAGAAGAAACATGTTACCAAACTCTTTCTTTCCTCAAGTAGCACTATTTTTGGACTTATTAAAATAAGTGGGGAGTTTGCCAGTCATATCACTGCCAGTATCTTTACTTTGTTTCTTTTCCCACATACACAAAGGGTGCATCTGTGTTCAGAACTCCTTTGTAATGCTGACCTTCTAAAACTATCCCATTCTGTTCCTTTTTGAATGTGACTAAAGGAGCAAATCCTGGCCGTACTGGAATTTCTTTGGGTGAAACTGGGCACTTGGGTTGCAGCAGCTGTCCTATGTTTTGTAGTGATCTCTGATTGTTGTATATCTCCTGCAGCAAACATTCCAACTAGGAAAAACTAGGCAGGGCAGAGAAAAACCCGATGCATTTGAGAACACTTATGTACATAGACTAGTCACAGCCCAATCAGAGCAATAGAACACATTTAAGAACCTGAGTCTATTATCCCACTTAAAAAGAAAGCTGTTAATTGCCATGCCTGTAGCTCTAAAAACCACCAATTTACTACAGAAATTTGGAAATACAGTGGACCCTCATATAACAAACGGTTTGTATAACATAAAATCTGTACAGCATAAAAAATTCCAGAGATAGGGAATTTGCTTATCAGAATCCCCCATGGGGCTAATCCGTACAACATAAAAATGGTTGCAATGAGGGAATTACTCCATTTTCAATGCATTCCTATGGGAAATTTGTATAAATGAAAATTTGCTTAACAGAATTTCATTTCGAACGAATTAATTCCTTTATACAAGCTACCACTGTATGTTAAACAACTGTTCCTTTCCAGAAGCAATGGAGAAGAAAATGATAAACTATGTAAATAATTAGATGTCCACCTACCTACATTTGAAAACCTCCAGACAGCTAAATGTTAACAAATAAATTGCTTTTCAAAAGATTGTTTCTCAGCAAGTGGAAATAAGAAACAGCTACAATACAACCCTTGCTCTACTGGGAGCACTAACTTTTTCTTTGGCTTCTGATCATTAAATGTTCACTGTTGCCTTGGTATTAACTGGCTCAGAAAAGCAAGACGATGAGAGCACAGGAATCAAGAGCCCATGGTATCTAGGAGCAGCACTCCACACTGCACACAGCTGAAATCTGAGTTAATGCCTAACATGTAAATGCAAACCAGTGTATTGGATCAATGAGTTAAACATGTACATACAAAATCAAAACACATCCCCCTCCAAAAAAAGTATAAATCCAGAATAATTTTAATTGAACTGAATCAATTATAACAATAATGTTATTAACACAAGAGGACAAATTGTCCATTTTATAGTATAAATCAATCTACAGCAGTCAAAGGGTGTGGGAACAGCATCTAATTTAATTTAAAGGACATACCACCTGGGTTAATAAGAGATCTCTAGTTGAACATTGGGCAAGTTGTAAATAATATGACATGGTTCAGACAGTGCCGCAGACAGGTGAACTTGAGTAACCTTATTAAAAAGTCAGGCAATGACAGTCACGGGACAATTATCTTTATTGTGAAGGAGGGTGTAAGAATGAAATCTTGCTGCCACGAGTGGCTCATGGTCTGAGCAGGGAGGTACCATCACTTTAAAATTTCAGACTGGGTCATTTCCCCCTCCTTAGCATCATAGAATCATAAAATAGTGAAGTTGGAAGGGGACTACAAGACCATCAAATCCAACCCCTGGCTCAATGCAGGAATACAAATCAAAGGATATCTGCCAGGTGGTTGTCCAATTTTCTCTTGAATGCCTCCAGTGTCGGAGCACTCACCACCTCTTGAGTTCATTGGTTCCATTGCCGTACTGCTCGAACAGTTAAGAAGTTTTTCCTAATATTCAGCCAAAAGCTGGTTTCTCTTAATTTGAGCCTATTGTTCTGCATCCTTAGAATATGAACTTCCCTAGAACCAGTGTTGGCAATTGTCAAAAGTTCGAGGTCCAGAGATATCCATCCCCTGGACCTCAGAGGGTCACCCCTGGCTCCTCATCCCGGCCTGGTACAGGATTTCCCCTTTTCCCAGCATCTGGAATTTCTACTACCATTTTCTCAATTTCTATCAAAAATTTGCCTTGCCACTTTGCAATTGGGACTGTAAGAAGAACAACAGGGAAGTAATTTTCTGTTGTAGTTTTTGTTTGTTTTGTTTTTAAGAAAACTGGGATAGCATCTGAATAACATTGGCAGCGAACACTTTTGGTTGACATCAACTTCTGAACAATCACTAACAATATAGCCTACATCTCAGGGTGCTATAATTTAAACAATACACTGAATCTTGAGACATAGTTTATCCATTCTGTTGGACCTTTACAGGCTTATGGGTTTGTTAAGCTGGTCTGGTGGTCATATCTGACCTGGTGACCAAATGGGTGCCTCAGCCCTAGTATTTATTTATTTATTTATTTGATCTATATACCACGACCATCTAGCAGAAAGCTACTCTGGGTGGTTTTACAATTTTCCAATCGCTTGTTTTGACTTAGAGAAAGAGACAGGAAGTGGGAAAAGCTGTTCAGGATATACAGGTAAAGTAAACAAAGATTAACTAGCACGGCACATCAAATCATTTTGCTGTCCAAGGCAAGGCACAAGATGGTCATCTTCACTCATACAAGTCAAGCTGCATTCTAACCAGTCAAATTACACTATGACCTGAAAGAGCAAATCCCACAACCATCTTTCTTGTTCTCCCTAGTAACAAAAATACATTACTTCAAGTACATAGTGAGGTGCATTATAGATTTTGCTACCGGTGTGGCTAAGGAAAAATACCAGCAGGTTGTGCACTGGATACTTAATACACCAGCAATAAAGACTTGAAGGGTTCTTTCTATTTTAAGGTGCATTTTCCCCCAGTGTTCTGTTCACAGTATGAGCATGTTTTCTACTACAATTTCTTTTTATTAACACAAATCCTAACAGAGGGTCGCAAATTTCTTCTGAAGCAAAGTCCTAATACGTCTTCCTTCCGCCCAACAAACACATCTATGGCACTGATCTGAGCTGCTTAAGGAAACGCATGGCATCGCGTCGCCTCATTAATTTGAACTTTGTGGAGACCAACTTCCATTGGTCACCAATGACATAATCATTTGCCTGTGGCATTCATTTGACTCCTTTTGTTACGGTAGACTTAATGCTTTGTTTCCCTTAGGGATACGCAGCAAAAGAACTCTTCAGAAAACAGCATCTCTCCCCCTCCCCCAACAAACCTTCTAGAAGTTGACCCTAAAACTGCCTGCATATCACTTAGGCAATTTCTCACACAAACAATGGGGGGGGATTACAGTTCAACAACAGTCATCACAGTCTTCTTCTTAGTGTTTTCCAGGGGTCTGCTCTTCGGATCCAAAAATGTCTACTGCCATCTCTGATTTGCTTCCACCACATGGCTGTCATCCATTGATTTTCAGGTGGTAAGCAGCAATGGTAACAGTGGAAAGGTCCCACTCTGAAGAAATTTTCATACCAGCGAAGCCGGCTTTCTCTCATCTTCTCTTTAATTAACATAGAACCTAGTTGCTCTTGGATAGTATCATTTCTGGCATGATCAAGGAGGGAGATATCCAACATCCAGTGATACATGCATTTCCATTGCATGGGGACAGCAACCCATGGTTGCTGCCCAGCATTCTGTGCCAGGGCAGATGATTGTCTTGTAAATCTTAGATTTGAAATGGCTTGACATTCATCTGTCGCAAAGCACACTAATAAGTTCTCACCAACACAACCAGGCCACCTTCACCCTTGCTCACACATTGCCACTGAAGCCACCATTGCCTTGGAGAGTGGAGCCAAGATGCAAAATACAGAGATCCAAAGGTTAGTAAGAATGTGTGGATCTTTTAGTGAAATCTCTCCACAGATACACCAAGTAGTCACTTAACTATGCAAATCAAGGTAGATTTAGTTATAACTAAATCCTGTTCTGTTCTTACACCTTACACATAGGTTGGTTTATTTACCTTACACATCAGGTTATTTTTAATGTATAATCTGTCTTGTCTTCCTAGATTATCTGGTCACCTACACATTACCAATGATAATTTTTCACTACCAAGAAGTGGGACAAAAGAGAATACTGATTTCCATAAAAGATCATATGAAAAAAATGTTTTACAAAATGTAAACAGAATTAAAATGCATCTCATTTGAGAGCCTTCTGTTGAATCCTGCTGTCCAGGCACTGACTGTGAAGGGGCCCATTCAAGATTCTTAATCTCCCTTCTTCTGGTTCTTTATCTTTACATCACACTTACATCAACCTTCAAAAAATTCAGACTTGGACAGAGCAACATTTCCACTGAAGAACTTCACCCCCTAGAGTGCTGCTTACCTAACTGAAACTGATTCCAGATAAGAGGAAGATTCTACTGTTAGGAGGACCATCCAACCAGTCAGAGGGATACTTATATTACTCATCCCACCTGCTCTTCAGAGTTCTTGATGTTAAGAACTGTGACACATAAGGAAGCCAAGAGAGCAAAACCAGGAATGATGCATTCTCAGTTATGACTCTTCCCTCTGGAATAAGCTTCCTATAGAGGTTTGTCAGGCACCACCCCTCTCCTGTTTTTAGGAACTTAATAAAAACAGAATTATATAAAACTATGCACCTGAAATGTTTAAATATGTTTCAATTACATTTAAATCTAGGCTTATTTAGCTAGTGACAGAGTTTTCATTGTACTTTATTATATTGATTGTGTATACTAATTTTATACTGTTTGACTGAAATGATGACAATGTGGTGGTGAACTATCCAGAATTTTCACTAATGGGTGGTGTAGAAGTTGCAATCAATACATCAATCATTAAAGGCCACCTCTGCTCATCATCTCTCCTGATAATCATTTCATCCCCTGCTAAATTTTGGAGGGGGAGCTTTGAGCCAGCCCTTATAGTTAGGCAGGAATCAGTCACCTCTTTTGGAACAAGAGGGAGCAGGAGAAAATCCTGCAAACCATTTTTCAATATCACCTTCTCCTAACCAGCAATTTACCTCTGTCACAAGACAGAGCTGAGTGTATCTCATAATCTATTCCAGTGTTGGTGAACCTGTGGCACAGGTACCAAAGGTGGTACTTGGAGCCCTTTCTAGGGGCACCCGACATTGCCCCTTCACATCCACCTGAATTCAGGTTAAATTGCTGTATTGGCACTTTGCAAAAAAAATTAGAGTGTTTGGAATTGCATTTTGGGCACTTGATCTCTAAAAGGTTGGCCATCACCGATCTATTCTATGTTATACCCACTAAACTACTCTGCATCTTCAGGTGTGTGAGAGGGCAGAGGAAGGCACACTATCATGTTGTCAATGCTGACTTGTTTGTGTGAAATGGAGGGCATACCCTTTTCTCCTTTCCCTCAGACACTGCCTCTTCACCACCAATGAACATCTTACCTAAGGCATCATCACACTCAGTGCAAGGGCAGGTGTGTATGACATAATTTATGGAACTGTGAATTTATTGCCTTTTAAAAATATAAACCATCAACTTAGAATTATGACTTACATATTTGACAAATATGGGAAAAGGAACAAGACTTGTAGCATTACAGTCGTGTATCTCCTAGAGCAGGCCTGCCCAAAGCCCAGCCTGGGGCCCAAATCCGGCCCGTCAGGCCATTCTGAGTGGCCCGCAGCTGGCTGGCCTGCCCCTCCCTCCCCCTCCTTCACCCCATGTTTTTTTTTTTAAATCTTCTGTCAGCACTGACACCGTTGAGAAGCTTGGGCGGACGGGCGGTCTGCCGCCACCGGCACCGCAGGGGAATGTGGGGGGGCAGGCCAGCGGGCCTCTGCCACTGCCAAGGAGCTTTGCGGTGCACTGTCAGGTGAGCCATCACCACCGCTGGGGAGCTTGGAGGGGGGGTGCAAGGTCACACAGATTGCCTCTTCCAAGGGGCAACCTGTGGCCACGGCTCCCTGTGCTTCCTTTGGTCCTCACCATCCTTCCTTCCTTCCTCCCTTGGTCCCCACCTTCCTTCTTTCCTCCCTCCCTTGGTCCCCACCTCCCTCCCTCCCTCCCTCCCTTCCTTGTTCCCCACCTTCCTGCCTTCCTCTCTTTATTTCCACCTTCCTCCCTCCCTCCCTTGGTCCCCACCTTCCTTCCTGTGGGTGGGGCTGCAAGGGGTCAGGGGGTGGGGCTTGCAGTGGGGTGGCAGGGTCAGGGAGCAACCGGCCCCTGACACATTCTCAGCCACCAAATCTGGCCCTCCTTACAAAAAGTTTGGGCACCCCTGTCCTAGAGTCAATAATTTGGCCCTATCACTTATAGGACCAATTAGTCTGCTCTGGTCAGACCCCACCCCCCATCCCAGAGTAATGTGTCCAGTTCTGTGCCCCTCAATTTTAAAAGGATGTTGACAACCTTGAAGAGGTCCAGATGAGGGTGCCCAGGATGGTTAAAGGTCTGGACGAAATGTTGTACGAGGAATGGCTTAGGGTGCTGGGAATGTTTAGCCTTAAAAAAAAAAGGCTGAGAGGGGATATAGTAGCCATGTTTACATATTTGAAAGGATGCCATACTGAAGAGGGGACAGGTTTGTTTTCCATGGTTTCAGAGTCTAGGAGTCGGGGCAATGGTTTCAAACTACAGGAAAAGAGATTCCATTTGAACTTTAGGAAGAACTTCCTAATCAATGGTTAGAGCTGTTTGGTGGTGGAATGTGCTGCCATGGAGGGTGGTGGGGCCACCTTCTTTCGGAGGTTTTTAAGCAGAGGCTGGATGGCCATCTGTTGGGGGTACTCTGATGGGGGTTCCTGCATGGCAGAGGGTTGGACTGGATGGCCCCCAAGGTCTCTTCCAACTCTATGATTCTATGTAATTTGCTAAGTTTTAAGTTCTGATAGAACTATACAGCCCCACCGCCCGTTCCATCCTACTGCCATGCTACCAGGAAAGTGCTGGGGTTGTAGTCCAACACACCTAGAAGGAACTGTGCTGGTGATCAACAACTTTGTTATACTGTAAGTTACTCCCAACGTACGGTGACTCTAACAGGGTTTTGGGGTATGTGAGGCACTGAATGAATGGCTTACCATTGCCACCCTCAATGAGCTTCCAGGTCTGAACATGTTATCGAATCCTAATCTGGCACCATTCACTCTACAACACTAGTTCCCATTCAACGACAACTTGCTCCTTTCTGTCTTGCCTGCAACTACTCACATGTGCTGTTCCCCCCCCCAGCAGATGCTCCTGATGGTTTTCTACATTGCTATTGCTATCCATTTTTAATAACAACCTTTTATCTTCTCATTCTAACAACTGTGGGATTTAACCACCAAGATGGATGAAAGATAAATAGCTGGGTGATGCTGTGGAAATATTTAGGCAGCACAGCAAACCGCTAACCCAAGGCCCTTTAAATAAAGGCTAATATTCTAATTAAAATAGCTAAGCTATGAAATCTTCTGCACCTCCTGTTTATTGAGAGTCTTCTTAAATTAAGAAAACAACTTGCAATAACAAAAAAAATGTTCTTGTCATTGATGTATAACAACAACCAGCTGTTAAGTTTGGTATTAACACACCAAAGAGAGAGAGAGAGAGAGAGAGAGAGAGAGAGAGTCTAGCAGTACAGTGATACCTTGTATAAAGGAATTAATTAGTTCCAAATGAAATTCTGTTAAGCAAATTTTCCTTTGTACAAATTTCCCATAGGAATGCATTGAAAACAGATAAATCCCTGATTGCAACCGTTTTTCTGTTGTACGGATTCGCCCCATAGGCAATGCTGTTAAGCGATTTCCCCCTAACTACAGATTTTTTTCCTTTAAGCAGATTTTCTGTTAAACAAACTGCTTGTTATACAAGTGTCCACTGTATTTGATAGCAATGCTGACAATATGACAAAAAGGAGGAAGATAACGGTTGGCACATTATTACAGAGTCTGCTTTTAACAAAAGGCTATCTATCTAGTACATGCTACTAGAAGAACGATTGGAGACTTATCTCTGGGTGAAACCGGGTCCAATAACAGTCTGTACAGAAGAAACCTTTCTTCTTGAAAATAATTGCAAACATGATCTAGAGAATACCATCTGGGTTCTCTATCCAAACGCAGCAGCAGTTGTAGCTATAGTTTTAAAACTGCCTACACGAAGGGTAAAGTCTTCTTGCTGCCTTTACATTTTTATTCATATAAAAAGAGGTGAGGACTTTGGCTGTCCGGACGTTTTAAACTACAACTCCTATAAGCCCTCACTGCTAGCTATGTTAGAAAGGAGCCAAAATTTATTTATTTTGAATATTTTTACCCCACCTTTATCCTTGGAAAAGGACCCAAGGCATTGGGATCCAAAAGGATTGTCCATTTTAATTGTAGGGAACCTCAGTTCCAGTCCAATTGTTTAGAATAACATGGACCAATGAAATAAATACTATAAGGCAACAGAACAGACATGCATTATCAAGCACACAATTTAATCTTACATGCTATACAGGTGAAACTCGAAAAATTAGAATATCATGCAAATGTTCATTTATTTTAGTTGGTCAACTCAAATGGTGAAACTAATATATGAGATAGACTCATTACATGCAAAGCGAGATATGTCAAGCCTTACTTTGGCCTTACTTTGGTATAATTGTAATGATTATGGCATACAGCTTATGAAAACCCCAAATTCACAATCTCAGAAAATTAAATTACATGGCATCAATAACGCTAGGATTGGAAATAGAACAATATTGAACCTCTGAAAAGTATAAGCAAGCATATATACTCAGTACTTGGTTTGGGCCCCTTTTACATCAGTTACTGCCTCAATCTGGTGTGGCATGGATGCTATCAGCCTTGTGGCACTGCTGAGGTATTATGGAAGACCAGGAGGCTTCAACAGCGGCCTTAAGCTCTGCTGCATTGTATAGTCTCGCATCCCTCATCTTTCTCTTAGCAATGTCCATAGATTCTCTGTGGGGTTCAGGTCAACAGAGTTTGCTGGCCAATCAAGAACAGTAATCCCATGGCCAGTGAACCAGGTTTTGGCAGTGTGGGCAGGTGCCAGGTCCTGTTGGAAAATGAAGTCAGCATCCCCATAAAGCTCATCTGCGGAAGGAAGCATAAAGTGCTCCAAAATCTCCTGGTAGGCGGCTCCATTGACCCTGGACTTAATGAAACACACCAACACCAGCAGACGACATGGCTCCCCAAATCAACACAGACTGTGGAAACTTCACACTGGACTTCAAGCACCGTGCATTGTGTGCCTCTCCATTCTTCCTCCAGACTCTGGGTTCCCAAATGATATGCAAAAGTTGCTCTGATCAGAAAAGAGGGCTTTGGACGACTGAGCAACAGTAAGGTTAGACATATCTCACTTTGCATGTAATGAGTCTATCTCATATAATAATTTCACCTTTTGAGTTGACTTGCTGAAATAAATGAACATTTGCATGATACTGTATTCTAATTTTTCGAGTTTCACCTGTATACACTACTTGCCATAATCAAGTACTGTCAAACTGATGAGTGATCATCATCCTATCCTCCTCCCTTTGCTTTCTCTTCTTTTTGTGTTGTTTGTTTTCCACTTTTTAAAACTGCATACTAGGTTTATTACCTTCTTTTTCATTTATGGTCATGGTCTACCACAACACTGTTTATCTTCAGTTGATGTGAACACTTCAGAAGACTACTTTTCTGAGAAAAGTGGGATGCAAAGCATAATAAATATTACATTACCAAGTCGACCTGTTGCTATATGTTCCATCTTAGTACTAGGTAGCGTAAGAAAACTGCATCAAGTAGTATATATGAGGTGGCAGAAGCAGTGGTAGCTCCTCAAATGTTCCACCTAAGATCTATGGCCTCTACATTCTCTCTTGAAAGATCCAGCTGTATATGCCACACAGCTGCCCTTGCATTTTGTAAACTGGCTTTCTTCCATCAGCTGTCTCATGGCGGACCCTATTTCATTGCCAATGTTGAAAGCCGTTTTAAGTAACAAGTCTTATTTATAATTTTAATGTAAAATTATAATGTGCCACTGTGTTGTGTGCTATGCATAGGAATTTTGCTAACATACTACTACCGGTATGTAGCTTCTTCCCTAACCAAAAATTCCTGCAGATATACTCAAATGGAGAACTGAGGGTTAAGGAGTCTTTTGCCTCTGGCAGCAACAAGGCTTGGGTTAACCCTACACTGTATAGAAAAAGGTCACTGGGGCTTAGGTCAATCCCAATGTTCCCTTTAATACACGGAAAGCCACTGCCTTGGGATACCATTACAGAATGGTATTGCCTGCAGAAGGTATACCACACAGAAACTACATCTCACATGACTCTTCCTTAAGAGAACACCATCTCCCTTTCCAGAAAAAGCACTCAGCTACTGTTCAATGTGCCAGGATGAGGCATGTGGTTTATTCCCAACCAGGTGTATTATGAAACCGACAGTGTGAGGGGAAAAGAACCAGAAACATGAAGGTGCCTACATGTGCCTGGTTTTCTATGGATTTTAGAAAACAGCTTGCACCACTGGTGCCTTAAGACAAACGTAGGGAACGTTCACCCTCGCTGATATTTTGTTCTGCAACTCCCAGCATGGCCATCAGTGATGACTAGAGTCATAATGCAATGCATCTGGAGCAGAATTGGTGGCTGTGCCGATCTGGGAGAGCCTCTGCATTTTTGTTTTATAAATCAAAGCATCCAACTCTGATTGGGAGAACCAATTCCCCCTTTCTGGTAGTCACTAATTTTCCCTGTCTTTATATCTGAATGTTTTAAGCAATGTTGTGCACTCATCAAACGAGGCATGTAATTCTTGGTAATGATGCATGTCTTCTCCTTCCTAAATTGGCATGACATGCCAGCAGGAAACAAATTCATGCAGATAAGGTGGTACTTTTTATATTCCACAGACCATCTGTTCCAATCTGCATTATACTGGCGCTCATGCTCACTTGTAACTGGCATATCACTGTGTGATATACAGTCTCTTGAACCACAACTCAGCTCATTAGTGGAGCCCTGGGTAACACAAGCATCATCCATAAAGCAACTGTGTGAGCAGTAGTGGTGCCATACTCTGAACAAAAATTGGGAAATTCCTAATATTCCTATGGGGCATCATTGTTTTTTATCCAATTACAAAATTGGAATGGGTGATATAACTTTAGGCTACTAGAAAATTAACAAAAACTTTGCTAATATTTTGAGGGCGAAACCCTCTTCCTCACAGCAGTACTAATAGGTTATAACATGGTAAAAGATGGATTTGTTAGGAGTTATTTCTTAGATGTAAGAAATGGCAAGATGGGAAAAATGCCAGGCAGGTTCTTAGTTCAGGCTCGGAGCTTGGATGTTCTTAGACTGTATCCAAAATGAAGGGATGTAGGTGTTTTTATTGTACCAGTCCTTCTAAAGACATGACATCGCTCACATACATACATTCCCACCTCTCCTCAATGTGGCTCATTGAGGCCAATGGCCCCTGCCTTGCAATTTTTTCCATCTTGCCAAGGACCTTACATCTAAGAAATAACTCCTGGCAAATCCAGCTTTTGCCATGTTATAACCTATTGTTACTGCTCTGACGCAGAGAGTTTCGGACTCGAAATATTAGCAACATTTTTGTTAATATTCTAGTAGCCTAAAGGTATCTCCTGTTCCACTTTTGTATTTGGTTTTTGTGATGGCTACATGGCTCCTCAACTTGTTTTATATCCAATTGTCTATCAATGAAAGATTTTTTAGTTGGTCTTGCTCTATACACTGTAGTCACTTATATACATTTCAGTGAAAACTAGTTTGCTCTTTTACTACCAGAACACAACTGACTAGTGCTCAACTTCTGGTTTCTGAAACTGGAATAATTATGCTGGAGAAAGATGGTAAGGAAAAACATACTTTAAAAAAAGAAATCTATTTAAGGAGAGTTCAGGAGAGAAAGACTGACTGTACTTATTAACAGACATCCGTAGCTTTAAGGCATGCCAGCCCAATAGTTACCCTAATGAGGAGACCTAAGAGAGACAGACTACTAAGATGAATAAGAATAGCTTTTCAACTAAACTGGCCCCTGATGATATAGCCTCTGGGTTTATCAGCATGCTTAAAGGGGAACACCTAGCTCACCCATTTCTCTTGTTGGCTTAGGGCGTTTCTACACGACCCCTAAGCTGCGCTGTAAATGGCTCCCAGCTCCGGAGCTTAGAAATGTTTTCCCACCAGCTCCGGAGTTTGGAGACAATTAAGTGTGACCCCGCCCACTTTAGCACGACCCAGCGCATTTTTCATGTACCTGCTCTCTGCAGGTGAAAAAAATTTGATGCGGATAAGAGTGCCGGGCTCTCCTGGCTTGTCTGTTGTTTTTTTGCCTCCCGCCCCTTTAAGAGCTCCTTGAACCGGAACCAGGAAGTAACAGGGCTTGTGGCAAGTTCGACCGGCAGGTTAGTAAAGGCTTCTTTTGTCCTTTTTCCCCCTCTCCCCTCACGCCGACAGGAGCAGGAAGTGCTGAGGGGTGGGGACGGAGGAACAGAAACAAACCCCCAAGATCTCTGGTCCGAATTTAAGGGACCAGCAGATCTTAGGGGTCGTGTGAAAAGGCCCTTAATCTTGCCAACAGTGACAAGTATGAAGAGGATAGGTTGCTGTTTGCAAGCAGGCTCTCAGGACAAGCAAGTCCTGTATGTTGGAAAAATCAGTGGTCCTAGTGACATGTGAAGGCCCCATACAAGCAGGGATCTTTTCTTCATGCTTGTCTATCTTTTGTGAGCAAAGCAACTGCAGGGGAGGGCAGATATTGCACCTCCGCCCACCCCCAGAATACTGACCAACCTGGAGGCTATAATACCTGAATGGAGTTAGATCTAGAATAGACACTATGGGAAACCACATAAGATATCTTATTTCTCACCACCGAAGGTACTCCCACTGATACTAGTATTCTGTTTTAAGAATTTGATAGTGGAACTTATTTTTTTGTAAGTGCATCTAGCCTTGTCTCAGCTGGTCTGTAAGACTTGCTCCAACTTAAGGAGCATAATACCCAAAGCTGGCTAAAATATTTTAATGCATGAAAAATGCCGGAAAGGAAAGGCAGAAACAACAAATAAAACATGTTTCAGCTTTTTATGACACCCAGAAGCTGTTGGCTATGGCAGCCACCTTGCTTTTCCTAATGATATCACATTATTAACCAATTACACTTTACAACTTAATTAAAAGGTATTGCAACCAAAAGCATTCTTATTTGGACAAATTATCTGCACCATTAGCAAGAATCAGGGTGGCCACATGAAGTGGAGGACAAAGCTGGTACTGTATATCTGTAACAGCTGTATGGAAGGAAAAAGGTGTAAATATGGCATACATAACAATGAACACCTGCTGAAATCTCCTGTTCTCTATAAATATTAAAGGTATTTGTCTTTCATTTCATATGAAAATCCTATGAAGAAAACCCTTTCAATAATGAATGGACAAATAAGTTCTGAATGTACAGTATTTGTTCAATATGCAATGTAGTGCTAAAATAGTCTAAATCACACACACACGTATGGATGGATGGATGGATGGATGGATGGATGGATGGATGGATGGATGGATGGATGGATGGATGGATGGATGGATGTTATCGTTAACCTTTGGTTTAGCTTTTTAAACCACACCTCAAAAAACAACTGACTACCAAGAGAATGGAAACCACATATGAGGAAAACAAGGAAGTACTGAAATATCAGAACAAAAATCATAGCTTGGAAAGTTACTTTTTTGAACTACATATCCAATCATTCCCCACCAAGCATGCCAGAGGCTTATGGGTCAAGGAATTATGCAAGTAACAGAGATGCACCAGAAGTAAATATAAAAGAATATTCCGGGTTGAATCTGCATAGCAGAAAGCAAACCACACATGGAAGTGTAGTGTGATCCTCTGAAAAGCTGGCACAAGATAGTTGCAAAAATCTTTTTTTACAAGAGCAATGAACCCCTCACACCCTCATGTAACGTCTGAATCAGCAGATAGTATAATAATAGGTGAATATTCCCCTCACCACCAATTTTTTTTTCTTAACTTCACTGGAACACCACTGCTTAGCTGTGTCAGGTATTTCATTGAGAACTAAATTGGACCCTGCTGTCTTTTAATAACATTTTAATGGTTCCAGCCATGTATTTCTGGCTCCTAGTAATGACTGAAAGGTCCCCGCTTAGCTTTGAATACTTCTTGCCTTATAAAACAAAGAGCTTGTGCTTGTGAGGTTGTTTTTAACATTCTTTTAAAGCCTATTGCAAAATACATATTGATTTCATTAAAAGCAAAAAGCTGTGACTGCATTTCAGATGTGCTTATTCTGTGACACTTGTAAGGAAAAATGTGAGACAGAAAAGATATCAGCACCTACTTTTCCTCATTGCCAGAAAGATACAGAGAGATATACACAGGCCATCTACTCATTTCCTTTCATTCCAACACAGCATCATTAATTGCTTATATCACTGTTGCGGATAACTTTTAGTACTCAACCCATTTCCAGAGATCAAAGAGAATCCAAGAGCGCTGCCAAAAAATATAAACAACACTACTTTGTGCCTTGCCACCCAGCACAGTCTGAGAACGTGGTATCATGCGAGTGCACAAGTAAAAGCATGCCAAGTCCATCTGAGAAGTGGGCGTCTTCCTACATTTGCTGTCTGATACAGACAGTACATTCACAAGACTTCCAGTCCTTCACGCAGAGACTCAGTTAATGACCCAGCTGGTCCAATATGAATCACTTCTCTACAGTAAATTTTTTTTACCCAGTACACTGTTAGTCTGTGGAACTCCCTGCCACAAGAGGTGGTGATGGCATCTATCCTGGATGCCTTCAAAAGAGGACTGGACAGATTCCTGGAGGAGAAGTCCATCACAGGTTACAAACCACGATGGAGATGTGTAATCTCCAGGCTTAAAACCTGGGTACTTCAAGGGCCAGATGCAAGGGAGTGTAATCAGGAGACAGATATCTAGTTTCATGCGCTCCCATAGACATTTGGTGGGGCCACTGTGAGATACTGTACAGGAAACTGGACTAGATGGGCCTTTGGCCTGATCCAGCATGGCTCTTCGTCTGTTCTTATGTTATGTTCTTAGTATGCTGGCTCACACAATTGAGACGGCGTGATAAATCTCAGGGCAACCACTGCTACAGGGGGTGAGCCTTTCATTGGAAAGTCGCTGTAAAAGCCTGGGGACCATCTCAGCCCATTCCAAGGTGGTGGCAGGGCTCGCTGCCTAAGCACAAAGATATTTTAGTCATATCAGGCAAAAATCAAAGAAAAACAAAACAAAGACACAAAACATGTGGCACCTTAAAGACTAACTTTCATATTTTAATGTAGCGTCTCGTGGACTACACGTCCACTTCTTCAGACATATAGCAGCTGGGGGTGGATAAGGGAGGGGGAGAGGAGGAGGGGGAAGAAGAGGAGGGAGAGAGTTGATTAGTAGAAATGGTGGGAAGATTGGGCCAGGGTCTATAGAGCTGTAAAGTATAGTTTTATGGCTCTGAGGCCAGGATCTGTTTATATGCTTAAGACAGTGTTGCACAAACAAAACCATATACCTGTGGGCTGGCAGTGACACTTTCACCAGTATAAAAAATGGTATAAGACACAGAAAATGCATCATGTGTGTTATAGGTCAAGTCATGTGAGATACAAGCCTAGTGGAAATGGCAGCAACTGCTGCAGCTACTGCTTGCACTCTGCCACCTGCCTGATCATAGAAAAATAACCCCCTTCTTCAGCTCTGGGTTGTTATATTATTTGGTTAACTAGGATAATTTTCCTGGATTCTGGGCTTATTTGCCTGGATTCCTCCCATTTACACAAGAAGCTGATCCAGGAACAATTCTGGTTCATTTCTGGACTCATGCCTAGCCCCACCTCTGTGATGTCAGAAGGGCCCACTCCCCTACCCTGGTGTCATATCTTAAGGAACGGGATGTTGCTAACCTGGAAACTCTTATCCAAAAGATGCAAAACCCTAGAGTTGGGAGCATGTTGGTAGGAAATCTAGAGCTAGAGCCTCCTGATCAGGTGGGTCCCCAGCTTCTATTGGAAAGGGAAAGCTTGCCTCACCCTCAATAAGTGATTCCACTGCTGGATTTGTTTTAACACCCATAGGTTTTTCCTGATGTTCAACCAAAATCTGTTGTCTTGCAATTTAAGCCCAAAAGATCTAGCCCTGCCTTTGAGAGAAACAAAGAAGACTTAACCCCCCATTTTCCAGTTTTAGACTAGAGGTGAGCCACTGCAATCCTCCACATGTTTCTGGACTATAACTTCCATAATCCTTCTTCACTGCCTAAGGCTAATAAGAGTTTTAGATCCAGCCAATGTGGAGGGCCACAGCTGGCCTAGATCAATATTCTTGTAGCAATCTCTTTATGCAAAAATGTATACCTCCATGAATGACTGTAGCAAAGCAAACAGAGCCATGCCAACGAAATAAGCAAATAAGGTTTTAAAAAACAAATTACTGTGTGTGTGTGTGTGTGTGTGTGTGTGTGTGTGTGTGTGTGTGTGTGTGTGTGTGTGTGTGTGTGTGTGTGTGTGTGTGTGTACAAAATGAATGAAATGCTCAATGATACATTAATTACCACTGGAGAACCCAAAAAAACACACACATAACGACAGCCCACAAGAAAGAAACTGGCACAAGTGGAAAGCTGCATTGTTCACAGGATTTCTGAAATCCAAAATAAATTGAATGCATGACTTAAAGTAGACCCAAACAGCCAAATCTTGCATAGCCTGCCAGGAATTGGGCAGGTGATAATCTAAGGTCTAACGGACCTTGAAAGGTTTGTTGGAGTTATACTTTCACATGGATAAACTGTTCCTGTACAAGTTCTCCAATATACATAGCACAAAGTTTTGTTTATTATACCAACTATCAACTTACATGAAGCACTTCACTACTACATTTCCTCTTAATATTCTCCATGGCTTTTTCTACTGTGTCTTTCAGAGAACACAGACACAGCCTGATAATAGTAATTAGCTAAGGTGAGTATGATACCCAACTATTATACCTGGTTTTATGAAAATGAAAGGATGGTGGGCATATCTCCTACCAGTTTCATCAGGCCTATGAGATATACAGAAATGCAAGAAAGAGCTGGTACATTTCTTTGCAACTCTTTGCATTTGGCCTCGAATACTTGCACCAGCCAACAGAGCTAGCTCTTCTAAAACTACAACTATTTCCTCTCCATTGATTCTTGACCATCAACTTTGTGCTTTTCTGTTGTTTTTATATGCCATCAAATTGTCTCTGACTTATAGCAATCCTGTGAAGGAGTGACCTCCGAAATGTCCTGTCCTCAGTAGCTCTACACAATTCTTGTAAACTAAAAACTGTGACTTTCTCTATATAGAGTCAACCCATCTCCTCTTTTGACCTTCCTCTTTTCTTGCTGCCTTCAACTTTCCCTGGCACTGTTGTTTCTTTTCCCACACGTCTTCCTTTCTCTTGATGTTGTACTTGCATCCCTCCTCTTTCACTCCTCTTAAGGTCAACAAATTATTTAATCAATGAATGTTGACAGGGTATAGTCATTTTAACTTGTTGCAGCAAAAACAACAGAACCCAGTAACATGTAAAGGATACCAAGTTTTATTTAGCATAAACTTTCATAAAGCTGCAGCCTGCCTCCATTTGATGAAATTACTCCCTAAAGGCCAAAGAAAACCTATTAGTTCCACAAGACTTAAAGTGAACCAGCCTTAACTGCTGGGAGATCCAGATCTGAAAGAAAGCTGGTAATCAAATCAAATCAACCAATAAAGGTATGGCAGCAGTGGAAACAGTAAATCAGATTCTGCGATTCCACTCTCAACACACAGAAGTTATTCAATTTATCTATTCGACACTGAGCCAGCTCTTCCATAAGGCAGGCAGAAGCAATTGCCTCATGCCTTACACCAGTGGTGGCGAACCTTTGGCACTCCAGATGTTTTGGACCACAACTCCCACAGTCCCTTCTCATTGGCAATCTAGGCTCAGAATTCTGGGAGTTGTGGTCCAAAACATCTGAAGTGCTGAATGTTTCCCCCATCACTGCCCTACACTCTGGTAAGGACAGAAGATTTATAGACTTTTATCACCAGCAATAGGAAGAAATGTTTGTGGAATGTTCTGTCTCGTGTACCAAAAGAGCTCATCTGGCTTCAGATAATATGAACTGAAGAGCAAAGTGAGGGAATACAACTTGCTGCTTTTCCTCAGGCAATAAAATGTCTTGGAAATCTTACTTAAATGGCAAGCCTTGGAAGGAGAGGGCTAAGGGCAGAGGTTCCCAAACTGGGGGTCAAACGACCACTGCACAGGGGTCGCCATGAACCAGTGAAGAAAAAGGCACAAATGTCTTGGGTCTGGAGGGGGGGAGAGAAGAGTAAGTTACAGCTTGATAGGTTGGAGGGGATGTCAGTCAATGGCACCGGAGGCTGCAACTGGCTGAGAGTGCCTGTAGAGGGAAGTTCTATGGCACCTGTGTCAGTGACCTGACAAAGGAGGCTTGTGGCCTCTTCCAAGCAGGGCAAGGGGTCACCACAACATGAGGAACTGTATTCAAGGGTCGCGGCATTAGGAAGGTTGGGAACCACTGGCTAAGGGCTTTGAAGATGAATCAGAAGGAAGAGGTGGGTGAGTGGGTGGTGCCAAGAGAGTTAAACGAGAATATGGGTTGTATCTGATGTTCTAAAACCCAGCAGCATCTTTATCTTAGTCAAGCTGTTCTTACACCTGGGTAATTCAATACCATATAGAATATTGTAAAAAAAAAAAGCATGCAAATTATATGTGCCTACCTAATCCATTCCTGCTGTTCAGTCTGTTAAGAAATGATTAAGTACACACTGATAATACATACAACAAATGTTCTCATTAATGTAAAGCCTGGGTAATTCACAATCAATAGATCTACACATTCACAAAGTGCTTTCCGCCCTTCTTTCTGTAACCCTTCCTAATGTCAAGCTAACCCTGAGTAAATAACTCTTCTTATGGAAGCCTTTGATCATGTCTTTCAAGTTTTAATTTCCCACACACAACTCACATCACAGTCCTGCCTAAGCGTAGCAATAAGACACAATTATTGCTGTCATTCGCTTAAAACTGGAGCAACTGAAGGTTATTCAGAAAAGAAGGAAGTGGATACAGTCTTGTAGCCTCAAGCAGTCAAAAGAAGCACAGAAATTCAGGAGATTTTTTTCTTTTGCACATATCCACATACAGTACTGTAATCCCTAAATCTGATGAATTTCAAACCATGAATTAATGATAAGAATTCAACATCTGAACATTTACAGCAAGGTGTGGAAGTGATTTTCATATTTCTTCAAGAATCTACCAACTAGTGAAAATGGGGAAATTCTGGAGGTTTATAATATTTAGAAAGCAACTTTTCCAAGCTGTGGCTGACATGTTGGTCCTTTGACACCAAGTTTGCTTCTGTCTGATTTATATTTGAATGCTTAGGTTACCCCACCCACCCACCCCAAAACAGCTTGTTTTCGTTTCAAAGATCCATGATGCATCCAGCTCATTTTCATCTGAACTGTATGCATATTGTCTTACTATTTATTTTATTTATTTATTTTGAATATTTTTACCCCACCTTGAAAAAGGACCCAAGGTGGCTTACAACAATGAGGGACAATATACAGTCCAGAATATTTAAGACATATTCAAGTTAAACATTTGAAGATGTATCTTTACAACATTAAAAGGTAACATTACTAAGTCCTACTAAGCCAGAGACCAAGGCACGCTCACTTTCCAGCAAGCATACTCAGTTCAGGCTTTTATCTGACTCAAGCCATGGTTGCTGAAGTATTCTAATAACTTTTAAGACCGAGGTGTTTGCAAAGCCCTTGCAAAAAAGCCAATAAAACCCGCCGTTGACACTGGATCCCCAACATCCTTTAATTCCACGGACCACAGTTAAGCCCGAGAGCTTTTACGGCGCTGCAGGATCATTCCCCTCCCATCATCTTCCAGAGACCTCGAGGAAAGTGTGGAGAGAGAAAGCAAATGTTGGGACAGGGCAACTCCCCCCCTTACCTGTCTGTGAAGCCGGCAAGGCAGGCAGGCATCGGTTGCAAATCCTCGTTCTCTCTACCGACGGGATGCCCAAGTATTCTTTTCTCGCAGCAGCGTGAAAATTACAACAAGGCACGGCTTCCGCTCGTCTCTCTCTCTCCCTCTCGTTTTCTTTCTTTCTCAGCCAGCGGCCGCCCCCACCAAGCGGGTGACTAATATTTACCCTGGTTAAACCGCCTGGGCGAAGTACGCTCGGTCCCGGCAGCTTTTGCAATGGCTTCGGGAGGCGCAGAGCAGCCGCGCGCTGTTTTCACCGGCGACCTCTCCCCGGGGCCACCAATCAGCGCCCTCGGAGGCCACGGCCGCCCCCCCCGCCCGTCTCCAACCCACCAACCCACCGCCCCAAACACGCCCCGGGCCGCCCTCGCCTCAGTGCGCGGTGGGAGGCGAGGGACGGCCAAGCGAGAGCTTCTAAGCCCGGAGCGAGCCCGGTTTCGCCGCGCGGTTGCTTGCTGTTCTTTTCACGTGTATTCTCGCCCTCCTCTCCGAGAACGTGTGTGTCCCCCCCCCGATCCCGTCACTTCTGTCCGCACAGCCCCCTGCGCGCCTGCATTTCTCTTCCTCGGCCCCCCTCTCTCTGTTTCACACGATATTTCTGTCTACACGTGAACCCACTTCTGCAATTTTGGAAGAAGTAGCCCTCTTAACCTGTGCAAGCTTATCCGGCAAAATCCACACAAACAAGACAAAAACATGAGGCATCTTAAAAGACTAACTACAGGCATGTCCAGGAAAGCTCACATTAAAATATAATAAATATTGAAAGTGCTACGTGTTTGTTTGTTTACTTTTTTGGTCTTGTCTTGCTTTTTTATTCTAATTTGATTCTGCCACTCTTGTTTTGCGCTATTTGTTCTATTAGGCTTTTACTTGTTTTATGTGTAGCCTGCGTACTGTAATTAAACTGTAAACTGCCCAGACACTACATGAAGTGGTATGGGGCGGTATATAAGCAGAACACTTTGCTTTGCTTTGCTTTTGACTGCTTTCCTGTGAACCGCCCAGCGTTCCTCAGGGAAAGTCGGTACGGTCTAGAAATAAATAAATAAATAAATAAATAAATAAATAAATAAATAAATAAATAAATAAATAAATAACACCCATATTCCAGCCAATACTAAAGGGGGGAAATAAATATAATTGATAATAGAGGGGTTATTGGGGGCGGGGTCAGCAGTTTCAACAATGGCCATTATTATTATTATTATTATTATTATTATTATTATTATTATTATTATTATTATTATTATTATTATCATCAAATCAATTCTAATGTATTATAGTGACCCTTTACAGGGCTTTCAAGGTAGAGAACACTCAGTCCTGGTCTACCATTCCCTTCTTCTGGAGGTATCTTGGGGCATCTTGCCCATGACAACACTGTCTGGCTTTTTTGGGATGCATTGTAAGGAATTACACTCCTAACTGCTGGCTCTACAGTCATGAGACCTCTAACTCACTGAGCTTCCCCCAGCTAATTACCCTGCACACATGCATGCTAGTCATGTCCGACTCTAGGGGCGGTGCTTGTCTCCATTTTCAAGCCAATGACCCAATGTTGTGCAAGTCCATGGCCATGTGGCTGGCATGGCTGCACGGAACACTGTATACTTTCCTGCTTTTTATGGCGGTACCTATTTATCTACTTGCATTTTTACATGCTTTCAAACTGCTAGGTTGGCAGGAGCTGGGGTTAACAACAGGAGCTCACTCCACTGCATGGCACCCGGGGTTCGAACCACGGAGCTGCCAACTTTGTAGCCGACCATTTCAGTGCTATAGTCCACTGAGCCACCATGCCCCTATCAATTACCTGAATACCTGCCTTATAAATTAGAACATAAATACATTATCTCCACTTCTTATTGGAGTAATATATTTTATGGTTATGTTACAGATGGTGCACAAAGGTGAGAGGGACAATAAACATAAATAATTAAAGCCAATTCAAAATTAACAGATGGATGATACCATTATGAGGATCAACTAAGGATGAGACTAGACAGTGACGTTTCCCAGACTGGATGAGACTAAATCAGTATTGGTTGAAAGTGCAGCCTGAGAGCTAGAATGATTGCTGCATCCACATGCAAGGAGTGGGTGGTTTACGGGCAGAAAAGCACAAAGCAATTCAAAGCAACCCTATTTAGCCTGTTCCTTCCTTTCAGCCTCCATAATCCCACTTTCTATCTTTTCTTCCCCTCTTCATAGGGAACAAGAGGGCTGATTTTGCATTCTAAGTTACTGTTATGTGACTGACTTGCCACCAATGGGAAACAGAGCTGGACTGTAAAATAAAATAAAATAGAGTACCTGCCTCCACCTCCTCTTCTGTCTCACCCTCTGTAGCACTGTTGGCGAACCTATGGCACAGGTGCCAAAGATGGCCCTCGGAGCCCTTTCTGTGGGCACCCAACATCGTCCCTTCACAGCCACCCGTATTCAGCTTAAATTGCTGTATTGGGACTTTGCAAAAAATTAGTGGGTTTTGAATGGCAGTTTGGGCACTTGGTCTCTAAAAGGTTTGCCATCACTGCTCTATAGGAAGCAGGGGAAATATAGATTTTTATTTATTGAAAAGTAGCATACTGTATCACTTTGTGGGCTTGCTACTGACGTGAAATAGCAGTAAGGATGCAGTTAAAAGGAAAAGGAAAAACGTCCTCCACATCCTTTTCTGTTATCCCCACTGCACGGGGAGCAAGGGAAAGCTGGAGTTTTAAAAATTGCAACGTTAAGTGATACAGAACTCCTGTGTTGGGGGAAATACCTAGCAGTGCTCCTTTGGTTCAAAAACAGGGAACTACACCTGCCTGAAACAGAATTAAAATAGAGCAATGATTCCTAGACTAGAAAAACAGTAGCCAGTGATCCAAAATGGAGTGGGTAGGCATGGAAGAGAGTCAAACTGGCAGTATATTGTGCAGTTACCAGAAAATAGATCTAATCTGATCATGCCAAAAGTAGTCCAGAATGCAAGATAAAAGTGCCATCCAATGCATCCCAACTTTACTTAAGACATTTTCAGGCTCTCCAGGACTCTTTACCAGGAAAAGAACCAGTTACTTAACTGTAAAGGTGGTTCTTCGAGTGGACCTTCGTAAAGCCACACAGATGGGTTTCCCAGGCACCCCTGCGCCAGAGGTCAGAACTTCCCTAGCAATAGGAAAGTTCGTTAGTCTCCGCCCCCACACCCTGCACATGAGCGTGGGTGTTCCCCCCTAAACGCTTCAGTTCCTCTTGACCGCCAGGATGACAGGTAATGGATGTACCAGTCAGGGCGTGACGGTCCGAGGGGAGGCGGGCGGGTGCTGTGTGGCTTCACGAAGGTCCACTCGAAGAACCACCTTTACAGGTAAGTAACTGGTTCTTCTCCATCGGGGCCTTCGTGAAGCCACACAGATGGGTGATTGCAAGCAGTACTCACTGGCAGGAGGGTAGTCACGCTGTCACAAAGGAAAGCATTGCCCTCCCGAAGGAAGTGGCCGACCTCACGCGGGCATCCACTCTGTAGTGGGTCACAAAGGTGTCAGGTGTAGACCAGGTGGCCGCCTGGCATATGTTGTGCAGCGGTACACCCTTCAGGAAAGCCACGGAGGAGGCCATAGCCCTAGTGGAGTGAGCACGGATACCCAAGGGTAAGGGTATCTTGGCCAGCTCGTAAGAGATCTTAATAGTCTGTATTATCCAGCGGGCAAACCATTGGGGAGAGACAGGAGTACCCAGTAGTGCAGGATCATGACATACAAACCGTTTATTAGTTTTTCTGATAGGTTTGGTCCTAGAGACATAAAAAGCTAGGGCCCGTCTAACATCAAGTGTATGCATGTCCTTTTCAATCCTAGTGGTAGGATTGGGAAAGAAGTTTGGTAAAACAATAGGTTGAGAAACATGAAAAGAGGAAACAACCTTTGGAAGGAAAGTTACATCTGGGTAAGCCACCACCCTATCATGGTGGAAACGTAAATACGGAGGGTCACAACGGAGAGCGCAGAGCTCACTCGACCTTCTAGCCGAAGTGATGGCCACCAAAAATGCAGTTTTTAGGGTGAGTAGCCTGAAGTCTGTAGAAGCCATAGGTTCAAAAGGCGGGCGTTGCAAGGCCTGTAGGACAAAGGACAGGGACCACTGAGGAGGAATAGGTTTCCTGTCAGGGAAAGTGTGTTTTAGGCCCTTGAGAAACTGCTTCATTCTAGGATGCCTGAAGAAGGCAGCTGCTTCTGAAAACTGTGGTTGGTGATGTGGTTGGTGAGCCACAATAGCTGAGAGGTGGACTCAAAGAGAAGCCGATGTAAGTCCTGAACGCTTCAAGTGAAGAAGATATTGAAATATCCATATGAGGGAGGTCCGGGTCAAATCCCTTATCTGCCGCAAATAAAGAAAACCTCTTCCACTTATAGGTGTATTGTTTTATAGTGTAAGGTTTGCGGCAAGAATCAATGATAGTTTCAATCAAGGCAGAATCCTCCAGGCCATTAGGTGGAGGCGATTCAGGTCTGGGTGAAGAACTTGACCGTTGTCCAGTGAGAGAAGTTCTGGAGACTGGGCAAGGCGTAGATACTCTGAGGACATCTGCAGAAAGGACGCAAACCAGGGCTGTCGAGGCCACAAAGGGGTTATCAGGATGAGGTTGGCTCTCTCCTGAAGAGTCTTTATGACCACTCTGTGTATTAGAGGAATAGGAGGGAAGGCATAGAGGAGGTCCCTCGACCATGGGAGAAGGAGAGCATCCCCCAAGGAGTGAAGTCCCTTCCCTGCTCTGGAGCAGTGCATTGGACATTTGGTGTTGAATTGGGAGGCGAACAGGTCCACACGAGGAGAGTCCCATTTGTTGCAGAGGAGGCTGAAAGTCCTGGGATGCAGTTCCCACTCGTGAGTCACCTGAAGTCATTGGCTGAGGTCGTCAGCATCGGAGTTCTCCTCTCCAGGTAAGTGCATCGTAATCGGGTGGATGTTGTTGGAGATGCACCAATCCCAGAAGCGAATCGTGAGCTGCAGAAGACGCTGTGAGTGGGTTCCACCCTATTTGTTGATGTAGTACATGGCGGTTGTGTTGTCGGTCACCGCCAGTACTACATTGCCGAAGAGGTGTCGGATGAACGCCTGGAACGCCTTGAAGATCGCCAGCAGCTCCAACTCGTTGATGTGGAGCTGTTGTTCCCGTGGAGTCCAGGTATCGTGGATGGAGTGTGAGAGGCAAACAGCACCCCAACCCGTGTTGCTGGCATCTGTTGTTACTTGTATGGTGGGAAATGGATTCCTGAAGGGACGTCCAGAAAGGATGTTGGACCGGCAGGACAACCAGCGAAGATGATGAGGTAAGTCCGGAGGGATGGTGAGGAGTTTGCTGGGAGGGTCCCAAAGAGGGTTGAATTGTTGAAGGAACCAGGCCTGGAGAGGTCTGAATCGCAGCCTCGCGTGAACCAGAACAGAAGTCATGGAGGCCATGAAACCTAAGAGTCTTTGGACCTCTACTGATGGTATGACCCGATGCGCCTGGAAATGTTGAAGCAGACGCAGCATTTCTGCAATCCTGGGCCTTGGAGGAAACGCCATAGTCCTGGTGGAGTCCAGAATGGCACCAATGAAATTTACCACTGGAGAAGGTTCGAGATGCGACTTCCTGTAGTTGACCTGCAGACCCAATGACTCCAGGGTGTCGAGGACAGTGGCGATGTCTTGGCGGGCCTTGTCCTGAGAGTCTGCGATGATCAACCAGTCGTTGAGATAGGGGAAGACAACTATTCCTAGAGTGCGGAGGTAGGCTGCCACTGGTGCCATGCACTTGGTGAAAACTCTTGGTGCTGTAGACAAACCAAATGGCAGGGCGGAATATTGATAGATGTCTTCCCCTACGGCGAAGCGAAGCAGATGACGATGAGCTGGATGGCTAGAAATGTGGAAGTATGCATCTTTGAGATCCACAACTCCAAACCAGTCTCCCCTGCGAAGAAAAGGTATGATCTTTTCCAAGGTGACCATTTGAAATTTTTTGTATACGAAGAACTTGTTCAGGAAGTGCAGGTCCAGAATGGGTCGGAGCCCTCCATCCTTCTTTGGGACCGTGAAATAACGGGAGAAAAAGCCATGGTGAGTCTGGAGTCGTGGGACGGTTTCGATGGCCCGCTTCTGAAGCAGAGAAGCGACTTCTTCCAGAAGGCATGGCGATGGAGAAGTACGAACTAGATTCCCCAACGGGGGAAGACAACTTAACTCTAACAGGTAACCTTCTTGAATAACGGAGAGGACCCACTGGTCTGATGTGATGTTTCGCCACGCTGGAAGAAATGGGCTGAGACGGATAGTATGATAGTCAATAATCATATCTTGGCCTTCTATCCCTGGGTTTGGAGGAGATGGTAGCCGATTTAGCCTTCTTGGACATGGAGGCAAAGCTGGACAAGGCAGATGATCTTGTAGATCGGTCGCGTTGCTGATGCTTGGAAGATGACTGAGAAGAAGGAGGCCAGAAGCATCTTCTGGATTGGAAGCGAAAGGAAGGCTTCAGTCGAGAAGGAATGACATTTAATTTTTTAGCAGTGTCCTGCTTCTTGTGCCTGTCCTCCATCAGGTCATCTGTTGCAGTATTGAAAAGGCCCGATCCATCAAAGGGCAGAAATTCAATCTGGGCTTTATGGTCATCAGAAAGACCAGTGGTGCGAAGCCAGGCATCCCTACGGAGGGTGATTGAGGAATTTAACACCCTGGAGGCGGCATCAAAGGAGTGTTTGGAGGCTCGCATCTGCTGGGCTGCTAAAGCCATAGACTCCTTGTACAAGGCTGATGCTTCTGCACGCTTGTCTTCTGGAATCAGCTCCAAAAAGGGATGCAGATGAGTCAGAAGATGCCTTTGGTAGGCCCCCATGGCACCTTGATAATTGGCGATCTTGTGCTGCAGGATGGCAAAGGAATAGAGATGGTGGCCCATAGTGTCCAACTTCCTACCCTCTTTAGAAGGAGGGATAGGGGGTTGCTTGGTACGGGATTGTACCTGGGAAGATGCCACAACAACAGAATTAGGAGTCAGGTGTTTATTCTAATAAGGCGCCTTGTCGTCGTGCACTCTATATAGAGCCTCAAACTTGCGTGGGACCGAGGTGGAAGACATAGCCTGGAATGAGTCTTCTTCAACCATGGTGAGAAAGGAAGGAATCAAGGTGAGATGCACAGGGGCAGTCTCATCATTGGAAATCCTTCCGAAGATGTGGCACTCTTTTGGGTTGAGGCTGATGCACTGGCAAGTCAATGGTTTTTGACATCCGAACGAGAAAACTGGCATAGTTTCTCATCGAACTCGACGTGGATGGTGGAGAATTTTCATCAACCTCTGAGTCTGGGGAGCTCACCAGTTGCAAGGATGTCGAATCCGATATTTCATATTGGACGGATTCAACGTCAGAAGCCTCTTCGTCCTCTCTGTTTGAGCCAAAGGAAGAAGGGACCAAAGCCGATCGGATTCGATGGTCTCCGCAGTGTGGATGGACCACTGCCTTCCATCGAATCGGAGGGAGAAGGCAGGGATCGGAGGCACAGTCACAGAAGGAGCTTGTAAATGATGCTCCTTTCTGCGCTTCTTCTTCGGAGGAGCAGCCGACTCCGAAACCTCCTTGGTAGGCTTTGGTGGAGTCAAGGCTTGAGCAACGGCCACCGCTACAGACTCGACCTGCGGAGCAGAATCAACAGCGGGCGCCGAGAACGACGATTGAAGCTGGACATGCTTCTGTTTTCGGTGGGTATCCGGCTTCAAGGACAAACCCGAGAGGAACGTCAGCGGCAAGGAAGAGGCACACTCTTCGGGTTCGGTGTCTCGGGATGGTACTGGAGAAGAAGCCGCCTTCGAACCCAGAGAGGGAGAGAGTAATGGAGGCTCTCTGGACCGACCGGTCCCTTCCGACATGGACCGACAGGTCCCGGAATCCATAACTGGAGTCGAGCCCATCAAAGTGATATTTGGAAGGGCCCCGTCATCATCGGATGACGACTCCGAGGAATCCGAAGGAAGTAACTGTTGATACTTCATACGAGGAGCTTGAGGGATTGCGGCAGCCGCCGAACCCGAGTATTCGGTTTCGATGAGCACCGAGGGTGAGGCCAAAGTCAAAGTCAGAGTCGTTGCCAAAGTCGAAGTCGAAGTCGAAGAAGGCTTAGTCGAAGTCGAAGTCAAGGAAAGCTTAGTGGTCGGTAGAGCCGGTTTTGAAGACTTTGAAGGTTTTGAAGAAGACTTCAAAGGAAGAGCTGGGGACGGGCTGGTGGACGGTTTAGATTTTGAAGTCGCCAAGCCCTGAAGAACTGGGATCTTTTTGGTTTTCTCTGCCTGCCCCGAAGCCTCAGACTTACGGGAGCTCTCGACAGTCTTCTGCTCCATGGGTTGCGGACGGAGGGAGCGTTCGAGAAGGTAATTCGCCAAGCGGTTGCCACGGTTTTTCAGGGTCTGAGAACAGAAACCTCTACAGATCGGGCAAATATTGGTGCGATGGTTTTCACCGAGACAGGAAAGACAAAGATCATGCCCGTCTGTATGAGGAATCTTGGCCCGGCAACGAGAACAGTGTTTGAAGGGAGGTGTGAAAGACATGAGCCAAAAAAACAGTCGAAGTCGAAAAACCGAGAAGGAATTTTTTTTAAGGCAAAAATGCACGGAGACCAACGGAGAAGAACCTCTAGTCGTGGCGGTTATGAGGAACTGAGGTGTTTAGGCAGGAACACCCACGCTCATGCGCAGGGGCGGGGGCGGAGACTAACAAACTTTCCTATTGCTAGGGAAGTTCCGACCTCTAGCGCAGGGGCGCCTGGGAAACCCATCTGTGTGGCTTCACAAAGGCCACGATGGAGAAATACATTTTCATGGGCCATTGAAGTCATTTCCACGGCATCCTGTGCTTCCCTGAAAACATGTACCTGTGACCACCTAAGGAAGATAATTTATTAGATTCTTCCAATCCACACTAGTGACTTTAAGTATGTGGAGCTATGATGGCACCCATCAGTTCTAGTCAGCATGTGTATAAAGGAAGTGGGTTGGGGAAGATGGGAATTTAAGCTCATCACTTGGGGTGGGAGTGGGGCAGCCGCATGCCAGATCAAGGATACCTACTAGAGTTGTTCTTCTGTCACCTGCAATATCGTAGGTGGACTTAATCTTATTAACACATTTATATGGGATAGTGTTTCTGTCCATATATGTGGACTCAATATTGTGCTTGATCTAATTGGGAGGCAGAAACATACCTCACTGGACCAGGGTTTACATACAGTAAAAATATACTACACAAATAGAGATGATTCATACACCAAGAAATTTATATATTTTTTTTATTTGACATTCATTCCATGTTGGCTTGTTATGCTCTCAGTGAATCATTGGGTTAGAGGTATGGTGCATAAACTGGTTGTCATGCTAATCTCTGCAATTTATTCTAGATGCTCTTGTTCATAATTCTAACATTTTTACCAAGTCAGAACATCCTGTCCACGTCTCAATGGCACAAAAACAATCATTCCCCCTTTAAAAAACATATTTAATTAAGACATCTCCCTCAAAATATAATTAGTTGAGAAGAGGCAGCCAAGCCCTGCGTGATGTATCCATCTGCCATAAAGATACACGAGCAACTAGAATGAATAAAATGCTAAGATTATACATTGGGATCCAGATCATTTTCAAGCATGGATAAAAGCTATGACTTCACACACAGACACACACACACACACACACACACACACACACAGAGAGAGAGAGAGAGAGAGAGAGAGAGAGAGAGAGAGAGAGAGAGAGAGAGAGGCTTCTTTGAGGATAACCCGTGAATGAGTACTATAGCTAGCATAGTTGGGCAGTCACTAGTGCTTAGGGAGGTTCTTTCCTGGACTGCATGACAAATGTGTTCTTCACCCTAGAGGTCTAAGTGGGACCAGGCAGGAGAGCCTCTTTCCCCAATGGAGGAGGCAGGGCCAGGGGGTTCATTGCAGAGGCATAGCTAGGGTTTTCAGCCCCCGGGGACAAAGTCAGTTTTCGCACACCCTCCCCCGAAGGGACAGGAAGGGGCTAAGGTACCATGTAGAAGGCAGCATTGGTGGCTGGGGAACCCTCCACATCAGCCCTGGCAAATCACCCACAACATGCCTTCCTGCGGCTCATGGGTAGGGAGCTGTTTGACACCCAATATGGTGCCCCCAGATGCGGCACCTGGAGACAGATGTCCCCCCTTGCCCCTCCATAGCTATGTCACTGGTGCATTGCTGGCAACCAACATGGACAGTTTAAGCCAGAAGCTCCATTTTTAGCACTTCATTGAATTGTGTCAGGCAAACTGTTATCTCTCAGCTCATATCTTGGCCACCCCTTTCATCCCAGGATATGACAAAAATGATATAGTCCTACCTCACAGGGATGTAGTAATGATTACTGGAATAAACTATGCCAGGAGTCATTTGCAATCCTTGACTGCAGGCGGTGAGCCAGTCTCTGATTAACTGGAGTGTAGAGAAAAGAAAATTGCTACAGCCATCCAAGGAAGAGTTCTTGTGTGATGTTACTAGGGAAAGCCACCCTTGCCTCAGATCAATGATCAGAGATAAAAGAAATTAAAAGGGGTTTAAACATTGTGAATACCCAGAGCTCATTAAAATTCAAGGCTATTTAAACAGCAGTGTTGAAATTTTTAAATGCAAAGAAGTTAATTGTGTTTTGGACACCTGAAAGCTGCTGCATCAGGACTTATTTTGGGGTAAGAATACATTGTCTTATGCAAAGCGTTATGCAAAACACATTAAAGCATAGGTATTACAACGACTTCATAATCTTCTTTTTCTCTATACAAAGAGACATAAAGTAGTCAGGTATGCAGTTAGTACTTGAATCTGTTATCCTAAGAATGACAAGATAATGTCTGTGAAACATTTTGAATTCTCTAAAAAATTCTATAAATATACATAAAATTCAGTTCTCTGAAATGTACTGTGAATGTGAGAATTAAGCGCCCATTTAATTCCTTCCCTTTGCAACCGCTGAAATTTCAAAATTCTTATCTTTAGCAAGGTGACATCCCTGACAAGTGTCTAACTTTTGCTAAGGGGTATGCCCAGTGTAGGAATAAAACAAAATGCATTTTTAATCTTCCATACAAAGTTAATATGATTTTTACCAACAGAGGCATCTCCTCAACCTTATAAGTATTTCATAAGAGTCTATGGGCCTACTTAACATACCAGACTTAGTGAAAAATACATACCCAAGTTGTGTCCAGTGTTAGCTTTACTTATCTACAAGGATTTCAACCAATACATTGCACTGAGAGCCTATTTACCCTCCTCTTATGAGCACCATATCATATGTGGTTTGGAGATGGCACAGCGAAGTAGTTCCTCCTATTATGCTTATACAAAAAATCAATATCAATCTATAGATTAAGTTGAGGGAAATAAGCATGTAATTTTAGAAATGTAAGGCTAAGTTCATTCATTCATGCAACTGACTTTCATAAAATCTAATTAAACAAGGCCTGTTCACTCACAGATATTCTCTAGCCAACACTAACAATCAAATACCTTGCTCAAAAGAAAAGACAGAGATAACAAGGAATATAGTTTGCAAAAATGAACCCTATCAAAAGAGTTCAAATAAATTTTATTTTAAGTATTGACCTAGAAATAAAGATAGCAACTTTTAAAATTTAAGACTGTGAAGATTCTCAGTTATCCAGTGAAGTTACCTGGAACTTGAGTCATGGAAACTGGACTGACAAAGCTGCTTGAATGAGTAGTGAAATGTTTTGATCTCTTAAGAAAATAAGTTCAGTTGCCATGACTAAAATTTAAATATACAGTATTTTGTCTATGGCTTGGCTGGACAGACTTTGCATCCGATATTTCGTAGACTCCTTGGTTTTCTAGCTCAATCTTGTCTTTGGGGTTTCTTAAAATGTTGGCTATTTTTGGTCGGTGCAAAAGGCTGTCTTGATATTGTGTTTGTGGAGAATTTTGCTGATTTTGTCTGTGGTGCCTTTGATGTAAGGGAGGAGGCGGTGCCGTTGTTCTCTTCTGTTTCTTGGTTCTTGGGGGTGTTTCCTTTTGGATTAGTTTGGTGATGGTGTTTTTTTGGAATCCGTTCGCAATTAAAACATTCGAGAGAGTGTGTAATTCAGTTTTAGGTGGTCTTTGTCAGCGGCGTTTGGTTCTGGAGATGAGGGTTTTGCTACGGAGTTGATCTGTGCAGGGTGGTGGTGTGATTGTGCATTTAAGTAGCGGTTTGTATGTGTTTTTTTCTGGTAGATGGTATGTCCTAAGGAGCCGTCGGGTTTTTGTAGATTAGGACGTCCAGGAAGGGAAGTTGGTTGTTGGCTTCTATTTCCATAGTGAATTGTATTTTGGGGTGTAGGCTGTTGAGATGTGTGAGGAAGTTGTTCAGTTTATCTTTCCCGTGTGGCCAGATAACAAAGGTGTCGTCAACATATCTGAGCCAGAGTTTGGGTTTATGTTCGGACTTCTGTAGCGTTGGTTTCAAAGTGTTCCATATATAGGTTTGCGATGACCGGTGAGAGGGTGATCCCATGGGTGCTCCTTCTATCTGTTTGTATCTTTGTCCATTGTGGATGAAGTATGTGTTGGTTAGGCAGTGGTTGGTCAGATCTAGGATGTGTTTGGGGGGGTTGTATTTGTTGTGGATAGCTGTCAAGGCTTCTTGAATGGGCACTTGTGTGAAGAGCGAAACAACATCGAAGCTCACGAGTAGGTCATTGGGTTGTAGGTCTTGTTTCTTTATAATTTCTATGAAGTGGAGCGAGTTTTGTACGTATGAAGTGATGGATTCTGCATAGGGCTGGAGTTGTTTGGCAAGAAATTTGGCGAGGTTTTGTAGAGGTGAGCCTATGGAGCTGACTATGGGTCTGAGAGGTGTTCCTTCTTTGTGAATCTTGGGAGGCCGTAGAGCTTGGGGCATCTGGATGATTTCTCTCTGGGGATGATGCTTGGCTTGATTTCTTCACTTAAGGGAGAGGCTTTTATTTTGGCTTTGGTGGTTTTTTCCAGGTAGGTGGTGGGGTCTGTGTTCAAAGGTATGTAAGCAGGGTCTTGTAGTAGGTTGGATAATTTGGCTTGGTAGTCGGATGTGTTCATCACCACTGTGGCATTGCCTTTGTCTGCTGGGAGAATGATTATGTTGTTGTCTTTCCTCAGGTTGGAGAGGGCTTTTTGTTCTTCTTTGTGTAAATTGCTTCTGGGTGGTTTGCTGGAGCAGAGGACATTGGTGACTTCGAGTCTGATTTTGTTGGCTTCATCTGGGTTGATTTTGGTTAGGCTGGCTTCCACTCCGCATATGATGTTTTCGGTGGGGATGTGTCTGGGGGCGACTGCAAAGTTGAATCCTTTGGAAAGGACTTTGGTCTCTGCGATGGTGAGTGTCCTGTCTGATATGTTGTGAACTGTTTGTTTCATGGGCTGTTGTGGGGGGTTGGGCTTCTGGCGTTTTCCAGTTTGTGGAGTTTGTTGGTGTGTGTGTCTGTCTTGTGGGAGGTCTCTGTTTCAGCTCTCCAGGCGGCCAGTTGCTTGGATTTGTTCCAGAGTGTTGGGTGGATTTTGTTGCTGAGTTTGAGGTGGAGAGTGAGTAGGTCTCTGTTGGTTTGATCTAGTAGGTATCTTTTCCTGTGTAGTTCGCTTCTGATTAGGGCTAGTTCTGTTCTTTTCAGGATCCTTTCGCTGGATGGGGTTTTGAGTGGAATTTCAGTTGGAAGCTTGTGGGGATCACATTTTTGTCTCGGCAGTTGCGTAGGAATGCAATGTCACATAAGATGGTGGCTCTTCGGACTTCTAGTTTCTCGTAGGTTCTGGTCAGCTGGAAGGTTTCCTCCCGTAGAAAACAAGATATTTGTTTTCGTAGATTTTCACGGGTATAGGTATGCATGTTAGGGTGGATTCGGGTTTCTTCCCGTGTAGAAATCTGGTTGTTTTGGCGGCGTTTGACGAGGTCTCACTCGTCATCTTCAGGCTGGTGTTATGCATGTTAGGAGTGGATTCGGGTTTCTTCCGTGTAGAAATCTGGTTGTTTTGGCGGCGTTTCGACGAGTCTCACTCGTCATCTTCAGGCTGGTGTTCTGGCTTCTTTCTTCTTGAAGCAAAGTGTGGTCTCAGTTGAAGTCCTTCTATAAATACTGCTGGGGGTGTGTGGTTTGCTTGCTCTGTTGCTGATTGTAGGTTCCTTTGTTCCTTTGTTCTTTTGTGATCTGCTGTGTGGCTGAGGCGATCGTTAAGGGATTAACTGCTGATGGCTGTTTAGATGGCTGTTTACATGCTGGTGGGTTAGATGGCTGGTAGGTTCTGGCAGTATCCTGGGCTTTGGTGGAGTGGGGTCCTGTGTCTTGTGAATTCATTTTGGTCTGGCTACGTGTCTGTGGTCTCCCAATGTTTTTGGGGTGTGTGAGTGTGCTCCATGTGGTGACTGGAGTGGGGTGCCGCAGTAGATGGTGCAGTCGTGGTTTTGTTATTGGATGGTGGTTTCGTTTCATCTGTGGGAAGGGTCTGGGTTTGTGTTTGGTGTGGATGGAAGGTGGTGGCATCTTGTGTCCTTTTGGACCTGGTGTCAGTCTTTGTGACAGAGGCTCGTCTGTTGACCAGGGCTAGTTTCAGATGTCAGGCAAGCGGGAGGTGTCATCACGTTTATTCATGTTGTTTGGGTGTTTCTCTATTTCAATGGCTTCCATGATTATTCGACTGTTGAAGTGTTCAGTTTTGGAGATGAGTTTGGTTCTTTCAAAGTCAATTTCATGACCTGTTGTTTTTATGTGCTGGAAGAGAGGAAGATTTTCTTCTTTTTGACTGCGTTCTTGTGTTCTGCGATGCGTGCGCTTATTCTCCTGTTTGTTTGTCCGATGTATGTGGCTGGACAGACTTTGCATGGTATTTCGTAGACTCCTTGGTTTTCTAGCTCAATCTTGTCTTTGGGGTTTCTTAAGATGTTGGCTATTTTTTTTGGTCGGTGCAAAAGGCTGTCTTGATATTGTGTTTGTGGAGAATTTTGCTGATTTTGTCTGTGGTGCCTTTGATGTAAGGGAGGAGGCGGTGCCGTTGTTCTCTTCTGTTTCTTGGTTCTTGGGGGTGTTTCCTTTTGGATTAGTTTGGTGATGGTGTTTTTTTTTTGAATCCGTTCGCAATTAAAACATTCGAGAGAGTGTGTAATTCAGTTTTAGGTGGTCTTTGTCAGCGGCGTTTGGTTCTGGAGATGAGGGTTTTTGCTACGGAGTTGATCTGTGCAGGGTGGTGGTGTGATTGTGCATTTAAGTAGCGGTTTGTATGTGTTTTTCTGGTAGATGGTATGTCCTAAGGAGCCGTCGGGTTTTTGTAGATTAGGACGTCCAGGAAGGGAAGTTGGTTGTTGGCTTCTATTTCCATAGTGAATTGTATTTTGGGGTGTAGGCTGTTGAGATGTGTGAGGAAGTTGTTCAGTTTATCTTTCCCGTGTGGCCAGATAACAAAGGTGTCGTCAACATATCTGAGCCAGAGTTTGGGTTTATGTTCGGACTTCTGTAAGCGTTGGTTTCAAAGTGTTCCATATATAGGTTTGCGATGACCGGTGAGAGGGTGATCCATGGGTGCTCCTTCTATCTGTTTGTATCTTTGTCCATTGTGGATGAAGTATGTGTTGGTTAGGCAGTGGTTGGTCAGATCTAGGATGTGTTTGGGGGTTTGTATTTGTTGTGGATAGCTGTCAAGGCTTCTTGAATGGGCACTTGTGTGAAGAGCGAAACAACATCGAAGCTCACGAGTAGGTCATTGGGTTGTAGGTCTTGTTTCTTTATAATTTCTATGAAGTGGAGCGAGTTTTGTACGTATGAAGTGATGGATTCTGCATAGGGCTGGAGTTGTTTGGCAAGAAATTTGGCGAGGTTTTGTAGAGGTGAGCCTATGGAGCTGACTATGGGTCTGAGAGGTGTTCCTTCTTTGTGAATCTTGGGAGGCCGTAGAGCTTGGGGCATCTGGATGATTTCTCTCTGGGGATGATGCTTGGCTTGATTTCTTCACTTAAGGGAGAGGCTTTTATTTTGGCTTTGGTGGTTTTTTCCAGGTAGGTGGTGGGGTCTGTGTTCAAAGGTATGTAAGCAGGGTCTTGTAGTAGGTTGGATAATTTGGCTTGGTAGTCGGATGTGTTCATCACCACTGTGGCATTGCCTTTGTCTGCTGGGAGAATGATTATGTTGTTGTCTTTCCTCAGGTTGGAGAGGGCTTTTTGTTCTTCTTTGTGTAAATTGCTTCTGGGTGGTTTTGCTGGAGCAGAGGACATTGGTGACTTCGAGTCTGATTTTGTTGGCTTCATCTGGGTTGATTTTGGTTAGGCTGGCTTCCACTCCGCATATGATGTTTTCGGTGGGGATGTGTCTGGGGCTGGCGATTGCAAGTTGAATCCTTTGGAAAGGAGCCCTCTCAACCTGAGGAAAGACAACAACATAATAATCATTCTCCCAGCAGACAAAGGCAATGCCACAGTGGTGATGAACACATCCGACTACCAAGCCAAATTATCAACCTACTACAAGACCCTGCTTACATACCTTTGAACACAGACCCCACCACCTACCTGGAAAAAACCACCAAAGCCAAAATAAAAGCCTCTCCCTTAAGTGAAGAAATCAAGCCAAGCATCATCCCCAGAGAAATCATCCAGATGCCCCAAGCTCTCGGCCTCCCCAAGATTCACAAAGGAACACCTCTCAGACCCATAGTCAGCTCCATAGGCTCACCTCTACAAAACCTCGCCAAATTTCTTGCCAAACAACTCCAGCCCTATGCAGAATCCATCACTTCATACGTACAAAACTCGTTTCACTTCATAGAAATTATAAAGAAACAAGACCTACAACCCAATGACCTACTCGTGAGCTTCGATGTTGTTTCGCTCTTCACACAAGTGCCCATTCAAGAAGCCTTGACAGCTATCCACAACAAATACAACCCCCAAACACATCCTAGATCTGACCAACCACTGCCTAACCAACACATACTTCATCCACAATGGACAAAGATACAAACAGATAGAAGGAGCACCCATGGGATCACCCCTCTCACCGGTCATCGCAAACCTATATATGGAACACTTTGAAACCAGCGCGTTACAGAAGTCCGAACATAAACCCAAACTCTGGCTCAGATATGTTGACGACACCTTTGTTATCTGGCCACACGGAAGATAAACTGAACAACTTCCTCACACATCTCAACAGCCTACACCCCAAAATACAATTCACTATGGAAATAGAAGCCAACAACCAACTTCCCTTCCTGGGCGTCCTAATCTACAAAAAACCCGGCGGCTCCTTAGGACATACCATCTACCAGAAAAAAACACATACAAACCGCTACTTAAATGCACAATCACACCACCACCCTGCAGATCAACTCCGTAGCAAAAACCCTCATCTCCAGAACCAAACGCCTCGCTGACAAAGACCACCTAAAAACTGAATTACACACTCTCTCGAATGTTTTAATTGCGACGGATTCCAAAAAAACACCATCACCAAACTAATCCAAAGGAAACACCCCCAAGAACCAAGAAACAGAAGAGAACAACGGCACCGCCCTCCTCCCTTACATCAAAGGCACCACAGACAAAATCAGCAAAATTCTCCACAAACACAATATCAAGACAGCCTTTTGCACCGACCAAAAAATAGCCAACATCTTAAGAAACCCCAAAGACAAGATTGAGCTAGAAAACCAAGGAGTCTACGAAATACCATGCAAAGTCTGTCCAGCCACATACATCGGACAAACAAACAGGAGAATAAGCGCACGCATCGCAGAACACAAGAACGCAGTCAAAAAAAAAGAAGAAAAATCTTCCTCTCTCTTCCAGCACATAAAAACAACAGGTCATGAAATTGACTTTGAAAGAACCAAACTCATCTCCAAAACTGAACACTTCAACAGTCGAATAATCATGGAAGCCATTGAAATAGAGAAACACCCAAACAACATGAATAAACGTGATGACACCTCCCGCTTGCCTGACATCTGGAAACTAGCCCTGGTCAACAGGCAGGCCTCTGTCACAAAGACTGACACCAGGTCCAAAAGGACACAAGATGCCACCACCTTCCATCCACACCAAACACAAACCCAGACCCTTCCCACAGATGAAAGCAGAAACCACCATCCAATAACAAAACCACGACTGCACCATCTACTGCGGCACCCCACTCCAGTCACCACATGGAGCACACTCACACACCCCAAAAAAACATTGGGAGACCACAGACACGTAGCCAGACCAAAATGAATTCACAAGACACAGGACCCCACCCCACCAAAGCCCAGGATACTGCCAGAACCTACCAGCCATCTAACCCACCAGCATGTAAACAGCCATCTAAACAGCCATCAGCAGTTAATCCCTTAACGATCGCCTCAGCCACACAGCAGATCACAAAAGAACAAAGGAACAAAGGAACCTACAATCAGCAACAGAGCAAGCAAACCACACCCCCCCCAGCAGTATTTATAGAAGGACTTCAACTGAGACCACACTTTGCTTCAAGAAGAAAGAAGCCAGAACACCAGCCTGAAGATGGCAGTGAGACCTCGTCGAAACGTCGCCAAAACAACCAGATTTCTACACGGAAGAAACCGAATCCACCCTAACATGCATACCTATACCCGTGAAAATCTCTGAAAACAAATACAAATATCCGACCTCTACGGGAGAAACCTTCCAACTGACCAGAACCTACGAGAAACTAGAAGTCCGAAGAGCCACCATCTTATGTGACATTGCATTCCTACGCAACTGCCGAGACAAAAATGTGATCCCCACAAGCTTCCAACTGAAATTCCACTCAAAAACCCCATCCAGCGAAAGGATCCTGAAAAGAACAGAACTAGCCCTAATCAGAAGCGAACTACACAGGAAAAGATACCTACTAGATCAAACCAACAGAGACCTACTCACTCTCCACCTCAAACTCAGCAACAAAATCCACCCAACACTCTGGAACAAATCCAAGCAACTGGCCGCCTGGAGAGCTGAAACAGAGACCTCCCACAAGACAGACACACACACCAACAAACTCCACAAACTGGAAAAACGCCAGAAGCCCAACCCCCACACAACAGCCCATGAAACAAACAGTTCACAACATATCAGACAGGACACTCACCATCGCAGAGACCAAAGTCCTTTCCAAAGGATTCAACTTTGCAATCGCCCCCAGACACATCCCCACCGAAAACATCATATGCGGAGTGGAAGCCAGCCTAACCAAAATCAACCCAGATGAAGCCAACAAAATCAGACTCGAAGTCACCAATGTCCTCTGCTCCAGCAAACCACCCAGAAGCAATTTACACAAAGAAGAACAAAAAGCCCTCTCCAACCTGAGGAAAGACAACAACATAATCATTCTCCCAGCAGACAAAGGCAATGCCACAGTGGTGATGAACACATCCGACTACCAAGCCAAATTATCAACCTACTACAAGACCCTGCTTACATACCTTTGAACACAGACCCCACCACCTACCTGGAAAAAACCACCAAAGCCAAAATAAAAGCCTCTCCCTTAAGTGAAGAAATCAAGCCAAGCATCATCCCCAGAGAAATCATCCAGATGCCCCAAGCTCTCGGCCTCCCCAAGATTCACAAAGAAGGAACACCTCTCAGACCCATAGTCAGCTCCATAGGCTCTCACCTCTACAAAACCTCGCCAAATTTCTTGCCAAACAACTCCAGCCCTATGCAGAATCCATCACTTCATACGTACAAAACTCGTTCCACTTCATAGAAATTATAAAGAAACAAGACCTACAACCCAATGACCTACTCGTGAGCTTCGATGTTGTTTCGCTCTTCACACAAGTGCCCATTCAAGAAGCCTTGACAGCTATCCACAACAAATACAACCCCCAAACACATCCTAGATCTGACCAACCACTGCCTAACCAACACATACTTCATCCACAATGGACAAAGATACAAACAGATAGAAGGAGCACCCATGGGATCACCCCTCTCACCGGTCATCGCAAACCTATATATGGAACACTTTGAAACCAGCGCGTTACAGAAGTCGAACATAAACCCAAACTCTGGCTCAGATATGTTGTGACACCTTTGTTATCTGGCCACACGGAAAGATAAACTGAACAACTTCCTCACACATCTCAACAGCCTACACCCCAAAATACAATTCACTATGGAAATAGAAGCCAACAACCAACTTCCCTTCCTGGACGTCCTAATCTACAAAAAACCCGGCTCCTTAGGACATACCATCTACCAGAAAAAAACACATACAAACCGCTACTTAAATGCACAATCACACCACCACCCTGCACAGATCAACTCCGTAGCAAAAACCCTCATCTCCAGAACCAAACGCCTCGCTGACAAAGACCACCTAAAAACTGAATTACACACTCTCTCGAATGTTTTAATTGCGACGGATTCCAAAAAAACACCATCACCAAACTAATCCAAAGGAAACACCCCCAAGAACCAAGAAACAGAAGAGAACAACGGCACCGCCCTCCTCCCTTACATCAAAGGCACCACAGACAAAATCAGCAAAATTCTCCACAAACACAATATCAAGACAGCCTTTTGCACCGACCAAAAATAGCCAACATCTTAAGAAACCCCAAAGACAAGATTGAGCTAGAAAACCAAGGAGTCTACGAAATACCATGCAAGTCTGTCCAGCCACATACATCGGACAAACAAACAGGAGAATAAGCGCACGCATCGCAGAACACAAGAACGCAGTCAAAAAAGAAGAAAAATCTTCCTCTCTCTTCCAGCACATAAAAACAACAGGTCATGAAATTGACTTTGAAAGAACCAAACTCATCTCCAAAACTGAACACTTCAACAGTCGAATAATCATGGAAGCCATTGAAATAGAAAACACCCAAACAACATGAATAAACGTGATGACACCTCCCGCTTGCCTGACATCTGGAAACTAGCCCTGGTCAACAGACGAGCCTCTGTCACAAAGACTGACACCAGGTCCAAAAGGACACAAGATGCCACCACCTTCCATCCACACCAAACACAAACCCAGACCCTTCCCACAGATGAAAGCAGAAACCACCATCCAATAACAAAACCACGACTGCACCATCTACTGCGGCACCCCACTCCAGTCACCACATGGAGCACACTCACACACCCCAAAAAAACATTGGGAGACCACAGACACGTAGCCAGACCAAAATGAATTCACAAGACACAGGACCCCACTCCACCAAAGCCCAGGATACTGCCAGAACCTACCAGCCATCTAACCCACCAGCATGTAAACAGCCATCTAAACAGCCATCAGCAGTTAATCCCTTAACGATCGCCTCAGCCACACAGCAGATCACAAAAGAACAAAGGAACAAAGGAACCTACAATCAGCAACAGAGCAAGCAAACCACACCCCCAGCAGTATTTATAGAAGGACTTCAACTGAGACCACACTTTGCTTCAAGAAGAAAGAAGCCAGAACACCAGCCTGAAGATGACAGTGAGACCTCGTCGAAACGTCGCCAAAACAACCAGATTTCTACACGGGAAGAAACCGAATCCACCTAACATGCATACCTATACCCGTGAAAATCTCGAAAACAAATATCCGACCTCTACGGGAGAAACCTTCCAACTGACCAGAACCTACGAGAAACTAGAAGTCCGAAGAGCCACCATCTTATGTGACATTGCATTCCTACGCAACTGCCGAGACAAAAATGTGATCCCCACAAGCTTCCAACTGAAATTCCACTCAAAAACCCCATCCAGCGAAAGGATCCTGAAAAGAACAGAACTAGCCTAATCAGAAGCGAACTACACAGGAAAAGATACCTACTAGATCAAACCAACAGAGACCTACTCACTCTCCACCTCAAACTCAGCAACAAAATCCACCCAACACTCTGGAACAAATCCAAGCAACTGGCCGCCTGGAGAGCTGAAACAGAGACCTCCCACAAGACAGACACACACACCAACAAACTCCACAAACTGGAAAAACGCCAGAAGCCCAACCCCCCACACAACAGCCCATGAAACAAACAGTTCACAACATATCAGACAGGACACTCACCATCGCAGAGACCAAAGTCCTTTCCAAAGTTCAACTTTGCAATCGCCCCCAGACACATCCCCACCGAAAACATCATATGCGGAGTGGAAGCCAGCCTAACCAAAATCAACCCAGATGAAGCCAACAAAATCAGACTCAAAAGTCACCAATGTCCTCTGCTCCAGCAAACCACCCAGAAGCAATTTACACAAAGAAGAACAAAAAGCCCTCTCAACCTGAGGAAAGACAACAACATAATCATTCTCCCAGCAGACAAAGGCAATGCCACAGTGGTGATGAACACATCCGACTACCAAGCCAAATTATCCAACCTACTACAAGACCCTGCTTACATACCTTTGAACACAGACCCCACCACCTACCTGGAAAAAAACCACCAAAGCCAAAATAAAAGCCTCTCCCTTAAGTGAAGAAATCAAGCCAAGCATCATCCCCAGAGAGAAATCATCCAGATGCCCCAAGCTCTCGGCCTCCCCAAGATTCACAAAGAAGGAACACCTCTCAGACCCATAGTCAGCTCCATAGGCTCACCTCTACAAAACCTCGCCAAATTTCTTGCCAAACAACTCCAGCCCTATGCAGAATCCATCACTTCATACGTACAAAACTCGTTCCACTTCATAGAAATTATAAAGAAACAAGACCTACAACCCAATGACCTACTCGTGAGCTTCGATGTTGTTTCGCTCTTCACACAAGTGCCCATTCAAGAAGCCTTGACAGCTATCCACAACAAATACAACCCCCAAACACATCCTAGATCTGACCAACCACTGCCTAACCAACACATACTTCATCCACAATGGACAAAGATACAAACAGATAGAAGGAGCACCCATGGGATCACCCCTCTCACCGGTCATCGCAAACCTATATATGGAACACTTTGAAACCAGCGCGTTACAGAAGTCGAACATAAACCCAAACTCTGGCTCAGATATGTTGGCGACACCTTTGTTATCTGGCCACACGGGAAAGATAAACTGAACAACTTCCTCACACATCTCAACAGCCTACACCCCAAAATACAATTCACTATGGAAATAGAAGCCAACAACCAACTTCCCTTCCTGGACGTCCTAATCTACAAAAAACCCGACGGCTCCTTAGGACATACCATCTACCAGAAAAAAACACATACAAACCGCTACTTAAATGCACAATCACACCACCACCCTGCACAGATCAACTCCGTAGCAAAAACCCTCATCTCAGAACCAAACGCCTCGCTGACAAAGACCACCTAAAAACTGAATTACACACTCTCTCGAATGTTTTAATTGCGAGACGGATTCCAAAAAAACACCATCACCAAACTAATCCAAAAGAAACACCCCCAAGAACCAAGAAACAGAAGAGAACAACGGCACCGCCCTCCTCCCTTACATCAAAGGCACCACAGACAAAATCAGCAAAATTCTCCACAAACACAATATCAAGACAGCCTTTTGCACCGACCAAAAAATAGCCAACATCTTAAGAAACCCCAAAGACAAGATTGAGCTAGAAAACCAAGGAGTCTACGAAATACCATGCAAAGTCTGTCCAGCCACATACATCGGACAAACAAACAGGAGAATAAGCGCACGCATCGCAGAACACAGAACGCAGTCAAAAAGAAGAAAAATCTTCCTCTCTCTTCCAGCACATAAAAACAACAGGTCATGAAATTGACTTTGAAAGAACCAAACTCATCTCCAAAACTGAACACTTCAACAGTCGAATAATCATGGAAGCCATTGAAATAGAGAAACACCCAAACAACATGAATAAACGTGATGACACCTCCCGCTTGCCTGACATCTGGAAACTAGCCCTGGTCAACAGGCGAGCCTCTGTCACAAAGACTGACACCAGGTCAAAGGACACAAGATGCCACCACCTTCCATCCACACCAAACACAAACCCAGACCCTTCCCACAGATGAAACGAAACCACCATCCATCAAAACCAATAACAAATCTACCACCCCACTCCAGTCACCATCTCACACACCCCAAAAAAACATTGGGAGACCACAGACACGTAGCCAGACCAAAATGAATTCACAAGACACAGGACCCCACTCCACAAAGCCCAGGATACTGCCAGAACCTACCAGCCATCTAACCCACAGCATGTAAACAGCCATCTAAACAGCCATCAGCAGTTAATCCCTTAACGATCGCCTCAGCCACACAGCAGATCACAAAAGAACAAAGGAACAAAGGAACCTACAGCAACAGAGCAAGCAAACCACACAGCCATCAGCAGTATTTATAGAAGGACTTCAAACTGAGACCAGCAGTTTGCTTCAAGAAGAAAGAAGCCAGAACACCAGCCTGAAGATGGCAAAGGAGACCTCGTCTACAATCAGCAACAAAGCAACCAGATTTCACCCCCAGCAGTATTTATAGAAGGACTTCACTGAGACCATACCTATCAAGAAGAAAAAGCCAGAACACCAGCCTGAAGATGGCGGTGAGACCTCGTCGAAATGTCATATAAACAACCAGATTTCTACATATAAGAAACCGAATATCCACCTAACATGCATATATATATATATATATATATATATGTTTTATATATATATATTTTCATATATATATATATATATATGCATGTTAGGGTGGATTGGGTTTCTTCCGTGTAGAAATCTGGTTGTTTTGGCGGCGTTTCGACGAGGTCTCACTCGTCATCTTCAGGCTGGTGTTCTGGCTTCTTTCTTCTTGAAGCAAAGTGTGGTCTCAGTTGAAGTCCTTCTATAAATACTGCTGGGGGTGTGTGGTTTGCTTGCTCTGTTGCTGATTGCAGGTTCCTTTGTTCCTTTGTTCTTTTGTGATCTGCTGTGTGGCTGAGGCGATCGTTAAAGGATTAACTGCTGATGGCTGTTTAGATGGCTGTTTAGATGCTGGTGGGTTAGATGGCTGGTAGGTTCTGGCAGTATCCTGGGCTTTGGTGGAGTGGGGTCCTGTGTCTTGTGAATTCATTTTGGTCTGGCTGCGTGTCTGTGGTCTCCCAATGTTTTTTTGGGTGTGTGAGTGTGCTCCATGTGGTGACTGGAGTGGGGTGCCGCAGTAGATGGTGCAGTCGTGGTTTTGTTATTGGATGGTGGTTTCGTTTCATCTGTGGGAAGGGTCTGGGTTTGTGTTTGGTGTGGATGGAAGGTGGTGGCATCTTGTGTCCTTTTGGACCTGGTGTCAGTCTTTGTGACAGAGGCTCGTCTGTTGACCAGGGCTAGTTTCAGATGTCAGGCAAGCGGGAGGTGTCATCACGTTTATTCATGTTGTTTGGGTGTTTCTCTATTTCAATGGCTTCCATGATTATTCGACTGTTGAAGTGTTCAGTTTTGGAGATGAGTTTGGTTCTTTCAAAGTCAATTTCATGACCTGTTGTTTTTATGTGCTGGAAGAGAGAGGAAGATTTTCTTCTTTTTGACTGCGTTCTTGTGTTCTGCGATGCGTGCGCTTATTCTCCTGTTTGTTTGTCCGATGTATGTGGCTGGACAGACTTTGCATGGTATTTCGTAGACTCCTTGGTTTTCTAGCTCAATCTTGTCTTTGGGGTTTCTTAAAATGTTGGCTATTTTTTGGTCGGTGCAAAAGGCTGTCTTGATATTGTGTTTGTGGAGAATTTTGCTGATTTTGTCTGTGGTGCCTTTGATGTAAGGGAGGAGGCGGTGCCGTTGTTCTCTTCTGTTTCTTGGTTCTTGGGGGTGTTTCCTTTTGGATTAGTTTGGTGATGGTGTTTTTTTGGAATCCGTTCTCAATTAAAACATTCGAGAGAGTGTGTAATTCAGTTTTAGGTGGTCTTTGTCAGCGAGGCGTTTGGTTCTGGAGATGAGGGTTTTTGCTACGGAGTTGATCTGTGCAGGGTGGTGGTGTGATTGTGCATTTAAGTAGCGGTTTGTATGTGTTTTTTCTGGTAGATGGTATGTCCTAAGAGACCAGGAAGGGAAGTTGGTTGTTGGCTTTCCAAAGGTTTTTGTAGATTAGGACATGTCCAGGAAGGGATCAGTTGGTTGTTGGCTTCTATTTCCAAAATCAATTGTATTTTGGGGTTTAAAAATCAGACTTCTGTCAGGTTGGTTTCCAATGTCCTCTGCTCCAGCAAACCAAAGAAGTAACATTGAAGCTCACCAGCCCTAGGTCATTGGGTTGTAGGTCTTGTTTCTTTATAATTTCTATGAAGTGGACCAGGTCCAAAAGGACACAAGATGCCACCACCTTCCATCCACACCAAACACAAACCCAGACCCTTCCCACAGATGAAACGAAACCACCATCCAATAACAAAACCACGACTGCACTATCTACTGCGGCACCCCACTCCAGTCACCACATGGAGCACACTCACACACCCCAAAAAAACATTGGGAGACCACAGACACGTAGCCAGACCAAAATGAATTCACAAGACACAGGACCCCACTCCACCAAAGCCCAGGATACTGCCAGAACCTACCAGCCATCTAACCCACCAGCATGTAAACAGCCATCTAAACAGCCATCAGCAGTTAATCCCTTAACGATCGCCTCAGCCACACAGCAGATCACAAAAGAACAAAGGAACAAAGGAACCTACAATCAGCAACAGAGCAAGCAAACCACACACCCCCCAGCAGTATTTATAGAAGGACTTCAACTGAGACCACACTTTGCTTCAAGAAGAAAGAAGCCAGAACACCAGCCTGAAGATGACGAGTGAGACCTCGTCGAAACGTCGCCAAAACAACCAGATTTCTACACGGGAAGAAACCCGAATCCACCCTAACATGCATACCTATACCCGTGAAAATCTACGAAAACAAATATATATATACAGATATGTTGACGACACCTTTGTTATCTGGCCACACGGGAAAGATAAACTGAACAACTTCCTCACACATCTCAACAGCCTACACCCCAAAATACAATTCACTATGGAAATAGAAGCCAACAACCAACTTCCCTTCCTGGACGTCCTAATCTACAAAAAACCCGACGGCTCCTTAGGACATACCATCTACCAGAAAAAAACACATACTAACCGCTACTTAAATGCACAATCACACCACCACCCTGCACAGATCAACTCCGTAGCAAAAACCCTCATCTCCAGAACCAAACGCCTCGCTGACAAAGACCACCTAAAAACTGAATTACACACTCTCTCGAATGTTTTAATTGCGAACGGATTCCAAAAAAAAAACACCATCACCAAACTAATCCAAAGGAAACACCCCCAAGAACCAAGAAACAGAAGAGAACAACGGCACCGCCCTCCTCCCTTACATCAAAGGCACCACAGACAAAATCAGCAAAATTCTCCACAAACACAATATCAAGACAGCCTTTTGCACCGACCAAAAAATAGCCAACATTTTAAGAAACCCCAAAGACAAGATTGAGCTAGAAAACCAAGGAGTCTACGAAATACCATGCAAAGTCTGTCCAGCCACATACATCGGACAGACAAACAGGAGAATAAGCGCACGCATCGCAGAACACAAGAACGCAGTTAAAAAAGAAGAAAAATCTTCCTCTCTCTTCCAGCACATAAAAACAACAGGTCATGAAATTGACTTTGAAAGAACCAAACTCATCTCCAAAACTGAACACTTCAACAGTCGAATAATCATGGAAGCCATTGAAATAGAGAAACACCCAAACAACATGAATAAACGTGATGACACCTCCCGCTTGCCTGACATCTGGAAACTAGCCCTGGTCAACAGACGAGCCTCTGTCACAAAGACTGACACCAGGTCCAAAAGGACACAAGATGCCACCACCTTCCATCCACACCAAACACAAACCCAGACCCTTCCCACAGATGAAACGAAACCACCATCCAATAACAAAACCACGACTGCACCATCTACTGCGGCACCCCACTCCAGTCACCACATGGAGCACACTCACACACCCCAAAAAACATTGGGAGACCACAGACACGTAGCCAGACCAAAATGAATTCACAAGACACAGGACCCCACTCCACCAAAGCCCAGGATACTGCCAGAACCTACCAGCCATCTAACCCACCAGCATCTAAACAGCCATCTAAACAGCCACCAGCAGTTAATCCCTTAACGATCGTCTCAGCCACACAGCAGATCACAAAAGAACAAAGGAACAAAGGAACCTACAATCAGCAACAGAGCAAGCAAACCACACACCCCCAGCAGTATTTATAGAAGGACTTCAACTGAGACCACACTTTGCTTCAAGAAGAAAGAAGCCAGAACACCAGCCTGAAGATGACGAGTGAGACCTCGTCGAAACGCCGCCAGAACAACCAGATTTCTACACGGGAAGAAACCGAATCCACCCTAACATGCATATATATATATATATATATATATATATATATATATATATATATATATATATATATATATATATATATATATATATATATATATATATATATATATATATATATATATATATATATATATATATATATATATATATATTAGCCCGCCCACCCACTCGGACATTTAGTCCAGATATGTTCATTTACGTTACCTTCCACCACCGCACCCAACCCCTCTGCGCTGATCCTCCATAGGAGTCTCCGCCTTCCTAATCCAGACCACTGGCTAAGTGAGGAGTTGTGGCTGGAACCAACGCCACTTCCTTGAGCTGCTGGTTGGGTGGCACACGCACACGTGGGCTTTTGTAAGTAGACCATGGGAATGTTTGGCAGTTTAAAGTAGACCCGTGGACTGTTCAAAGTTGGACTGACCACACTAACCAAAAATCTAGGAAGAGCTGTAACATTTTACTGGGTCAAATTAAACAACAGTTTTACATCATAAACTTAACAAGTGGAAAAGACAACACTTATTTATAGCCAGAAAGAGCAAAGAGGAAAGTGTGTTCTGCTAGTTATTCCCACTGTATTTTCAGGGGCTAAGTCCACAAATTCACTTAGTTGTCGCTGATCTGATAACACTCCACATGCATCAAGTGACAACAGAAAGGGGAAGGGTTTGATGCTTCTCAGGAAACATGGTACATATCTGTTCATGATAGGAACACCTGAATAGGGTTGAAGCCATCTTGCATGTATACAATTCCTTTGTTGTCTTGTTGCCAATGTATATATTATTTAAGTAATTCTTTAAGTAGTTCAGATACAAATAAATTACTGTCAAAAGATTTTACCACATATTTAAAGTTAATTCAGCCTATTCAGCATGTTGTTATACTAAATGTGAACAAATCAGAGGACCAGATGGCATCCATCCACGGGTTCTCAAGGAACTTAAAGGTGAAATTGCTGATGTCCTAGCCAAAATATATAATCTTTCCCTCAAATCAGGCGTTGTGCCTCATGACTGGAAGATAGATAATGCAACACCAATCTTCAAAAAAGGATCCAGAGGTGATCAAGGAAATTACCAACCGGTCAGTTTGACATGTGTCCCAGGTAAAGTGATGGAAACCATTCTAAAAGATAAAATTAATAGGTACATAGAAGAGAAGGCGCTGCTGAAGGAGAGCCAACATGACTTTTGCAAGGGTAAATCATGCCTCACTAATCTGTTGGATTTTTTGAGACTGTCAACAAGCATGTGGATAAGGGAGATCCAGTTGACATTGTTGATCTGGACTTTCAGAAGGCTTTTGACAAGGTCCCGCACCAAAGGTTCTTGAATAAACTTGCCAGTCATGGAATAAAGGGACAGGTTTTGTCCTGGATCAGCAACTGGCTAAGAGACAGAAAACAGAGAGTAGCACTAAATGGACACTTCTCCAAGTGGAGAGAGGTAAAGTGTGGGGTCCCCCCAAATCCAGTACTGGGACACCTGCTTTTCAACCTCTTCATAAATGATCTAGAAGTAGGAGTAAATAGCAAACTAGACAAATTTGCTGACGACACTAAACTATACAGAGTAATTAAAACTGAGAGAGATTGTGAGGCGCTCCAGAGGGATCTTTTAACACTGGGGGAGTGGCCAAACCATTGGCAAATGAGCTTCAACATTAGTAAGAGCAGAGTGATGCCCGTTGGGGCAAAAAAAACCCTATTACATTTATAAACTGATGGGGTCTGAACTCTTTGCAACAAACCAGGAAAAGGACCTTGGTGTCCTGGTGGACAGCTCAATGAAGGTATCAATCCAGTGTACCACAGCAGTGAAAAAAGCAAACTCAGTGCTAAGGATCATTAGGAAGGGTATAGAAAATAAGTCAGCAGCAAGTGTTATTTTGCCTCTTTATATATCTATGGTAAGGCCCCATCTGGAGTATTGAGTACAGTTCTGGTCACCATATCTCCAGAAGGATATTATGGAAATGGAAAAAGTGCAGAGGAGGGCAACCAGAATGATTAGGGTACTGGAACACCTTCCTTACCATCTGAGGCTGCAATGGCTGGGCCTCTTCACTCTTGAACAACGGCGCCTAAGATATGACCTGTTTAAGTTTATAAAATCCTACAAGGTGTGGACAAAATAGATAAGGAAAAATCATTTTGCCTATCGCACAACACTAGAACTAGGGGGCACTCCATGAAACATTTGGCTGCTAGATATCAAACAAATAAGAGAAAGTACTTTTTCACAGGACTATGGAACTCCCTGCCAGAAGAAATTGTGACAGCTGTCAGCCTCGATAGCTTTAAGAAACGATTAGACAAGTTCATGGAGAACAAGGACATCAGTGGCTATCATTATGGATACCTAAGGACAACCTCCAGGTTGGAGAGATAGGCAGGATATCTCTCAATACCATATATGGGGAATCATAAGCAGGTGAAGCCATCTGCTTGGGAATACCCTGAAGCAAATGGTGATCCATGAATTTGTCTAATCCTTTCTTAAAGCTGTGTCAATCCCTTGAGGTGCTTGGTCCCCTATGTTCAGCACAAATTAGGCCTCAACTTGATTACTGTGGACACAACACCAAGAATGATGCTGAAAAATTGAAACAAGTTCAGAGGAGGGTGACAAGGATGATCCGGGTGCTGGAAACAAAACCTTATGAGGGAAGACTGGAGGAACAGAACCTGTTTAGCCTAGAGAGAAGAAGACTGAGGCATGATATTACAGCACTTTTCAAATATTTGAAGGGCTGTAATTAGAGATGGGCACGACTTAGCGGTATTCCCGTTTCCGTTTCCGTTACTCTACGGAAACGGTAATGGGAATTACTCCGCCAGAATTCAAGCTCGAACCGACGAACGAACAATTTGGTCTGATTTGTCGTGCTCGTTACTTGCATCGCGGCGATCGCGCAATGCCAAGCGGCACAGAAAAAAAGTTTTTAAAAGTTAAAAAAAAACTGATTCCCGGCCCTAAAAGTAGGCGAAAACTGTCTGAGGGCACCTACCAGGCCAGAAGGGTGTTTTATTTGGGGGGGGGTTTCCCCGCCCCCCTCTCCTTGGCTATTGCTACTGCTGCGCTACTGGTACCAGGCTGGGAGGGCACATCCATTTGCCATGCAGTGCAGGGGATCCAAAATGGCGACCGCAATATTTTTTTTGAAATCGTTGCCCAAAACCCCACCAAAGCACCACAGAAACATGCGAAAATTAGCTATTTTAAATGCTTGAATTTTTACAGTAGCAGCAGTGGGTTTTTCTTGCAAAAAAAAGTCTTCGTTGATTTTATTTTATTTTATTTTATTTTATTTTTTACACGTGTGCATTCGCAATGATGGGCTCGCCCATGGGAGTGGACCATGCAAATTTTCCACCAATCGCATGGCCACTTGGCCAGTTTGACCACAGAGACTTCTGGGATGTGCCAATCGGGCATAAACAGCCCACTAATCGTAGCCCAAATCCGAACCCTAAGCCTAAGCCTAACCCATACGCCAGTACACTGTCCTTCTAAGTGGGTCAGAGAGGCACCCAGAGGTGCACCCCAATACTCACCCTAACCTCACCCGTAACTAGCCTAACCCTAGCCCTTGCGCTAACCCGTCTTAACCCTAAGCCAGATCTACTTGCATTGCACTACATGCAAGTACGTGAGACACAGCGGGTGCAAAGAGTCTGCCAGTCCATCACTTGTGGCTCTGGCTGACTCCTGCAGCTCCCTCCAGGAGCCCGCTACCCCCCCCCCCAAACCAGTACTAACGACAACGAAAAAACGAAAAAACGAACCGACTAATTTTTGCGAAATTTCGCGAAAAACGGAAACGAGCCGAAATGGACTGCCTCCGACACACGACAACTCGAAAACGTCATTTTCCCTAGTCGTGCCCATCTCTAGCTGTAATACAGAGTAGGAGTAGGATCTGTTCTTAATCATCCCAAAGTGCAGGATGTGGAACAATGGGCACAAGTTAAGAGTACCCAGCTTTTAGCTGAATACATGGAAAAAAATTCCTAACTGTTAGAGCAGTACAGCAGTGGAAGCAATTACCTTTAGAAATGGTGAGTGCTCCAACACTGGAGGCATTCAAGAGAAATTTGGACCAATATCCTTTGATTTGCATTCATTCAGGGAGAAGGTGGTTGGACTCAATGGCCTTCCAGACCCCTTCCAACTTCTATGATTCTATGAAGATAATCCAGGCACTGGAAAATGGGTGGACTTCAGGATACCAATAGAATATGCCAAAAAAGAGTGGCAAATAAAATGTATAGGACGCTACCTTATTGGGGAGAAACAACAGCAAAGAAAAGGAAAAGGAAAGAGAGAGAAAAGAATAACAGAGAGAATTGGCCATGTCCTGAGCCATCCATTCTTGCCTTATAGCAGAGGCAATTTCCCTGAGGCTTCAACTTTGTTCCACTCAGCAGCTGAATACGAAATTGCTTTAGGCCACAGTTCTGTAATTCTGCAACTCAAGAGCCTATTCTGGTGACATAATGCTTGTGGTTTGATCATCTCTGCCAAGAAAGTTTGCTCCTGGCATTTCCTGGGCTTCTCTAGGCAACCAAGGAAGCCAAACCTGTTCCTCCTTGGCTTTCTTGTGCAGTTTCACTTAAGCACAGTTGTGTACGTTGCCGCAAAAAATCAGTTATTGCCTCTGGAATCTTTTAATTGCTTAAGTACAAACCTGTACCCAAGAGCAGAGAGAGAACTCCTAGTTCCCTGAGCTCCTTGCCCTCTGAAGATGCCGGCCACAGAATCTGGCGAAACATCAGGAAGAAAAACTTCCAGAACACAGACAAAGAGCCTGAAAAAACTCACAACAACTACAAACCCACCGGTATTTCTTTTTTGTGCATATGTGCATGCTATCATTACTGCAGCAAACAGCAGTCAAATGTCTGATCACTGGAGAAAAGATGTCCAAAAGCAAACATCTTAAAATGGCAAAAGAGAAATGGCAGTATTGAAAAGGTTCATCTCACTAATTGGAAAATTCTCTTTTTTTGACTAGAACTCAGAAAATTCTCCAGATAGTAGGACCATCAACGTGTTCTAGGAGATGCAGAAAAGTAACTTTACCAAGCTCTGACTCCCCCTTTCCCAGGACTGGGCCTGCTGAATTATTTTTCTGACAACCTTGATTGCAATCATGATTGTATTGTTATGTAGGGTTTACAGTGGTACCTTGTATAAAAGAATTAATTCGTTCCAGAAGTCTGTTAAGCAAATTTTCCTTTATACAAATTTCCCATAGGAATGCGTTGAAAACAGATTAATCCTCTAATTGTGAACATTTTTCTGTTGTATGGATTCACCCCATAGGCGATACTGTTAAGCGATTTCCCCCTATCTCTAGAATTTTTTTCCTTTAAGCGGATTGTCTGTTAAACAAACCGCTTGATATATGAGGGTCCACTGTATTTTTACTCACCCCAAGCCCTTGGGATATGTCAGAAAACTTTTAGAAGGGAAACACTCCAATCTGCTCTTAAACAACTTACATTAATTTCATTAATGTGTTTTTACCTTTTATAGTATTTTGTTTTTGTTTTAGTTTATTAATATTCAATTTATTTTTGTTACTGCCTATATTGTTTGAGATTATTTTTGTGTCTGTCTTATGCTTATGTATATCATATTGTTGTTCGCCACTCAGAATAGCCTTTGGCTAGTTGGGCAGGATATAAATCTAATTACAGTAATCACTCTTAAAATGAATTTAATTCATTCTATGTGTCATTTCATTTTACGAAAAAATCATCTTTTGAAACACAGTTTCCCATAGGATTTTTTTTTAAATTTTCATAATGGTTTTTTGTGTTGTGAGGCATCCCATAGGGAATTTTCTTTATGCGAAGCAACCCTATTCCCAGAATTTCTTTTCATCTTACGAATTTTTTTATCTTACGGGGCATTCATCTTAAGAGGTTTTACTGTAATTAATTAAGCTTGCACACAAATGGCTTCCTGGAGTATACCTTATATAATTATCAAATTGTTATTGTTGCTGTTGCTTTATATTTCCATTTATTTATTTCTCTTATTTGAGCACCATCTGACCATTACAGAAATTCCCCAAGAAAGCAAACAAAAACAAAAAATCATACGAACAAGAAGAAATAAAATTTAAAGATTTTCTGGAAGGTAGCAAGTTGAGAACTGGTCTGAAAATAATGAAATTTAACAGGGGCAAGTGCAAAGTTCTATGTTGGGGTTGGGTGGGATGTGGGGGAATGTTAGGCAGAATTAGAAGATAGGAGATATGTGGCTCAGGAACTCTATGACTGAGAAAGATCTTGGAATTGTTGTTGATCATTAGCAGAATAGGAGCCAACACTGTAATGCGGTTTAAAAGAAAACAAAACCGCAAAGGCTATATTAGGCTGCATTAAATGAAGTGATATCTCTGAATATCATGAAGTACAGTAATACCTTGGTTTATAAGCATAATCCGTTCCAGAAACATGCTTGTAAACCAAAACACTCATATATCAAAGCAAATTTCCCCATAAGAAATAATGGAAACTCAGATGATTCTGGCCATCACTCTTTAAGAAGGATGATAACAAAGATGATCAGGGGACTGGAAACTAAGACCTATGAGGAAAGATTGAAAGAACTGTGTGTTTAGAAGACCGGGAAGATATATGATGCCACTTCTCAGATACCTGAGGGATAGCCATACAGGGTAGGATCTATTCTCAATTATCCAGAGTGCAAGACATGTAATAATGGGCTCAAGTTACAGCAAGCCAGATTCAGGCTAATATCAGGAAAATAATAGAGCAGTATGACAATGGCACCAGTTACCTCAAGAGGTGGTAAGTGCTCAAGCGCTTGATGTATTCAAGAGAAAACTGGACAACCATCTATCAGATATACTTTGCTTTGGATTCCTGTGCTGAGACTGAGGTTTGACCCAACGGCCTTATAGGTTCCTTCCAGCTCAATTATTCTATGATGTCATGCTTCGTTTAGTATCACAGTGTAATGCCACTGAACATGCTAATGTAAAAATGTAGAGTATTTTCCCATGTATAAGACTATATATTTGTCTAAAATTGTTAGACTAAAAATTGAAGGTCATCTTATATACATATTTTTGTCTAAAATTGTTAGACTAAAAATTGAGGGTCGTCTTATACACAAAGGTAAGCTGAGGAGAGAACTGCATGGTTGCGAAATGGTAATTTTGGGTTGGAAAAGGGGGGGTCATATTATACATGGAGGCATCTTATAAATTGGAAAATACTGGATGGTATTTTATACATATTTAACTGGATGCTGAGTTTTCACCATACCTTGTGCTGCTACCTCCCAAATAAGCAAATACTGTATAAACAACATAGATGAAACAGATATCTGAAACATTCTTGGGGGCGGGGGAAACCTACTCAAATTTTTTGCTTTTAGATCACTTGCTATTACAATCGAGTACACTAATGTGTTTGTAAAGCAAAGCAAAGTGTTCTGCTTATATACCGCCCCATACCACTACAAGTAGTCTCTGGGCGCTTTACAATTTAATTACAGTGTGCAGGCTACACATTGCCCCCTCCCCCCCAGCAAGCTGGGTACTCATTTTACCGACCTCGGAAGGATGGAAGGCTGAGTGAACCTTGAGCCTGCTACCAGGGATTGAACCCAGGTCGTGAGCACAGTTTTACCTGCAGTACAGGCATTTACCCACTGCGCCATGAGGCTCCTTTAGAATCATCTTGTCAGGAATGCTGAAGAAGCAGGATTAAGGTGCCTTCTGAAGAGGACTGAGGCAGTGCCCTATCCTCAGACATTGAGATGGGAGCTCCCGCGCCCCCGTGGATTTTTAGTTTAAAATCCACCCTTCCATTGAAAGAAAAAAATGGAAACAGCAACAACAAATTCTGCAAGCTGAAATCTAGCACAGAAGAAAAGCAAGTTGGGCTTATTACCTGGGCAGACTAGAGGCATTAAAAGACATGGCCCTTACATTTTTGGTCCCATCTTCAGCCCCCCCCCTTCTGCTTCCTGCAGACAAATCCCATCCACAGCATAACTACTCCACACTACCCAGGCAGGCTTCCAGGCCCTGCCACTGAAGTCTTCTCCATAGAAAAGGCCTCCCTTCCTGCCACAATCCATACCATTTGTAGCAAATGATCGGGTGTGATGTAGCCAAGGCCAAGGGTGAAACATCAATATTCTAGGAGTGGAGAGGATTTCACAGACGCTAAACATGGTAGGGACTGCAAGAGATAAACTTGAAGAGAAATGCCAAGCACACTAAAGGCAGTTATTGAAAGGTAACCTGGGACTCGAAAACACAAGTCAGATAAATGGTCAGAGTCACGAGTTGAGACCAAGTCACTCAAAAATAAAAATAAAAAATCAACCCCTAAGTCAAGTCTCAATCAAGTCACCAGTGTAACTTAAGTCAGGCTTGACCCCAAATTGCAAGTCCCATCCCTGGTTTTTGGTTATTCTACTTATTTTTGTTTTGGTCTGATATTTGGAGTTTTCATTGCTTTGGCGATTTTATTGTACAGTAATTACATTTTTCACACATTTTCATCATTACATACATGCAATATAATCATCAGGGAAGTACTGGTGACACCATTCAGTAACAGAATAGATCATATGTTTATTTTAGCTTGTTGAAGGCTTACAGGGCAAAGTCTGAAGGGTGTTTTTAAAAAAATTGTTTGTACAACCCCATTCTGGCAACGCAGCAATGTTAATAATTAAGTAATACCAACCTGGAGCAGAACTAGGAAAGATTGGTTTGATTCGGCTGCCTTTCACAATGACATTTAATATGTTTGAATAAATTTCTCTTTTAACTTTTATTTTTTAAAAATAAAATTGTCCCATACATGGGAATTACATCATGAGGGTGGGGTTTTACACTGGAAGGCCTTTCCTTTGCTTTTAAATTTTTTTTTTTTTGGTGATCACAAATAATACCAAGGGAAGAGAGATTCTATAAAGAGTTTTTCCTCAGTTTAAAGCCAAAGATCATGGTTGCAGTTCTCTCTCCCTCCCTACCCCCAAGAAAATAAATTTAAATCACAGATAAACCTCTTCACCCCCCCCTTTAAAAATACGGTTATGCTGATGCACCCTCTTTCACCTTAATGTCCATCCCACATAAACATTGCAGCATGATTACGGTGCCTAAATAGAACAGGGCTAGTCGTGTGAATGAGTTGAAAGGAAACACCGGCTTGATAGTGCCAAGTGCCAACATTTACAAAGAGGAGATTAGCAACCACATCCTATGCTGTCATACTCCCATACTCTTTAATAGTTCTCTCCTTGATCTGAGGGGGTGGGGGAGGAAGTCCCATCACATTTAATAGGTGTCATCCAAGATCAGCAGTTTCTTTCTTTAGAAAATCAAAGAGTGGAGGGAATTTCTCCTGGTCAGCTTCCATTCCTCTGTACCCTTGGATGGCTCCTGTTTTAGTTTATATGAGACAGCAGCTCTTTCTTCAGTCTGCTTTTGTTTTGCTTTTAACATGGCTTTTTTGCATGATGCCACAAAAGTGCAAGGTAAAACTAAAACCCTAAAGCAAACTAAACTACAGAACATTACAAAGAACCTTTCTAAGCTTCATAGCAACTGCTGCTCAGCATTACAAGGGAAGGGGTTTATTTTGGTGAGGCAGCCTCTACTGAGCCTAATGAATAGTTTAGTTCCCTACTGTGTTTCCTGAGGGTGGGGGTGGACCCAGCCTTGGGAAAGCTGTACAGTTCCAAGGCACTCCCAGAAGAAGAGAAGAGTAACTACTACTGATCTTTAACTGAAGGCTGGCTTCCTCAACATGTGATGAATCCATAAGTTTTAAGAGGTTGTTTGACCCAGCGGACAAAGGTTTAGATCGGTTACTAGCACAAATGTGTCTAAATTCTTTCTGGATATTAAAGTCACACAGGCTAGGCATGCTGGCTCATCTGTAATTCCAGTTCATGAACTGTGGACAGAGAATGTGGGAGGACCATTTCATCCATTTTTTTTTTCGAGGGCAAGCATAATTTTGCCAACAATTTCTTATACTGTAGGTAGGATTCATCAACAGCAGTTGCAGCACATACATCAGTATACTAAAAGCCATTCTAGGGCAATATTATAGTGATGGCAGTGAGGCAACTACCAGAAAAATAGTGGTGGGGGGAATAATATTGCAGTGTAATCTTCTACTTATTTATACAGTTTATTTATTTATACATTTTATTTGCCACCTACTACCCAAAGGTCTCTGGAGAGAAAGAAACATCTCACAGGCCAAGTGACTTGACTGCACAGAGATAGAACATTACTGAGAGAGGCGCTTCTCTATCTGATTTGGGGGAGGTCTCTCCCTCCCACCCCTGCTGCCTACATTCCCATTTTCTCTGCAGCAGTTTCAGGAGTCTGGAATATTTTATCTTCCATAAAGTGTTCCCTCAAAACTGCAGGTATGGCTAAAATTTACTCTGCTTAATTCACTCACGAATGACATGTTTTAAACACACACACACACACACACACACACACACACACACACACACACACACACACACACACACACACAAACAGCATTATTCTAGGGATGAAATCAAATAAAGCATTACAAATTGTCTGGGTTTTTCAAGAACAGAAACCTCCTTTTTGTTCCTCTGGAATGTTAACATTCTGAGGCTTTTGCCCAGTTGGCCTGAGAAGTGGCAGGACCAGTTTGTCTTTCGTTTTGCCAGTGGGTTTTAGTTTCTTCTTTACCCAACAAAATTACTTTTTGCAGTTTCTGTGGCTTCCCAGGCATATCCGGTTGTTGGCTGTTATTACTCAATCAGATCTTGCATCATTTGCTTAAAAATGTCCTCTGTTCTTTTAAACTCAGGACTGAATTCTAATGCACTCTTTTTCATCTGCTTCATACTGAAATTTCTAGCAACTGTGTGACAAAAACTAACTCAGCAAATTCTGTTCATCTGCAAACCAAGAGACCATCTGCTGTGTGTCCGGGCACAGGGATTCCTAAAGTGAATGGAGAAATGTCATGCAGTCGGTGGAAGCACTACCATCAGGCACAGTGAGGCAATTGCTGTTAGTGGGCGGCTGATTTGGATGTCATGAAAGGTCGCAAATTGTTAGTTATTTAGTTTGCTATTTTTGTATTTTTGCCATGGGAAAAAGTCATAGTGGGCTGTTTTTGCCTTGCGTTCCAAAGCATTCTTGTGCTTTACATATATTATTGCTGAATATATGTAATATTGTTGACACCAAACAAACTATAACTACATCCGTTTGGGAGAAGAAGCAACATAGCTATTCAAGAATTTAAAAAGTTGGCCATTATTTTTCCCCTATAGTTTAAGACTATCACTATAATCTATCACTGATAGATGCTTATACCATTTTAAGATGATTCTAACCAGGAGAAAATTTAAGGCAGCATAGTTGTCATTTTCTGCAGAAGGCTGTATGTAGATTATTTGGACAGTATTCAGGCTTACTGCACCAAACACTTGTGGTAGGTAACTTGGCATGGCCATATGTAGTATTAAAGAAAAATAAATAAATCTTCCGCATAGTTCACATTCCATATTTAGCAAATACTTCTCAGATAATTTGGCAATCAGCTGGGTACATGGCATGCTCAGTGGAGAGCCCTCATCTCTGGAATTCAACACCCCAGGTAGTACATCACAGCTCAAAGGTGTTCCGTAGGAGTTTCAGGTATCGATATCAGGGAAGTGACTTCTGGTCCACAAGTCTAATGTGGTCAAAGCAGGGTCTGGATCCAGTAGCAGAGATAGGCATAAAGCCCAGCTTCAGTGTTTTGTTGCATTTTTTCCTTTGGACAAACATGTGTTTGGCACTTCCCTGCTCTGCCTTCTCTGGCAGCTGTCCACTCAGAGGCAGTGTTTGCAGAGAACCCAGGATGTTGCCTCTGAATAATGTCTAGTACCAGAGGAAGCAAGACTGGGAACTGCTATAATAAACCTGTTCATCTGAAGAATGAACTGGCACAAATTACCAAGCCACTGATTGGGCTCATCTCTATCCAGTAGGGTGGCTAATTAGACAGTCACCAAAAAGGAGGGGCCTGCGTCTACGAAAATAGGACTTACTTGCATAACAAAAGAGGATAAAATAAAATATCTTGTTTACAGAAGTATAAATGCTAATTGTAACTCTGACTTTAACATGCTATAAAGTAGGCCTATCGGAATCAAGTGAACTTATGGAGGAGTCGAATCATTAGGGCATAGAAGGCCCTAATTCCTGTAGCTCAAATTGGTCTCCTTGGATGAAGCCTGCTTGCTGAGGTCACAAGAAGCAGCCGACAATTTTCATCTTATATTCTGTCTACCCACCAACAGAGCATGCAAGCACTGTTCTCGTTCCACCTGGAAAGTCATTCCAGCAGTAGCAGAGGGTAGGTGGGCAAGTACTAGTACATTGCTAATAGCTCTGTGCATAATAATAGGTTTGCTGACATGTTGTGTGGGTGGTAATGTGCTTTGAAAGTTATCTGAGTGGAAGAGTATTTACTTAACAGAAAAGCTATGGGTGGTGGTGGTTTCTATAGCTGCAATCCAAAAAAAGGAACTTTTGTAAGTTCTGGAAATCAGCAGGCCTCTAGAAGCTACAGACCACCCCTTCCCATGCACTGAATAAATGATCTAGTTAAACTATATTTCTTAATGTTCCTTTGATGAACTGCCAATTTTATTGACACTTTAAAGCTTCATTTTTATGTAGCTCAAAGCTGATGCATTTTGTCGGCAGTACTGCAACAAACTGAAGTATACTATTCCTATAAATCTAAAGATGGAAAGTGTGACAATAATACTGGAAAGATGGCATTTTAATATACATTCCCGTTGAAGATGATGAAGAGATAAGTGAACATCCATCCTGAGAACCATTCTATCTAGAGATGCCAGGCCAGTGGCATTCCACTCTGTTAGATTTCAAGACCAAAGCCTAAAACCAAGGAGCAGGCCCCTGTTGTCCTTACAGGGAGCAGATACCCCAGGAACAATAACAAAATGGTGTTTTGTATGGGGGAAGGATAGCCTAGAGCCCCAATGGTTCATTTAAATGCAAATGTTTGAATTCCCCAGCTGCTCCAGCCACAAAGACACCACCAGCTGAAGCAGCATCTCTAGGGCATACTAGTTAATGAAAAAGAAAAAGTTACTTCTGTGCATGTCAAAATGCCATCTCTGGAAACCATGAGAATGATCCTCAAAATCTCGGTTTGCCAGGTACTCCCATTTTCTAAAAGCTGACCCCTGTAACCTGGTAGGCTTACTGGAGTTTATGCCATAATATGCACCACACAGAGAGCTGGCCGAGGGTGGCTTACTGACTGAACAAGATGTTCCTGTGAAGGAACCAGGAGATCTGTTTTAAAAAAAATCTCTGATTTATCAATTCAAGTCAATTTGGGTTCATCCAAACTGCAGAAATTGAATTTTCCTGAACCCACAAACGTTCTCCCATGGTGTCAGTGAGAAAAGGATGGGAAAGCATTTGGGCTCTCCCCTTCCCTCAGTAACAAATTCCAAAATGAACTGATGGCTCAATTGATGGTTCATTTGGGAAAAATTTCTATGTTTGTGGTCCGTGGACTGCCTATCTCTATGGGAAGATTGGTAACTGAAACCAAGAACAATTGGAATTTCACACACTCTCTGAATTTACTGTGGTAAATAATTGTAACTTGTAATATAGGCAACATTTAGTACCCTCAACCAAAAATGTTGACATTTAATGGGGTTCCTTTATGCTACTTATTCCCTCAGGTATAAATATTAACCAAGGTAGATTCTACAATAGAAACATAAGATAACTTTAAAAACTCTCAATATCTGTTAAAATTTGGTGGTTGCCTCTTTTGAAAAGAACTGTACTTACAGATATGTTACAGATATGAACTCCACACAGGAGTTTAACCAAGTCAATCAAAATCCCCTGCACAGGATTTTGTCTGTGAAAGGGATAAGATATTTTGTAAACACCAGAACGTTTTTAGAAAGTATTTTTGATTGTAGGAACACATACAAACACTTCCCTATCTCCTGTAAATACTTTTCCTCACCTAGAAGAATACATAGAAATTTGCCTGACCAAAACTTTCTCAGCTCAAACCTAACCCTCTGCCACACTCAGAGGCAAGAGGCAAGTTAGTTTAAAGGGTACGAGGCCAGCCTTGCAACAAATAGGCATTCTCCTCTAGTACTTTGCTGTCATGGGGTGTGGTGGCTCAGTGAGCTAGAGGACTGAAACTGGCAGCTGCAAAGTTGGCAGCTTGGCGGTTCGAATCCTGGGTGCCACAAAGCAGAGTGAGTTCCCGCTGTTAACCTTAGTCCGAAAGCATGTAAATGCAAGTAGATAAATAGGTACTGCCATAAAAAGTGGGAAGGTCAACCGTGTTCCATGTGCAGAAATGCATTCAGCCATGCTGGCCACATAGCCACGGACTTGCACAATACTGACTTGGAAATGGAGATGAGTGCTGCTCCTAGAGTCGGACACAACTATCACAAATGTGCAGGGGGGGGGACTTTACCTTTACCTTGCTGTCATACTATAGAGCTGCCTCAGTTGATCACCTTTCTCAACTGCTTAGTAACAAAGTTGGACCTGACTAATGGAAAACAGAGGTTGTAAACAATGTTTAAAAAGTCATGAATCATAACATATTGTTTTTTAAAAAAGTAATGTGAGCAATCACATTTGTTTTTAACATTTAAGTTGTAATGTAAAATACAATTTTTACATTACAAATAAAGTTTGACATGCTACTACTTTTTAGGAGATTTGTAAGTTGTCAAGTGTTTCTGATCTTCAAGTGATTTTACTGTTTTCTGAAGTGTTTTGAAGAGATTCATGTTATAATTTTAAAAATAACATAGATCATAATGAGAGCAAGGTGTAAATTAAAAAGTAAAGAAGCAAAATGAATGACAGTTCCAAGCTTTGTGAAGAGAGAGGCTGAAATGGATCAAAATCTTATCTAGTTCCCTTTCATACGACGTGTACAGCCAGATATCTATGGGAACACACCCACATTCCCTAGAAATAAGTGTTTGTGTCCCTCAACAACTAGTACAGAATTGTTTCTAGTATTGAAGTCAGTCTATCGCTATCATAAATAATAATGTGCCTTCAAGTCTGTTCCAACTTACGGGGACTCTTTCCAGGGTTTTCTAGGCACAGTACAGTGTGCTCAGAAGACATTAACCATTCCCTTGTGCTTGGGATGATCCAGGACCACTGGCTTGGTCAAGAGTCAAGACCACACTGGATGGTTTTTCTCCTACAAGGAACAGTAGGGGCTCATACTTTTAAACCCTGACTCTGTGCTCCATCTCACTGAGCTACCCAAACAACTGATTATAGTTCCCATCCCAGTATTCTTTGGGGAAAATTCTTATGTAAAGATTCTGACATTTCCACCCTAGAGGAATCACTGATATGTTTCTGTAAGGTGGGAATGTCCTTCCAATCTGAACCACACAAAATATGCAGTTTCCAAAATGTCATATATTTCCTTTAGCACTTTCTTCTAATTAGGTATACTGAGAAATCTTACCAACATTCTTGGCAGGCACTGTTTTATTTTAGCTTTAGAAGAGGTAGCTGAGTTAGTCTGTGCAAAGCGCATCACGCAAAAGTGTGTGTTTTTATTTTAAAAAGAAAATTTAAAAAAAAGACAAAAGCATTCTGGCAGTTCATTAATTAACTCTTAATTTTATTTTAATTTTTCATAATTTCAAGAGCAGCCTGTTTCTTCAAGATCAAAGCAGTATTGGTTTGTTAAATTTAGCATTTTGCACACTTAAAGTATTCAGTCTTGGGTTTTTTAAACAATTCTTTTGATATTTGCATGAAAAGAAACATCTAGATTACAGAGGAAAATATAATTCTTAGTATGCCTCAGGCATTTTGCTGGGGCCATTTAGCCACAGAATGACTTGTTAGTGTGAGAGTTCATTGTTTGTTCTAGGTATACTGAATTTCATAATTATGGTAATATGATCTTTCAAAAAAAAAAAACCCTTTATCACTCCACAGTTAATTAACAAGCCACTTCACAGTTCTGACAGTTTATACCAGTCTTTTCAGAAACACCCATTAATGTGGTGAGACGGAACAATGTGATGCCTAAAGACACATAGACAATAATAGTATGCACTTTGGATATACATGCTTGTCACAATGAGAACTTAATCATACTTTTAAAAAATAGGGAGAATCATGGTTTAAGAAGGAGTTTAAGAAGGAGTTTTAAAAGTGAGACCACACTGAACAAATGAAATGCCTAAACGACAAGTGATAAAGAGAAACATTATTAAGGTCCTGGGAAATTTTACTCAACATTTCAAGAGCAAATATATCCAACTAAACCTCATGGATACATATAAATAAAATTTCAGCTCAGTTTTATTGTTTATATGCTTAGCTTATAATTTTGTTTAGACTCTAAACAAAATAACCAATGTTTTACAATGAAAATACATAATAAACTTGAATCAATAAAATTATTAAGAAACTCATAATTGCTAGTTTCAGCCTAATGCAAAATTCCATGCCACCAATTTCCAGTTTCAGTATTTATAAGTGCCTACTAGCTAAACTTCAGTTATATATGGAAAGATATAACAAAAAATATTGACAGGCCAACTTTACCTGGATTATCTTTTATACATCCTTGCACATGCTTTGGCTAGTGCATTTAGAAACGAAAAAAAAAAAAAAAGAAAGAGCAAAAGCAAAAAGCAAAGTGTTCTACTTATATACCACCCCATAGTACTTAAAGCACTCTCAGGATGGTTTGCAATTTATTCATGCAGGCTACACATTGACACGCCCCCACCAGCGAGCTGGGTACTCATTTTACTGACTTTGGAAGGTGGAAGGCTGAGTTTACCCACTGTGCCACAAGGCTAAATCCAGTGTTTAGAACAGTGTCTAAATCCAGTGTTTAGAACCTGTCCCCTGCTTATCACATTCTTCATGCAGCGAGTAACATTGTGACAAGGAAAGCACCTGCTATATGTGGAGCCTCCCTACCTTGAATTTTCAGGTTGTTCACTGAAGAGAGCGGCTTTTTTTTTTAAAGGGTTACCCTCTCTCAGAATCTGCTGATCTTTCTCAAAAGGGTCCCACTCACAGTCAAGCCAAAGTCCATCATCACACTCCAAAATTCTCTAGAATTCTGGCCACAATATCTGTGTTCTGGTTTGGGGAGTGACAAAAATGTTGTGAGGATTTGTAGGAGGAAAAAGAACATAAAGAGAGATAAGAGAAACATCCTCCGGATGTCAAGGTCATTTTCACTGAAATCAGTGCATAACCGAGTCCTTAAGGGAGAAAAAGAGCTGTTACCCTGGAACAGTCGCATTGAGAGCAGAGCCTTTTCCAATCATAGAAATGGAAGGCAATGAGGTCTAAGTAATGAAGTTACATTTTCCCTCTTGGGCAACATGAGTGGAACAATGGAAGAAAATTCCTCTTGCAAAAGAGGTTTCTCAGTTCTTTCCATCCACCGAAGAAGTGAAACTGAGGGGAAAAACAACGGCACCTTTACCCTGCAAAAATACAAAACATTGTTTGAGAAGAGTTTAGCCCTGCAGGACAAATTCCAACTGCCACTGGAAAGGATTTGAACTAGTGCCATGTATTTTGTAGGCTTAAATGCTTCAGCTTTTTTTTTTTTGTAAGCAAGAATCATTTGGGTGGAGTGTGCAGTTGAGTAGCAAAACATTTCAGAGGGGTAACCAGTTAAACTTATCTAAGATCAGCAAATATTGCAAATGCTATAATACAGAGCGTGTGGTATGTAATTGGTGATTAAGTCACATTCTGGCATAGATTTCTCCTCCCTGTGAAGAATTGCCTTTAAGTACTGCAGAAGAATATCAGCCACAAAGCAAATATACCAATCCAATTGCTGACTAATGCACTATCTTTAGCAGCAGCAGTGCCGTTTCACCATTTGCATGCCTAGTCTTATTCAAAGGACACATTACAGCATATTAGATGTTTTATATCTTTGTTCTCATTCTAAAGCACTACCAGGAAAGTATACATTTTTTAAAAAAACAAAATTAAAACTGAACCATAAAATAAATTTAACCCAACTGCTATAATAGATAATTTATTATGTTTTCTTGCTGCCAAGTAGGAACTGACTTACAGTGACCCTAACAGGGCTCTCAAGGCAAGGGAGATTTTTAATGAGTGGTTTTACCAGTTAGTTCCACACAAGTACAGGTAGTTTCTGTGGTTGAGTAAAAATCTGAACCCAGGCCTGTGGAGTCTTCACTTTATCCACTCCATCACGCTGGGTATCTGATAAATTATCACCTATACAAAATTTAAATCTTAGGGTTTTTTTCAACCAAACTCTCTGTTCAGCTCAGGGCACTTTTACATGACCCCTAAGATCTTGGGGGTTTGTCGCTCTTCCTGTGTTCCCACCCCTCCGCACTTCCTTGCTCCTGTCTGCGTGGGGGAGAAAAATGGAGAAAAGAATGCAGGCTCACCTCTGCTCTGCCATCAAGCTGCTCCGGGAACCATTCCAGTCTCTTTCGGTTTCTTAAAGGGGCAGGGCAAAAAAAAAATAAAACAAAACACAAGGCAAGGAGAGCCCGGCACTCACTGCTTTACATCCGCATCAGAAATTTTTCACCTTTGGAGACCAGGTACTTGGAAAATGCGCTGGGACGCGCTTAGGTGGGCGTGGTCGTACTTAATTTTTTTAAAAATCCGGAGCTGGTGGGAAAACAATTTTAAGCTCCGGATCTGGGAGCCCTTTGCCTCGGATTTTAGGGGTCGTGTAAAAGCGCCCTCAGGTGACAAAACCCAACAAGAATATGCTGTGGCAACTCTGCCTTTTCGAGTGCAATATTGACCTACACTAGTGTTAGCAAACCTATGGCATGGGTGCCAAAGGTGGCACTCAGAGCCCTTTCTGTGGGCACCCGACATTGCCCCATTCACAGCCACCTGCATTTGGGTTAAATTGCTGTATTGGCATTTTGCAAAAAATTAGTGGGTTTTGAATCACATTTCGGGCACTCGGTTTCTAAAAGGTTCGCCATCACTGACCTAGACAATGGAGAGCAGCAAAGAGCTGTGGATTTGAGGTTTTTGGGGAAATTGCAAAGTGGGAATGAGTGATACACACCCTTGCTGTTGATTTTCCTCTGCAAGTTAGACCCTTCAATACTTTGAGAAATATCAGGCAGATGTCTCAAGGCAAAACTATACAATATTTTCAAAACATGTTTAGAAAGCAAGAGTACATTTTTTGCTGAAGGGGCATATTTGGCAATTCCACATTGTATATGCTGTATCTTCTATCTAGGTATGCATGGTGAGTGGCTGGGGTTTGACTGGCAGTGATCAACTGGATGAATCTGTTAAAAGAGAGTCTTGTGGGGTAGTGGTTAAACCGCCACACTTCAGCCAAAACTGTACTTAGAATGTGGGTTTCTATCCTGGGTAACCGGCTGAAGGCTTACTCAGCCTTCCAACCTTCAATGGTTGATAAAATTAGTACCCAGCTTGCTGGGAGTGGGGTGTCAATGTGTAGCCTGCTTGATTAAATTGTAAACCTCCCAGAGTGTGCTTTATGTGCTATGGCAGTGATTGCGAACCTTTGGCACTTCAGATGTTTGGACCACAACTCCCACAGTCATTTGTCATTGGCAATACAAGGTTGGAATTCTGGGAGTTGTGGTCCAAAACACCTGGAGTGCCGAAGGTTTGCCAGCACTGCTTTTTTGCTTTGCTTTAAAGCTAGTTTTGGACAGTGGACAGGATGTACCTGAGTGTGGCACCTGACGGTAGAGATGCTGTTATATTTATAAGGAATATGTGCAAGTGGAAAAGCAGTTTAGTACATGTTTCATTTAGCAGTTGAGTTGAGTTTTAGGACGGAGTTAGAGACAGAAAGAGCTAAGATGGGAGTTCAGTTTTGAGGCTGTTGTAGTGAAGTCTGAGTCAAAGAGAGATTGGAAGGAACAAGGGGTAGAGAGGGAGAACTGTGGTGTAGTTTAGAGCTGTGTTAGAAAGAGCTCAAGTGTTTCACAGTTGTAAAGGCTAATGTATGTCCTTGTTGGCACTTGTGTAAAATACAGCAGCCCCTCCCTGTATCCACTGATTCATTAACCACTGATTCAGTTATCCACTGTTGGCAGAGGAAAAAAACTAAATAAATAATTCAGCACCTGCAAATTATTTTAGAAGGGTACATCTGCCCCAGGTGTAGCAATCTGGGGGCGCCTAGAGGGGGAGGAGGAGGAAGCCCTGTGCCCTCCCGCCAGCTGTTCTCAGGCTTGAGGGGACCCAGGAGGAAGCTGCCTCCTCCTCCTCCACTTCATGCTGTCCTCAGGCTTTGCAGGCAGGAAGGCGTGGGGAGCGCGGTGGCTGCAGAGCCTTCCTCATCCTCCTCTAACTTTTCCTCGCCTTGCTCTGGGCCACTGAGTGAGAGGTAAGGTGCTGAGTGGATGCAATGGGGTTGGGGAGGGGCGGAGGGGCGCAAAAACAACTTTATCCCCAGGCCACAAACAGCAGCTATGAAGCAAGCTACTGTCACAAACAGCAGCCGTAAAGCAAGCTACTGTTACCAAACAGTTGCTATAAAGCAAGCTACTGTCGCAAAACAGCAGTTTTGGGTTTTTGTGTTCTCTCTTATCAATGGTTTTCGTTATCCGTGGGAAGGCCTGGAACCAATCCCCAGCGGATACCGGGGTCCTACTGTAAACATCTACAAAGACATATACAGATTAAATGTTCCTAAAGAAAAGAGATGTAGAGTAAAAGAGATTTGAGATGTAGGAAAAAAACTCTACAGTTTATAACTCCAAACTTCTTGTTTGTTTTTTGAAAATAAACTTCTTTTTACTTGACAAATCCTGTTTATCATTTAAAAAAAAAACAGTAGTCACAAGATATTATACCCCACATACTGCTGGCCACTACTGGGACTTGTAGTGAAGCTTGGGCCACCAAATCAACATAAGCTGATGGTCTTATCATAAAAAATGTTCTTATTCTTTTTTTAAAAAGGCAGTATAATTTCAGCCCATAACTGTGGCAGGGTTTAAGCAGTGGTAGAAAGGTAACACTAGCTATTTGCTTAATTGACAGAGGAGATATTTCAAGGAATTTGCAAGTTAAACAGCAACTGCAGACTCAGTGAAGGTGTTTAGGAGTGGTTGGTGTCATGCAACAGCAGGGGTAGAGAAGCTGGGGTGAGTTCCACAAGGTAATTCCTTCCAATCTCCATTACTAAACAACCAATTTACAAATGTAACCCATGCTTACCTCCCAGGGAACAACTGCAAAGCAAAAGCAAATTAAGGATAAAACCAAATAGTGAGAATGGATTGTGTCTCATTCTGGAAAGGGTAATTTTGGTGGACCTAATCTCCTTTAAAGCAATCCTAATTATCCAGATAAGGGATGGGCTGAAGTGAATTTCCCTGTACAGCATGTGATCACCTGGGAAATACCTTGCACCAAGTCTTGCCACAAGCATCCAAAATATAATTTATTCTCACATGTGTTGAAAAGCAGCCCTGAAAGTTGCTTTGTGTTTTGGTGGAATAATGGTTAACTGATGATAAAAGGAATAAACTTCTGGGATCCCCCCCGGTGTGGTATCACAACCAGACATGACTTATTTGAATCAATTAAATTTATGGAGAAATTGATTAATCAAATCCCCAATTTTTCAATGGGTTTACTCTAATGTGATTTACTACACTAAGCAACAGGATTTCTGCCAATGAAAAAGAAAAGAAAATGCTCTAAGGTTAATTGATGGAAGTTCATTTAAGCTAGAAGGTATTTTTCTAAACATGTAAAACTACAGGTGGGGTGGGGGTGGGGTTGAGACATTTGGTGCTGTTTTCTCATTGCCTCAGCTCACTACAGAACGTATAAAACAACAAACAACAAAGTTTATTATTTATTTGTCTTTCGTGTGAACCACCCAGAGTCCCTTAGTCGGGTGGTCTAGAATAGAGATGGGCACGACTTAGCGGTATTCCCGTTTCCGTTTCCGTTACTCGGTTCCGTTACTCTACGGAAACGGTAACGGGAATTACTCCGCCAGACTTCAAGCTCGAACCGACGAACGAACAATTTTGGTCTGATTTGTCGTGCTCGTTCCTTGCATCGCGCGATCGCGCGATGCCACGTGGCACAGAAAAAAAGTTTTTAAAAGTTAAAAAAACCTGGTTCCCGGCCAAAAAGCAGGCAGAAAAATGCCTGCCGTGCCTCAGGGCACCTACCAGAGGGGTTGTTTCTGGAGGTCCCCGGCCTCCCCCCCATCCCCCGTCCTGGGCTGCTCTGGTGGGACTCGCTGCAGGCTCGCAGCCAGCAAAAAGCCCAGTCTCACCGCCGGCCGCCGCAATTAAAGTGCAAGCAAGCAGCACGGACGGCACAGGAAAAAACTTTTAAACTCTCCCCCCACCCATTCCCGGGCCAAAAAAGCAGGCGGAAAAATGCCTGCTTGACTAAGGGCGCAGGGCACCTACCGGAGGGGTGGTTTCTGGAGGGGGGGTCCCGCCTCCCCCTGTCCATGGCAGCCGGACTCGCCATGCCATGCAGTGCGGGCGGGGGATCCAAAATGGGGCGGCGAACGCAATCTTGTTTTTGAAATCGTGGTCCAAAAACACACAAGCACAACAGAAACACGCGAAAATTTATAAACTGCCAGATTTTTCACAGTAGCAGTGGGTTTTTTCTTGCAACAAAATGTCTCTCATCTCCTCCTCTGTCCTCCATTGATTTTATTTTATTTTTATTTTTTACACCTGCGCAATGATGGGCTGGCCGAGTGGCCAGCCATGTGGGAGTGGATGACCATGCAAATTTTTGGAGCCATCCCACCAATTGCATGGTCACTTGGCCATGGAGACTTCTGGGATGTGCCAAAAAGCCCCCTAAAACCTGCCCTAGCCCCCTAACCCTAACCCTAATCCTTGACTCCTTACCCATACGTCACAGACTGTCTTCTTAGTGGGTCAGAGAGGCACCCAGAGGTGCAACCCACTAGCCCACCATAACCTTACCCGTCACTAGCCTAACCCTAGCCCTTGCACTAACCCACCTTAACCCTAAGCCAGATCTACTTGCATTGCACTACACGCAAGTACAATTCCCTTCTTTGTGAGACATGGTGGTGCGAGAGCCTTCACTGCCATCACTAGTCTCACTGTCTGCAACTGGTATGCATATCCATATGGCTATGCATGCATTTTGCAGCAGCAGGTGAGGAGGGGAGACCCCCATGTTGAGGGGTCTCTTGGAGCCTGCTTCCCCTTCCTAGTGGGTGAGGATAGGAGGAACCCATGGGTGCCTCCAGGAGCCCGCTTTCCCTTTATAGCGGGCCAGAGGAGGCACCCACCCCACAGAGGTGCCTCCAGGAGCCCACTACCCCCCAAAAAACCAGTACTAAGAAAAACGAAAAAATGAAAAAATGAACCGACTAATTTTTGCGAATTTTCGCGAAAAACGGAGACGACCCGAAACGGAACCGGCCCGACTAACGACAACTCGAAAAAATTTTTTTCAAGTCGTGCCCATCTCTAGTCGAAATGCATAAATAAATAAATAAATAAATAAATAAATAAATAAATAAATAAATAAATAAATAAACCCATCAGACTAATTCTGACAACTATTTACCTCAGCACCCAGGGCAACTGCCCAAGTTACCCATCTTTAAGGACTACAAAGGTTTCTATCACGAGACGAAAAAGCAGACCCAATGTAATATTCTGAGGGGATTTTTTTAAGCAAATGGAACAAACAAAGCCTCTTCCTCCAGAATAGGTCAAAATATCTCATCATCTAAGATGCTGTTGTATAGCATACTTGGCATGCACAATTCAGCCTATTATGGGCTTCTTTTACTGATCATTACTGAAAAGCAGTAAATTGAGCATCGTGACCAGAATATGTGTTTTGTTTCTCTCTCTCTCTCTCTCAATAAATAAATAAATGAATAAATAAATAAATAAATAAAGGTTCTTGCCACTGAATGAGGCCTAGGATAAAGGAAAAGATGAAACACGGGAACAATGGGGCATTGATGTTCTCTCTCTGAAGGAGAATTTTGTGGGGCCCTCTCCTCGCACGAAAAGCACATTTCCCACTTTGTACTTCGAATGCTAACTGACCTCTATGATTCTGTTGCTTTTTTTCTTTCTTTTGACATATCCCCTAGTGTTAAGAGACATTCTTCTCATTTCAGATGTTATCTACATATACTCATTTTGAACCACCATTCCCTTACAACTTCAGATGCCAAATACCAGTCCCTGTATAACAAATGCCTTGTGTTCCAGATAGGCTCTTTAAGGTTGTTTATCATTTGCAGTACAACCCACCGTGCAACTTTATGACAAATTTACAGTTATAATGAAAAGACATAATTTGTATGGACATTAAAGATAACTTACATAACATAAAACCTGTGCTACCTTCAGCTGGTAGCAAAGGCAATATACTATATAAACATAACAAAGTAACTCTAATAATAGACATTTCATATCTATCCATATATGAATTTATTGGATGGTTTGCATTAAACATTCTTTTGCAGCCTGATAAAACCATCTCTTGTCATTCCTGTATGAAACACTTGGCTCCATGACAATATGGATTTTTGCAGGCTTCTGGACAGGAGTTACAGGAGTTCTGGCAGGTGATTCGTCATGGGATTGGATACACAGTCACACAAAAGGAGTACAAACCTGTTGTTTCTCTAGGAAAGGACTGTCTGAAGGTATTTTACTGACACAGACCCTCCTGCCGCCTTAATTTCATAAGAGACAGGAAATCCCACAAGCACTGTTTGCATACGTGGCAGCAAAATGCAACAGCAGCAAACGAAATAATTTACATTTGCTGCTTTTACATGATAATCTAAATATGCTCCTGGAAATGGCCTCTTCCCTCTGCCCAATGGTAGGTCTGGCACTAGAGATGGGCATGATTTCAGTTACCCTCTTTGTATGTATTGTAACATGAGACAGCCGACCACTCCAGAGGCAGGATTCTCCCTGTGCAGGCCTTCAGGGGTTGGCTGATGAAAGAGTAGGGGAAGGGCAGCCCAAGCTCCTGGCTGGCCTGGCCTGGCCTGACACCATAGAAGGATGACCCTGGCAGTATGCAACAACATGTGAGTGGGCCAGCCAGGCAGCCAGGGTGGGTGGGAGAGGGGATGTAAGGCAGCTGTGGTGCCGTGTGTTACAATTTGTATGAAGAGGGACAACCTAAATCGTGGCCATCTCTATTTGTCAGTACTCTTCACTCTCTCTGCAGATTTGCTGGCATCAATTAAGATCCACTTCACTGCCGCTAGATGTAGTGGCACTGCTAACTGGTGTTAATTGTGTAAATTGTCATAAAAATTTAGAGGTATGAATAAAACCCCAGAGATCAAAAGAAAAATGTTATATGCTAAAGATTTTAAAGTTTTATAACTGGACTTATAAAAGGTCGCCAGTTAAGACTGATTTAAATAATCAAACAATTATCAAATTTTATAGTTTAAGTTTATGTATAAATATCAGTATTATTTCACTTCATAGTATATTTATTGCTAAATATTTATATTAAGACATTATTGGTGCATTAATTTTCTGTATTAATCTTGCAATGACCTGTTGATTGCACAATGAAGATTTTGTCTGTCTGTTTATCATCACTTCAATGTCACTTGATGCTGTGATGACTGCTAACTTGGATGATTTTAAAAGGGGACTGAAAAAAATCATGGAGGTTAAGGTCACTACTGATTATTGGCAAGGATGTCTACACAGTTGTAATCAACCCCCATTGCAAAATAAAATGGTTTATTGACAAAATTTACAGACTTTCGGCTGTTTGCAATGAACAGTTCACACAAGAGCAATTGAAATGGTTCAACACAACAAATACTTCAAGTGGTTTCCCCAAGTTCAACTGAAAATGGGTTCTGGTCCCATTTCTTTCCTGCATAGGGTGGCTTGTTTGGGAGCTTTCCCAAACTGGATAGAATCTCCATGTGGTGACTTCTCTGTAACTAACATAGAACCCTGTAGTGGATCACATAGATTTCGCTCTTGAGACTGAAGGATTTCAAGTTAGCAAAGGTGACTATCAGAGGATGTAATTTGGCATGGAAATTCTTTGTATGAATTAAGCCTATGTGATTATGTCTTGTATTTTGATTAATTGTTGTTAACCGCCCAGAATGGCTTTGTTGCCAGATGGGCGGTATAAAATCCAATAAAAACCCACCAATAAAAAATAAATTTCAAGCAGGTAGGTTTGTTTTTTGTTTGGCAACAATTCCCTTAATCCAATGATGTCCAAACTTCGGCCCTCCAGATGTTTTGGACCACAACGCCCAGAAATCTAAGCCTGTACTGCCAATGACAAATGACTGTGGGAGTTGTAGTCCAAAACATCTTAAGGGCCAAAGTTTGAACACCACTGCCTTAATCTCTTCATTGGCTGTAATCCTCTGGGAGCTGCAATTCAAAAAATAGCTTTTCCCTCATCAATAAGAAAAAAAAGCCTCATGTTATGAGCCATACACAATTTAGGAGCACCATGGAAAACCCATGTCATAAACAACATTTTCATCCTTCTTCTGCCTTACTAAAAGAAAATTACTGAAGAGAAACAATGAGTACCTCTGCGCTATATATCTGTCTTACAAGAATTTCAAGAGGGTTGTTGAGGAATGTGATGGTTTGCTGCTATTTTTCGTTCAAAGGAGACGAGGTAGGGCAAATTCTCACTTTTATCATTTTCCTATGAATTATAACTTCAAATGAGGTGTGTCCATTTTAGGTTAGCTTAAAGTACTGCATCTGCACAAAGACTGCCTCTAGCCCTCAAGGATTGTCTTGTCAGAAACAAATATTGTATTAAATTTATCAGTCACTTTACAATTGACTCTTATAAAGTGATTAATCGTACCTGGAAAAAATCCATCAGTTGTTACACCATGGGGCAGACCACTTCCTCATGCTCTTCTCCAGTTACCCCATTTTGACTTATGTTTTTGGCTTCCACACACTTTCCGTCTGTTTTCCTCCAATACTAAGAAAAGATAACTTCACTGAGGGGAGGGGGGACAATTATGGTGTCACTTGTGAATCATCAAAGAACCATAGCAACTGTCATGCTTATATGGCATCCTTATCACGCCCCCCCCTCGTGAATTGAACATTCACCTTTTCCAATCCTGCATTAGAAATGAGGGCTAGTATGCATGATAATTAATGGATGACTGATAAGTGTTAGCCTGCATCTCTGAATGAGCCATCACCCTTCAGACTTGTTAATGACAGGCCCTTTGGTAACCATTATTCAGATGGTCAACAAAAGTATGAAGCAAATCCATAGCACATAATTATATTAATCCGAACTGGATGAAAACAGTTTGAAAATGCATATATACACATGTCCATGTGTGCACACACACTCTGCAACACCAACATGTGAACACTGGTGGCAGAATCAGATAATTTGAAAATACAGTATATCTTTGGAATACAGCTTTCAGTTTTTCAGTTTTGAAATTCAAAATAATCTACATGCCCTTAGGTAGTTATTTCAAAGACATTTTAACAAGAAGGAAGCTTGAATATATTTCTTCAGTTCTTCAAATGGAAATGCATCTGTCTGTCATCCTTTTAATATGGAAAAGTCAATTATATTCTTTCTGCCCCTGTGTGTCTGACAGTAAGATTTTCTTCCTGCTCCTTGGAAGGGAGCCTACAAAAATGTTGCCGCCATTAATCCACTTTTAATGAAGCAGCATGATGGTTATATAACCAATGCTAGTTTCATAAAGTTCCAACTTAGAAGCACATGGAACTTTATGATCGTGTTCTTCTGCATGCCAAATCTAAACAGATACTTTCACTGGCAAATGATAACTATGGCAAACTATCAGGAGCTGCTATTTCTGTCTCTGCTGGAACAGCAGCTAGAAATACATTATGCGAATTTAATATTTGCAGGCATTCCTTGTTCTAAACCAAGTCACACGAAGGCATCATATTTGCGAGAGTGAAGACACCATTTTACTTTCAGCATCACAAAGTATTTATTTATTATTTATTTATTTGTTGAATTTATATCCCGCCCATCTTCCCGGGGGGAACTCTGTGCGGCTTCCAACAACGGACCAGACAACGGTCATCAGTACAAATACAATGGACAATTCAAATAGCGATAAATTCCATACACATAATGATTACAATAACAATCAACAACAAGTTAAAAGGAATGGTGCTAGCACCCATAGCACATGGCCTAACATCTTACTGAGCAGGTAAGCGATGATGACAATTAAACTAAATTAAACTCGGTCACCAAAGACCTCTCGAAAGAGTATTTATTTATTTATTTATTTATTTATTTATTTATTTTAAATACTTATATCCCACTCCATCTTCCCTACGGGAACTCTGGGCGGCTGGCAACATAAAAAAGCATAAAAAGCTAAAAGCTAAAAATAGCCGAGCCACCAGGCAGGGGCGGCGGGGGGCAAGATGGCGGCAAACAATAGGGCCTGGGAAATAAGAAAGGGGACTAAGTAACAAGGTCACCATATGTATCTTTAAAGAGGAAGGTCTTTAGAGCCCTCTTAAAGGCAGGCAGGGACTCCAGCAGGCGCAGCTCAGGCGGTAGATGGTTCCAGAGCGAGGGCCCCACCACAGAGAAGGCGCGGTTCCGCGTACGCGTTTTCCGCGCCTCCCTGGGTGTGGCCACTCTCAATGAGCGCGCCTGCGATGATCTCGTGGGTCTGGATCCGGATGCCCTCTGGGAGATGCGCTCCGCCAGGTATCCTGGTCCCAAGCCGTGGAGGGCCTTGAAAACCAAGACCAGGACCTTGAACCTGATCCGGAAGGCAACGGGGAGCCAATGCAGGCGGACCAGGATTGGGGTGATGTGCTCGTATCGACGAGCACCCACCACCAGCCTGGCCGCCGCATTTTGCACCCGCTGCAACCTCCGGACCAGGGTCAAGGGCAGCCCCACGTAGAGGGCATTGCAATAGTCGATCCTCGAGACCACCAGGGCCTGCACGACTGTCCTCAGGGAGGACTCATCAAGGTACTGACGGATCTGGGCGATCCTGCGGAGATGGAAGAAAGCGGCCCTGGAGACAGCCATCACCTGGGCTTCCAGGGAGAGGGCCGAATCCAGGACCACGCCCAGATTCCTGGCCCTGTCTGTAGGCTGGAGGGAAATACCCCCAGACTAGGGAGGGGGCCATTGTACCGAGATGAGGGCGCCCCGAAGAACAGAACCTCCGTCTTCTCCGGATTAAGCTTGAGCCGGTTATCTCTGGTCCATTCCAGTACGGCCTCCAGGCACAGATCAAGGGAGCGAACCGCCTCCTCTGCAGACGTAGAAAAGGAGATATAGAGCTGCGTGTCATCAGCGTACTGATGACAGCGAACTCCATATCTCCTGATGACCTCCCCCAGCGGCCTCATATAAACATTGAACAGCACGGGGGAGATTGCCGACCCCTGGGGCACCCCACAAGGGAGAGTCCAAGGAGCCGACAAAACATCCCCCAGCTGAACCCGCTGAGTCCGGCCGCGGAGGAAGGAACGGAGCCAGGCCAAGGCCTGACCACCAATTCCCACCTCAGCGAGCCGGGCCAGAAGGTTACCGTGGTCGACGGTGTCAAAGGCTGCTGAGAGGTCAAGGAGGACGAGCAGGGAGGAACTCCCCCTGTCGGCCTCCCTGAGGAGGTCATCCTGCAGAGCGACCAGGGCGGTCTCGGTCCCGCGAAGAGGCCTGAATCCAGACTGGAAGGGATCCAGGATATGGTTTATCTCCAGGTATGACTGGAGCCGGACAGCAGCGACCCCCTCGACAACCTTGCCCAGGAAGGGAACAATGGCGATCGGATGAAAGTTGGAAAGATCGTCCGACGCCAAGCCAGGTTTCTTAAGTGTGGGTTTTACCACAGTCTCCTTCAAACGCGAAGGGAAACAGCCCTCTCGAAAGGAGGCCGTGGCGATGGAGGAGACCCACCCTGGCATGTTCCCTTCGGCAGATTTGATAAGCCAGGCTGGGCAAGGGTCAAAGGGAGTGGCCGCCGGCCGGTACCGAGCCATAACTCTGGTGGCCTCCGCAGAAGAAACCGGCCCAAACTCATCCAGGAGTGGAGAACGGAGGGGTGAGGCACCAGAGGACCCAAAGGATGGACTAGAGCAACTGGGGGGAAAGTCGGAGCGGATGGCCTCAAATTTTGATCTAAAATGGGCTGCAAATTGCTCGCTAGTGAAATCACTAGGAGGAGGCCTCAGCTGACTGGGATTGGAGAGGTCCCGAACCACCCGGAATAACTCCGCCTGGCGGTTCGAGGCCTCGCCAATTCTCAGGAAGGCATAAGATCTTCTAGCGTCCCTGATCGCGCGAAGATAGCGGCCAGTCAGCTGTTTAAGAGCAGCCCTATTTACTTCCGTCCGGCTTGCCCTCCATATGACCTCCAGTCTCCTACGTTCTTGCTTCATCGACCGCAGCTCCTCCGTAAACCACGGGGAGGAGCGGCCTCGACATCGTAGGAGACGCTTAGGGGCGATCCGGTCTATCGCCCCGGTGGAGCCCACATACCACCTTTCCACCAGGGCGTCAACCGGATCGTCTGCCAGGCCGCCAGAAAACTCCCCGAAGGCCTCCATAAACCTAGCAGGGTCCAGGAGCCTACGGGGGCGAGCCCAGATGTAAGAAGGGCACTCCCCGCGGGGTGGGGGGGCGATCGACAGGGAAAATTTTAGCAGGTAATGGTCTGACCATGACACGGGCAGGGGCAAAATGTCCCCAACCCCCAGACACGAATCCGGCGACATGGAGGAAAAGACCAGGTCTAGGGTGTGGCCAGCTCTATGGGTGGGGCATAAAACATGCTGAGATAAGTTCATGGAAGTCATGGATTCCATGAATTCCAGAGCCGCACCAGAGAGTTCCCCCTCGGCGTGCAAGTTGAGGTCCCCTACCACCAAAAGGCGGGGGGATCTCAACAAAGCAGCCGAGATGAACTCAGCGATCTCTGGTAGGGATTGCGCTGGGTAGCGGGGAGCACGGTACACCAGCACAATGCCAAACTTATCTCGCTGACCCACAGATAGATGGAGGCATTCCACCCCAGAACACACCATCGTCGTGGACCTGCTAACGCAAAGGGATTCCCTGAAAACGATGGCCACCCCACCCCCTCTACCCTCCGACCTGCCTACCCACTGAACCTGAAACCCAGGTGGGCACAGGAGAGAGAGGGAAGCCCTGCCCTCCGCACCCACCCAAGTCTCGGTGATACACGCCAGGTCGGCGCGCTCATCCAAGATAGAATCAAGGATGAGCGGGGTCTTATTGTGCACCGACCTGGCGTTGATCAGCAGGCAGGTCAGATCGGAGGCGCTGGCGGGATGGCACCCAGGTAGATGGCGGTGGACGAGGGGATCAGAACGGGGGACAGGCATTAAATGCCGGACCCTGGTTCTTCTTACCCGACCAATCCCTCCGTCCGGAGCGTACCTCCCACGGCCAGACACCACCGAGATATGAGTCCCTGCCGACATGGTGGCCTAGGGGGAAAAGAAAAAAAAAAAGGAGGGGAGCAAAGGAGCAAATAGAAAACAATCAAAAAGTAATACAAATTAGCAATAACAAAGGCACTGAGAAAGTGCAAGGATACAACTGAATAAGAAATACAACGCAAAAAGCTATAAAAAAGAGGAAGGGGTGAAAGCAAAGATAGGGCACAAACCAGGGCAGAGTGGAAATACCAGAAGGGGGGAGGAATGAGGGAGAGCGGGACGAGGTCAGCTGGTAACGCTGGGCATTAAGGGCTTTAAGAGCTCTACGAAAGGCCAACAGGGACTCTGCAGAGTGCACATCACTCGGAAGGGTGTTCCACAACAAAGGGGCCACCACCGAGAAGGCCCGGCTATGGGTGACAGTTTTCCGGGCCTCTCTAGGAGTGGCGACCCGGAGAGAGTGCGCTCGCGACTTCCGAACCGGTCGGGCCAAGGTTGATCACTGGGCGATCTGCTCTGCCAGGTAGTCCGGGCCCAAGCCATGGAGGGTTTATAAACTAAAACCAGCACCTTGAATCTGATCCGGTGTGCAACGGGTAACCAATGCAAGCGAACCAGGACTGGGGTGATGTGGTCATAATGACGCACACCAGCCACCAGCCTGGCTGCTGCATTTTGGACACGCTGCAACTGCCGGAGGAGAGTCAAGAGCAACCCCATGTAGAGAGCATTACAGTAGTCCAGCCTCGAGATCACTAGTGCCTGAACTACTGTTCTCAGGGAGTCCCCGTCCAGGTATGGGCGGATTTGGGCTATTTGTTGCAGATGCAAAAAAGCAGATCTGGGCACGGCCGCCACCTGGGCATCCAAGGATAGCGCCGGATCCAGAACCACGCCCAGATTCCTAACCCTATCCGCCAGCTTGAGGGAAACACCCTCCAAGCAGGGGAAAGGGGCTCCATAACCAGACGGGGAACTCCCGAAGAACATAACCTCAGTCTTCTCGGGGTTGAGCCTGAGCCTGTTTGCCCTGGTCCATGCCATGACCGCCCCCAAACACCGGTTGAGGGTCAAAATGACTTGGGTCAAAACTGATCTCAGGAAGTAAGCAATTACGGCAACCATGGGTGCAATGAGACAGGGGTCTTTTGGAACAGGCTTGTGTAGGTATATAGGGTCCCTTGGGATTGGGTGAAGGTGTGATATGCTGTTTGGTGGAAACCTTGCCTTCAAAAGGCATATCAAAGCAAAATACTCTTTTTTGGTCTGGCTCTTTCCAGTTGGGATTTGATATTGTGAAGTGCCTTAATAAGTGTCCCACTTTAGGATAGCAGCAAATTGAACACAGAGGAAGTGGGGGGGATTTAGAGATAGATTCAGTTGCAGCAGTTTCTTAGCTGGCCCTTCAGACAAGACAAAGACTTATTCAATTTTTTTAAATATCTGATATAGTGCATCAGCAGTGGTCTACTGCAGTGTAAAAATGCTTTCAGTTTTCCTGCCCCTCTGCCAAGGAGCAGAGGGAGTGTTGAATTTGCAAATATCCTGAAGTAGATTGCTTATTAAGCCACTTCACAAAATCAGAAATTCCAACTGGAAGGAATCTTGAAAGCAGAAAGACTTGCTTTTGATCCATTTGCACCAACCACACACAAATGAAACAGACAAAACTACTGTAGATTGATTCTCTTCCACAACCCTCCTCAAAAATTAGAAGCCCCTGACAGGGGCTCAGAAAGATGTAGACAGGCAGCCTCTGGGGACAAGTTGCTTTGCTCCAGGAATTACATTCACCCTCTGCCTCGCTTTTTGAACAAGGTTCTGTGAATTGATGCCCACGGGAGCCATTTCAGATGTGCAATTTCATTTGTTCCAGTGGTTCCTAAAAAATAAATATACATGTGTGAACTCAACCTAAATGTGATTAGAACTGGACCAAACTAAACAGAAAAAGGGAGTGGTGTCCACATGCAAAATAGACCTTCATATTGCTACAAGCAAAAACAAATGCTCTTTTTGTTTGGTCACACTAGACGTCCTATATAAAGAGAGCAAAGTTAATTACATGTAACAAGGATTTCCTTCCTTACACAAGCATAGGATGCTTCATATTTGTAGAGCCAACTAACCCTATTAAGATAATGGATTCTGAGCTAATGCTTTGCATAAGACAATGGATCAACCTGTGGAGGAACATGAGATTTTACCTTTGAGGAAAATCTAATTATACTTTAGTTGTAATCCAACAGTCCTTAGCATTAGAGATGGGCACAAAATGAACAATTTTTCATTTCCATTTTTGTTTTTTTGTTTTGTTACACAACGAAATGACAAACGAATTTTATCTCTAAAATGAAATGAAATGAACAGAAACACCAGAAATTTTGTCATCCGTTTCGTTTTCGTTACGGCAATACATTGAACTGCTTTAAATGCTAAAAAAAATAAAAAAATTGAAATAAATGGTAATGAAACGGTAACAAAACGAACAAAAATGAAAACAGATTTTTTGCAAAAATTCGCAAAAAACGGAAAACAACCGAAACGGAGCCCCTAAACGACAAATGACAAACGAAATGCCATTTTTTTGATTCATGCCCATCTCTACTTAGCATCTTTATGCCTATAAATTATGTTATAGCTTTGAACTCAAAACATGGAAAAGAAGCAAAAAGTGAAGTGTTCTGCTTATATACTGTTCATACCACTTCAAGTAGTCTCTGGGCGGTTTACAGTTTTAATTGCAGCATGCAGGCTACACATTGTACCCACCCCACCCCCCAGCAAGGTGGGTACTCATTTTATGGACCTCGGAAGGATGGAAGGCTGGGTCAACCTTGAGCCTGCTACCTGGGACTGAACCAGCAAGTCAGTTTCAGAATGAGGGAAAACATGTCATTTTGGGCCTAAGAGGGCAGGGAAAATCTGCTCCAAGGGGCCATTCATACAGTACTCTCGGAGGCGTCTAGTTATGCAATTGGTCATTAGAGGGCATGAGGGGGGCATGGATAGGAGGTAATAGCAGTGTGATGGATGTGGGTCATGGGAAGGTTACAGCCTGCTGGAAACTGCCCACTCCTGGGCAAACCTGTTGGCAGAGCACAATCAGCCACACTTTCTGTCCCAAGTTCAGCCTACTGTGTCTCCAGCTACCTATAGAAGGGATGCAGAGCTGTAGGGGAGAGCCTATTAACCAGAGTTGGGGATGATCTGGCAAATGCTGCATATCATGAAATCTGCTAATCATGACCCATTGTTAGCACTGATACATACATAACATTAACATGACACAACACGCTTAATACCAAAGAGGATCAAGAGAGCAATTCATACCCAAAGGGAGAAGGAACTGCCCACCTCCCTACTAGCCAAAACATTGTTCCTTTAAACATCATTTGAGTTCAGCAATGGGATGGATGAGAGTGAACAAGCTGACAAAATGGAAGTTGAAAAGGTGTTAACTTAGTCCTGAACCTTGGTTGATTGTAACTGGTTTAATATCCTCCTTGTTCTGAAACTGGAGATGAAAGTTTTGCCAATTCAGACAAAACAGGAAACTATGATAAACCTCCTGATTTAATAGCCAGTTGGCCCAAACAACTGCATATGTAGGGAAAAGCTTAGTGAATTTCACAGCTTTGCTTGATGGAATATATAATGTTCTTCACTAAAGCCAATCATTTACTGAGATAGGTACTATTAAACAGAAATAAATCTGGTGAAACATAGGGACAGATCAGACATATGGAATAGATCTTTTTGTTCAGCTGACTGCATACTGAGGACAGGGGTTTTAAATTTTAAATGCATATGCTGTTTTCTTTAATCTACATTATTCTTAGCATTTTAATTGAATTTTTTTCCAATGTGTCATAATTATAATTATAATATTATAACCAATTTAATTGCATATTAGTATTTATAATTTATTATGGATTTAGTGATACTTTCTTACAACTTTATAAACTGCCTTGGGTCCCAGCCCTTAGAAAAAGGGACTCCATTAGTAAATAATAAATAAAGCACATATCTGTCCTGCAGATGTTTTCAAGGCAAACTAATCAGTCTAGTTGTAGTGACACATTTCTCCCAAGTTTAGAATGAATATAGTTGCACATGATTAAAACTTAATTCCTCTCAAACACCCAGTAAATCCCACAAAATCCAAAATCCATTGCTAGACATAACAAGCATACTTCTGAGTCATTTCATAACTTATTTCTTCTGCCTTAACTTTTTGGAAGTTAGGAGACATATACAGAACTAACACATACAGAGATGCCTCACTATAAAATTTGTCAGAATTATATAATAGTATTCAATTTAGTTATTCACTGTTGCCTCTCTGGAGTATCCCGCCTGTTAACAACAAACAAAACAAAAAGCTTTGTCAAGGCATAATGTAGGTGGGCTGCCTTATCCCTCCTACTAAGGGAGGATAATTAATTAAGTAGCAAAGAATGATCTGCAAAAACCTTTTGGAATGCCCGTTAAAAGTGACTCTGGCCAAGAAGGGACTGAGGGAGTTGCTCATTTGGGCTCAACAGGGCAAGCATTCCAATGGGATAAAGGTGAAAAGGAGAAAATTCTGGAAAGAAGGAGAACGCCTCAGACATATAGCCTCATATAATCTTGGGTAAAGAGAGTGCTTGTTGAAAGCCCTAATTTTCTGAAGAAACTGCAACACTATTAAGAGTGCCCCCCTCTAACAGAAGACCTGCTGAAATTAATGAGCCCCAGCAGAACTGCTGGACAGCACACAGTGGCTTCAGTTCCCCACTGTGCCTTCTTATTTTATTTATTTATTTATTTATTTATTTATTTATTTATTTATTTATTTATTTATTTATTTATTTATTTGCAACATTTTAAAGCTGGCCCACTACCAAGAGGTCTCTGGTGCTGGCCTTGATGACCCATAAGGTCCTTTCCAGTTCTGCAGTTCAAAGATTATTATAATATTATTATTGAACAATATGGCCGTTTCAAACTCAAAGGGTCCAATGTAGCACCTTTACACCAGATTGCACCTTTGCACTCCTATCTATTCAGAACATGTAGATCCCTAAAGAGTCAACTAGTATTTCTTTTCTCAAAGCTTCATCAGTTTGCTAGCTGTGGGATTCTGAGCATTGTCCAAAAAGTAACTTTCCACAAACTCTGGCATACATGGAGTGAAGGTTGATGGGGTAGTTTTCTAACCCTTTAAAAATAATAATCAAAAGTTGCCCATTGAGGGCTCTGATGTTGATAACATACTCTTTCCCCATTTCTTTACTCTGCGCTGGCAATGGATAGAGATCAATATTCTTGAACAGGGAATATATATTTGTAAACTGGCTTTAAACTTGGGCAATCAACGGTTTGTATTCCCTTCTGGCACTAGGCTTCCCAGACTAAGTGCAAAGGTGTTTGCACATGTGTTTAGTTTGTGCAAAGCTTGCAAATTACAAACTAAATGCCAGGAGTGATTGGGGGTGGGGGTGGGGGTGGCATTGGAAAGACTTGGTAGATGCTTGTCCTTGTGGTGACTGTGACCCACGGGTCCATGCTGGGTGTGGAGTATGTGTCATGATGCATGAACGTCCTTGTTGTATAAGTAGCAGTCAGTAACAGTCTAGAATCTGGGGAGAAAAGCACAAACTTCCCTGTGACTGGCAGTGGGCTTTCCATAAACTTCACCAACAGTGCAAAACCTGTAAAAACTCCTCACGTGTCCTGTATGATATAGAAAAGCTACCATAGGACATGATATTCACTCTAATGGAAATAGTAACAACTGATGCTTGGTTTGATGATTAAAAGAACATAAGAAGAGCCATGCTGGATCAGGCCAAAGGCCCATCTTGTACAGCTTCTTGTATCTCACAGTGGCCCGACCATGGATATCAAACATTGTCCCTCCAAACCACAAATGTTCCTGGAAACTTTGGATTTTATGACCTACTTATCCAGGTCTCATTCATGCCCATTTCCACTATCAGTTCAGCCCTCCTCCTAACCCACACCTGCTCCATCCCTGAGATTTCTTTTCTGGATCCAGGATTTGACCTGAAATCTTGGGCTTACAGGCTGCTTTTAACTGGCAAGCCTATAGTCACTGTGGATCATCAAACAACTGAATAAGTTGTTTGTCTGGAGTAACTGTAATAACGGAATAAAGTCCTTCTTGGGAGAACATGGAAATGGGTGCCAAACCTTTCTCTCCAACAGGGCATCAACTCACTGAACCAGAATCATAGATCTGTGTAGCAGGAAAGAATCATAAGGACCAGGAAGCCTGATTCCATGCCAAAGCAGGGAATCTAGTATATTTTACTGCTGAACAACTCTTCTTATCAAGATGTTCTTCCTTGTGTTTAACTGAAATCTGCTTTCTTGCAAACTGGATTGGTTAATTTGGTTCTCCATTCATCATCCTTCCACTCCCTCACACGAAGAAAGAAAAAGTTGCTGCCCAAGACTCTTCTTGTTTCATGTTACCTTTGCCAGACTGAAGTTCCCCAAAGAAACAAGTTTCCCGCAGTAATTAATGGTGGGATAGTTGTGGATGTGCTTGAAACAACATGGCCTCACATTCCAATCTAATCAGATACTTCCCAACTCCCATCTCTTTCAGCTAACAAGCACTGTTTATTTATTTACTTCCTTTTTCAGAGTGCTCCAGCTGCTCATGTCAGTTTATCTGAAGAAACTGTGGCACTTTAAATACAACCACCAGAGACCTGTCCCTACCTATATAGAAATTATAGACATGTTTGCATATTCTTGTTTTGATCCCTTTTTACTGATTCTTTTGGCAATCAATAAATGCCTACCCTTCTCTCTCTGTGTATATATGTAAATCAACACACATACACTTACAGGATTAAAAAACCATGTATTGATTGCCAGCAATCAACAAAAGAGAAAGATGCAAATATGCACATTTTTCTATGTTAACATATATTCATAGATGCAAATTTAGAAATAATGATTGGAATTCAAATAGAAATGCAGTGGCTGAAATCCTGTTGCTTAATCTAAGCAAAGTCATAAGTTTCAGTCCATGCCTTGACAGTAAACAAAGGGCCCTGCTTTGACTCTGGGGTAGTATGTAAGCATCTTCCCTGATTTCAGAAGCTAAGCAGGGTTGGCCCTGGTTACTACTTGGATGGGAGGCCACCAGGGAATACCAGACCCTGTAGGCGCCTTCAGTAGGAACTGACAAGCCACTCCAGTATTCCTGCCAAGAAAATTCCATGGACATGGAGTCATGAAGGGTCATGACTGTAATGAAATCACACACACACACACACACACACACACACACACACACACACACACACACACACACACACACACACACACACACACACACACACATGTTGGCTTGATATATGTACATCATCCCTGAGAATTGTGTTAAGAGCTCTTTTTTTACTGGCCAGGAATGGAACAAAATTTATCTGTACTTACATTATACAGTAGGAGTTCAGCCAGTACATTTAATAATCATGGGGGAACTTATGTGCAGCTAACCCATGCATCTGCACAGCTTGATTTCCAGGTAGTCATTGCTGACTGGACGAACCTTGCTCCCACCACATTCCTAGCTTATATGTGAACAGGGAAACCACTGCAATGTGGTGGCAAGTTGCAGTGGTGGTAGCCATGGCTGTTGGTGTAGCTGGTATCATTTCCTTGACTCTCACTTCATTATTTTCTTCATGTGACGAGTTTTACAGCTAAAAGCCTCTCTGATATGGAGAGGAGAGACCTGAACTTATCCACTCATTCAGAGATGAAGAAATGGATATTCTTGCATTCTGACATTTTTCCAAGAGTAAAACTGGGATTTCCACTCAAATGAGCTTTATGGAATGAGACCATGCCTAAAACTGTGGTGACATTTTCCTCCTTTCACTGTTGTTCCTGTGAATGAGACAGAGAGCGTGTGAGAGAGACAGAGTCAGTGTCTGTGGCCACATGGGGAGAGGAAACTTAGACAGCTGAATTGCATTTTTGACCAGAAAACAGTCTCTTTTCACTCCTTTCTCTGAATGAGTGTTGTTTGTCACAGTGTTAAAAGGTCAACATTGCCAATAAATATCCACTGAGTGACCGCTGTGCCCCTTTGTGATCATGACAGATTATTGAGAAAATGCATGAATAGTTAGAGAGTTCTCCCAGGGTCACTGGAAGATGTTATTTCACAAAGGTCAAAAAGACTTGCTCTAAATCTATGTGTATAGACCATGTAGGCCAGTCCTGAGCAATAGTTTTCAGTGCAGACTTTGAGCTGTTGGTGCCACCTTTGCTGACTTTCAAGGCAGTAAAAAGGAGTTTTGAACCATGCAGCCATTAAAACAAACAAAATTAAAACTAGACTATGGGTGATACCTTCATAGGCTGCTGGTAGAAAAATAAAAAAAGGTTGCTAAGCTTTCATGGGAGAATGCAAAGGTTCTGCAAAACAGACATATTTGGGGAAAAGCCAAAATCCCCACCTCTAATCAGAGCTCTGAAAAAGCACTTTTGTGAGATAATAATGCATAGAATCCTCCAGCCAGCATTAACTGTCATAAAATGAACTCTCATCTATTCTCTAAGTCTAAGCTCAAAGCCTTGTATCAGAGACTAGGATACAGGGTAATGGTCTCAAACTACAGGAAAAGAGATTCAATTTAAACATTAGGAAGAACTTCATGACAGTTAGAGCTGTTCGGCAGTGGAATATGCTGCCACGGAGGGTGGTGGAGTCTCCTTCTTTGGAGGTTTTTAAGCAAAGGCTGAATAGCCATCTGTTGGGAGTCCTATGATGGGGGTTCCTGCATGGCAGGAGGTTGGACTAGATGGCCCTTGAGGTCTCTTCCAACTCTATGATTTTATGATTCTATGATTCCATGAGTGTTGGCAAACCTGTGGCATGGGTGCCAAAGGTGGCACTCAGAACCCTTTCTGTGGGCACCCAACATTGCCCCTTCGCGGCCATCTGCATTCAGGTTAAATTGTTGTATTGGCACTTTGTGAATAATTAGTGGGTTTTGAATCACAGTTTAGCCATTTGGTCTCTAAAAGGTTCACCATCACTGCCCTATAGAAAACTCACTTACTGATAGCAGTTTTTATTCAGTTTAAAAAGTTAAGTTATGAATGTGTGTTACTAGAAAGAAGCCTCTGAATTTCTTTTCTTCTTCTTCATCTTCTTTGAATTACTATGGTTAAAATTATGCAACAGCTCAGAGATAGATAAGGGCACCTTCACTTGTTTTTAATTCTCATTATCTTCATACTTAGTGCCTTCCCTTTAACATCTTACTCAAGTATTACTTAACTTCTAATAAGACCCCAACATCACAGGCAGTAGTAATAAGAAAATATCACATTGATAATGTAGGCTCCTGAACATTGTCAGAAATGGAAGACTTAAACAACCAAAAAAAAAAAAAAAAAAACTCTGCTAGCAGAGATTATTTTTATGTGGGAATTTATTGTTCACTGCTCTGTATCCTTCTTAAAAGTCCAGGGAAATCAATCACTGTTCTCATCAGCAGAGTATTTATGACCAGTCACTGGGCAAAGACTTTCTGAGCTGCATGGGAGCCAAAGGGATGCATCCTTCCCATGCTGCTCAATCAATGTCAGAAGACCAGACAGGGAGGAGGGAATGCAACATGCCCTTTGTAAGCTGGTATCTCCCCTTCTGGCAACCTGGGCAAAGATGGTGTGGGGAAGAGTTCTTAAGAGAACTGGTTATCCATTGCTAAAGAAGAAGAAAGATTACTATCTAAAAGAGAACAGAGACTTGCAGTTGGAAATGTCAAACTTATAAATGCAGATCATTTAGAAATAACAATCAAATTTAATTATTGGCCATCACCCTAATGTGTAGCTTCACCTGTGCAACAGGAGCAATGTAATTGGCAGTGACATATTTCTACAAATTTAAACATTCTTTTTTCAGTTCCAGGGAGCACCCTGCTTTGTACAATTTCATGTGAGCTGCAAGCACTCTGAAACTGAAAAAGGAATTTGCCAGCAATCTGCCACTGACAGTGATGTCATTCCCACCATGCAGGCAAAGGTATAGAACAGGATTCTGGCTATTCCATTATTACAGTGATACAAATATCACTATATTGGGAAAGCTCTGGCAATGTGTGCCTTCCCAGCTCGTTGCCCAGAAGCTAAGAGCTGACAGGACAATTGAAAGCCCCCTTTTCCTGGCTTCTTGTGGATTGTTATCCTGAAACTTCATAAGAACATAAGAACAACCTTGCTGGAACAAGCCACAGCCCATCCAATCCAGCATTGTCTCACACAGCGGCTCACCATTTGCTTCAGGGTATTCCCAAGCAGAGGTCTTCACCTGCTTACGATTCCCTGCAAATGGCATTGAGAGATATCCTGCCTATCTCTCCAGCCTGGAGGTTGCCCTTAGGCATCCATTCCATAATGATAGCCATTGATACCCTTGTTTTCCTTGAACATGTCCAATCCTTTCTTAAAGCTGTCAAGGCTGACAGCTGTCACCACTTCTTCTGACAGGGAGTTCCAGAGACCAGTGATCCTCTAGGTCAGGGATCCTCAACCTAAGACCCAGGGGCCAGATGCGCCCCCCCAGGGTCCTGAATCCGACCCCTGGGACCAATTGCAGACCCCCCACTTACCCCTGCTTCACAAGCAAGCCAGCCTCCACAGCTGCTTCTATTGCTGAGGCAGTTCAAAGTGGTGGGCTATGTCGCTCGTGGCACAGTGGTTAAATGCCTGTACTGCAGGTAAGACTGTGCTCACGGCCTGGGTTCAATCCCTGATAGCAGGCTCAAGGTTCACTCAGCCTTCCATCCTTCCGAGGTCGGTAAAATGAATACCCAGCTTGCTGGGGGGGGGGCAATGTTTAGCCTGCACACTGTAATTAAAATTGTAAAACGCCCAGAGACTACTTGTAGTGGTGTGGGGCGGTATATAAGCAGAATACTTTGCTTTTGCTTTGCTTCCCCCACTCCCTCCACCCACCGCCCAGATGATCGGCATGCTAGCTAGTGGGACAGTTCAAAGTGGGAGGGCCACGGCAAGGTCTCTCGCTCCCCCACCCACCGCCCAGATGATTGAGGCACCGGCTGCAGCCAAGTGGGGCAATTTAAAATGTCGGCCTTTTTTTTCTTTTTTGGACTGTGGTCCGGTCCACAGTGGAGGTCCAAAGGTTTCATGGAGTGCCTCCTAGTTCTAGTGTTGTGTGATAGGGAAAACAGCTTTTCCTTATCTACCTTGTCCACATCATGTAGGATTTTAGAAACTCCAATCAGGTCACCTCTTAGGTGCCGTCGTTCAAGAGTGAAGAGGCCCAGCCTCTGCAGCCACAGATGGTAAGGAAGGTGTTCCAGTCTCGTAATCATTCTGGTTGCCCTCCTCTGCACTTTTTCCATTTCCATAATATCCTTCTGGAGGTATGGTGACCAGAACTGTACACAGTACTCCAGATGGGCCTCACTATAGATTTATAAAGAGACAAAATGACACTTGCTTACTTATTTTCTATACTTTTTCTATTCTAATGATCCCTAGCATTGAGTTTGCTTTTTCCACTGCTGTGGCACACTGGGTTGACACCTTCATAGAGCTGTCCACCAGGACACCAAGGTCCCTTTCCTGGTTTGTTGCAGAGACTTCAGACCCCATCATTTATAAATGTATGGTAACTGGGGGTGTTTTTTTGCCCAAACGTGCATCACTCTGCACTTACTAATGTTGAAGCTCATTTGCCACTGGTTTGCCCACTCCCCCAGTGTCGAGAGATCTCTCTGGAGCTCCTCACCATCTCTCAGTTTTTATTCCCCTGTATAATTTAGTGTCGTTGGTAAATTTGGCTACCTCACTATTTACTTCTATTTCTAGATCATTTACGAAGATGTTGAAAAGCAGGGGTCCCATTACTGAACATTGGGGGACCCCACTCTTTACCTCCCACCACTTGGAGAAGTGTCCATTTAGTGCTACCCTCTGTTTTCTGCCCTTTAGCTAGTTGCTGATCCAGGACAAGACCTGTCCCTTGATCCCATGACTGGCAAGTTTATTCAAGAGCCTTTGTTTTGGGACCTTGTCAAAAGCCTTCTGAAAGTCCAGTTCAACAATGTCAACTGGATTTCCCTTATCCACATGCTTGTTGACACACTCAAAAAATTCCATCAGATTAGTGTGGCATGATTTGCCCTTGCAGAAGCCATGTTGGCTCTCCTTCAGCAGCATCTTCTCTTCTATGTGCCTATATATTTTATCTTTTAGGATGGTTTCCATCTCTTTACCTGGGACACATGACATACTGACCAGTCGGTAATTTTCTGGATTACCTCTGGGTCCTTCTTTGAAGATTGATGTTACATTTGCTACCTTCCAGTTGTCAGGCAGAACATCTGATTTGAGGGAAAGATTATATATTTAGCTAGGACATCAGCAATTTCATCTTTGAGTTCCTTGAGAACTCATGCATTGATGCCATCTGGTCCTGGTGATTTGTTAGCATTCAGTTTAACAAGACATGCAAGGACATCCTCCCTGGTTATTTCTTTCTAGCTTAATTCTTTGGTTTCCCTCCCTACAAAGATAGGCTCTGTTTGGGGCATGTAGTCTCTGTCTTCTTCAGTGAATACTGAAGCAAAGAATTCATTGAATCTCTCTGCAATCTCTGCTTCCTCTTTAATAATCCCTTGGCTTCCATTGTCATCTAATGGTCCAATGGCCTTCCTAGTTGGGTTCTTACTTCTAATTTACTTGTTAATACTTTGAGTGTTTTTAGCTATACACTTCTCAAAGTCTTGCGTTGCTTTCCTGATTGTTGCTTTGCATTTGTTCTGCCAGAATTAATGTTTCTGCCTCCTGTCCTCATTTGGACAAGCCTTCCATCTCCTAAATGAGCTTTTCTTGCTTTTGATCACTTCCTGAACAGCTCCTGCAAGCCACATCAGAGTCTTCTTGGACCTGGCAGTGCCCTTTTTCCTTTTGGGTATGCATTGCAATTGGGGCTCTGTTATGGTTCTTGTGAGCAGCCTTCATGTCACTTGGAGTGTTTGGACTCTCTCAATTTTCCCTTTCAGCTTCTTTTTTACTATTTTCCTCATCTTTGGGAAATTTCTTTTTTGAAAATTTAAGGTCTCTGTGTTAGATTTATCAGTGATTTGCAGTCTATAATTAAATTGAAAGTAATTGTATTGTGGTCACTGTTCCCTATTGGATCAGTCACATTAACATTTTGCACCAAATCCTGTGTATTACTCAGGATCAAGTCAAGGAGTCTTATACCTTTACTTGGGTCTTCAACCATCTGTTCCAGGGAACAATCATTTAGCATATCTAGGGACTTTATCTCTTTATCATGTGCTGAACAACAGTTCATCCAGTCCATGGGAGAGTAATTGAAGTCCCCCATTATAAACAGGCTTCCCTTCTTGGATGCCTCCTTTACAACGTTCTCCAACTGCCAGTTTCCCCCTGGGGCTTGGGTCAGAGGCCAAAAGCATATGCCTACTGTTAGACCATCCTTGTGGCCTGATACTCTTACACAAAGAGTTTCTAATAGTGACTCCAGTTCACCTAGATATTCCAATTCATACAATTTTATCACTTATTTGACATATGAGGCTACACCACCTCCTGTTTGCCCCTTCCTGTCCTTCCTGTATAGTTTGTACCCTGGGATAACTGCATCCCATTGGTTATCATCCGTCCACCAGGTTTTAGTGATAATATCAATATTTTTATCTATTGCTAAGTATTCCAGCTCCCCTATTTTGTTCCAGAGACTTCTGGCATTTACATACAAGTATTTATATATGCTTTTCTAATGTAGTCTTTTGTGTCCAGTTGCATCATTAGATTGCCTGCTGCATCCTTCTGCTGGGGTGCTGGTGACTAGCTCCTCACTGTGCTCAGTAATTTTTGCTTCCTCTTCTCTACTCAAGTAGACACTTTCCCGAACTGGATGCTGCCCAGCTCCTGTCGGCTTTCCCCCAGTTATCAGTTTAAAAGCTGGTCTGCAGCCTTTTTGATGTTGAGTGCCAGCAATCTGGTCCCATTGTGGTTCAAATGCAACCCATCCCTCCTGAAAAGGTTTGGCTTGTCCCAAAATGTTCTCCAGTTCCTGACAAATCTGAAGCCCTCCTCTCGACACCATCGCCTCATCCACACATTGAGGCTTCTGAGCTCTGCCTGCCTGGTGGGTCCTGCACAAGGAACAAGCTGCACTTCTGAAAATGCTACCTTTGAAGTCCAGGACTTCAATCTTCTTCCTAAAAACCCGAATTTGGCTTCCAGGATTGACTGCTTTGCCTTCCCAACATCATTGGTACTAACGTGTACCATGACCACTGGCTCCTTCCTAGTTCTCTCTAGCAAACTATCTAGATTTCTCACGACGTCTGCAACCTTTGCACCTGGCAGGTAAGTCACCATACGGTTAGCATGTGCATCACAAATCCATCCCTCTGTATTTCTAATAATTGAATCACCTAGTACAATCCGTTGGACGTAAAGCAACTCCAAGCTTCCCCACAAGTTTTCCTGGAAGTTCCATATGTCCAGCTGGAAATTCAATAAGGCCCATTAATTCATGACTATCATGCATGGTTATCATCATGTCAACTTCATCCCTATTCAAGAATTATCAGTGAAAGGAGGAAAATCATGTTAGGAAAGGAAGCATCCTAACTCATCCCTTCTACCATGTTTTCTGGCACTCTCCTCATGCAGAGGCATGATCTGACCAGCTTTCTGAAGAGGGTCACATGGGCACTACTCATGAGATGTGAGTCTGGAAATCAGGAGGAAGGTCTACAAGGAAGCATGAAAGGACAACCAGCATTCTTGGTTCCCCAAATAAGGTTTTAGTCAGATCTTGGAGATACGTAGCAGGATATCAGGCTATCCCTAAATCACCTGATTGCCAAGCATCTAGAGAATTGGCAATGGAACCAATCAGCTCAAGAGGTGGTGAGTGCTCCAGTCCTAGAGGCATTCAAGAGAAATCTGGACAACCACCTGGCAAATATATTTTTATTTGTATTCCTGCATGGAGCAGGAGGTTGAATCTGATAGCCTTATAGGCCCCTTCCAACTTCACTATTTTATGATTCTATAGCCTGTAGAATTTGCATTCTGGCTAGAATTACTGTACAGTGGACCCTTGTGTAACAAATGGTTTGTATAACATAAAATCTGTACAACATAAAACATTCCAGAGATAGGGGAAATTTGCTTAACAGAATGGTCTATGGGGCAAATCCATACAACATAAAAATGGTTGCAATTAGAGATTATTCTATTTTTAATGCATTCATATGGGAAATTTGTATAAAGAAAAAATTGCTTAACATAATTTCAATTGGAATGAATCAATTCCTTTATACAAGGTAGCACTGCATATGAAATTGTCTCTTCTAGCCCATGACTCTCGTGGCAAGAGATGTACAGAATCAGGACCTCTTGAGTACTTGGTTTGAGTCTGGTGCTACTAAGAGCTACCACAGGCACTGCAGTCAAACATATAAGCATTCTGCAAGCCTGAAATACACATTTGTATCAGTTCCTCACTTGTCAAATGGAAAATATTACACATATGGTAGGCCTCCATTTACCATCACCCTGTGCATAAAACTAGTCTGTGACATTTAAAAGATGATAACATGAACGCCTACTATATTGTCTTCTTGCACTCTGTCATCTTATTTCTTTTCAGAACATACAGCTAATTAAAAAGTTGAAACAAATAATTTTTTCTATCCTGTCCAAAACATGCTTTCATGTATGCACATGGATGCATGCATATGCGCACACACACAGAGAGATACTATCCTTGGAACTTAAGCCAAGAAAACCTTCTGTCTTTAGAGACCTTATACAAGTGTTGCATATTTGGGAGTGATTTGTTCCCAGCTGCAGGAGCAGTTTTGTGCTCATCTATCACCCATCACCAGAGAAGAATCAAAGCGTACACACTGGCGGGATCTTAATTGGGGCCCTGAACTCTTTCAGCCACCATCACCTGAATGCACCAGACTACTTAAACCAGATGTATTATAAACAGAGGAGACAGAAGTACAAGAGCAATGAGGCTCCAGCATACTTTGAGCCACAATGCAACCAATGTGTCACTCCAATAAATGTTTGGATGGCTACAGAATTTCAAAGCAGATGGAGGAGCCCTTGGGGCTGGGAGGAGGACGTCTCTTTGATGCTCTGCTGGCAGGGTAGCCTTGACGCAGCTAAATCTAATCCACTTTGATTAATGCCACCAAATGAGTTCTCCTGACATCTGTGATTTTGCTCTAGAAGAGGAATGATTGAGGAGGACAGGTTATGACTCCGGGACTGTTTACAAGAGTTAATATCTTCTCCAAACAAATAAGGTGGACACCTCCAATTCATTTTTTTCCTTCCTTTCATTAACTCCTCCCCAGGGTTGCTTCTGGTCCGATTTGGACCACTCTGCTCCAAAACAACACAAGCTTTCCCTCTCTGGTTTGAGCTTATGCAACTATGTTCTACGCAAGGCAGGTCACAGTTTTCCCACGCTGGCTGGGAAGATTTGGAGAGTGACTGATGTGAACATTGGGAACTTTTTTTAAACAGCAGATCAGGCTGCAGGTACCTCTAATCCCCTATGACCTACTACTATGTTACTATACTGCATGCAAGGCAGGTCACACAGACAGTCGTTTTCCAAGAAGATCTTTCTGGGTCTGCCTGCCTCAATTATGGTAACCCTATCATGAGACAAAATGAAGCATCTGCCTCAGGCAGCAGATAATTATGGAGCTATAGTATGATGGTCAGCACAGTGCAATAGGACATATTTCTGCCCTCCATTCCCCAAGGCTGGCTTTCTACCTTCTAATCTAGATAATAATGGACAGTTTTCTCTAATCAATGTTGAAGCAAATGGGGAGAGGGAAGGCCCTTTTCTTTGCATAGCCAGGCAATGTATCTTTGGCCCATCCTGGCCTGAGTCCTTTTAAAATAAAAACACCAGAGGATGAATCTGAATGGGCACCATTCAAATCAGGATGCTTACCACAGAATTAATCATTACACCAGAGTTAAGGCTCTTTCATGTTGGCTCAAGCTCCACCAAGTCAGGAAACTAAGAACTCTGGCAAATGCTGCGCCCTATAAGGACAAGTGATGTGCAATACAGCACGTTATTTGATGTGAGTTTTTCAGGTTGTTTGACACTTTCACTCCCCACGGTTGCATTTTTTGATGCTCTATTCACACATCCCCATGGGCCGAAAGTGCATAAAATTGCTGTTTTGGAAAATAAATTGAGAAGAATAACAAATAAAATGTGCACTAGCTACGCCCCCACTTACTTTTGATGCGCACTTCTGTTCTTCGAAAATGCGGATCAAAAAATTACAACCGGAGGGGCAAGGATCAGGAAAATGTGGTGGGTCGTGCTTCAGGAGGCTTGGCAGAGATATCTATTTTTTTTTTTTGAAGCACAGCACCGTGGGGATCAGCACTCCAGGTGAGGATTTAAAAAACAAAAAATGTGCTTTTTAAGTGCAGTGTGATAGAGGCCCTGCTAGTCTTTGAGGTTTGCACAATACTGTTTACTGTTTCTGTTGCAAGACCCCAACAGGACAATGCTTTTGGAATTTTAAAAAATAATAATTTATATTCTCTTTTGCCCTAAGGTGAACAAAATATCTCTTCTGGTACAAAATATGCCCAAGGAAGAATTAAAGTTCTTCTGCAAAAGGAGTTTGCTTGTTCATTCATTCAATTTTACACCCCACCCCCATCTTGCAAACTGCTGCTCTAGGTGTGTGTGTACAATAGAGGTAAAGACACAATTTATGTAAAGCAACTATGATGAGCTAAACCTAATGTACAAAAGATAATCAAGACAAGCAGCAAAAACAGATTAATTGGTAGAGTTACTTTTCATCAAGTTATAATATTAATGTAATCAAGTTTTGCCTTTGTTATTTAAGAAAGGAATTAATTACAAATAGTATAACTGGTTGCTTTTAAGTAGTTATTTCCAAGCTCTGCCAAAGGCATTACTTTTGCCCAGATAGACTCTTCACTTATCAAGGATCTCCCAACAACCACATACTTTATTAACCCACATTTACAATCTCACCTACTGACCTATATGTAAGGGGAAAAGATCTTTCATTCCAAACTGTTTAAATACAGAAACCAGGAAGGTATTCTCTCTCTGCATCCATCGTGCAAAAATGCACCTGTTATAAACTTGCCAATCGTCCACTTGGATCTGTGGTGAAGGGTTGTGATTTTATTATTTCCTGTGATAAGCTGTCAAACTGGCCTGGCAAGGACACAAAAGTGCCCCCAGGTTTCGGTAACAGAGACAGAGAAAGCCAACACTTGTTAAACAAGTTCCAGTGATCTTGGAAGATATTGAACCACCACCACGTAAACTCAAGACCATAATGCAATAGTTTTGTGAGTTTGAAAGCACTGTTCCAACAATAGGGGCTTGTGGACTGGAAAATTTGATACCCCCAAATTTTAAAATTAAATATCTGCATGAGTACCAGAAAACTATATCCCTAAGACATCCTTAGGGATATATCTACGAATATATACATCTAGTGGAGGGCAGAAGAACTTGTGGTTTGCAGAAGTGTGGGCCTACTTTCCAGCATGACCAATGGTAAGAGGTCATCAGAGATAAAGGCTAGCAACATGGAAAAAGGTAAAGGTTCCCACCACACACGCGTGTTAGCCATGTGCGACTCTAGGGGCGGTGCTCATCTACATTTTGAAGTCAAAGAGCCAGTTTTGTGCAAGTCCGTGGCCATGTGGATGGCATGGCTGAACACATTTCTGCACACGGAACACTATTTACCTTCCTGCTTTTCACAATGGTACCTATTTATCTACTTGCATTTTACATGCTTTCAAACTGCTAAGCTGGCAGGAGCTGGGGTTAACAGTGGGAGCTCACTCCACTGCGTGGCACCCGGGATTCGAACCGCTGAGCTGCCGACTTTGAAGCCAACAGTTTCAGTGCTCTAGCCCACTGAGCCACCACTCCCGTAACATGTAGACGACCACAAACTGCCCACCCGAGGCAGGCACTACTTTACTGAATGGACTAGGGATCCCCACACACGATAAAGCACCTTCTTTACACACATATACTACCTATAAATAACACATATATATGAAAAAGCACATGAAATGTTTTTGTGTTTAAGCTTGGTCTGTGACTATGAGAACTTCAACTGCATTTGAAGAAGAAGTGTACAATCCATTATTCAAGCATATATCAAATAAAATTCCATACTTTTGCAACTGCCATAAGACACCTTGATTTCCCTTGCAGTCTTTCGGTTAGACATCCATTCCAACCATGGTGAGAGAGAAGATGACCCCATAGACCAGTGATGGTGGCGAACCTTTTAGAGACTGAGTTCCCAAACCGCAATTCAAAATGCACTAATTTTTTTTGCAAAGTGCCAATACAGTAATTTAACCTGAATACAGGTGGCTATGAAGGGGCGATGTCGGGTGCCCACAGAAAGGGCTCTGAGTGCCACCTTTGGCACCTGTGCCATAGGTTCGCCATCACTGCCATAGACTGACACAGGTACAGCTATGGTAAATCTGAGCAATGGAATAACTTTGCTATGCTATTGGAGGGTTCTCCCTCTCTCTCACACACAAAGAGATATATACTCAGTGACAGAACACGTATGTTTGTTACATAAAGACCCAGGTTCAAGCGACAGCTAATGGATCAAGAAACAGTGGTTATGCTGACAGAAAAGAGAAACAGTACTCCAAATTAGATAGACAAATGCCCTGATGGATACAAACCAGAGTTCTTTATTTTTCTCAACTTGTTCCATATCTGTTTCTCTAGTCTGGAGGACAGGGACTGACTTTCTCCCTATGTTTTGAACTATCATTCCCTATTTCTTAAAAGTGTTGCTATTTGAGGAAGAGAAATAAGGTTCTCTTGATAGCAATTGAGAACTTGTAGCTTTCCAGATGTTGTTGGATCACAGCTTCCAGCATCCTTCATCATGAGGTATGATGGTTAGTGCTGATGGGAATACAGTACCATACAGGGACATCTGAAGGATCAGAGGTTCTCCAACCCTAGGATATGAGATAACACTGCCCCACCAAAGTCCAACTACTCTAGGTCTCATATTTATAAATTTCTCAAGAACCCGGTGAATGTTAGAACCAATTAATTACTCCAGTTCCATCCAGAATGAATATATGCAGTTTAATTAGCTTTGATATGTTACTGCAATAATTTGCATTTGCTCTTAGTTCCATAAAACCAAGGTACTTGGAAAAAGCCACTGGTAGCTAATTTGATTATTGATCTTAGGTGAACAAAACATGTTTCAATCTGTCAAATGTTCAGGCTTTTATGTGATTATTGATCCTCAATGCAGTGGTCTCATCTCATGTTTTGCACTAAAATCTTGATTCCCTTAGTTGAAGATCAATACCAGACACAGTATCTTAATAAGGCAAATTGAGTAGCTTTGGGCAAATAGATCAGGCACTGGGGAATCAGAAGTGGAGGTAACATTCTAGCTGATTCTCTGCCAAAACCTAGAAAAAATCATGTTTTGCACTAGAGCTCCCAGTACCCGTGTAGGCAGTGCCCAATTTCTTCCAGTCTCTGTCCCTTGCCACCACCATTCCATATGACCAACCTGCTTAATTTCCATTACAATGTGCCAAAGTTTTGTATTGCTGCAATAGGATGGTTATGCCATATTGACACAATAGGAATAGTAAGGCTGGCTCATCCCAGTTCTCTTAGACCGCTACCACGCTTCTGATTTAAAACGCCTTTTCCTTAAAAACAAGGTGCCTTAAAAATCACTGTCCAGTTTTCAAAATGATTTATCTGAAGAACCTCCTTGGCCACACCCATTTTTGTCCACTGTGGCGCTTTTTCTTGCATGGCCACTGGGGGTGGTGTTTTTTACATCGCTTCCTGCATCTCCCTTTTAAGCAATTTGGTTGAATTTGCGGACATACTAGGTCGCTTCCCCCCCCTTGCCTCCTGTTCTTATCCTTTTTGCTTTCAGAAAACACAGAAAACAAAATCCTACCACCATGCCAACTTCGTTATGCAAAAGTTTCAGCTCATTGTCACTTAATTTCATTTTCTTGGTTTCTTTAAAACCAAAGTGGTTCAATCAAGTGAGAACTGGAAAGCCGATTGCTAGCTACCCGCTGAAGTGTGAACAGCAGAACCGCTATAACATCCACGTGACCACAGGAGGAGAAAAGGCGATTCAAAATAAGAAGTAGCTGCTCGCAGAAGTGCGGTAGCAGTCTTAATGTTAGGAGGTTTTTGCAGTGAAAACTTGACAAGATCTCTTTCCACGTAGCGTAAGAAACACTGGAGATGTCTGCTGTCTTTGTAATAATATCAATTTTATTTACTTTTATACACAGTGAACATTTGCAATGTTAATCCTATATTTAGATTCATAACCACTAGCATTCTTCACTATATGTTGGATTGTACTCATAAATACCTGTGCTGCCTTGGATTACAACAGTTGAAGTCATGTGTAAAGTTTATTGTGTGATCATATAACCCCTAGAAGTACATAAATACAACAGCGAACGAGAAACAAATACAAGGATCAGGCACCAGCAAGCAAACAACACAGCCCTTCTATGTATTCCAACTGTAGTCAACACATCTGGCATGTGTCTATACTAATGGCTACAGGGGTTTGATATCACTTTAAGTGACTACATCCTACAAAATTTTAGGTACTTTGGATTCTTTGCTAAAGGACTCTAGGCTTATCTGAACTACCATGCTGTAGTATATGAACAAGGAATTCTAGATACAGAAGTTTGCCCATCTCTACCAGACTTAGGAACAAAGAGGAAAGCAGTTGATATTGAATAGTACCATGCTGATGGACATGTGGGAGATTAATTAGCCAATAGCCTGGAATACATGGGAACAATTGGGGCAAGTTAACTGGTGCTGGATTCATTGAAATTTTACATCCTTGTTTTTCATTTCTCTCTTCCTTTCTGCCTCCTTAATTTTTTTTATTTTAAAAAGACATACAGTCCCTTGTTGGACAGCCTTTTGCTATTTATTTCAATCTTGAGTGAAAGCTTCCCAACTGATGTCAATATGATACTCCTTCAAAATTTTATTCAGTGTAGAAAAAAACCCAAAATAAAACCACAAAAGCAAAGCTAAATATGTCCCTATCTGTCCCAGGATTCAGTAGGATGGAGCTATGGTAGCTAAAGTGATAGCAAGCGCCTGCAACTGTGTCATGTAATACAGTGGTTCCGGATAGAAAACTCAGGTGTTCTTGTACTGCAAATCCCAGAACCCCCTGCCAGCACAACTGGTGAAGAGGCTTCTGGAAACTGAAGTCCAAGAACAACTGGATTTCCCAAGGTTGGGAATCACTGATGTAATATGTACATTTTAGGTTGGAAAATTGATCAAGATTAACTATATATCCGTAGGCTTCAAAAATCTTTCCCAGTTCTCTGATTCAATTCAATCTGCATAAAAACAGCATTTTCTCTGAACCAGTTTTCAAAAAAGTAGTGATTTTTGTTCTTGCTGTTTCAGCAGCAGCAAGAACAAAAAATAAAAGAAAAACATGCCTGCCATGTGTTTTAACAGACTGTGATCCATGCTTGCACCGAAATACAGTATTTTCCCATGTATAAGACTATATTTTGTCATAAATTGCCAGACTAAAAATTGAAGGTTGTCTTATACATGGAAGTAAGCCAAGGAGAGAACTGTATGGTTGTCTTATAGACAGGAAAATATGGTAAATTTTTATTCTTAAATCCTTGCTAAATGGATAGATGTCCTTGTACTTGGAACTTTGCATGGCTTGGCTCGATGATTTCAGCTATTTTGAACAAAGATATTCACAGAATTGTGCCATTCATCTGTAGTACTGATTAAAAAAGAGAACAGAGCACATTTCGTTCTCAATAAGCACACAGCTAATGTGTGTGCGCATGTGCATATGTTCAGAAGAAAGTAATGCAAGTGTTACTAAGAACTTGTGAAATTCCAATAGTCCCCTTCAGAGGGGCACTTGGCAGTTGGCACCCAACTTCTAACCTTTTCAGAAATGACCCATCGATACTGCGAGGGCTATGCGCCAGTATCTGTCTTTGCATTAAAGCCTTGCCTCCAGAGGAGACAAAACGACTTGAATGTCAAGATTTATCATCTTCGTAAGACATGCAACTATTTAAACCAAAATTAACCAGAACAAAAAAGAACTATTCTGGATGGAACTCCTCCAAGCCAGAACTGAGAACATGAACAATTCCAGCTCAGTGACTCATTTTCATTCCCCTTTAAATGCAGAGGAATGTTTTTAAAAGTACTTTCACCCTACATTAATGCCAGAAAGGAGGATGGGGAGCTTTGCCTGGTAACTATGAGTCAGCTTCAACTCTCAGACTTCCATAGTTACTGCAGCTGGTGGTTCCTGTGCTACAGCACTACCATTAAACCAACTAAAGAAATGTATATAATGACATCAATATGCAGTTACAGGATAAGGAAAGCCAAGGAAAACCAAGGAACTTACAAAATTAAATTTAGCACAGGGGAAACATTGAGGAAAGAAGTGAAAACAGGTGTAAGGCATCAGACATGTCAAGTCAAGTCTTTATTTATGGTCTTCTCAGGCTCTGAGGCTAAAATCATGTGTAGTGTCAGACATGTCATATTTTCAATATATGTTTAAACTTAGTGATAGATTGAGTTACACTAAGAGGAAACAGTGATAGACTGAGTTACACTAAGAGGAACTTAGTTACACTTAGTTACACTAAGAGGAACAGTGATAGAGTTACACTAAGAGGAACTTAGTGATAGATTGAGTTACACTAAGAGGAAGCATAGAGTATTGGGCAACATTTTGAGCAAGATTCAAATTTTTTTTTTGCTTATGTATCTTTTATGCAAAGAACAAACCCAGCTTTAAGCCAGTATTTTCAACGTGCCCATATTACACCTGTGAATTCTTAGGAGGCAGTGCTGGTGTGTTGATCGGGTATTGCTAAAAAGAAGCAAGCTACAATCTCGCAAGCCTCTTCTTCTTAAAAATATCTGTCTTCTACAGCTGCATCACATGACTTGCATTTTTCCTTTCAGCCTTAACTCCAATTAGTGTGCCATGATTTTTCATAATCTTCAAAATGTTTTTCTTCATATTCTTGCAAACCATTCTCTATAGTTACAATCCAATGTATTTTTTCCACAAATATCTTTAATATTTATTTTATTTATTTATTTATTTATTTATTCAACTTATATGCCGCCCACTACCCAAAGGTCTCTGGGCGGCTTACAATCAAAGAATTAAAACATTTTAAAATAGTTATAAATAAAATATCAATAAATCATCAAACAGTAATAAAAACCTTCTTTAAAATCATCATCCTAAAATTGTCATCAGCGGACCCACAATCTATATTGTATCAATTAAAAACCTTCTGGAACAGGAAGGTTTTTACCTGGCGCCAAAATGTAATCAGTGTTGGCGCCAGGCGGATCTCAATAGGGAGGGCATTCCATAACTTGGGAGCAGCTGCCGAGAAGGCCCTTTGTCTACAAGCCATCCCTCTCACCTCCTTGAGGGATGGCTCTTTTAAAAGGCGCCCCTGGCTCGATCTTAATCGCTGGGTAGGTTCGTATGGAAGGAGGCGGTCCTTCAGGTATCTAGGTCCTAAGTCGTTTAGGGCTTTATATGTCAAAACAAGCACTTTGAATTGGGCTCGGACAGCAACTGGTAACCAATGCAGGTTACGCAGAATCGGCATGATGTGATCCCTGGCGGCTCCACCACTTACCAGCCGCGCCGCACGATTCTGAACCAGTTGCAATCTCCGGACCGTCTTCAAAGGCAGCACCACGTAGAGCGCATTGCAGTAATCAATACAGGATGTTACCAGTGCATGCGTAACTGTCATGAGGCTCTGCTCGTCTAGGTAAGGGCGAAGCTGGTATATTTTCCGCAGCTGAAGGAAGGCACCCCTGGCCACCGAGTTCACCTGGGCTTCCAGAGTTAGACCGGGGTCCAGGAGCACCCCCAAGCTGCGGACCCTGTCCCTTAGGGGGAGTGCAACCCCATCCAGGACAGGAAGATGGCCCTCTAACCTTTCCGGCAAAGCACCCATTAACAGCACTTCCGTCTTGTCTGGATTGAGTTTCAATTTGTTAACCCTCATCCAGTCCATTATCTGGCCCAGACACGAAAAACCGCCTCACCTGGATTGGTGGAGAACGAGAGGTAGAGCTGAGTATCATCAGCATATTGCTGACTCCTCAGCCCAAACCTCCTGATGACCTCTCCCAGCGGTTCCATGTAAATGTTGAACAGCATGGGAGACAGTATAGAGCCCTGAGGAACCCCATGACATAAATGCCACAGGGCAGAGCAACTGTCCCCCAGCACCACCTTCTGGACACGGTCAGCCAGGAAGGATTGGAACCACCGCAAGGCAGTGCCTCCAACCCCCAACCTGGCCAGCCTATCCAGAAGGACACCATGGTCGATGGTGTCGAAAGCCGCTGAGAGGTCCAGGAGTATCAACAGGGTTGCACTCCCCCGTCTCTCTCCTGGCAGAGGTCATCATACAGGGCGACCAAGGCAGTCTCTGTACCAAAACCCGGCCTGAAACCAGATTGAAATGGATCCAGAAAATCCGTTTCATCCAGCAGTGCCTGGAGTTGCCCGGCCACCACCCACTCCAACACCTTGCCCAAATAAGGGAGGTTCGCTACTGGACGGTAGTTAACCACCAGCCCTGGGTCCAGGTTTGGTTTTTTTAGGAGTGGTCTAATCACCACCTCTTTCAAGGTGGTGGGGACCACTCCCTCTCTTAAGGATGCATTAACAACCTCCTGGACCCAGGTGCGAACCCCCCTGGCAGATCTTTCAATTAGCCAGGAAGGGCAAGGGTTGAGTGGTGTGGTGGTAGCACGGACAGATCCAAGCACCCTGTCCACATCCTCAGGTCTCAATAATTGAAACTCATCCAATAAAACTGGACCTAAGCACGGCACACTGGATATATCCCTTGAATCTGCATCAATAGTGGAGTCCAATTCCCTGCGAATCTGAGCGATTTTTCCCTCAAAGTGAGCAGCAAACTGGTCACAACAGGCTGATGAGTTGTCCAGAACCTCCACTGTATTTCTTGGTTGAAGAAGGTCCTAGACCACCCGAAACAGCTCTGCTGGACGGCACTCTGAGGAAGCAATACGGTTTGCGAAATAATGCCTTTTCACCAACCGTATCGCCACGGAATAGGCCCGATAATGGGCTCTAAGCCGTATTCGGTCGGACTCACAGTGATATTTTCTCCACTTGCGCTCCAGCCGTCTCCCCTCCTGCTTCATTTCCCGCAGCTCAGATGTATACCAAGGAGCTGTCTGGGCTCTGCGCAAGGGGAGAGGGCACTTTGGTACGATCGTGTCAACCGCCCGGGACATTTCCCTGTTCCATAGGGTGACCTGAGCTTCGACAGGAGTGCCGACCATATCAGACGGATAATCCCCCAGAGCTTTCAGGAAACCATCTGGATCAATTAGTCTCCGAGGGCGGATCATCTTAATGGATCCCCCACCCTTGCAGAGGGTCGGAGTAGCCAATAGCCTAAACTTGACCAGAAAGTGGTCTGACCATGACAATGGAGTCAAAACCAACCCCTCCACATCCAAACCACCATCTCCCAGTCCCGTTGAGAATACTAGGTCCAGAGTATGACCCTTCTCATGTGTTGGGCTGATGACATGTTGAGACAGCACTTCTGTCTTTCCTGTGTGTTATCCAGACCTTAGTAAACCAGAATTTATTAAGTTATCAGAACATAGTAATTCCCAGACTCATCTGGTTGATGTGGCCAGTGATCATATTGGCTGGAGAATTCTGGGATTCCCCCCTCCCTTCAAACTCTGATAAAAATGAATGTACTGAAAACAACTTATCTATTATGAATACAGTCCCAATTAGACATGGGCACGACCAGAAAAAATGATGTTTCGAGTTTTCGCTTGTCGGAAGGGGTCCGTTTCAGGTTGTTTCCGTTTGTCGCAAAATTTTTCAAAAATTTGTCGTTTCCGTTTGTCGTTTGTCATTTCCACCGCGATCTAGCGCGATTTGACTTCCCAGAGCATGGGGCGTCCCGCAATCAGGGCCGGCGCTAGGTGTTTTTGCACCCTAGGTGGCGGGCGGGGCGGGGGGGCGGGGGGCGGGGGGAAGGTGCGGGCGGGCGGTGGTGGCGGGGGGCCATGGGTGGGTGGTGGCCGCGGGCAGGCGAGTGGGCAGGTGGTGGTGCGGGCCGCAGGCGGGTGGCGGCGCGGGTGGATGGGCGAGTGGGCAGTTAGGATATCACTTAGGATAGAGGTTCTGTTCTTGGCTTGCACCCCAAATGTATGTGTGTGTGCAAGCAAATTGAAGTTGGGAAAAGAGAAAATAAATGGTAGTATATAATATATTTTTAAAATAAATCCACACCTCCCACTCCCAGTTGAACCTCCCCCTTTATCCAATATCAGAAAAAAATCCTCACAAACTGCCAGAGAAAAAAATAAAGAATAAACTGCTATTCCCTTCAGCAGACAAAGCTGCAGGGAATCAAAGAAATTATTTTCTAAATTCAATTCCCTCCCTGCCTGCCTAACTTAAATCCTAAAGCCTCCAGCCTCCCTCCTCAATCTCGATCGGATCACACCAGCACCAGCAGCCAGCCCTCCTCCTTCAACCACATCCATACCTCTGACTGCGATTTCTGGAAGGTGCCTCGGCTTTTTATGCCCTCCGAGACATCCAGAAGTGTCAGTCAAAAACCTGGCGATGCCATTGGTGGAATGGTTCAGAAAAATTGCATGGTCCCATCCCATGCCCAGCCCAAATGGGCAGGTCTAAAAAAATAAAAAATAAAATAAAATAAAATAAAATCAATACGACGTTTTATTGCTATAAAAAACCCACTGCTGCTACTATTAAAATTCAGGCATTTAAAATAAATAAATTTCACATGTTTCTGTGGTGATTTGGTGTGTTTTTTGACCACGATTTCAAAAGAAAAATTGTGGTCGCCATTTTGGATCCCCCCCCACCGCATGGCATGGCGAGACGACAAGGGTGACCCCCCTCCCAGCCTGGTGCAAGCAGCCCAGGACAGGAGAAGAGGGGGGGAAGGCCAGGGACCCCCCAGAAACCACCCCTCTGGTAGGTGGCAAAGCCTCAGGCAGGCATATTTTCGCCTGCTTTTTTGGTTGGGAGTCGGGGTTTTTAAAAAAAAACTTTTAAAAACTTTTTCTGTGCTTCGCATTGCACGATCGCCGCGATGCCACAAACGGAAATGAAAAACCCGACCAAGTTTTTCTTTTTTCGGTTCGAGTTCGAGTTCTGATGGCTTAATTATCGTTACTGTTTCAGTTACGTAATGGAAACGATAACCGAAAACAGAAACGACAATTTTGCCGAGTCGTGCCCATGTCTAGTCCCAGTTTTTATGGCCTTGAAATAAGTGGGTGCTTCCAAACATGTCCAAAATAATCTGCTCTCACTGGTGAATGGTTACAGTATACATTGAAGCATTTGATAATAAAGAACAGGGATTCTAGGGCACAAGGTGTCCTTTCTTGGAACACTCCCTTGATTATATGGACATCCTCAAGTGTCATTTTAATATGAAGATAATGGAAGACTGATGAATTAAGACAATGTCTGAGGCAGACCCAGCACCACAATTAAATGCTACGTTTACTGGTTTAGCAATAAACTTTCCGTGGTGTAGCTTAATTTTTAATTTCTTCACATTTGTGGTTATGTGTCATGCTCATTCTATGTGCCAAATATACTTTCATTCAGTTCTGATGATTAATGGCTGTAGATTAAAACTCAGCTGCAAACACTAGTGAGAGAGAGAGAGAGAGAGAGAGAGAGAGAGAGAGAGAGAGAGAGAGAGAGAGAGAGAGAGATTGTTGTTTCCAGAAAGCTTTCTCCTTTGCCAAATGGTTTCAGGGTGACATATTGATGTGGCTTTGTGTGGTCAGGGTTGAGCAAAGGGTCCCTATCCAGAGAGAATAAGGCAGAAATAAATGGAACTCACTGCATATTAAATAAAAGAATGGCAGGAATGAAACCAACATGCTGCTTGACATCATGCAAAAAGGCTGCTTACGGGGGCAATGGCTGAACTGTAGGAATGATATATTTGCTTATAATTAATTCAGAGCCACAAATCCCATAACCCCCTTCCCATGCTAGCTAGAGGATTGTGGGAGTTACAGTCCAAAAAGAATTTATCCAAGCTGTGAATGATACATGATGCCTTTTAGGATAAATATTCTCAACAGATGGTTCTAAATATGGCTGTAAATAAAAACATCTGCCAAACATTGGCCTCTGTCATAAAGCTCATCACTCCTTATCCAGGTCGACCATGCCTTCTACTTTTGCAAAGAACAGTCCTGTGTGAAGGTCTCTCAGAGGATAGGCCTTTTTTTTGAAGGTCCAAATCTGCTTTGGAGGTAAAGTATGTGGCAAATATAGAGCTTAGGATTTGATGTTGCTCAGCAACCATTCACTGATTCATTGTCTTCCTCACTTGGGTGAGATTTATTTATTTATTTATTTATTTATTTATTTATTTCAGAGTATTTCTCCCTGCCTTCCTCCTTGGAAAAGGACCCAAGACAGCTTACAGTAATGAGCGATAATATACAATTAATACAATACAATATATAGTGCATTTGTCTACAGTATTTCCCCTCTAAATTTCCATTGATTTGTTAGCATATGAAAATTTTATGCATCTCTGTGCTGTCTTTAGTCCTTTACTTTATTAACACACTTCCTCTTTTTATTAAGTCCAGTGAGTCACCTGAATTATCTCTTCAGCTATTCCTTGGTACGCGGGAACAATTTATTTATTTATTTATTTATTTATTTATTTATTTATTTATTTATTTATTTATTTCCTGCACTTATATACTGCGCTATTTCCTGGAGAACTCTGGGCAGCTTAAAGCAGAGGGACACAACCGGTAGACCTTGGCCCACATGCAGCCATTGGAAAGTCACTGTGTCACTAAAGCAGGGGGACAAATCTCATCCATTTTTCTCCCATAGTTCAGTTAGTGCGGATACAAGATTGAACCAGCACTCAGGAGATCCAGACTCTAATCCTCAATGAACTATAAGACTCACCAAATAAGCTTGAGCCAGTCACTCACTTGCATGCTGTCACCATATCACAGAGTTCAGACAGGAATCACGTGGAGGGGGGAGCCATACACAATGCCTTGAGCTCACAGAAGGAGGAACAATATTATAGCAATGCACCAAGCAAGCGAGCAAGTGAGCGAATTAGGATCAAGCAAGCTGAACACGTGGGTCAAACTGGTCTGTCTTTCAGTATTGTTCCTCAGCTGCCCTCCAAATATGATGTATATCTCCCATCATCCCCAGGGAACATGACCAAAGCAGCTTGATGAATAATCTAACAGCACTCACGTCCAAGCCCCAGTGAACTCTATAGGACTTACATCACTCAGCCATTCTCAGCAAGGGTTATATGGCCACCGGGGGGATGGGCTTGCATATTTGAAAGAGGGGGCACAGACTAGGAACAATTCCTTAAATACCATCTTATAAGATTCATGATGAGACCGATACAATCCTGATTCAGTCCGTATTTCTTTTGTATTGCATCTATGGTCGTGGCCAAAAAAACAAAGGTTGAGAACAGCTGCTCTAGGTCAACATGGACAATATACATGGTGTACAATATGGATCTGACCAAACTCCAGGAGGCAGTGGAAGACAGGAGGGCCTGGCGTGCTCTGGACATGACTGAACAACTGAATAACAACAATGTTAAAGAATGCTCTAGATGCAGGAAAGCTATGGGATGCAGGGAGGCTTCTCAGATCCTTTTGACCATGACTTTCTTGGTAGCAAATAAGATGTTCCACATAGCAATTAGAAGCCAAAGAATGAAGAACATACCTGATAATTTGTCTTGCTGATGTGATACAAGAAAGAATCTGGGTTTTCTTAAGAACAAGATCTTAGATAGGTCAACATTAAGTAAAGAAAATACCCTCCTACACGAAACCCAAAGGAAATGTCAGTATCTTGAAAACAAACTGAAAAGGAAGGCACAGCACATGGAGATCTGGCAATAAACTGAATACCCCCCACACTTCTTCTGCAACTGATTTGGAAAACAGACGGTGGAAGATCTAGTTTGTTCCATGTTCTTGCTTCTTTTGTAAAGTTGATATTGCAGCCAAGTGTGAGAACAACACAGAGCAGGGAAAGGCCAATTTAGTGAGCATTTCCATATTTTATGCAAGTTGCTTTTTAACAGAATGCTTCTAAGCACTTGCAGTCTTAAAGAATAAAGCTCAGTTACAATGCAGCGTTTTTGAAAACCGTAATGAACGTACTGTCGGGTTTCTCCCCTTGAAAAGCTACATTCTTTGGAGCAAGAGAAGTATTTTTTGAAAATGTTGGTGTATGCAAGATTTTTTTTGAAAATGTATTTTCCCACTGCCAAGCAATGGAGGCGTAAAATTATTTCAAAACAATTGAAACATGCTGTTTCACACGTTGAGAACGTTAGGTTGAAAAAATGAAGCTATAATAAATTCAGTACAATGCTGCCTGACTTTTCCATGCACCTCTCTAGGTGTTTTCTTCTGACCTCTAGTGGTACAAGCAACAACTGAATAATCAAACACTCAGTTTTTAGAATAATGTATGTTTAGATGCCCTAAGCACATCCGATCTCGCCTGATTTCGGAAGCTAAGCAGGATCAGCCCTGGTTAGTTCTTGAATGTGTGACCACAAGGGAATACCAGTTGCTATAGGCGCCTGGAGTGGAAACTTGCAACCCACTCCAATATTCCTGCCAAGAAAACTCCATGGACATGGAGTCACAGGGAATTGGTCACGACTGTAATGGCACAACACACACACACACACACACACACACACACACACACACACATACACACACACACACACACACACACACGGCCAAAACACATGTGGGTGTTATTGAAGATTTTCTTTTCTTTTCTTTTTTTTTGTAACATGCTTACACTGTTTGAATTTCAAATAAAAAGTAGCTGCAGAGCCCTGGTCTGAAAATGTTCTCTTCCACTGGATTGGAGATGGAGATGGAGATGGATATGAATATGTGACTGCTACTTGTTGCCTGAGTAGCACTTCTGTGGGCAAACGACAGGTGGAAGGCATATTTTTAAAAAGAAAACTGAAGGAAAGGAAGGCAATCCAGGATAAAGAGTGCATTCTAAAACAAGACCAAAACTAAAACAGATTATTTCCAAAACAAAGCACATGGGTTAAGCAGATTGCTAGAATAATTGTAACCTTCACATTTGTTTTTATGTGCTGGGTGGACCCCTGAGTGACTTGGGGACCTGGCTGAGGAATCAGTGGAGAGTAGTTTGGTTCCCCACTGACCTCAGTGAAGAGCCAGCCTCTGTAACCCTGGCCAAGCTGCACAGTCCCAGAGTGTCCACCCACTGCCCAAAGAAGGCGATGATGAACTAGGGTGTTTATACACGACCCCTAAACTCCGCCGCAAATGGGTGCAAGCTCCGGAGCTTAAAAATGTTTCCCCACCAGCTCTGGAGTTTGCAGACAATTAAGTGCGACCCTGCCCACCTAAATGCGACCCAGCACACTTTTCTTCTACCTGCTCTTGGGAGGTGAAAAATATTTGATGCGGAGGTGTTGGGCTCTCCTCACTTCTTTTTCTTTTTGTTTTTTGCCTCCCGCCCCTTTTAGAGGAACCAGGAAGTGACCGGGGCTACCCCCCCTGCAGCTTCCACCAGCACCGGGAGGTAAGGCTTTATTCTTTTGTCCCTTTTTTTCCTCCCTCCCCTCACATAGCCAGCAGCCAGGAAGTACGGGGGGTGGAGACGCACGAAGAGCGACAAACCCCTAAGATCTCTGGTCCGAATTTAAGGGGCCAGCGGATCTTAGGGGTCATGTGAAAAGGCCCCTACTTGAGAAAGTTCACCAAGAGTCAGAAACAATTTCATTATTTTTTAAAGAAACAATGTCATTATAGTTTAAGGTTGGAAACATTTCTGAAATCTTCACTAAAGGAGCTGTGGGTTCCATATCTAAAAGCAATGTGCTCTTAAAGAAGCAAAATGGTCTATTTGGTCTAATATAAGCTTGCCTCAGTTGGTGTTTGTGACACTAGCTTGTTTTCTTTTGTAATTGGGCAGGTGGGAGTTGGCATACATTCATTTGCATGATTGCTGTCTCAGGTACAGATTTGCATTGCCTGGAGGAATAATGTTGTCAGAGGAAGAAATATTCCTTTGCCTTAGTTTATTGGCAGAAGCAAAGAAAGAGAAACTAAAATATTGTGGCACTTTAAAGGCTAACAGATTTATTTCATTGTGAACTTTTGTGGATCGAACTGCAATTCCTCAGAAACCAGAATCCAAATACATAACATATATTTTATCCATATCTGCATAATCAAGGGGGGACAGAGATAACAGAGCAAGTGACAATGTTTCATTAACACAGTAATGGGACTACCATGGGTAGGTCCTAGCCAGATCAATAGCTGTAGGGCACACATGGCCCTGTATATCATAAAAATGCTAAGAGATGTTTCTGGGACAGAAATCAAGAGTCTGTCAAGGGAGGCAATATATCATTAAAATGTTAAAAAGAACTAGGTTTTTATATGTGTAATGTGCTAAAGATATATATGCTTTAGTGTGTGACTTGAACTTCACTCTTGGATTTTATTGCCTTTCCTACTTTAGTTCTTGTTGTTTATTATCAGATTCCAAGGCTTCCCACTAGACATGGGCACGACTTGGTGAAATTGTCGTTTCCGTTTTCAGTTATCGTTTCCATTACGTAACGGAAACGGTAACGGTAACGATAATTAAGCTGTCAGAACTCGAACTCGAACCAAAAAAAGAAAAATTTGGTCGGGTTTTTTGTTTCAGTTTGTGGCATTGCGGCGATCGTGCAATGCGAAGCACAGAAAAAGTTTTTAAAAGTTTTTTTAAAAAACCCTGACTCCCGGCCAAAAAAGCAGACGAAAATATGCCTGCCTGAGGCCTTGCCACCTACCAGAGGGGTGGTTTCTTGGGGGTCCCTGGCCTTTCCCCCCTCTTCTCCTGTCCTGGGCTGCTTGCACCAGGCTGGGGGGGGTCATCCTCGTTGTCTCGCCATGCCATTTTCTTTTGAAATCGTGGTCAAAAAACACACCAAATCACCACAGAAACATGTGAAATTTATTTATTTTAAATGCCTGAATTTTAATAGTAGCAGCAGTGGGTTTTTTATAGCAATAAAATGTCACATTGATTTTATTTTATTTTATTTTATTTTATATTTTATTTTTTTAGACCTGCCCATTTGGGCTGGGCATGGGATGGGACCATACAATTTTTTTGAACCATTCCACCAATGGCATCGCCAGGTTTTTGACTGACACTTCTGGATGTCTCGGAGGACATAAAAAGCCGAAGCACCTTCCAGAAATTGCAGTCGGGTTTATGGATGTGGTTGAGGGAGGAGGGCTGGCTGCTGGTGCTGGTGTGATCCGATCGAGATTGAGGAGGGAGGCTGGAGGCTTTAGGATTTAAGTTAGGCAGGCAGGGAGGGAATTGAATTTAGAAAATAATTTCTTTGATTCTCTGCAGCTTTGTCTGCTGAAGGGAATAACAGTTTATTCTTTATTTCTTCTCTGGCAGTTTGTGAGGATTTTTTTCTGATATTGGATAAAGGGGGAGGTTCGACTGGGAGTGGGAGGTGTGGATTTCTTTTAAAAATATATTATATACTACCATTTATTATCTATTTTCCCAACTTTAATTTGCTTGCACACACATACATTTGGGGTGCAAGCCAAGAACAGAACCTCTATCCTAAGTGATATCCTAACTGCCCACTCGCCCGTCCACCCGCCCGCGCCGCCACCCGCCTGTGGCCTGCGCCGCTGCCTGCCCACTCGCCCGCCCGTGGCCACTGGCTGCCCACTCCCCTGCCCCCCACCCCGCCTGCTGCCTAGGGCGCAAAAACACCTAGCGCCGGCCCTGATTGCGGGACACCCCTATGCTCTGGGAAGTCAAATCATGCTAAATCGCGGTGGAAATGACAAACGACAAATGGAAACAACAAATATTTGAAAAATTTCACGACAAACGGAAACGACCCGAAACGGACACGTTCTGACAAATGAAAACTCGAAACGTCATTTTTTCTGGTCGTGCCCATGTCTACTTTCCACACTGAAATATCCTGGTTGCCTGTTTTGTGCTTCTTTAAAACCACACATGTGCACATGTAATGAGGCAATGACTAAATAGATGACGCCTCTCTCTCTCTCTCTCTCTCTCTCTCTCTCTCTCTCTCTCTGTGTGTGTGTGTGTGTGTGTGTGTGTGTGTGTGTGAGACAGAGAGAGAAAGGTTATGACATGCTACAGGAGCGAGGGTTGAACGGCAGGGGTGCTACTCTTCGGGAAAATGAGGATCGAAGAGCAAGCTTTTGAATTTCCCGTGGCCACAGCACCCTCGCTGTGGCTGCAGGAAATTCAAAAACCTGCTCTTCGATTCTCGCTTTCCTGAAGAGTAGAACCCCATCCGGAAAGCCAGGAGGGAGTGGTGGTAGCTTGTGGGCTTGTTCATAGCCCCAGTTTACTCTCCAGCCACATCACCCTGGGCATCCCAAAAACGGCATAGCTGGAGAGTAAACTGGGGTTATGAACCAGCCCCCAAGCCACCGCTTCCCCTTTGCGTGGCTCTCTGCATGGAGCACAGTGGCGTGCTCCAAGTGGAGGGGGAAGTGCGTTAGCTGAGAGGGGGCGATGTCACATGCCCACAGAAAGGGCTCCGTGTGCCACCCTTGGCACCCGTGCCATAGATTTGCCAACACTGAACTAGGACTTTGGAGGTGATGGTTTGAATCCATTCATGGGAAATTGTGGAAATGAATTGCTATAATTAATTAATTAATTAATTAATTAATTAATTAATTAATTAATTTACCCTTAATTAATTAAAATTAATTAATTAATTAAAATTAAAATACTTATACCCCACCTTTCTCCTTAAGAAGGACTCAAGGACTCAAGGCAGCTTACTTCAAGGCAATATCAAAGCTAAAAACAATAAGTATACAAATACCAAAAATATCTAAAACAAATACAACACTAAAATATGGTAAACAAAAGCAACATTAAAAACACATTCAAAGCAGAAAGGCACAACCATCCATATAAACACTCTGCTTAGCAAGCCAGTCACTCAGGGAAAGGTCTTGCTTGCAGAAGAACAGCAAAGATGGGGCCAGCTTGGCCTCCTGTAGGAGGGAATTCTGAAGTCTGGGAGCAGCAATAGAGAAAGCCCTCTCTCATATCCCCAGCAAACACATCTGTGTAGTTGATAGGACTGAGAGACACATTTCTCCTGATGGGAGACACATCTCTCCCCTTCACACCCAGACAGGCTCATAAAGGAAGACAAGACCCTGAATACAGTGCATCACCATTACAGGCTGCTTGACCACAGCACTGATTCACTCACTTAAATAAATTTAGTGAAATCAAATTCATTGAACTTTGATATGCCTAAAATCCACTGGTCCCTTTCTACCCTCAGAATTCCTTATCATTTCAGGAAGGTGCAAAATATTGGATGCAGACTGTCTTGTGTTAATCCCAGTAGATGATTAATCATCTCACATGCAAGCAAATTGGCTACATCTGTGTTAATTGGATGTTAGCTACGTTGATGTTAATTGGGTGGTGTTTCTGTTGGCTACACATGCAGAAAAGGAATAAAATCTTTGCCTTGATTCTACTAGGCTGTCGCCCAAGTACATATTTATGTGGTTCATTATCCTATTCCTGAGATAATAGCCACCTTACCTCACTTTAGTCTTGGATCTGTTTACACAACCTACAGGTTAATCAAAAGCTGAAACAAATAGGAAAAAATAAACTCCAGATACTGAGGAAGTATTGGTTTCTTTGTGTTTCTTAGACTTGCAGAAATAACCCTGCCAAAATTGCAGGTATTAGATTTATAGCCTATCAAACACAAAGGGTTAATTTAGATAAAAGTAAGGAAAATATAGACCCGGGGGGGGGGACTACATTGGCAAATAATGAGAAACATGCTCCAAGACTGGGACAGCTGGATTCACATTATTTCTTGTTAACAACATAATGTACAAGTCAACATGAATCAGCCTGGAGCTTTTCTACTCAACCCACAGTTGCTTCCACTATCATTGAGGTGTCTACCTTCTTTGGAATCAAATGTATTTGTACTTGTTCAGACAGTATGATGTATTGAGACAATGTGGAGGGGTGTGTGGTCCTTCTATCTGAAACCATTTCAACCAGTTACAGCTGCAGTGAGGGAGGCAGAGCAGAGGGGAAACTGGGTACCATTAGAGTCTTCTCCACCTCCAATCTGGTGGAGGAAGTTAGCAATCAGTCTCTCTCTCTCTCTCTCTCTCTCTCTCTCTCTCTCTCTCTCTCTCTCTCTCTGCAGCTTGGAGTCTTTTGGGTGCCAATTTCATCCTCCTCTCTTTCTGCCTACTCCTGTCTGATCAGTTGAAGATAATTACTCCTGGGAATTAAATTTGACTTCCCAGGTGTAACTTCACAGTGGGTCCATTCATATTTTTCCTGGTGTATAGGCATACCCTTAGTCACACTTAGGGAAGACTCCCTTAAATGGATCTACTAAGGGCGTTTACACACAACCCCTAAGCTCCGCCGCAAATGGCTGCAAGGTCCGGACCTTAAAAATGTTTACCCACCAGCTCCGGACTTTGCAGACAATTAAGTGCGACCCCGCCCACTTTAGCGCAACCCAGAGCAGTTTTCTTGTACCTGCTTTTTGATGGTGAAAAATATTTGATGCGGAGACTGCCTGAGCTCTCCTCGCTTCTTTCTGTTGTTTTTCTTTTGCCTCCGCCCCTTAAAGAGGAACCAGGAAGTAAACGGAGGTTGGAGCAACTTCCCCCAACACCGGAGGTAAGCCTTTTATTCTTTTGTCTCTGTCTAAGGCTTTTTTTCCCTCCCCCTCACGCAGACAGAACAAAGAAGTGTGGAGCGGGTGGGGACGGAGGAACAGCAACGAACCCTCAAGATCTCTGGTCCGAATTTAAGGGACCAGCGGATCTTAGGGGTCGTGTAAAAAGGCCCTAACTTAAATCTCATTCATGTGTAAACCAATGAGACTTAATTTAGTCATGTCTTTAGCTTAAACTTTATCTAAACCATTAAACATCTGTTAATGAAAAAAATTGACAAGAAAGATCCATATGGACATTCAAGTACATGTTTGTTGTCTAGCACAACTAGTAGAATTGTGTAAGACAGCAACACGAGGAAGAGCTTTTATATTGGCTTAGTGGATATTTTGAAGAAGAGTTACGGCAATATTTATGGTCAAAACCTTCTATGACTATCTTGCAGAGCCCTTATACTCTGTACCTGTCCTCACCACCCCAATCTTTCAAGCTGCCAATGTTGATGGGTTCTAAATTTCATCTCAATAGACAGGAGGTTTTACTACTTCTTTTTGTCTTCTGCTTCGCAAAAAATGGGATAATCCAGGTCAGATTCTTCAGGTCTGATCTGTGTCCAATGTTGACTTGGATCTTTAAGGCTATCACTCTTGGGACTTTTCTTCCCAGTCCCAAAAATTACATGCTAGGGATAGGTCAGTGGGCTTGGTACCTGGCTGTGGAGCCAGAGGTTGGGGATTCAACTGTCTACTGTTTCTCCCTGGAGACAAGCCAGTCTGTGTAGCCTCGGGCAAGCTGCACAGTCACATAATATGTCAGAAAAATGGATAGGTCAACCACTTCTTGGTACTTATCCTAGAAAACCCTGAAGAGAGCCTCCATAAATTGGAATCAACAGCACACACAATATCTATTATCCAATAGTAGCCATATCACTCTCACACAACTTCTAATACTACAAGAAATCTACTGGCATTTTGAAGATATTTATCGAGCAACAGCAATGGCAGACTATTGGCCATTTCTGTAGATCGCTATAGGGTCAGCAATCTGTGGAACAATGTTTGCAATAAGGCCAGTGTGGATTAAGATGCAAAAAGTAAGTAACACAGATGACTACATGACTACATTCGTAACACTGGCCATTCACAAAACCATTGACAAAAGAGTATTGGCATGGAGAGGGAGAAAGAGGACCTTTTTTGTAAAAGAAAGGGCAGGGACAGAAGAAAAAAGAGCAAAGGGAAGAACAAAGATGGTTGGGGAATTAGGATTCCTTTATCATGTACAGCCCTTATTTCTGCTGGTGTGTGAGATATTTCCCTTGGCTCCTATGCTACTGGTGCTACAGCATTATTAATGCAAAATAAACCCCTGCCAAAAGTAAACAGTTTTAAGCTGCTTTGATTTCAATAAATAAAATTTAAGCATATGCTTCATTCATCCTCTGAAACCAAATGAGAATTCTGTTACCATGGGTGCACTGTTCAACCCCCTTAACATACCACATCAGTATATGTACTGTTCTCAAGTATTTTCTAATACCACTCTAAACTAGTCCATAAAGATCTGGAAGTTGAGTCATGGCAACCAGACTTCTTTTCTTGAGAGATAACGTTTTGCTACTCATCTAAGCAGCTTCGGACTGACGAAGCTGCTTGGATGAGTAGTGAAACGTTTCGATCTCTCAAGAAAAGAAGTCCGGTTGCCCTGACTCAACTTCCAGATGAACTCACCTGGATGACTGAGAATCTGCACAGACATAGTCCATAAAGAGTTAATGTCCCTGAACTGCTGGGTAGCTCAGTGGTGTAGACCTCTAGCTGTTGAGCCAGGGACTGAGAGTTCAGTTCCCCACTGTGCCTCCTTATGAAAGGTTGGACGATGATCCGTAGGGTCGCTTCTAGCTGTGCAGTTCAAAGGCTATAAATAAAATATTTTCCAAAAATGGGTTTATCACTGAACATTGCATTACAGTAGAAAGCTCAGAATTCTGAGGTATTTCCAAATAGAAGCAGAAAGTAATATGTTCCTACAAGGATATACTGTACCTGCATGCACAGAGAATTTCATGCATATAGCTATGAATGTGATGGAGGAATAATATAAAGGCCATTTTAATCTACACTGCTCTTGCACATTATAAGGTTACTGTTAATATTAAAAAGAGGGGTGGCTCTCAATACAGACCAGACAAAATCTCCCCACTCCACATATTCTTATGGAAACTAAGTACCGGTGAGCTGAACAATATGAATACAATCATAGTACCAGAACCTAATTTAAATAGAGTTCCTGATGAACTCAAATCTGATGTCAAGAGCATTTGTATTATTAAATTCAGTTGACCACAAAGCACAAGAACTCTGGAATGAAGCAAGATATATTATGAGGAAATAATACAAAAACTATTCCTGTAGTCAAAGGAAAAGAAAAGCCTCAATGAACAATTAGGGAAAGGGTTAGTTATTACTAACAGATAAGAAACTAATTAAATAAAGTCAAAATACTAAATCCAACTTTTCAACTAGCACATAGGAACAACATTATAACAATGATTACATATAACAATAATTGGCTAAAACTTTGTTACATACTGGTGGAAGAGAAATGGAGTACCTTGTGGCAGAAAATTACCACTAATCAAAGCCTCTGCACTTGGATTGCGGGTTATAAGACAAAACCCAATGGGTGCTGAGGTCTCATTAATTAGTGACAATTTGCCATTGAGAGTTACACTACAGTATTTTCTGCTGCTGGCACAATGAAGAAACAGGAGTTTGGCCATCAAAAATGAGAGAACATAAAAAATGAAAAACAAAACAAAAACAAAATATCTCTTCTAAGAAATCAAAGGAAAAATTTAACCAAGATCAGGGATGCTACAAGAATGACAAAAGATTATATTACCTGATAAAATAAAGAGAAGATGGAGATAATATACTGAAGAACTATACAGAAGAGATGCAAGAACATATTCCTTCAATAATAATAATAATTGTTTATTTACAGTCATAGACCAAAATGTTACATGGCAATCAAGTTCAAAATACAACACCAATAATACAAATATAGTTGGATAAATTAAAAATTAATAACGTGTAGCCATGGAAAACATTAATATGCATATAATTGCATAGGAAAGGGTATTATATCATACGCTGGAAAATTAGGGGATCTAAAATTCTGATGACAAAATCATCTTACAGGATGCCATGACTGCCACACAAAATCTGGCCATTACCATAGTTATATTTATGTTCTTATTGGCTAGTAAATACTCAATATAAATTTTACTGGTCCTACCCGGGAGCCTTTGGAGAACTGGATATAAAAGCTCTTTGCGTAAGTCCCTGTAAAAGCTGCAATACAGAAGTACATGTTCCAGTGTTTCGACATTCCCACAGTTGCAGGGGCATAAACGTAGATGATAGGGAACCCCTTGAAATCTTCCGTCCAATAGTTTGGAGGGTAACACATTTAATCTAGCTAAGGTAAATGCTCTTCTAAATTTGGGGGAAGCTATGTTGTTCATTCCTTCAAAGACTAATCATTTTAGTAGGCTAGGAATAATTTTGTCAGGTTTATTTTCATTCCTTTCAGCCATTTTAGGAAAGGAGAGGCCTTTTTTAAACGGCATAAATAATTAGAAACTATTACCAGCACTGACAAGCTCCTGTGACCTAAAACTGCTCTTATTTTGCAGGTGTGTGGTGGGCAAAACTATCCTTCATGCCCAGGATGTGAAGAGAACTTTAACAAACTGTTAGAGGATTTTTGATAAGAATTGTTCAAGTTTTATCAATCCAAAGGAAGTTTTTATAGTAAAAATAAGTAATGAAAAAGCAACAATTATCACAAATTTACCTTTGTGAATTAATGGCTTCTAAAAGATCACTTTCTCACTTTGTGGGGGACACCTTGATGAAATAGAACTTATTTGGGAAGTAGACAGTACTGAATTGGCAAACTTAAGAAGATAAAGGTATCCACCACAAGGTGGAGCATTCACTGCTATTCCTCTAAAAGACATGCATCCTAAAAGAGTACTAATATGTGTTTGTAGCATGGTCCACAGATAACAGCTACAAGAAGTCTGTACGACCAGCTGAGGTTTCTTGCTGCTTTATTGTGGTATGAGCTTTTGTAGACAACATCCTACATTCCCCACTTGGCAGAAGTACTGAAATCCCAACACTGTTCTACATTTTCTCAAAGTTAAATACTTTGATCAGTCTTAACTGTGGTTAAGAGCCATACGTCCCCGCTCCATCAGTTTTCTTAGAACAACAACAAAGGCCCACATATTTCATTTGAGAAATAAGAGATAAAATGATATACAAGGGAAAAAACTATAGTCAATATTTGCTGTTTATTTTATATTATTCATTGTAGTTTCTATGCATACTTTAGAATCATTGGTCAGTATTTCACTCAGATTACAATGGCAATTGTGTAAGTGTTTCCCTGCATTGCAGACTGTTGAAGTTTTTACCAAGGAAAAGTAAAAACATAAATTAAATATTGAATATTGTAAGTTTACCTGCAATGTAGTAACATGGACCAAACTAAGTGTGTTTGGGGAGTGGTTGCAGCAGGTGAAGCAACCAACTGAGGTTTCTTGCTGCATCGGGCAGGTGTAGATAGTCAAGCAGCAAGAAGAGTATATAAGCAAAGGCACAAACCTCACTCTTTGCTGATTCTTCTTGAATCAGCCACACTGACCAATTTGATCTCTTTCTTTGATAGAGTTACAGGCCTGGTGGATGAGGGGAACACTGTGGATATTGCTTATCTAGATTTCAGTAAGGCCTTCGATAAAGTTCCCCATTGTATAGTTGCAAAGAAGTTAGTAGAATGTGGGATAGATAGTGCCACTGTTAGATGGATTTGTAATTGGTTGACTGATCGCACCCAAAGGGTGATCATTAATGGCTTCTCTTCAGGTTGGAGAGACGTGACCAGTGGGATGCCGCAGGTTCTGTTCTGGGTCTGGTACTATTCAATATCTTTATTAATGACTTGGAGGAAGGAATAGATAGTAGGCTGATCAAATTTGCATATGATACCAAATTGGGAGGGTTTCCTAATTCCCTAGAGCAGTGCTCCCCAACCTTTTTGTCTCCACGGACCGGTATTTGTTTGATTATTTTCCCGTGGCCCGGGGATGGGGGTGGGGAGGGGGAGATGGGGGTGTGGGGGGCAGGGGATGGGGGAGGGAGGAGGGGGGGAGGAGGTGCGGGGGGCTTGGTGTGTGTACCTTGGGGGCCACGGGAGCGGCGGCGGCGGCGGCGCTTGCCGGCTGGGGCGTCGGGCGTGCGCTCCCCACGCGCGCATGGGCAGGGGGAGCCCGGGGCTCCTGGGCGGGCGGGCCCCCGCCTCCTCCTCCTGTCGGCGGCCGGAGGCATGCCCCAACCAAGGCGGGCTGCGGCAGCAATGGCAGCCGCCCGGGTTCGGCTGTGGCTCCGCGGCCGGCGGCGGGGTGCCCCCCGCGCGGCCACCGCCGCCCACCTCGGTGAGGCACCTCTGCGCCGCCGCTTGCCTCCGGCTGCGGCCTTCGGGCGGCGGGAGGGGAGGGGAGGGAGGCCGGTGGGGGTGGCGTCTCCCATCCGAGGGCGCCACTGGGACCGCCCGAGCCGGCCGCGGCGGCGGCGCGGGGGCGCCCCGCCGAATCCGGGCAGCTGCCGTGGCCGCCGCGGCCGCCGACAGGAGGAGGAGGCGGGGCCCGCCTGCCCAGGAGCCCCGGGCTCCCCCCACCCCACCCGTGCGCCGTGCCCGGCAGCGACTCGTCCTCCGGCTGCCCACGGGAGAGGAGAGGAGGAGGAGGAGGAGGGCGGTGGAGGAAAAGGGGAGGAGCCTCCCCGGCCTCCCCAGGCGGCCCGGTGCCAACCGGTCCACGGACCGGCACCGGTCCACGGCCCGGGGGTTGGGGACCACTGCCCTAGAGGATCAGATGAAAATCCAAAAGGACCTTGACAGATCAGAGTGCTGGGCCAAAGCTAACAGAATGGGGTTCAATAAGGGGAAATGTAGGGTGGTGCATCTAGGTAAAAAGAATGAATTACACACATATAGGATGGGAGACACCTGGCTGGAAAATAGTACATGTGAAAGGTATCTGGGAGTCTTGGTGGATCACAAATTGAACATGAGTCAGCAGTGTGATGCGGCGGCCAAGAAAGCCAACATGATTCTTGGTTGCATCAACAGAAGCATAGTGTCTAGATCAAGAGAAGTGATAGTACCACTCTATTCTGCTCTGATCAGACCCCACCTGGAGTACTGTGACCTTTTCTGTGCACCTCAATTTAAAAAGGATGTTGACAATCTTGAACGGGTCCAGAGGAGGGCGACCAAGATGATTGAGGGTCTGGAAGAAATGTCCTACAAGGAGTGGCTTGGGGAGCTGGGAATGTTTAGCCTTACAAAAAGACGGCTGAGAGTGGATATGATACTTATGTTTAAATATTTGAAAGGATGTCACATTGAGGAGGGGACTGGTTTGTTTTCCATGGATTCAGAGACTAGGACGTGGGGCAATGGTCCCAAACTACAGGAAAAGAGATTCAATTTCAACATTAGGAAGAACTTCATGACAGAGCTGTTCGGCAGTGGAATATGCTGCCATGGAGTGTGGTGGAGTCTCCTTCTTTGGAGGTTTTTAAGCAGGGGCTAGATGGCCATGTGTTGGGAGTACTATGATGGAGGTTCCTGCATGGCAGGGGGTTGGACTAGATGACCCTTGAGGTCTTTTCCAACTCTATGATTCTATGATTCTATGAACACACACACACACACACACACACCATCTTACTCATTCACCTTGCCCTTTCACCCTTGCAAGTGGCTGTCCTGAGCTACCTTGCTTGTAGGGTCAATCTATTAAAATTTTAATATTTGTAATACACTGTATTTAGTAATGCTGTTCTTAACTACCATGTAAGATGGCTTGAGTTTTAGTCCTGGGAGAAAGGCAATTGAAATAAATAGTCATTTCTGTTCCAGCAGTAGAGGGCTGCCATCAAGACTTCAGGGTAAGTTTAGTGGCTGAACAAGCATTTCGTGTCTTCCCTCTGCTTTTTCTTCCATCACTTAAAAAACGAAAATCCAATTTCAGTTATTTCTGTCTATTTATATCTCTTTTCCCTAAATTGAAGGTGTTTCACTTTCCATAAAAAATAATCCCATCTCTTTCCAAAGACTGCAAAAACTCCCATTGTGCCCTTTTCACTTTACACTCTGTGCTGACTTGATCTGAAGAATCCATGAATAATAATAGTGAATATTTCTATATTTCATAACAATAGCAAAACCATTTAAAGCTGTAATCTTGGGGACTCTTTTGCTGAGTAAGTAAAACTTATGGAACTAAATGAGACTGCAGTTTGATCAGCAGGATCAGATAGTCATTAAAAAGCCACTTCATAATTGTAACAGAGTAATTGTATCCATGGTTACCTACATTGTAAGCCGCCCTACTGTGTCCAATTTATTCACAGTTTGCTTTCAAGTTTGCAGATATATGTTAAGTAATGCCATTTTAAGAGTGCAAAAAGAAGATACAGAGAGAGGAATATGGGACGATCTGTTTGTTCTCTCTTCCCATGGTAACACCAGCACTTCCATGCCACACTACAATGTGTGGGGACTATGTTGTTACCACTTTAATTGTATTAGAACTTTATTTGTATTAAAAGTGTGCACATATTTAATTTATAAGAAAAATCATTCCAATTATTTCCTCTTACTGAGAGGCCATGGAATGAAGTATCTTCTCTCCTTGAATAGTAAGGAGAACATTTAGATTTCTTCCTCCAAGTAAATGAGTCTCTACTCATTTGATGGCATTCAAATATATTTTAGCCTTCTGGATAGCTCCGTGAGTTAGGCATCTTGCTGTGGACACAGAGGTTTGGAACTTCAGTTTCCCAATCCCAGAATGCCCCCAGGAAAAGGAATGATAAACCATTTCTGTTACTCTCCATGGAGTTTTCTTGGCAGGGATACTGGAGTGGCTTGCCAGATCCTACTCCAGGTGCTGGAGGAGACTCTTGAGAGTCCCCTGGACTGCAAGGAGATCTAACCTATCCATCCTAAAAGAAATCAACCCTGAATGTTCACTGGAAGGACAGATTTTGAAGCTGAGGCTCCAATACTTTGGCTACCTCGTGAGGGGAGAGGACTCCTTGGAAAAGTCCCTGATGTTGGGAAAGATTGAAGGCAAAAGGAAAAGGGGACAGCAGAGAATGAGATGGTAGGACGGTGTCATGGATTTGACAAATCTCTGGGAGGCAGTGGAAGACAGGAGGGCCTGGTGCACTCTGGTCCATGGGGTCATGAAAAGTTAGACACGACTTAACGATTGAACAACAGCAACAACAAAAAACCACTTCTGAGTATTCTCTCCTTAGAAAACCCTGAAAAGGGTCAACATAACGTCAGAATTTAATTGACTCTACACATATATTAAAATTATTTAAATATTTCCACTCATCATGAAAATGACAAAAATGATATCCCCAAACACTTTCATGTGCTTTGTCCTGGCAATGCTAGGTTTTGGCCCATACTTAGATTTTGTGTCACATTTTCCAGGACTTTGGGGCATCGAATGAATGAAATATTTTACTCCACCAATCTTCCTGTCTTGTTCTGAACAAAACATTTCTCTGTATTGCTTGTATCCTTTGAAGGATACTGAATGGCTTTTGTGATCTGCAGTAGAGCCATTCAGATTAACATTTAACTAGGGAACATCTGTTCAACTAAAAAAGGAAAATATATTCTCTTTCAACTCAATAATAAGTACGTCAAGAATTTTATAACTCTCACTGTTGTTTAAAAGCAACAGGAAATACTGAATAATGCAGGCCATTTTGTTGATATTGTACTGATTTACTAAAAACTGTTAATTAGAATCAAAGAACTGCAGAATTTGAAGGAATTTCAAAGGTCACCCAACCTTCTGCTGAGATGGAAAATCCACAGCTAACTGCTGGGAACGAAAAATATTTGCTATTGACTAAGCCATGGAAGTTCAGTTTTGAGTTTTGTAAAGTGAAAACAACAACAACATAGCAAAAACAACAACCCTTCAGTTGCCACCACAAAATCTGGGTGATGGATGTGACTCTTTAAATGACACATGAGATATGTGGTCATGGCAGCTGTGTATCCTTAAATCTGTTTTGTCCTTAGAGCTGGATCTTAGGCTACGGTCCTACCAGAGTTTTCTGCGTAGTTTCCCAGCAGCAAACTGTGTAATAAAAGATCGCGTACTAACCGGGAAGAGAAGTAAACTTTGGTCCCGGCCGACCATGCCCCTGGAACAGCAGTTTCAGCGAAGTTTCCTAAACCACCGCCAGGGGCTGGATTTAGAAACTTCGCTCGAAAATGTTTCTGCAACCACGACAGGACCTTGTAAATACGCAAGTTGTTCCCCTTTAACACCACGGAGGCTTGGAAAGTAGAGCCGGAAAGAAGGACAAAATGCGAAGTAGACAGGTAGAGACCGAACCAGAATACGAAAATATGACACAGAAGAGAGGACACTAACTGCACATTAAAAACCATGTGACCGGCCGAACAAAAAATACGCAGGAAATTTATATATGCAGAAAACTCTGGTAAGACCGCGGCCATAGAAAAATTTTCTTTTAATGGAGAAGCATTTGAACTAGTAACTCTGCCTTGCCAGTATCTGCAACCTGAAGTGGCACAGTCTATTGGTGTGGTTTTCCTGGTCAGCAAAGTTTCCCCCTTTGGTCTGCAAAGGATCCAGAGAAATAAAAATAATCTTCCAAAGAAATATGACCATTTAAAATGCTAGAGACCTCTTATAAGAAATGGGAGGAAGTATCCAGGCCCTGAATCACCCCCCCCCCGCTAATCTAATACCGAAAACAGTAACATAAGAAAGCCTCATTATTACATTGACCTAATTTCATAACAGTGTGCATGCTTTAGTTACTGCAGAGGCAAATACTGCATTTCTCCCTATTATGTTTGACAAGGGCCTGAGATCTCTAGCTAATACAATATGCAGCAGCTAGGTTGTTAACCTTTGCATGGTATGAAGGTCATATGAGCCTCTGTACTGAAACACCATATGCTTCCAGAGGCCAATACAACACCTTGGTCTTAACTTTGACATCCCTATGACTTGGGCTCTGGCTACCTACACTAAGGGAGAGCCTGTCTTGTTATGAACCTATCTGACTGTTAAGAAGAGATGCCACCAATTTTCACTCTTCTGTTTTAAAAGTGTGTGTGTGTGTGTGTGTGTGTGTGTGTGTGTGTGTGTGTGTGTGTGTGTGTGTGTGTGTGTGTGTGTGAAAACATGTTTTGAAACATGAGAAACCGTTTAATATTTATTGTGATGATTTTTGACTACTGTTTTTAGTGTATGATATGATTAACTATTAAATGACTCAATGTGCCTTATATCAGGTATTTTTATTATATTTTATAGCATTAGTAAGCAATCTTGACAACTACTGTGTACTGGAAATGCAAGGTAAAAATGTAACCAACTGACTAATCACTTCACAAAATTATTAGAGCAAGGATGATCTTTCATTTACTCCGACATTGTGGCTACTTTGGAAAAAAAAAAAGCACTCAAGTTGCATTCCAGCACCCACACTTTCCCCCTTGCTAAATTTCACAGTGCTATACTTGACTGAAAACACAAATTGACCCTTTGTAAAAAGTCGCAAAAAACAGCACAACAAAACTCTCTGTATACAAAAAAGTGCTATTAAAAAGAATTACTATTCTTACAGAACTGGGCACTTGTTAATCGTTTATACAGTATAGCTCTACAACACTTAGTAAAAATTGGAAATAGAGAGTTGAGAGGAAGAGACAGTTTTACAGGGAAAAGGTGAGACAGCAGATTGGCACAGTAGATATCGTATAATTAAGAGGATGCTTCCTTTCCTCCATTTCCTTTCTTGGCTTTTACTTTTGTTTTCAGTGTTTTGACAAAACACCTCTTTTATTACAACTCTTACTGCATCAATGGACAATGTACTTGTTCAATGAACAAGTAAGCATTCACCCCAATGGTTCTAACTGTCAGAGAGAAAGAAAGAATGAGGATACTGAATCACCACCATTTTTATATTTAAACAACAAATCTATCATGTTCCAAATTTTTGTTAAACAGGGGATAGTCCGATGTCCGTGTTCTCTACTTCATAGGAATGAAGTGTGCTCTCATGTTGTCAAGTATGATAACCCTACAGACTTATTGAAAGTAAAATCTTGCATCACATTCATCTAGGGATGAAATGTTTTTCTTCCCCTCTTGTACTTCTTTAGAACATTAATTACATATGATACCCATTGCTGAACAAAAGGGAATTGTTGTTATTTACCCGAGGCCACTATAAAAAGCAGAATATTGCCCTCAAATGAAAAAAAAAAGCATTGTCATTTGCTTAGAAAACATTTTACATAAGATTAAGACTAGGGCTGTGGTCCACCATCAAAATTCAGAATCAGAACTCAGATATGGATTTGGGATTCAGAATTTTAAAAGTTCAGAAGTTTTAGATATATGGAACTCCATTACACTCAATATGAATATTATATGGTCATTATTTTTCCCTTAACAAACACAAACATGCAAAACATTTTAAAAGTATTTCCCTGTGTCCTCTGACACCTCCCTAGGGATTATAGCAAACAAAAAGTGCACATTGATAGCCAGCACAATAGTGTAGCTTGTGGGAGACTGGGGGGGGGCAAAATCCTTGGGGCGCAGAGGTCTTGGGGCGCTTGAGGAGGTCACACCTCCTCCTGCTGCTGCTAATGGTGGTAGTAGTGCACGAGACTGGGCTGTGCATGTTCACCATCAGGGAAGCAGTGCACCCTTCTGCCAGCAGAGCCTCCCATGGTGGCACCTGGAGTGGTGGTGCTCCTGCCCGAGTGAAGCAGCTCCCACCAGGCAGTCATCAGAGGGCACAGCGGTTGTGCCCAGCGGAGCCGGCGGGAGGGAGGCAGGCCCCAGGTGCAGCTGGGCTGGGCTGCCGGGAAGCTGCACCAGCAGCACCAGTAAGGGCGTGGCAGCAGGCAGGTGAGCAGCCACACCTGGGCCAGTTGTCAAGGAGCAAGCATGTCCCTTGGGGCCTGGAAGCACCATCCATCACACCAGGAGAGTTGGCTGGCCAGTGCCCTGGGGAGTGCACCACTTGCCTCTCGCTGCCAAAAGGGCTCGCCTCAGTTATCAGCATGAGAAAATGTGCCCTTCCCCCGCTATCTAGGCTGCGGAAGGCTCCTTCACTCCCTCCCCCTTGAGGCGGGACTCTTCCTTGCCTCTGCTGTCCCTGCATTGTGCATTTGCCCAGGAGAGCCTTGTCCAGAAGGGAGACCCCCCAAAGAGGGCATGAGAAAGAGGGATCCTTCTCTCCCTCCCCTGCACTTCCCAAAAGATTGGGCCCCCCTTGCTGGGTGGGTGAGATGTGGTTGGGGGGCAGGAGGTGGCACAAAAACTGACTTTGTCCCCAGGCATTCCAAACACTAACTACGCCTCTGAGCCAGCAGTGCTCAGGTATAAGGAAATGATTGTAATACTCATAATGTTTGAGTCCTGAACAATGAGAACACCAGCAGGAAAGGCTAGCAGCATTTCCTGCTGATGGAAAGAGGAGAGGTCACACTGGGGAGCGACAGGCAGGTTAGTGCTGAAGATAGCCTGTGGTGGGTGGGAAATGGGGCAACAGGATGGAAGCACAATACAGGTGAGTGAGTGTGAACATAAGAAGAGCCCTGCTGGATCAGGCCAAGGGCCCATCCAGTCCAGCTTCCTGTACCTCGCAGTGGCCCCACCAGATGCCTCTGGAAGCACATGAGACAACTAGATACCTGTCTCCTGATACCACTCCCTTGTGTCTAGCACTTGGAGGTGCCTTCCTTTTAAGCTTGGAGATAACAAGTACCCCCACCATGGCTTGTAACCTGCAATGGACTTTTCCTCCAGAGATCTGTCCAATCCCCCTTTAAAGGCACCTAGGCCAGAGGCCATCACCACATCTGATGAAGTAGCAGTTGGGAGAATGGTAAAACTGGGGTGAGAAGAGTGGGACATTATGCGTCAAGTGGTCTAAGTCATCCAAAGCTTTGAGAGTTCAACACAGGTCCTTAGTGGTGAGACGGCCATTCTTTCTCAGGTGATCCCAAGTAGAGATGGGCACGAAATGAACTTTTTTTGTTTCCATTATTCATTATTCATTTCATTGTGATGAAATTGGAACAAACTGAGCAGAACCATGAAAATTAGGTTTGTTACATTTCGTTTTTCGTTAATGGCAACACACGATGAAATGAGCTATTTTAAATGTTAAAAACGCCCTGGACATCCATAAAAACGCAGCGATAATTATTTATACTGTCTGATAATAACTACCAGGGGGTCGGAGTCCTTAAAATTTTTGTTTTTGTCTTCTCCCATCGCGATGTATTTTTCTTTTCCCTTTAAGGATGACAAAATGGATGTCACCAGCCACAAAATGGAGGCAAGCCATGTGATGGGATCATGTAAATTCTTGGACAACTTCAACCAATAGCATGCCCAGGTTGTAGACTGGGCAGGTCTGGCAGCCACAGAGGGCATAAAAAGCTCTGGCAGCCCCCGTTCTCCTTGCAGTCTCCGGTGGGAGTTAGGGTGGGATTGCTGTCTCTGTGACTCGTTATTTTCACTTTAGGCCAGCCAGGCAGGTGTGTGTCTCTGTGTTCCTGCCGGCTCTAGCCTGGCTCTTAGGGGAGAGAAAGAAGAGATTTCTCTCTAGCTTCAGTCCTGCAGCCTCCCTGTGTGCATGCGTGCGTGCCTCTCGGTGAGTACCCTCCCCTGCCCCGCAGTGCAGTCACTCTGCGGCTGCCTTGCACCCTGGGCAATGCCCGCCACTGCCTTTGCAGCATCCCTGCGTGCCTAGTCTATACTCTGTCTCTGCCAGCATCATTTTTTTTAGTGTTTTTCCTCGGGTCTGGGGTGTTGGGGTACGCCCGCGCATGGAAATGCTTTAAAAATCACACAAAAAGCGGGTAAAATGAAAAATGAAAAATGAATAAACAAAAATGATTTTTTTCAAAAATTCGTGAAAAATGAAAACGAACCAAAACGGACCCCCTCAATGAAAAATGAAAAACCGAAATGCTTGGGGCTCCTTCTAGAATCCATTGGTGCAGACAGACACCCTTTACAGGCTTTGTTCTCACCCCAGTTCCCATCTCTTGGAAAAGCCATGACAACTCTGGTCAGGAGACTCTGGCCCCACAACCTGGGGGCCAGGCTATCTTTAAAGTTTAATTCCTTAAGAAATCACTGCAGGACACCTGAGAAATAGAGCTCACTTTCATTTCTTTCTCTATCAAGCAGAAACCTAGCTTTTTGCTTTCTCATCTAAAAGGACTAAATGGGACTCTGAATATTAGGAGTTATTATTACTGATAACTATCAGCACTTGGATCTGGATATTTCTGGAACTAGATGATTATGGCATTATTCCATGAATTCTGAAAACTTCCAAATTAAAATGTACACCCCCAGTTAAACTAAAATAAAGGGTAGCCATGTGGGGCAAAAAAAAAAAAAATGAAAAAATAGGCAATACTTTAATAGACCACTAAAAACAATCATATAATAAATGAACTTTCATGAATTAAAACATCATTTCATCAGGTTTGTACTTGGTTAAGATAACTGAGCTTTTTGAAGGACGTATGGTCATCTAGAGATGCCCAAAGCACATCCAATATCGCCTGATTTCAGAAGCTAAGTGGGGTTGGGCCTGGTTAGTACTTGGATGGGAGACCAACAGGGAATACCAGGTGCAGTAGGTGCCTGGAGTAGGAACTGGCAAGCCGCTCCAGTAGTCCTGCCAAGAAAACTCCATGGACATGGGGTCACGAAGAGTCAGTCACGACTATAACGACACAACACATGGTCATCTTACTCATCATGATAAGATAGTGATGAACATGTCTATATGAACTGTTAGACAAATAGCAGGATAAAAATTTGAAAATTCTGATAAGCCCATCATATAAATAGTGCAAGGGGATGTCTTTACTGCACCAGTCAAACATCTGAACCACCACATGTCATGCCTGTGTTCCATCAATGGTGCATCCTGGCAGTTTAGACAATATACTTGTCATGACGGCGAAAGCATATCTTGTGTTATGCAAATATAATGATTCGGCTGTTCTTACTGACATTAGTGAAATCTTCATTTCAGACCAGAATTGAGACATGAGGCAAAATTCCATATTGTTTACAACTATTACATTGATATTTAACATGATGGACTAAACCAACACCAATAAGGCAGGGCTTCAGCATCTTACCACTCAGCTAAACAGGATACGTCCTTGTCTCTCAACGATGTGCTGTCTATATCAAGAAGCAACAGATCAAAAGCTTCTGCTTCCAAGCTCTCCAGAAGTATTAAAGAAAAATGCACAATATGGCAAGTCAGCATTGTGTGCTGCTTCTATTAAATTTAGTGGAGCTTAAAGAGATACTGTGGATACTTCTCTTGCAGAAAAGAAGGCAAACAAGTTACCAAGAGGATTAAAAAATATCAATATTTTTAAAATCCATATTGTCACTGATTCAGTACTTGAGAATGTTCCTTATTACAGCTCTTAGAATGTTCCAGCCAGCACAGCCATGATACCAGAAGTTGTAAAAGAAACTATTCTAAGCTCTGCATAGGGATATCAATATGCCACCCTAACATCATTATCAAGAGCATATCAGCACCCTATAAAGCAAGAGCTGGATGGCCCCTATATGAAATGTATGTAAAGACATTTTTTTACTGAGTGGCTCTACAGGAAATATGCCCAGTATCACAGGTTATGCCTCTGTACAACACTTTGCTTGGTTTTAGAAAGACAATATAGAAATATTGCACAAAACTAAATAACAAGAATGATGTTCTTGACAACACCCTCCAACTGCAGTTTTTAAGAGTGATCTTACAGAGCCATTCAGAGCATTTGGGGAAACAAGCCCAACAATTTAAAACTGATGAAGAAAGGGCTGACTTTAAAAAAATAAATTATACCTATAATTTTGTGATACAGGAAACCCAAACCATATTGGTAATGGCTTTTCAGATTACTCATATGCAGAACGTACTGAAACCTCAGACCCAAACAGCAGCTTTCAATTTTCTTTGCACAAGAAGGAGGGGAAGCACAATATCTGTTGTGACAACTGGTCCAATATGAAATATCTTTAAAAAAATCACACTAGGAGATGAAATATTCTTTTAGGGGTGGATATTGTAGTATTTCTTACATTGTCTGGTAATTGCAAATCTGAGATTTTCTTCATCTCTCATTTGTGTGGAGATGGTAACGGATGTTGTTTTAATTCAACCATACATCTGTGCAAGAGAACAAACACAGAAAGACCAAACCATAGATTGCCCCCCAAACTTAACATGCAAACAAGCAGTGCTCCCAAAGCCTATGATAAACTCCAGTATGCAACTTTTGACTCAACACTGTTGAAAACATTCATACAAAAACCTCCTCATGCTTGGGTTTGCTTCCATTTCTTTCCACTCTTTCTACATTTTTGCAAGCTTACCTTCCATGTGATGGAGGGGCAGGCTGCCAAGGTGAAGGTGACTTTCTCTGTCACCACATTGAAGGTGACACGAAACATGATGGTTCATATTCAGGTGGTCTCAAAGCTCAGGTCCAAAACCAAAAGAATAATAACACTTATTCTGCTTCTTGCTCATTCTGGTCCTGCTGTGGTTGTGCATTCCGCAACCTCCTAACCTATTGATCCAAGGTGAAGCCTCAGAATCTTGGGAAGGCCCCACTTTTCCCAGCAGCCGCTCTTCGTTCATGTGTGTATGTATGTGTGCGTTGCATGTGTTTGTGTGTGTGTGAGTGAGTGAGAGAGCAAGAGAGAAAACTAATCAGCTTAGCTGGTTTTACCAGTCTGAGTTGAGACTAACAGGTTAGCCAAGCAGTTTGCGTGGGGGATGGGAGCCGAGATCTCAGTAAACAAATCAAATTGGCGCATTTATTAAAGCAGAGAAAACAGACCTCCTTTGAGAATTGTTCTTTTGTCTCTCTTTCTCAGCACTGACACACATCCATGACACACATTGTACGCTTAGACATGCGCCATGGGGAGCTGGGCTTCTCTATGCTCTGTCTTAACTTTGACCCTCTGTTCAGCGGTGCCCAAAAGTGACCTTTTCCACTGGGTCTTGGCCGTTGATCAAATAAGTCTCCACTGCACCATGGATAGATAATGATAACTTCATTGTTTTTGCAACAATAGCCGTCGTGGTCTGTGATTAGGTCTACTCGTTATTATTCAATGTTATTTACAGCCGACTAAAATGAAATAGGAATAGTTAGCTAGTACTCATTCTGAGAATTGATTCCTTCTCAAATACTCTGAGACAAAAATGCAATTAGAAGGTGTGTTATCATATAATAATCTGATTATAATGCAGGCAGGCACATACTGTACAGTAGTGTTAAATTGCACATCCAAACTAGCTAATCTAATCAGATGTTTTCAGTATATTGTAGGCTATTACTTTCCTATTTCCTCTCTTTTGCAAACCAACATATTTCCATTCAGCAGGAGTGAAGCCAAGAACGTCAATTAGACTCATAAAGCCCCAGGTTGAATTATCACCTCTGGTCATGAAAGATTGGGGGAACATTTTGAATGGAAAATAGCAAGCAAACAAGCAACAGTTAAATATATACATGTTCACTGGCTCTGTTTGAACTGAATGATTGGTAAATACCTATTCAAGCAATACATAGTTCCACCCCCTCTGTCACTGCTTTTATGTTTTCAGTGCCAAGTGTATAGGAAAAAAATCTTGCTCACCTGCAGGTTTCTCCCCATGAACAAGAACCCTGAAAAATCTGGGCTCTAGCTCATGCAGAGAGGACTCTATGAGCGCTCAGGATCCTATTGGTATTAGCATAAGGTTTGCATAACCTCAGCTGACTGGCAAGGTACCAGACTGTGTCTCAGCCACTTGGTTAGTCATTCACACAATTTTACAACCAGGATGGATTATGGCAGTTCATCAGTTAGCAGCGGCACACCACTCAAACCTTAAGTGAATATCAGGAGATTTCTGATGATGGTTCCCAGGCACCATGTTCATGCTTGCTATCCAGTTATTCTGAATTGGCTCTTCCCACCAACAGGAATGGTGAAACTAACAAGAAAGCCAAAGTCTTGTATTATGTGCAATCATTATTTGCCTTGATCCACTGCTTGATTTTGAAGTGCAGTGCAGATTAAGTCAGTCCCCAGAACTATTTTCTTAGGAGAAGAGAACCCCCATCGTATGGCTGAATTCACATGGCAGAAACTTACATGCCCCAAAAAAGACTGCATTGAATCCGCCGCCACTCCTGGCGCAGCACACAACATCAAGTCCTACTGTAGTTTAACACAATTCTTTTATCTACCAGTTTTGACAAATACACTGCAGTTTTCGATGCTTCAGTCACACCTTTTTTCCAGCCTGCCCTTTCCCCATTTCCCCATTCACCAAACCTCAATGAAAAAAATTGTTTCACCCATGCTAATTTCAGAGCAAACTGTGAAGTATTTTCAATGTAATTTCATGCTTATAGTGACCCTGTTAGGGGTTTCCAGTTACCTGAGATATTTAAACAGTGGTACAGCATTATAGCTGCTATTTTAAAAAAATAGCACTTTGCTATTAAGGAAAAGTACATAATCTACAAAAATGTGATTTTTTTTATTGTGATATTGATCTCAAGGTTCAAAAAATTACTTGTCCATCCAACCATTAATCACTTTGTTCATTTACTAATTCATTAAAATGGAACTGCTAAGTTAGTTTGCTTACAAGTTATGTGCAAGATACTTTTAAAAAACCAAACGTGTTTCACTTTTAGCACAGGAAATCAATTAAACCAATTCTTGATGGCGACTGAAGATAGAGAGGAAGAGAGGAAAAACAGCAAATACATTGGACAGAAAATATCTCAATTCATCCCAGTTTGCAACAATGGAATGATGCAAGTCATAGTCTAACAGATCAAAGAAGCAATGCATTTGGAGAGTGATGCATATGAAAACAAGCCTTTGGAGAACAGACAGTACCTCTTATTCTACCAAACTCAGTCCTCAGTTCTCTTTCTCATGTTGTCTTCCATTCCATTCTGTCTGATCTTATCTCTTACTGAAGCTGGTAGAATAAGACTTCAGGAGTCCTCACCTTATACTCTACTCTTTCAGACTGTTTTAAGCCTTGTGGGGACCCCCTGTCAGATTTCCAGTGCCACCAGATGGATTTTTCTGGCTGCATCTCATGGTACACTAGATAAGAAATAGCAGCAGAACTCCGCAGGACTCAACATGAACAGCTGAAATTGTCTCACTGAATATCCTTTTGCATCCATATGTATCAAGTGGATGCTTTATCACTGCATATTTAGAAATGGCTACCAAAGCTTCCCTCGGGCATTTATTTTTTGAAGAATACATTTGGATTAGCACAAAAATCCCCAAACAGAGTTGCCAGGTGGGGAGAAGCCTAAGCCAGTAAGTTTTCAAATAAAAGATATAGCTATACCAGCAAGCAATGTGACCTCTTAGAAAGGGTTATGCAGAAATTCTACACCCAAACACATGGGGAGCACTCCAATTCATTGTGGTGGAGCTTATTTCTGTGGAGATGCAGAGATGATTGCCCTGCTGATATCTTCTTGCAGCCTGATCACCTACAGGAAGTTCTTGCTTTCTAGAGAATTGTCTTCTTTGCAACTTCCTTTCTATTTCATTAACCTACCAGTGGTGTAATGGAAAAAGGGTACTACCATGTCATTAGTTGGGCCAGTGACATCCCATTCCAGCTCCCTCTGGTTTCCTTGTTCCCATTGGGCTTAGCTGCACCCCACACAGTAGATGAGAGAAAACAAATCCTCCAAGCAACAATTTGCTGTAGCAATCTGTCTTTTACGGTTACTTCACATCCCTCTCATCGCGGTTCACCATCCGGCTTGGGACCGGTACGAAAAAATGTTACTGCACGTCCATTGCATGATGGCGGAAGTTCATCCCGACCATACCCCCTGAACTGGGATTTAAGCGTGATGAGCCATACCTCTCCCTGACCCCGGGAATTCTCTTGTCTCAGTTCCTGTTTAGAAACAAGTGCTCGTGAAGTAAGGCTCATAACACAACGTTCACATTCTCCATCTAGTGGCAGGAGTGTGAAGTTGCATTCTCCAGTACAATCCCAATGGCGTAAACAATGCATCGCAGAGAGGGAAAAAGGCATAAAACCTCAAACTTTGCTGCTTAACGCATGAAAGGCAATGTTATGGAGAATTGAAATACCAAAAATGGAAGGTTGGACCCCCCAAAAAGGGAAAACAAAGACAGGGAAGTACAGATGTTGTCACGATAAAAGAACGTGAAGTAGCAGTCATCACGATACCATCAATCACGGCCGTGGGTAAACGGAAACAGGGACAGAACTGGGACAAGACCACGTAACCTTGAACAACGTTATCATGAAACGAACGTAATCTCGGAATGAGGAAGGACGTGAAGTAACCGTCTTTGTTGCTACCCACAGTATTATTGTGTCCTTTGGTTTTGAATGGGCAAGCCCAATGGTTTTCCAAAAGACCTGCTCCTAATAGAGGTGAAAACTATGGATCAACACAGTTGCCTGCATATTTAGATTCTCCTTATGTGTGTGATGAAGAACTGACATGATGAAAACCTGCATTTCAACATTGAACACTTTAGTATTGTGTCAGATTTTATTGCTCTGTATTGCCAAGAAAACCTACAAACCTTTGTATTAGAGAGGGGCACCATACGAAAAACAGCATGCTGTTTTGACATTTTGCAAGGTTCCACAATGGTATGGAATGAAACAAAATGGCAGCAAGCATTTCATTACGAAAGGAAAGAAAATGCCATTTTTAGCTGTTAAAAATGAAAAGTTTTGTTACTCTATAAAATGACTCCCCTGTGTCCTGGGGCACCAAAGTTTGTAGGTAGCTCCCTTGGACTCTTCCCTTTAAGCTTCTGAATTTGGAGAGTTTGGGGGTTCAGGGGGGATGAGTTAAATGCCAAACTGGGTCCCCCATGGAAAAAGAGGAAGATGGAAAATTTGGCATTTAAAAGTAGAGATGGGCATGAATCAAAAAAATGGCGTTTCATTTGTCATTTGTTGTTTAGGGGGGTCCGTTTCGGTTCGTTTCTGTTTTTGTGAATTTTTGCAAAAAAATCATTTTTGTTTTTGTTCATTTCGTTACCATTTCATTACCATTTATTTCAATTTTTATGATTTTTTTAGCATTTAAAGCAGTTCACTGTATTGCCGTAACGAAAACGAAACGCACGACAAAATTTTCGATGTTTCTGTTCATTTCGTTTCATTTTAGAAACAAAATTCGTTTGTTGTTTCGTTGCATAATGAAACGAAAAAACGAAAACGGAAACAAAAAATTGTTCGTTTCGTGCCCACCTCTATTTAAAAGTTAAACTCAAGCCAAGCTCATTCTTCAGTGCTTGAATGCAAAGGAACGGGGTTTATGCTGATAAGTCTTGCTTGGATAAAGCAACAAAAATTTCACTCTGAAAGAGCAAGAGAAATTTTTTGGCCCTGGGCTTGTGCTTCCTAAAGGCAAGTGAAAACAGAACAGAACAGAATCATTTCAGCAGCCCCATTTTATAACATATTGAATCATTTCACTTTGTTTCATTTCATTATGAAACTTCTTTTTGAAATTCGTTAATTACAAAATGAAACAAAATGAAAAAAAAAAACAAAATGAAACACTATTTTTCCATTATGTGTCAATCTCTACTTTATATAATATAAAATGGTAACAAGTTAAAGGCAGGAAGGGCCGAAATGATCAACTAAATCCAATCCCTCTTTATATCTCAGTGAAAAACTCTTGTCAAGACATGCAGCATGTCCATGTTGACTGGGGACAATGGGTGTGTGTGTAGTATTGCAGGGAGGTTAGCAGGTTGGTAATAGCTGAGCTATGTTTTGACCCATTATTTCAACAGATGTTCCTTTGTTTTTAATACTGCTAATATAATTCAGGATTAAACGCACACACGCACGCATGCACACACACACACACACACACACACACACACACACACACACACACACACACACACACACACACACACACACACACACACACACACATCTACTTAAGACTGGCTCAACTTTAGAGCAATTTGACTTAATAGTGGAAAACCTTTGGTGTTTTAACTGCTGCCTTACAAATTTTAGAAGCGGTCTGCTCTACTTACAATTAAAAAAAAAACTGATTAGTGGAGTATTTGGCATCCTCCCCTGAAGAGACTAATACTCAAGACAAGACAGTAAATTATCAGCTACAGAAAAGAAAGCAGGCTTCTGTAGCTTCAGAAGGTCATGGCCCATATCCTGTCATCCTCTTTCTCAGCTCCCACGCTGTCCTACAATCACCTTTTTCTATTTTCTGGTAAACAAACACAGCTACCAAGAGTGCCACCTTAGAGTTCATCAGCTCTGCAAAGTTTAAAGACCTGTTCAAATGCCAAAGTTAAACTACACCTTGTGGGAAGTATACTCTTCCAATACTTTCAGTCTTTTCTTGCTCCTTTCCTCTCACACAAGTGGCTTGACAATGATGGCTTGATCACACTTGCCAACCCACCCTTAATATTGATTTTGCTATTATTTGTTTCATAATTCACATGATGCATGGCCACCGTTGATTCATTTGTCCTGAAAAACAGTTCATTTTACCTCTCCTGGAAACAGCTGATGATATTTTAAATCATACTGGGGATGAATTGCTTCATTCCTATATTTTCAATGTGTGTGAATGTTGCTGATTCATTTCCTTTGCAGCGGAGTTGGGTTTCTGGCCACTGTGGCCACTTCATGGCCACTGCATTTTTATTTTTAATATTTATTTTATAGGGGTATTGACAAATAGGTAGTAGCAGTTGCTGGCTACAGTAAACCCCCACCTATCGCAGAGGTTAGGGACTTGACCTGACCCACAATAATTGAAAATCCGCAATATGCTGATGCTGGGTCAGATCAGGACTGGGCGGGCTCTCTGGGGGCTCTTATACTTACCCCAGGCCTGGTGCTGCCCCAAATGGGCCTGCAAGGGGCTTTTCAGTCACCCAGAGGCCCCAAAAGTGCTTTCTAGTGATCTGGAGGTCACTTCTGGTTTACCAGAAGTCACTTCCGGTTTGCGGGAAGCACTTTTGGGCCTCCGACGGGCCTGGGAAAGCCTTTCCTCCTTACCCCAGGGGGCCTTTTTTTCATACACTGCAGACCCGCAATATACCGGGACCGGAGTATATGAACCGTGAAAGGGCAGGGAACAACTGTACTATCTCTGCCACAAAAAACCAGCATGAATATATTGCTCAGAATGGGACAGCCTTCCCTTTCTCCCTTGTGGGTGAAATAGGGTTTGAGATTTCCTGCTTTGAATGGTAAAGAAAGGAGTGTTGAGCAGTTTTTAAACTCAGCTTTTCACAATACTTTGCAAGTCTTACAAAACCTGGTTCCACCTCTTGATGCTGTTCAAAAGTGAAAAGATAAATTAAAGCAAAGAACTTAGAGGGAGATATATTCAGGGAAAGTGAGTAAAGGAGGGAAGGGAAAGGTGGTGGAGGAGAGAAGGCAATTCTTCATGAATATATGACTTTTGGTAATTAAAAAAAGGATGGGGTGACTGCCTAAGGAAATAGTAGAGAAAATGAATTTAAGCAAAATGAAAGAGCAGTGTGTCCTGCTATAAGCATTCCAAAATAAACAAATAAATACAGTTGAAACAAAGTGAACCCTTCTATCCATATATAGTGTATGTATGTATACCATATGACCATTAGAAAAAATGTACCAGTACAACAGACATATGAAAATACAGTGGTACCTTGGTTTAAGAATGCTTTGGTTAAAGAAAAAATCGGTTTAAGAAAAGAAATTATTGGAAATGGGGCTGCCACAGTTTAAGAATTTTTTTCAATAGAATGTCCTGGTTTAAGACATTAAAAGTTGATGTGTGATGTTCACATGATGGAAAGAAATGGGGATGCCTCGGTTTAAGAAAAAATTAAATGGAATGCACTGGTTTGGAATCCTTTGGAATGGATTAATTGACTTTCAGTGCATTCCGAGGGAAATAGCATTTTAGTTTAAGAATTTTTCGCAATACAAAATGGCACAGAGAAGGAATTAATTACTTAAACTGAAGTACCACTGTAATTGGTATAACTGGGATTCTTTTCTCACATATGATTGAGACTTGCATCTGCTTTCTATTAATAAGACTGCTCTGATAGCTGATAACCAAGTATGTTTAGTACCTGAGCTCCAAATTACAATTACAAACCAACCTTGCAGGCTAAACACTAACCATGGTCTGTCAATTCCAGAAAATTATATCTGGCACTGAATAGTAAAAGGAAATTGTGGCCATGCATGATTCATTTCCAATTCTCTAGGCAATGGTTTCTGAGGAATAATCACAAATGTCAAAGGCCTTAGCATCTGTATCTCCCAGATGATTCAAAGTGAGCTTTACCAGTATATTATATGATTATTTTGCCCGTACATGTTCAGGACATCATCCTAATAGTAATAACCTATTTCCCAAATCTGCCAAATCAGGAATACAATATTCTGTTCTAACTCTTTGTTGTTGTTGTTGTTGTTGTTGTTGTTGTTGTTCAGTCGTTCAGTCGTTTCCGACTCTTCGTGACCCCACGGACCATAGCTCCCCAGGCCTTCCTATCTTCCACTGCCTCCTGGAGTTCCGTCAAATCCATATTGGTTTCATCGATGACACCGTCCAACCATCTCATTCTTTGCTGTCCTCTTTTCCTTTTGCCTTCAATCTTTCCCAACATCAGGGACTTTTCCAAGAGTCCTCTCTCCTCATGAGGTGGCCAAAGTACTGGAGCCTCAGCTTCAAAATCTGTCCCTCCAGGGAACATTCGGGGTTGATTTCATTCAGGATGGATAGGTTTGATCTCTTTGCAGTCCAGGGGACTCTCAAGACTCTCCTCCAGCACCACAGCTCAAAAGCATCGATTCTGCGGCGATCAGCCTTCTTTATAGTCCAGCTTTCACTTCCATACATCACTACTGGAAAAACCATAGCTTTGACTATCCTGACCTTAGTTGGCAAAGTGATGTCTCTGCTCTTTAGGATGCTATCAAAGGCTGCGGTCTCACCTGGTTTTGATCCTGATATTCTGATGGTCCGGCTTTTCCTCTTCCTCCCATCACGTGATTTATTATGTGGGACAGGAGGTCCCCCATCCAAAGCTGGTTATTTTTATTTTAAAGTGCAGTTCAGCCTCCTTGGCCAGCAGGTGGAGATAGCATTTTTAAAAAAGGACCACTTTCCGGGAGGAAATTAAATCAAAGGACGCTGGAAGGAGCTTCCTCTTGCTCCGAAGTTGCCTGGAAATTTTAAAAACCCACGCCGATCAGCCAGTTGGTGGTCTGAGAAAAGAAAGAAAGAAAGAAACCCAGATAATCTGCGTGGTCCCACAACGTCTGCCTCCTTAAAAGGTGGGTTTTTAAGCAAGGCAGAAAATTCCCTACTTCTTCGGTCATTACCGGGTTTTCTTTTTTTTTTTTTCAAACAGCCCGGTGGCCGTGAGGATGACATTTTTGGGCAGGATTTATTTAGGAATTTAAACTGCTTTTAAAGGGACGTGGGACCAGGTCCTAGGTTTGCCATTGCTTTCCTTCCAAGAAGCAGGCGTCTTTTTATTTCATTGCTGCAGTCGCCATCTGCAGTGATCAAGGAGCCCAAGAAAATAAACTCTGTCATTGACTCCATTTCTTCCCCTTCTATTTGCCAGGAGTTGATGGGACCGGTGGCCATGATCTTAGTTTTTTTTTATGTTGAGCTTCAGCCCATTTTTTCACTCTCTTTCACCCTCATTAAGAGGTTCTTTAATTCTTCCTCACTTTCTGCTATCAGAGTAGTATCATCTGCGCATCTGAGGTTGTTGATATTTCTTCCAGCAATCTTAATTCCAGCTTGTGATTCATCCAGATCTGCCTTTCGCATGATGTACTCTGCATATAAGTTAAATAAGCAAGGTGACAGTATACAGCCTTGTCGTACTCCTTTCCCAATTTTAAAACAGTCAGTTGTTCCATATCCAGTTCTGACGGTTGCTGCTTGTCCCATATGAAGATTTCTTAGGAGGCAGATAAGGTGGTCAGGCACCCCCATTCCTTTAAGAACTTGCCATAGTTTGTTGTGGTCCACACAGTCAAAGGCTTTGGCATAATCGATGAAGCAGAAGTAGATGTTTTTCTGGAACTCTCTGTCTTTCTCCATAATCCAGAGCATGTTGGCGATTTGATCTCTAGTTCCTCTGCCCCTTCGAAATCCAGCTTGCACTTCTGGAAGTTCTCTTTCCACATACTGCTGAAGCCTGCCTTGTAGAATTTTGAGCACAACCTTGCTGGCGTGTGAAATGAATGCAATTGTGTGATAGTTGGAGCATTCTTTGGCATTTCCTTTCTTTGGGATTGGGATGTAGACCGATCTTTTCGAGTCATCTGGCCACTGCTGGGTTTTCCAAATTTGCTGGCATATCGTGTTCAGCACCTTTCCAGAATCCTCTTTTAAGATTTTAAAGACTTCAATTGGAGTGCCATCACCTCCACTGGCCTTGTTGTTTGCAATGCTTTCTAAGGCCCTCTTGACTTCACTTTCCAGGATGTCTGGCTCCAGGTCAGCAACTATGCTATCTTGGTTATCAGAGACATCCAGATCTTTCTGATATAATTCCTCTGTTTATTCTTACCATCTCTTCTTGATCTCTTCTGCTTCAGTTAGGTCCCTACCATTTTTGTCCTTTATCATATCCATCTTTGTATGAAATGCTCCTTTAATATCTCAAATTTTCTTGAATAGATCTCTGGTTTTTCCTTTTCTGTTGTTTTCCTCTATTTCTTTGCACTGTTCATTCAAGAAGGCAGCCCTGTCCTTGCTATTCTTTGGAAGTCTGCATTCAATTTTCTGTATCTTTCCCTTTCTCTCTTGCATTTTGCATCCCTTCTCTCCTCCGGTATTTTTAGGGCCTCGTTGGACAACCACTTTGCTTTCTTGCATTTTCTTTTGTTTGGAATAGTTTTCATTGCAACCTCCTGTACAATGTTACAAGCCTTCCTTCATAGTTCTTCAGGTGTTCTGTCCACCAAATCCAGTTCCTTAAATCTATTCTTCACTTTCACTGTGTATTCATAAGGGATTTGACTTAGATTATACCTGACTGGCCCGGTGGTCTTTCCTACTTTCTTCAGTTTAAGTTTGAATTTTGAAATAAGAAGCTGATGATCTGAGCCACAGTCAGCACCAGGTCTTGTTTTTGCTGACTGTATAGAGCTCCTCCATCTTTGGCTGCAGAGAACATAATCAATCTGATTCCGGTATTGTCCATCTGGTGATGTCCATGTGTAGAGTTGCCTTTTGTGTTGTTGGAAAAGAGTGTTTGCAATGACCAGCTTGTTCTCTTGACAAAACTCAGTTAGCCTTTGCCCTGCTTCATTTGATACTCCAAGGCCAAACTTGCCAGTTATTCTTTTTATCACTTGACTCCCTACTTTAGCATTCCAATCCCCTATGATGAGAAGAACATCTTTCTTTGGTGTCAGTTCTACAAGTTGTTGTAAGTCTTCATAAAATTGGTCAATCTCAGACTCTTCAGCACCGGCAGTTGGTGCATAAACTTGGATTACTGTGATGTTGAAAGAACTGCCTTGAAATTGTACCAAAATCATTCTATCATTTTTAGGTTGTATCCCAGCACTGCTTTTCTCACTCTATTGTTGACTATGAGGGCTACTCCATTTCTTCGATGGGATTCTTGCCCACAGTAGTAGATGTGAATAGTCATCTGAACTGAATTCACCCATTCCTGTCCATTTAAGTTCGCTGATGCCCAAGATGTCAATGTTTATTCTTTCCATCTCACATTTGACTACATCCAGCTTACCCTGGTTCATAGATCTCACATTCCAGGTTCCTATGCAGTATATTTCTTTGCAGCATTGGATTTTCCTTTCTCTTCCAGGCACATCTGCAGCTGAGTGTCCTTTCGGCTTTGGCCCAGCTACTTCATTAGCTCTGGAGCTACTTGTACTTGTCCTCAGCTCTTCCTCAGTAGCATGTTGGACGCCTTCCAACCTGAGGGGCTCATCTTCCAGCGTCATATCTTTTAGCCTTTTGTTTTTATAGCCTGGGCTAGATCTTAATCATGTGATCTTTCTTTCTGACTCATGATAGTTTAAGGATCATCTAGAAAGGTGTTCTAAACTAGGATAATGATCATAGAACTAAAGACAAAGACCCTTTCAAGTCTCACCAGAGTTATTTTTATTTTCAAAAGAGAGCTTCAGAGGTGGTGGCCTTTAAAAGGTCTTCTTCCTAGTAAATTCTAGGGGTCATTCAAAGCGAAATCTAAAATATGGTGAACTTTGAATGCCTGCAATTTCTTGTACATGGCTTTAATAGTGAGCTTTCATCCTTTTTATTTTATTTTATTTTAAGTAAAGCAAAGACAAAAAGTAAACAGAAAGGAAAAAAGAGAAAGAGAAAGAAAAAGAGAAAAAATATAAAACATATGAAATTTTTTTATAATATAACACATCTGGTTTGGTGAGTTTCCAGCACTGATATTCTATTTTCTATTCATCCTCCCCTCCTTTTTTTTACTACAACACTTATCTGCCACCAGTTATAAAACAGGTCCCAGCTCAAGCAAAAATGGATTCTTCTTGTCTCTTTAGTCTCTTAATCTGTCCATTTCTGCACACTGTATTTTCTTGATAATAATATCATCAGTTGGTGGATTTTCACATTTCCATAACAATCTAGCGAGTCTCCATTCTTGCTCACAGTTTATATATATATAACATCATGCCTGGAGTTGAGAAAATTCCATTCCATGTTAATTGCTTTAAGACGATATTATCACAACATGGATTTTGGAATTTGTCCTATCTGAACCTAGCTTCCTCTGAATTTTGCATGCAGAGTTAAAATGGGCACAATAATTTCATTCATTCTTCAGGTGAAAATGCATGTGATATTGTTGCTATTGTGTGCTGTAAAGTTGGAACTGAATTCAATTCAGGTGTGAATGGAAAAGAAAATTCCAGCTTGGGATGTAGCATCAATATTCTGTTGAATATGTCTTCTTGTAATGCTAAACCATGGCTGTTCCTAAATTAACAAAGGGCAGTCAATTACACGTATTACTTGATCTCCTTAGTATAGTCTCTGGGATCAACAAAGTAACAAGTGCCTTTGAAGTAACTGCACCAGGAGGCCACTTAGATTATCAAACAATGTTCTGATTAATGATAATAGCCTAATGTCCTAATCCCTTTGAAATCAACAGATGCACTGACATCTAAAAGCCGGATAAAGACTTGAGCTACCAATTTTCCTGTATCTGGAGCAACATGTTTCAGCTGCTCAATATACAATACAAACAAAATGCAAGCTCTGGAAGAAAGAAGCTGTGACCTATGGCGGAAAACTCATAAACTCTAAATAACAGTTAAGTTGATAAAAAAATGATGCCCCTTAAACAAATTTCTGAGCAAAGATTTGCACTTTCTCTTGAGCCACTTTCAGTCAATAGACCAATTCTTTGGGGAACATTCATTCACTGGCAAAACCGCATTCATCAACCGGGCCCTTTGAATGTTGATGGAAATGAACAATCCAACATTTCTTCCTCCATCATCTATCAATGAAAAATGCCCTTGAGATTTTATTTATTTATTTATTTATTTTATTATTTAATACCAACATTTCCGAACTCCGAGCGGTTTACCTCCATCATCTAACAAAATTAGAGTAAAAAATAGTAGTGCCCAAAGTAATAAAACTACAGTAAAAAATCACTGGAAAGATGGTGGAGCAAAAAAAACATGTCACAATTGAACATGTCACATGGGGGGTTTAAGTTCTTCTTACCTTTAAACTGGTGTTCTTATTTTATTTTTCCTCAGTAATTCTAGCAAGAAACCATGCAAAGTGGGTTAGCATTAGAGGTGTGCAAATGTATATGTTTTGGAAGGCAACTCCCACAGTGTATAATGTCTGGGATAAGTTTGCACAAACCTATTTTCTCAAGGACCATGTCTCACTTTGTGAGCCTGCTCGAATGTTAAGATCATCTGAGGAGCCTTTCCTTTCAATCTGACCACCTTCACAGGTGTGTCTGGTAGGGACATGGAAGAGGGTCTTCTCTGTCACTGCACCTAGAGTCAGGAATTCCCTGTTAGAGGGGTTTTTTTTTAAGTAGGTGTGGCTGGGATGGGCTCTTCTGGGCTTGGACAGTCAGCCTATCAGGCAGTAACAAATAGTTCCCTCCTGTCTCTGAATTAGAAGAGAGAGTCCCACCTTCCTTCTGTTTATCTCTTTCCTTCACTTGAGTCTATTAGAAGAACTCTGTGGCCGTTGAGGCCTGTTACTGAGAGCAATGTTTGTTCTTTGCTGAAATTGTAAATAAATGAAGTTAATGAACCTTTTATTGTTTCTATCACTAATGTCTTAGACTTAGAGTGAGTTATTGAGACTGTAAGTGCTAGCTGATGAGAAAAAGGAGTGGACTATGCTGGGAAACTTGAAGCTAATTCTGCTCTGTGAATCCCTGCACTTCTGTTGCTCAATTAGAGGAATTTAACCATAATTCAAAACTCTGCAACGTGCCCTCCTACAGGAGGCCAAGCTCACCCCATTTTTGTTGTCTGTTTGCAAACAGACAAGGGCCCTTCCCTTCAGAAAAGTTTTCCCTTCATGACTGGCTGTCTTAATTGAGGGTTTTTAATGGTGTTTTGCACTTTAAATCTATTTTAGTGATTATTTTCTTTACCATGTTTAGTGTGATATTTGTTTGATTATTTTTTAATATTTATATACATACTGATATACAGTTTACAGAGGAATTTGCATATGCCAAAACAATTGAAACAGTTCAGTTGTATAAGTGTTTTAAAATAAACAACTTTCTGGTGGAAGAGGATCTTTGCCTCTCCTTCCAACTGAAAAAATACATTTTCCAGGCATGTTTTTCAGTTGTAAAAAGTAAAATCCATTTTTCCATTTACATCATGGAGGCAACTTATTCTAAACCAAATTTTAAAAGCAAAACCTGATTCAACCATGGTTCTTTTTGTCAGTAGAACTGAGGTCTTTTGTTTCAGCATCCTCCCTGCCACAGAATGTGGTGATGGCATCTGGCCTGGATGCCTTCAAAAGGGGATTGGACAGATTCCTAGAGGAAAAGTTTCTGATGATCTCAAACCCCTGCTCTGCACTGTTTCCTTGTCTGAGGCCTGGCCTGAAAACTCTGCTGTTCTTATGTTCTTATGCCTGAAAACCCTGCTCTCACACACAGAACTATGTTTCGTCCATCTTTAGTTTGCATACAATTGAATATAAGTGGAAAGAAACAGAACAACATTACAACAAGCAGGAAACCCACTAAATTTCATCTGATACCCAGAGAGACATCTCTATGCCTCAATATGTGGGTTTTCAACATCTTTCTAGTTATTGAACTGCATTTTCTTTACAAGTAGTACCTCTTAAGATGAATTTAATTCATTCTACGGGTCAATTCGCCCTACAAAAAAAACTGCCCTACGAAGCACGGTTTAATGCAGATCCCATAGGAATGCATTGAATTTGTCTTGTGAAGCATCCCATAGGAAAATTCGTCTTGAGGTTTTCCTATTTCCGGACATTTCATTCATCTTTCGAATTTTTTTGTCTTCAGGGGCATTCATCTTACGAGATATTACTGTATAGCTTTGCAAACCCACTTGGACTGTATTGCTACTCATCTCTACAACTGCTAATCAGATATAAAGCCTGAACACGTATAAACAGAGAGAGATGGGGGTGCCTACAAGTAAACCCATATCCACACTCCAGATAAAAACATGGCAGACCTATTATCCATGTTGGGCTGCAAAGGCCTGAAGCAACATTTGCATGTACACCTATTCAGCTGAATATTGTTACAGGTTCCATGGATAGAAGCCCTGCCTACTGGAGTTCTCCATTGCACAACTGTTGTAAGCACATTAAGCTGAATCCCTACAGGCAAGTCTGAAGATGTGTGCAGTGAACACACCAAGGTCTACCTTACTTCTGCTGTAGCTTGATGCGGCAGCAGGATTCACCTCATCGCCATCTTAGCACAAGTCTTACACACTTTCAGTTTTAATATTTTACCTCTTTCACATGCATACAAAAAAAAAACTACTCAGAAAAGCATTCAAATAAGCAGGGAGCCATCCATGAATGCTTAAGCCTCACAAAAGTTGTGGGACTTTAAGGGGCAACAAGACCAGATGACAGTCATTCAAGAAAGTTGTCTTTGGCCCCTATACCACATCCCTTTAAATGCAGATTAAATTTGTAGATAAACTGTGCCCAAAAATGCCATCTCCACGGCCACTGGGCTTTTTTTTGGGGGGGGGGAGAACACCTGGTAATGCCCCCTTAAGCAAGGTTTCCAAGACTTACCAGAGGGGTAAGGAATTTTTTGCCTCACTTAAAAAATCCACCTTTTAAAGAGGCAAACGTCGTGGGACCTTGTAGATGATCCGATTTTCTTTTCTTTCTTTTTTCTCATAGCACCGGCTGTCCCTGGAGCCGGTCGGCGCTGGTTTTTTTTTTTTTTAACTTCCCCCCACCCTTAGCACCAGTCCTCTGGATGGTCTGGCGCTGTTTATTTATTTATTTTTAATCCCCCACCCTCCTAGTGCCAGCCAGCTGGCGATCGTGCTTTTTTTTAACTTCCCCCCAACCCCTAGCACCAGTCAGCTGGTTCTTTTTAAAAAATCCTAGCACCACCTGCTGGCCATGGGGCTGAATGGCGCTTTAAAAAAAACCTTTGTATATAGGAACCACTATCCCACATCTTCAGTCACATGACGGGAGGAAGAGGAAAAACCGAACCTTCCAAAGATCAGGATCTTCCCCAGGTGAGATAGCAGCCTAATTGTTTCATATAGTAGCATTTCCTTGTTACTATTAGGAGATCTTTTAAGGCATTCCAGATGGGATGTGGAATGTGAAGTTGGAGCAAGTGTGATGTAGTGACTTGAGTGCTGAATTATGACGCAAGAGATCTGGGTTCAAATTCCCACTCAGCCATGATATTCACTGGATGACCTTGGACCTTTCCCAGTCTGTTAGCCTGACCTATTTTACAGTGCTCTTGTGAGGATGAAATAGGAGAGCAACACCTTGAGCAAGAACTGGTTAACTTTTAAAAGCGACTTTCTGAACTCCAACCATTTAGGTTAACCAGTTGCAACCGAGTTTAGGGCTCTTGAACCTCTAACATCTGGTATCACTTCTGCTATGCAGCTACAAAAGATGCAAGAGCCCTAATACATCTGGCAAACTTCAAGGGTATAGGGAAAAAGGATAGTGTCCCCAGAATTTACTGGGGTGAGGAGACTGTCATTTTTTTTATTAAAAGGCTGAAAACTTTGGCTTATTTTATAAGAAATTGATAACTTAGCTCATTTTGCTTACAATGGAACTTAAGATAAGTTATTTTTCAAATAAGTAGTTGTGCTAATCTGCTTCAGCAAATATACCATAAAAGGGGGGACATAACTAAACTATTTTGGCATCATAGGAACCAACTGATTTATCTCAGTATGAAATTTAATGGACTAAGTAGTAATCCATCAAAGCTCACACTGAAATAAGCCTACTAGTCTTTAAAATACCTTTGTTGTTGTCTTTATTTTATTGTACTTGCATAATGTGTAGAATAGTTTTGCTGCAATCTCCTTTAAATTCTAGATACAGTAAGACCCCAGTATCTCCTGGGGATCAGTTCCAGACCTTCCCATGGATAATGAAAACCATGGATAAGAGAGAACGCCTATCCTCCAAAACCCCCACTCTTTTGTGACAGTAGCTTGCTTTACGGCTGCTGTTTTATGACAATAGCTTGCTTTACGGCTGCTGTTTGTGACAGTAGCTTGCTTTGCAGTTACCAGATTATTTATTTAATTTTTTCCTCTGCCAACTATGGATAAGTGAATCAGTGTTTAATGAATCAGTAGATATGGGGGTTCTGTTGTAGCTTGACCCTATCTATATTTTCGTTGAAGTACATCTCAAAGATATTTAGTGCAATATATTCAAATAAGTATAGGATAGGATAAACTCATGCTGCAGAACAGATCACCCCAATCTTATTCCACACTGTAGTGCTCATTTTACTAAACTCATCTTCTATTTTCCCTTTTCTTCTTCCTTTTTCAATATGAAAGCTGATCAAAGCCCGTATGCTAAGATTTAACAACTAAGTGGAGTGAGAAAAAATCTTCAATGAGCTGAAAATGATTTCATTTAAGCAGATAATATAATATTTCTTTCTCTAAGCCTAAAACGTGCAAAGCCAATTCAGCAGATGTCATGCCTTCCAATTAAACTTTGGATTAACATTATCATGACCAGAATTAATTGAAAAAAATAACTGAATCAGTAAAATTAATGGTGAAAAACTAACATCAATACAGCCAGCAATCTATTTTTTCTCCCAGACTGATGGATATACATTCTGGCCCCACTGATAGTAGAATGAATAGTTTCTCTTTCGTCTTCTATTGTCTTTGTGATTATTAGTTCAAGACAGCAGACAGAAGGGATAAATCAAGTTATTAATCCCAACTAAAGCAGAGCTGTTGAATGAATGGGATTCTTGTCAGCACTTAAAGCCCCAGAGGTTCAGCAGGTCACTCCCTGGTTGCATCTTGTGGATTTAGCCTATTATGTTGGAAACTACAGGGCTAGGCAAGGTGGCTAAAAAAATCTCTGTTTATGGCAATAGGTTGTCCTAACTTCTGGAAACACTCCCAAAAACATCCTCTGCAAGAAAACCTGAATCAACGTGAAAGCACAGTGACATTTTGGCTGCTCTCAACACAGCAGAAATCTCCATTACATATGTCTGTAAAGATTATCTGTCATCCAGGTGAGTTTATCTGGAAGTTGAGTCATGGCAACTGGACTTCTTTTTCTTGAGAGATAGAAATGTTTCACTGCTCATCCAAACAGCTTCATCAGTGTGAATAAAGCTAGTGCGAGTTCATCTGCTTTGACCTCTTGTCACCCTGGTCTGAAATAGGCTCATAAGATGAACAATGGGCTGAATAGGCTTGTTAGGTAGAAAACAGTATCCATAGCCTTAAGGTGAACAATGGTCTCTAAGGTACTGAAACCCATAAAGTGTGAGTTGTTAGCTATGGCCTTAGTAGTGAATGCTTTTTGATTTGTCTGAGCATTGAATGGGTATCTTTGAATGAAGGCACTCATTCAAAGATGAGGATGTACACATATTAGACAGAGAAGATAGGTGGTTTGAGATAGGGGTCAGGGAAGCCACTCATGTGAGCATTGAAAACCCCTCTCTCAACAGAGGTGGGGGCCTCAGGCACAGTCTATCTGCTGCTTAGCATGCTTTGCTTTCAACAATACACAGTCGCGGAGAATACTCAGCACAGCAAAGGTGGATGAAAGAGGTCAGCAAGTAATAAAAAAACTTAAAATAGTAAATAAATGAACTAATCCATTAAAATCAACATAACATCAGTCAAATTAGGGCAAGTAAGCCAGTGGCATAGCTCAGGGAGGCAAGGGTGGACATCTATTCCCTGGTGCAGCATCTGGGGGCACCAAATTGACTTCCCCTTCTCCTCCTACACCGTTAGCTGGCTGAGGCTTTGCCCGCGAGCCCAGAGCCAAACCAGTGTGCAATCCCAGTGGGCCAGACAACACGCTTCCCCATTTGTCAAGAGATCGGGGTGGGACGCTGGTGAGCTTGTCCACTAACCAGCCTGCCCCTCCCTGTCCCCTTGGTGTGCTGCCTCCAGATCTTCTCCTGCTCAGTAAAATAGCAAGTCTGAGGAAGCTATCAAGGGGTCAATGAGGGGGCACGAAAACTGACATTGTCCCCGGATGCTGAAAACCCTGGCTACGCCTCTGAAGTAAGCACAAATAAATCTTAGTTATACTTATATGTACCCCATTAGACCAAAGCAATTGGTTACATGTAACAAATTATGCAGGAACCTTTCTTTGAAGGATGTGTTTCGTGGGGGGCTTCAGTGATATGCACACACTCCTGACCTCGACATTGCATTCCTGGAGAGGAAATGACATTCTATTTCTCCTGACCTTTTGCTTTGAGGCAGGGTCAAAGGGCACCTGCCTCCTATTAGAACCAATATTTCTCTAAGTGCTCCAATGTCTTATTCGTAAACAATAGATAAGAGAATAAAACAAGCCTTCTGAGAGAAGTGCACTCAGTCTTTTGTTTGTGTGTCTGCTCAGCTGGCTGAAAAGGCTCCCCCCCTCTCTCTCTTAGTTTTTACATTCTGATATACTGTATTTTATGTCTTGTCAGTGAATATATGTTGTTGGCTTTATCTTATCTTATATTTAATTGTTTAACTGTGATATTATTATTATGTGTTAAACTGAATTATACAAATGTATATGATGAAGTGTTTAATAAACAAACAAATGAAGTCATCCTAAAACACACAACTTGTAAAGCTAGATTCAAATGCTTAACAGCTACACACATGAAAAGTTGCAAATCTTTTTGACGGTTGCTTTCTCCCACTTGCCTAACTTCTTTTAATCCCCATAGCTTGTTTGATTGCTTTAGTTTTCATTGCTTGTTTCATTACTTGATAAGGGGATAAATCATTTTGTTCTTTGGCACCCAGAGCACTGGACCGACTCATGTCAGGTGTTTTGTCAACAAATATTTAATCAGACAGGGGTTCTAATACAGCTTTCCTGTCTGTAAGCATCTGCCCATTAAGCCATCTGCTTCCAGGCAAATGACAAGGGGGTTGCCACAACTAATAGTGGTAAGCCAAATTTAGACAGTTTTCCTGAAGTCTAATAAAACTTTGGATTCACCTTGTAAACTATCAGAGATTCTAAAGTACATTTTGAAGATAAAAAATGTTATATTCTTACAGTAGCAGCCACTATTGTAGATCCTTCTGAAAAATACCATTTGCCTCTCTTGCAATTTAGTTTAATTATACTCCAATCTTTAAGTACATACTGTATACTTTCAGGCTGGCCTTCAAACAATGTTACAATAAAATTGCTATGAGAAGCCAAAATTAGAATGTTTTAACCAAACTTTAACTGAATTCTCTAGATTCCTCTCAGATTGCAGAACACTAGAACATATCAGCTGTGCCTCCAACCTATGTTCAACCTGCATTTTTATAAATCAACACAAAGTAGAAAACCTGAATGGGTCTCCAGTGAGGTCAACCACTGTGAGAGCTTCCAGGTGTTCTTGGACAACAACTTCTATCAGCCTTAGCCTGTATAGCTCGTAATGAGGGAAGTTTCGACACACAGTCAAAGGCCGCAGTCTCACTAAAGTTTTTGATGGATCTTAATTTGATACGTAGTTTTTTTCGGGTGGTCACATGGTGTTTGATGCGCACTTAGTGTCCTTTTGACAGGGTAGTCTTTTACTGCTCTGTGCCCATCTCTACTTGCTTACTGCACATCTTTTCCCTTTTTTCTGGGTCGATTTTCTAGTCTCCGTTGCAGGAAGTGGCTGGAAAAGGGGTATGAAGCCAATTACTGCGTATTTTCTGGGGTTGCACCTCACTAGAGTAGCAAAGAACTGTACATCTTTAAGGGAAGTTTTTTAAACCAACCCCTAGCGGTGGTTTAAAAACTTCAGTGAAAGTGCGCCTCTGGGGGGGGGTCGATCAGGGCACCATATTACTTCCCTTCGCGGTTAGGACGCGATCTTTTACTGTGCAGTTCACCACAGCAAAAATGCACAGAAAACTCTGTATTAGAGTACTCTAATACACAGTACTCTAACACTGTACAGAGTATTTGGAGGGCCTTACATAACAATGGCTAGGATCCAAGGTTGTATGTTTACTGATGGAAGCAGCTGCAGAGGGACATGGCTTGCAGACTCAATGTGCCTCTCCCTTGCAGATTCAATGTGCCCTCAGAACCGGCTCCAGAGAATGACCAACACACTCTTTTCTCAAACGGAGGAGATGTTTGAGAACATTAGGGGTAGAAGGAGAGAAGACGAAAATCCTGATGAGGGCATGTTTCCCAACCTCACGTAACACAGATGTTCTTGGACTGCACTTCCCAGAAGCCTTGACCACCAGTTGTTTCAACCAGTGTTTCTGGGTGCTGCAGTCCAAGAACATGTGGGTTACCCAAAGTTTGGAACCACTGATCTAAAGGAACAGTGCCACATGGCTAGTGCCACCAGGAGCTTCTGGGCTGCCAGTGAAGTGCTCAGACAATTGTCTGAATCTGCTTGGAAGGAGAGGAAATGCAAAGAAAAACACACAATATGCTCAGGAACAGACTGAAAGGTAGGCAGGCAGGAGTGAAGCCTCCAGTCCTATGCAGCAGATCCTAGAGCTCTGATACAAATTCACAGCTTGAGCTGATTCACTGACTGAAACACTAGCTCTACCAAAATGCTAAGCATTACTGCGACATCTCCTGGGAAATGAATATGTACTTTAGAAGAGGCACAACTTGTGAAATCTGCCTGAAGTTGACCTCATATAAGATATGGTTAGATTAAGCATATCTACTGTGGCTATATTAGGAACAAGACGGTATTTGTTATTCCACAGAGGAAGCATTTTTTTAAAAAAACACAACCTCCTTGTGTACAAACCGTACAATTTACAATTGTCTCTGTCAGCAGGGTGGGGAAAGCCTGTCAGAGTGCCAGAACTTAGCAATTAGGAGTGAAAGAAAGTTTTTAAACAGGCTAACAAAGGTCCTGTTTCACCCCACATCTCCAGGGCCTGGTGCAACAGAAAGTGACTTTTAGAATGGAAAACAAATCCCCCATATGTTAACAATTGGCAAACTAACAAAAGCACTTGTATATATTCATTTTTGCTGGGAAAAGGGCTGATGTAAACAATGACTTCAACGACCATGAAAAAAATAAAATAAAATCCAATTTTAAAAGGCTTGGAATATTTATTCAATTCAACATCACTGATTAATATAAGAAAACTGTGGCCAATGCACTTAGTGAAACAGAACATAAACTATAAATTCAAGCAAGTGAAAGAGAGAGAGAAAAATGTTTCTCAAATGACCCATCTATATTGTTCAACAATAACTCATACATACTGAAATATATCTTGTACATCTGGACAACTGTACATAGAACTAATGGTACAAATATATAGTAATATTACTGCAACTAAAGACAAAAACATAATATTCCCTAAGTATTTAAAATAGTGCACTTTTGCTTTTGTAACCAGATCCCAGCTTACTATCAGGCTAGCCCATCAGTGCACAACACAGCCACACCTGTGACATGCTGAGTAGACAAAAAGCAAAGGGAGAAAGGATAGTGAGAAGAATAGAGCAAGGGCACCCTGCAGAAAGGCACCTTTCTACAGAAACAACAAAGCAGTATGTCACAGACACCAAAATTCTGAACATTTGGGTTTCGGAGGCCCCAAAGGCGCTTTAAAACCCATGCAGGTGGCCAAGCATGAATATACCCAGCAAGACACCTTCAACCTTGGTGTTGCTACCAGAAATGGTAGAACAGAGGCACCAGATCAATAAGCAATGGGAAATGGAAAGGGTCAGACGAAAGATAGTCAGAGCACCTCAGCAATGGTTAGAAATCAATGAGAATGTCCAGGCTACAAGATTCCGTGCATCCAACGACCACTCAGTCCTCCTTCCCTTCTGCAAATGTGTGTGAGAAGACTTTTGCTTTTCTTGAGGGAAAAGTGTAAGAATTCACATCCTAATCGTTAGTGATTAGGGACACCCATTGGGACAGATGGCTCTATTTAAGATGCTTTTCAAAAGTTTTCTCCAACATTAAAGATTTCTCTTTGTAAAAGAAAAATCAACAAACCATGCAGAACATAACTAAAAAACATCATGCCACCCTCTGACACAACCCTACAATTTTGAATCTAATTCCTCCTGATGGTCTTTTAAAGGACACACATGCACAAAGAGGCAGCAACAATGGAATTCTTCACTCCCCCATCTAATTAGAACACATATTGTTTTCCTAAGAATCAACTCAAGATTTTCTCCCATGCATACCGAGTTTTCTTACCTGATGTGTGTTGATTTTTGTGGCAGGTTGTATAACTTTCCATCATGCAAGCACTTGAAACTCTTTATCATTTTGCAGAGGTAGAAGGCAATGTCATCAGAATAAGCCTGTAATAAGAAAAGTCGAGAGAAGCAGGTGCTGTGACTAACTGGCCTGGAGATATGGTAATTAAACACCCTTTGGCAGCCTCACCCCCTGCTTTCCATGCAAACACCCCCAATGGACTTTGAATAGATTAAAAACCTTTGTGAAGCCTTTCCATTGAAAAAAAATAAAGTTTACATCTTTCTTCTACAAATTGTATACTTCCTATTGGGTATTTATATTGCAAGACTTGTTGAAATTTATTTCATTGCTCTTTGAAAAAATAATTTTAATATGTGTATAACCTGGAATGAATTCATGCCTGTTACTGGATTTTTTTTCAAGTAATCTGTGTTTTTTCAAGTAATCTGTGTTTTTAAAGAAACTCATTGAATTCTACATTGCTCTAATGCTTTGCTCTTTTATTTTTTAAGAAAGCTGAAATAATAACACAAAAGCACTCAAAATACTCTTAAAAACAGCTACAAAATGTTACTCTTCACACAGTATTCTGACACATAGCATTTCTATCTGCTTCATCATTTTAAATTCTGATTGTTATACCTCATTATAAAATGGTAAGTCATTATCTGTAATTACATTACTGGTAATGCTTTGCTTCTATTACTTATTACTCTAATGCTGAGACTACACAGAGAAATAAACTAGCCAAGTCTTATTATTATAAATGTCCTTAACATATACTGATAGTAATACACTTTCTGCGTTATAATCTATATATATATAATGGACTAAAAGTGTCACATTGCAGTTGTGACACTTTTAGTCCATCATATATATATATATAGATTATAACCCAGAAAGTGCATTACTATCAGTATATGTTAAGGACATTTATAATAATAAGACTAAAGAATTAATCTCTAATCTATTGACAGCAGCAAGACTAATAATAGCAAGAAATTGGAAATCAAAACAAGAATTTAAGATGGAGGAATGGTATAATGAAATATGGAATATTGCTATAAATGATAAACTGTCTTGTAATTTAAAGGTTAAGAGACAGGAACTTAAGAAATATATTTTTCATGATTCATGGGATAAATGTATTGAATATGTTTTAATGAAAGCGAATGGGAAAGAACCCAATAATGACTCTATACACTTCTGGAAAAGAGGACTATAAAGATTTGAAGATGAAGAAGAAGAGGAAGAAGAAGACATGAGAAGATCTCCAGATGGTTCCAGGGGGTGGGGAGCACAGTTATATAAATGCTTTTTATTGCTGTTATTGGTTTTTCTGTGTTGCTTTTTAAAAATAAAAATAAAAAACTGTTTTAAAAGTATGTTTATTTGCAACTATATTTTTACTTAGCTGCATATGATCTGCTTCCAAGAGTCTGGACATATGATCAGACTGCTTAGGTTTCTCATAGAATCTGCCACCTCAAATATCTGAGACCTCAGTAGGCTATTGAGGGCCAAGTAAGAAAATACAGTTAACATGTCATTTAAAGCAGAACTCCCCTAAAATGGAAAAGACTGTTCATTCTTACATTGGATTTGTTTTATAATGGGACAGCTGGGAGATAGCACAACTCAATTTGTGTATCTGATGTCACAGGAAGAGCTGCCCTAAAGGTATGTGTTGTGGAACTGCTGGATAGCTCAGTGGTTTAGGCATCTAGCTGCAGCACCAAAGAATGGGAGTTCAGTTCTCCACTGTGCCTCCTTGACTTGGGCTGACTCAATGATGCCCAGGGTCCCTTCCAGCAATGCAGTCCAAAATGACATTATAACAGGAAGAAATATGAACTTGTCTTGATGTGTGTGAGTCAACACCATAAGCACAGTGGAGTGCTGCACTCCATTTGTGAATTAAACTGACTGCTGGCAAACATAATCAACTACAGTGGTGCCTTGTATAAAGGAATTAATTCGTTCCAAATGAAATAATGTTAAGCAAATTTTCCTTTATACAAATTTCCCATAGGAATGCATTGAAAACAGAGTAATTCCTAATCGCGACCATTTTTATGTTGTAAGGATTTGCCCCATAGGTGATTCTGTTAAGCAAATTTTGCCTATCTCCGGAATTGTTTATATTGTACAGATTTTATGTTATACAAACCATTTGTTATATGAGGGTCCACTGTATATATCTTGAAAAAATGTGCTTGTGTGCATACAAATGTATATGCATGTGGGTGCATGCGTGCATGGTGCGTGCCAACATGGATGTGAATGGGAGCAACCAGGAGTCAAGCAAGATTTTTCAACCTTAGCAAAACCCACAAACAAGTCACTCTTTGTCAGTGGAATGCAATCAATGAGTCACATGTTGTGGAGCCCCACATCATTTTAAAATATCATCCAGCAAGACCTTATAAAGCCAATGAGTTAGACTCCATCAATATAATAACACGTCTCTAACCTCCTTAACAATAATCACGTGTTGTCAAGTCAAATCTGACTTATGATGGCCATTTTCAGGTTTTTCTAGGAAGCAGATACTGTATTCAGATGTGGTGTCCCATTCCCTTCTTATGGGAAGGGCTGCCCTCTGGATTCTGTGGAGGAGATGGGTAAGAGGAAGATGTTGGCCAAACTGACTTCCATTATGAACAATACCTCTCACCCACTGCACCAAACAGTGGAAGCTCTGCGTAGCTCCTTCAGTGGAAGACTCAGACATCCCTGGTGTGGGAAGGAGCGCTACCGCAGGTCTTTTGTTCCCATTGCTGTGAGACTCTACAACTCAACAGTTTAACATATTCATATTCGTATATTGTAGCTTCTTTTTCTTTTTTTCACATTTAATTTTTATATCTTTATTTTATAGTGTATATTTGTATATTGGATTTTTATTTTATTTAATCTCTATTATCTTATCTATTATCTTCTTTCTCACCTTACACTCAGCCCCCTGAACCCCAAATCTCTCCAAATTTGGAGGGCTTAAAGGAGAGAGACCAAGGAAGGTACCTACCAAATTTGGTGCCTCTGTGGACCAGTGGACCCATTTTGTAGAGTAACAAGGGGAGAGTCCAAGGAAGGTTCACACCAAATTTGGTGTCTCTTGGACCCAGGGGAGCTGTCTTACAGAGAAACAAATTGGTACATTTTAAATTAAGAAAACCACCAGTTCGTTTCATTACTAATGAAATGCTGCTTCCCTCGTTTGTTTCATTTCATTTTGTTATGTAACAAACTGATGAATCAGTGTTTTATTTTTCATTTGGTGCTCATCCCTAGTACTCCTTCTATTACTTTAGGGGAGACAGATAATGATTATTATCATTAGGAAAATACTCTCTCTTTTCTCTAGTGGCTAATTTTCACATCTTGAAGCAAACCAAAAATATTAAAAGCAAAGGAAAACAACACTTCCCTTGCTATTTATTGGAATTAATAATGAAATGGCATTAAATGTCAAACATTTCTGTTAAAATGCCTAAAAATGCCTTTAGACTGCCCTACAAACTTACCAGAAAAATAACATGCAAAATAAGATAATGTATAACTATTCATATGACAAGTTTCTTATTGCTTGGAGCATTAACTCAACAGGACTTTCATAAGTGTTGACTTTTCATTTAGCTTTTGATTCAGCGGATCTGCCCTCAGACTACTAGTAAGATCTTGGCCTGTGTTGCTTTCAAAATGTAATTTAGTTATACTCTCATTCTTAAAAGTTGCTATTTAGAGACAACTCCATCATTTTGGAGTTGTTACTAGCTCCAAGTTCCATAGCAAATCTGCTCTCCTGATTACGTACACACAGTGAATGCATGTGCAAATAATGCTTCAGTAATGAATATATGAACTGAAAATGCATATATACTCAGACTTCTCTGTACCAAAAGTATCACACAGGCATGGATATTTGAAAAACTATAGCCTATTGAATTATCATTGGCCTCCTTCTGTCTTGAAAGACTATGGCAGGGGTCCTCAACCTAAGGCCCCGGGGCAGGATGTGGCCTCCAAAGGTCCTGAATCTGGCCCCTGGGACCATTGCAACCCCCCCACCTACCCCCTGCTTTGGGAGCAAGCAAGCCTCTGCAGCTGCTTCTATTGCTGAGGCAGTTCAAAGCAGTGGGCTATGTCGCTTCTCCCATTCCCCCCAACTACCACCCAGATGATCAGCAGGCTGGCTAGTAGGACATTCAAAGTGGGAGGGCTATGGCAAGATCCCCCACTCCCCACACCACCACCCAGATGGTTGGGGTGCCAGGTGCAGCCGAGCAAGGCAATTTAAAAGGGCTGCGGCAAGGTCTCCCACTCTCTCCATGGAAAGCATACTTCAGCATGGTAGCGAAGAAGATCCCAAACAAGGTTGGCGCAAGGACACAGCCTTGCTTCACGCCGCTTCGGATGCCAAAGGGATCTGACATTAGGCCATCAAAAACTACATTGCCCTTTATATCCTCATGAAAAGACCTAATGATGTTAAAGAGTTTGGGTGGGCATCCAACCCGGAGGAGTATTTTAAAGAGGCCGTCCCTACTAACCATATCAAACACCTTCGTAAGATCTATGAAGGCTACAAAAAGTGGCTGTCCTTGTTCCCTGCATTTCTCCTGCAACTGCCTGAGGGAAAATACCATATCAGTAGTGGACCTGTTGGTTCGAAAGCCACACTGTGATTCTGGGTAGACTCTCTGCAAGTATCTGAAGCCTCTTCAGTGACATGATCATGGATTTAGTAGAAAAGGATGAGAGGCAATTGGCAACAAGGGCCTAATAATCTCAATTAAGCCAGAGGTATTTGTGGATACTTCTGCATCATGCTACCAGCTTTATACTTTTCAACAAAGGAAATTAAAAAAAAACTGACAAGTGCTTTTAAATGTATATACAGTGGTACCCTTGTATAAAGGAATTAATTCATTCCAAATGAAATTATGTTACACAAATTTTCCTTTATACAAATTTCCCATAGGAATGCATTGAAAATGGAGTAATCCCTAATTATGACCATTTTTATGTTGTACGGATTCGCTCCATAGGCGATTCTGTTAAGCAATTTCCCCCTATCTCCGGAATTATGGCTCACTGGGTACAAGCTTTCAAAGGAGTAGCCCTGTTATCGCTAGTTAACAACATAGGACACACTTTCTACAATTGAGTGAAAAAGCAACAACACAACACAACACACACACAAAAATTAAAATGCAACCTGCTCCAAAACAATTGAACTATTGTAAGGGATTGGGAAAAGAAAGCAAAGATTTTTGCCTGAGCAAATTCTGACCACTCCCTCTGTATCAAGCATGAGGTTATGTTATGCTTCAGTCATTGTCCTAGCTTTTTGCTACCACTCTGCTTCTTCTGTTTCTTCTTGTGTGTTCCTGGTGTGATGTGTTTGTGGAGTAGTGGAGAGGGGGGCAGTGCAATGTTTCAGAAGAGAGGTCAAGCATTCTTAATCAGCTGAAGCTGGGAAGATTTTCTCTCTGATTTCCAAGTAGTTCATGAAAGCAGGAGACCCCTACTGACCTCCTCCCCTCCTCCCTTGGACTTCCACACTCTACTAAACAAAGCAAAGACATAAAAGGCTATCGTGATAACAGCCAATTGTTTTGTTTAAGATGCTGACAGGCAGCCTTTCTTGCATACTGGAGTTCATCTTTAGGGAGATACTTGCCCTAATCTCCCAGCAAAGGGATTTTACAACAGCAAAGCAGTTACTCTCATCGGGTTTATTTGTTTTGTGGTACACTATTGTATTGGTATTTGCTTACATAGATAGGCTGAGGATCTGAATGTGGAAAAGGTACTTTTCTGGAGTATAGCTTCTTGAATCTTTTGTGCTGGCTGGGGATTCCGAAAATTTTAGTCCAAAAAAAGAGGAACACCCCCAATTCATGCTGTAGACATTGCAAAAGGCAGCCAAATCCACTGCCCGTAGGGAAATCAGATTCCAAAGAATGCAGGGATCTGGTGCTTTAACACATGTGTTCAATGTCTGTGGAGATTCTCAGTCATCCAGGTGAGGTTATCTAGGAGGTGAGTCATGATATATAAAGAAGCCCACTTGCCATGATTCTACTCCCAGATACTTCAATGTGCACAAGCAGCTCATAAAAGGAATGTCTTGTTTTTCCAAGGGAACACCCTGCTCTAAAGATGGACTGAGCTGCCATTACACCATCCCCATTTGATTTGCATATTGGATACACAAATAAATTTGCATATTGATACACACAATGACTTTACGCATTTCCTAAATTAGGCAAAGCATGAGAGAAAACAAAAGTAGATTTAAGTTAAAGCTTTAGTATGTGATAATTAGTATCAGATGCTATGGGTCAGGCAGTATCCTTTTTACTCAATAATGATGGTTCAATCAATAATAATATTATTTTGACTTTGGAAGGTGCTTCAGTGACTGATAGGTGCCTGTCATACCTGAACACACAGTCATATGACCTGCACCTTATCAGATTGCCATAATGCAGTGGTTCTCAACCTGTGGGTCCCCAGATGTTCCTGGACTGCAACTCCCAGAAGCCTCCACCACTAGCTGTGCTGGAAGGGATTTCTGGGAGTTGCAGTCCAGGAACATCTGGGGACCCATAGGTTGAAAACCACTGACATAATGGAAAGAGAATGAAAGAGAGTGGCTGACTAGAGTTAGCCAGTGACTTCCTTTGGGTCTAAGGGAGTCTAGAGTGAACTAGGACTCAGATCTTTCTATTCTCGATCCAGCACTCTAAGTACTACAGTGCAATGGTGTTGAATAAAAATTAATAAAACTGTTTTAAAAGTTTTGATATTGAGAGGTAGGTCAACATGTGCTCGTTTTACAGGTGAGCATTGTTTCTTACACCACACACATGCCCATGAAGTGATCTGCAGCGCCTGACAGGCCAGGGCACACAAATGTTCTATTCATTCCTTGCAAAACCAGCACATACAGGCTGCTGATTCACTCCTGTCTTTTTGAAAGCAACAAAAAGCTTTGAAGCCCGCCATCACCTGCCCACAATGTTGACAGCCATTCATCCAAGCCCACAGAACTACTTTGAAGTCTTCTTATGCCTCCGCTCTTTAAAAAAAAACCCTTGCAGACAACTGCATTAAAACAGGAGGGGGAAAGTGTCTCAGTGATTGTGTATGTAAATATTTAAGAATGGTTCTCTGTCTCTCTCTGTCTTTTACCACTCTGTATTTTAGCTTCCTAATCAATATGAGCACTTGTCACATGGTCTAAGAATAGAAGCTTACTGACAGCTTGTTGTTCAAGTTTTACTGCTGCAGGTCATTTCACTGAGAGGTGATGTTTGTATCCAGGTAGATGATGTCATCATGCTTACTTAAGAAATCTGCTATAAATACATGTAACCCAAATACATATTCATAAGCATATTGGTGTTTGGATAATAATACCTCTGAAAACAGCAAGATACGGCAAAACAATAGTTTTGAGAACTTAGGGCTGGGCCGTGATATCTCCCTGCAAGGCAGGTTATATGTTTTCTTGCAGAGCAGTCTATGCTTATTGAACTGTAAGTAGTCCCAATGAGTTCTTTTATAGAAAAATGATTACTGTGCCACAAAGTGACATGGATATCACAACATTTCATTTTTTGCTAATGCTGAACAAGAATGCTATCATTCACTTTGAAGGTAGCAAACAGACAAGAGGTATTTGGGGACAAGTTTCAAAGGGGAACAGACATATCACTGAATGGCCAAAGTCCTATTGCTTAGTTAAGTATCTTGAATTGCATTAGAGTAGCATAGTAAATCACCATTAGAGTTGGTCCCTTTGAGTCTAAGGAACTTAGAGCATTGATTAATTACCTCCCCCATTGATTCAATGAGCTTACTGTAGTGCTATTTACAGAATGTTGGTGGTTATTGTTTTTCCTTCCTTCCTTATTTTTATACAGAGGTGCAGATAAAGAGCTGTAGATCTATCTATCCATTTATCTGACTTGTGCACATCAAAACATATTGAAACATTCCATAGTAATTTATTCAAAACTATAATGTACCATATACAGTATTAGTTACTAGTTCAAGAAAAGTCTTTGGCTATCAACAATTCCAATAATATGCACCTAGAAAGCAGTAGGAAAATACTGTAGTTATTTAAAATCTCAGTATTATACAGTACATTTCCAAAATGTGGCAAATAAATAGCACTCAGACATAACTATAACATCATGAAATAAGGAAAAGTATACAAATTATTTGCAGCCTTGCTGTGCTGTACAGTCTCAAGTGCAACAGGGGTACACGTTTTTTCCCTTTGCCAGGCCAGTATTTCAAAAGAATGTCAGGGTCACTCAACCTTTCCCGATAAGACTGCAACAGGAAAATGAATGCATGGTTTATACTTGAACAAAGGAGCTTCTCTATACATGATTACTGTGAGAAAATTGGTGTTGATTTACTTCTCAGCTCCTTCGACTTAATTTTACAATGATGAAACATTTAACATTGCTACACACAAGAAAACCTCATTGCACACGCAAGACAACTTTACCCTATGGAACATTCAGTGTTACTACATAAAAGGCAGTGCTTTGTTTCCAGATAAGATACCACCACAGTTCCCTTTCTGTGGATTTATTATTTCCATTTATTATGCTTCTGCGAGGGAAGAGCCACAAACTGGAACAGAGCCATCACAGGCTGCCTTTTAAACAATTTTATTATCTAGGACAGGTAACGATTGCTCTCCCATCCTCATAAAGCAGGCCATTGTTACTGTATGTCCATTGTATGAAAAGGGAGCTGAGTGAGTCTGATCAAGTCCCTATAAAAGGATTGGGGCTGTTTAGCTTGGGCAACTGAGTCAGGAGAAGCTTGACTCGAGTGTGATAAACTTATAAATGCTGTGGAGAAGATAGATAACCAAGTTATATCTCCTCATATTACAAGCCACCATCATCCACTGAATAGCAAGGATATTATTGACAAATAAAAGGATGTAGTTCTTCACAATGTGCATAATTAAACTTGGAATTCACTACCATATCATGTAATGATGGATGCCAACATGGCTCGTTTTACAAGGGCATTAGTTAAATTGATGGAGATTAGGGCCACTGATAGGTAACTAGTCAGGATGGTAGTGTATTACTTCCAGTGCCAATGGCAGAGCCCTTCTTTGTAAAATTGGTAGGGAATCATAAGAAACAGGGTGTTTTTGCACTCATCTATATATGTGGGCGCCATGATGGCAGCTGATGGGCCACAATAGAAATGGTCTGCTGGACTAGGATGACCTTATTGCACCTTTTAAAGGGTTATTTGTTTATTTCTTAAGAAGAAACTCATGGCACAGTGGTTAAACAGCTGTACTGCAGCTATAACTGTGTTCACAATCTGGGGTTCAATCCCAGGTAGCCAGCTCATGGTTGACTCAGCCATCTGACCTTCCAAGTTTGGTAAAATGAGTACCCAGCTCACTGGGGGGGGCAATGTGTAGCCTCCATAAATAGATTATAAACCACCCAAAGAGTGCTTTAAGCACTATGGGGAAAGTATACATTATAAGCAGAACACCTTGCTTTTTTTTTTTTTTGCTTACATTTATATACCACCCCATTAGTCCATAGCACTAAAGTTCTTATACTCTACAGAAAATTCACAAACTACTGAAGTTAATCTTAGAACTGTGCCTTAGCCAACTTTCCTGTCTTCATCTGCCACAGATTCCTTATACAGTAGGACCCCCATATCCACTGATTCATTAACCACTGATTCAGTTATCCATGGCTGGCAGAGGAAAAAATATGAAATAATCTATTCAGCAGCCACAAAGCAAGCTACTGTCACAAACAGCAGCTGTAAAGCAAGCTACTGTCACAAAACAGCAGCTGTAAAGCAAGCTACTGGCACAAAACAGCAGCCATAAAGGAAGCCACTGGCACAAAATCAGCAGTTTTTGTAGTGGGGTGTGGCATTCTCTCTTATGCACGGTTTTAATTATTTGATATTTTTTTATTTTTGAATGTTTCTACTTCATCTTTCTCCTTGGAAAAGGACTCAAGGTGGCTTACCATAATGAGGGACAATATACAGCCCAGAACATTTAAGACATATTCAGGTTAAGAACAGGGAATTAGAAGAGGCATCTTAGAACATTAAAAGGTAACATTAAAGCTACAATGAGAACAGTAAAAAGAAAAAAATCCATTATGAGGGATGAAGAATAAACATGGAAAACGTTGGTGTTCTTATGAAATCAGTTAATGCAATCACGTGTGGTAATCCATATAAAAGTCACATAGTAGGTAGTGGATCATTCAGGGAAAGCTTGCCTGAAGAGGAAGGTCTTTGCCTGCTTCTGGAAAGACAGCAGAGATGGGTCGGTCCTGGCTTCCAACAGGAGGGAGTTCCAAAGTCTGGGAGCAGCAACAGAGAAGGCCCTTTTGTGTGTTCTTATGAGATGCACCTGTAAAGGTGGTGGGATGGAGAGAAAGGTTCCCGACCTGGTTCATACTGTGAGATTCGATCTTTGAGGTAGCTTGGACCCAGACCATTTTGTGCTTTGTAGGTAAAAGTCAGCACCTTGAATTGTGCCTGATAGCTGATTGGCAGCCAATGGAGCTGCTTCAGTAGGGTGTAATGTGATCTCTGTAACTCGCCCCAGTCAGCAGTCTGGCTGCTGCATTTTGGACCTGTTGAAGTTTCCTGAGACTATCCCATCAGCCCCACATAGAGCATATTACAGTAGTCCAGCTGGGATGTCACTAGGGCATGTGTCACAGTGACCAGAGCAGGTTTCTCAAGAAATGGGTGTAACTGGTGTACTAGTTTTATTTTGCATATGCACTCCTGGCCACAGCTGTGACCTGGGCATCTAGACATCTAGACTCAAGGATGAGTCCAGGAGCACCCCCAAGCTACGCACCTCTTTCTTCAATTTGGGGAGTGATCCCAGCCAGTACAGGTTGCATCCCTATTCCTTGATCTTATTTTTGACTGACCAGAAGCAGTTCTGTCTTGTTTGGGTTTAGTTTCTTTTTTCTTCCTCATCCAGTTTATTACCGAAGCTAAACACTGATTAAAGTTGAAATATCTTCCTTGGAATCTGGAGGTGATGAAAGGGTAGAGTTGAGTGTCATCAGCATACTGGTGACACTTAACCCCAAAACTCCAAATAATTTCCCCCAGTGGTTTCATATAAATGTTAAATAACATAGGAGACAGAACAGAACCCTGGGGGACTCCGCAGTTCAGTGGCCATGGTGTTGTCCCCTAACACCACTTTCTGCATTCTCTCCTGCAAGAAGGACTGAAGCCACTCTAAGTTTTATTTAAAGGGTCTGGATCGATAGCAGCATCCAGGTCGGCCTGGATCTATACAATTTTGGCTGTGAAGTGTTGTACAAATTCTTCACAGCAAGTTACAGAGTGGTGTGTGTTATCTACCTGTGGGTCAGCATGTAACAGCCTCTTGACTATTCGGAAATGCTCTGCTGGGTGATTCCATGCCGAAGCAATGGTGGTAGAGAAAAATGAATTCTTTGCTGCTTCCACTGCCTTGGAATAAGCTTTCCAACATCCTTTCACTGTTTCTTTATCTGTTTCAGTCTGGGTTTTCTGCCAACGTCTTTCAGCTCTACGGTTCACCCTTTTCATATTTGGCAGTTCCCCAGGAAACCAAGCAGCCAGTTTGGCTGTACTTTGAGGAAGGATACGTTTAGAGGCAATCAGGTCAATGGCTTTGCTCATTGCACCATTCCAGAGATCAACGAAGGATTCAATGGAATCACCCATCAAAGAGGTGGGAAACTCCCCTAGGGCAGCTACAAAACCATCTGGATCCATCAACCTTCTTGAACGAAATGCCTTTTTCCACCCCTGCCCAGGCTCTGAGTTCCAAAGCGCACCAAATAATGGTCTGTCCATGACAATGGGGCTACAGAATGGTCTTTTACCTCGAGGTTCCCAATGTCCATATCAAGGCAGAAGACCAAGTCTAAGGTGTGGCCTGCAGAATGAGTAGGGGCAGACACCATTTGAGATAGCCCCATGGTTGTCATGGAGGTCATGAAGTCTTTGGAAACCCCTGACAGGGCTGCCTCAGCATGGATGTTATCCACAGGAAGGCCTGGAACCGGTTACCAGCGGATACCAGGGTCCTACTGTATATGGTCCTGAAAAACTTCTTAACTGTTACAGCAATATGACAATGGAACCAATTATCTCAGGAGGTGGGTTCAAACACTGGAGGCATTTGAGAGAAAATTTGGTTTGCTTTGGATTCCTGTGCTAAGCAGGAGGATGAACTTGATGGCCTCGTGGTGCAATGGTTAAACGCCTGTACTGCAGTAAAACTGTGCTCATGACCTGGATTTCAATCCCAGGTAGCAGGCTCATGGTCGACTTAGCCTTCCATCCTTCTGAGGTAGGTAAAATGAGTACCCAGCTTTCTGGAGGGGGGCAATAAGCATCCTGCATAAATAAATTGAAGTGCTATGGGGTGCTTGAAATGCTATGGGGCGGTATATAAGCAGAACACTTTGCTTTGCTTTAAAAGCCCCTTTCAGACTCAATTATTTTATGATTCTATAGTGACTGGGGGATTCTGGGAGCTACGTTCCAAAAAACAAAGCTACTTTTCTGAGCTCTAATATTGAAGTGTGTACAAATGACGACAGAAATGAGTCAGACGCATTTCTCAAAAGACAGAGAACAGCAGCAGCCTGTGTCCACCTTAACCTCCATTTGCCTTATAGAAAAATCAAAAACATACCCTCATAACCTTTGTTTTTCTAGCCTGGTTAAATGAAATGTGATTAGACCCATCTATTCAGCAGTTCCTAACTGGACTGACAAGACTCTGATGAATGGGAATGGCCTCCAGCATGGTAGCCTTTCTTTTCGCTGTCTATGACTTCCCACATAAGCTGTCTTTCATGCCCTAATTCCCTATGCTGGCCCACAAGCATTGTGATTGCAGTGTTTTGACAAGTTAATGAAATCTGCTGTGCACTGGGGAAGCCTGAACCTAGATGACACCATCTACAGAAAAATACAATGCCATAAACGTAGCCTCTCTAGTGGAGTCTGAGGCCTTGTACTACATTGCTGATGGAGTAAGCTAAGCTTTACATGTTCATTTTCCCCCACCAACTTGATTACATTTGTAGAACTCTTTCTTGCAGTCTTTTATTATTTTTCCCATCAATGACCTATATTGTTTAACAAATACTGTAGCAGGACATAATCTATATGGCACTTAGCACAGCAATGTGTTTGAGATGGAAATAGCCAGCTTGATGTCTCCGAGAGGTTGTATATTTCCCTCTTCAGAGGACACCTATTCTCTTAAAAATGATAGTACTGTACTAGGATCCTTTTTATTTTGATGTATTTGAATGCACCAGAGCGTGGTGGCTCAGCAGATTAAGGCTGTGAAACCGTTGGCCGCAAAGTCAGCAGCTCAGCTGTTTGAATCACAGGTGCCACGCAATGGAGCGGGTTCCTGCTGATAATCCCAGCTCCTGCCAACCTAGCAGTTCGAAAGCATGTATATGCAAGTAGATAAATAGTTACCGCCATAAAAAGCAGGAAGGTAAAAACAGTGTTTCCTTGCAGCCATGCCAGCCACATGGCCATGGACCTGCACAATACTGGCTCTCTGGCTTGAATACGGAGATGAGCACCGCCCCTAGACTCGGACATGACTAGCATGCATGTGCGGAGGGAACCTTTACCTTTTTGCTGTTGCTCAAGTGTAAGACATTTTGCTATCTGAAATGTCCTAGTGTAAGCCTAAGACATTTTCTGCCTGAAGTAGAGCCACAAATGCTGTCCCCTTCATCCTAGTCAGGATTAGAGATGGGTACGACCAGGAAAAATTACGTTTCAAGTTGTCGTGTGTCGGAGCCGGCCCGTTTCGGCTCGTTTCCGTTTTTCACGAAATTTTTCAAAAATTTGTCGTTTCGTTTGTCAGTTTTTCATCTGTCGTTAGTACTGGTTGGGGGGGGCGGACTCCTGGAGGCACCTCTCTGGGGTGGGTGCCTCCTCTGGCCCGTCATGAAGGGAAAGCGGGCTCCTGGAGGCACCTCTCTGGGGTGGGTGACTCCTCTGGCCCGATACAAAATGGCATGCATAGCCAATTGGATATGCATACCATTAAGTTGCAGTTGCAGCAGGCAGAGGCACCTCTCTTTCGGGTGCCTCTGTGACTCACTGCCTGCACTTGGGCTGGGGAACGAAGTGACAGAGGACCCCTACGGGCGCCTGCTGTGACTCACTAAGAAGGGAAGTGTACTTGCTGTAGTGCAATGCGAGTACACAGATCTGGCTTGGGGTTAGGGGTTAGCGCAAGGGCTAGGCTTAGGGTTACTGGTAAGGTTAGGGTGAGTTACTGGGGTGCACCTCTGGGTGCCTCTCTGACCCACTAAGAAGGACAGTGTACTGGCGTATGGGTTAGGGTTAGGGTTAGGGTTAGGGTTAGGGTTAGGGTTCGGGCTAGGGTTAGTGGGCTTTTTATGCCGGACTGGCACATCCCAGAAGTCTCGGTCAAAACCTGGCCAAGTGGCCATGTAATTGGTGGAATGGCTCCAAAAATTTGCATGGTCCACTCCCATGGCCAGCCCATCATTGCACAGATGTAAAACAATAAAAATAAAAATAAAATAAAATAAAATCAATGGAGTCGTTTTGTTGCAAGAAAAACCCACTGCTGCTGCTGTAAAAATTCAGGCAGTTTTAAAATAGCTATTTTCGCATGTTTCTGTGGTGCTTTGGTGTGTTTTTGGACCATGCAATTTCAAAATAAATATTGCGGTTGCCCCATTTTGGATCCCCCCGCCCGCACCGCATGGCATGGCGAGTTGGCGAGACGATGAGGATGCGCAGCCCAGGAGAGGAGAGGGGGGGAGGCCGGGGAACCCCCCCCGAAACCACCCCTCTGGTAGGTGCCCTCACTGCTTTTTTGCAGGTGCCCTCATGGCTTTTTTGGCCAGGAATCAGTTTTTTTAAAAAAAATTAAAACGTTTTTTCTCTGCCGCGCCGCTTGGCGAGTTGGCGTGGCGAGTGAGACTTGACGAGGATGCGCACTTTGCGCAGCCCAGGAGAGGAGGGGGGAGGCCGGGGACCCCCCCCCAGAAACCACCCCTCTGGTAGGTGCCCTCACCCTCACTGAGGCAGGCATATTTTCGCCTGCTTTTTTGGCCGGGAATCGGTTTTTTTAAAACTTTTTTTCTCTGCCACGCCGCTTGGCGGGTTGCGACTTGCGCACTCAGCCCAGGAGGGAGAGGGGGAGGTCGGGGACCCCCCCCAGAAACCACCCCTCTGGTAGGTGCCCTCAGGCAGGCATATTTTCGCCTCATTTTTGGCCGGGAATCAGGTTTTTTTAATTTTTAAAACTTTTTTCCTGTGCCGCTTGGCATCGCGCGATCGCTGTGATGCCAGGAACGACCAAATCAGACCCAATTTTTCTTTAGTCGGTTCGAGTTCGAGTTCTGGCGGAGCCCGTTATGTAACGGAAACGAGAAACGGAAACGGAAACGAGAATTTCGCCAAGTCATGCCCATGTCTAGTCAGGATGTGTAGTACACAAAGCCAAGTTATTTTGTTTCTGCTGCAGGGGGAAAGAAAGTATATATTACTACCCTACTACTCTCTCCTACTCTACTACTTGAAAACCCCTCTCTCAACAGAGGTGGGGGGCTCAGGCACAGTATATCTGCTACTTATCAGGGAGTGATTTCAACATTCCACAGACAAATAAGAATATTTAACACCTCCATCACCAACAGCCCATACTTTATGGGTTTCAGCACCTTAGGCCATTGTTCACCTAATGCCCTATTGAGACTATTGTCCACCTAAGAAGCCTATTCAGGCCATTGTTCATCTTATGTGCCTATTTTGGACCGGGGTGACATGAGGTCAAAGTGAACTATAAAATGGAGGACTCACAACTAAGTTTCCTCAGACTGACAAAGCTGTTTGGAGGAGCAGCAAAACGTTTCAATCTCTCAAGAAAAGAAGTCCAGTTGCCATGACTAAACTTCCAGATAAACTCATCTGGATTGCTGAGAATCGTAACAGACATACTCCTACAAATCCTACTACAACTCCTACAGCTGTAATACATACATACATACATACATACATACATACATACATACATACATACATACATACATACATACATACAACGTAGAAAGGAAGCAATAATATCCAATCCCAGTATTAAAAATCCCAGTATTAAAAATACAACAATAAAGTAAATAAGTAGTTGGTTGCCCTTGCACCCAGAATCTGCTACAGTAACCCCCGCCTATCGCGGGGATTAGGGACCCACCCCACCCGCGATGCATGAAAATCTGCTATATGCGGAAGCGGGTGGGGGGCAGGGGGGGGCGATTGCGGGCCTGTCCTAGAAGTCTTGGGGCGGCACGCACTTGCGGCGGCAGGGGGATCTTGCCTCCTGCCGCCGCCCACCCGCGCAGCCCCGCGGCTTCTCAGGGGTGCGTGGGAGGGCGGCCCAGAGCGACCTGATCGCTCCATGCCACCCCTCCATGCCACCCCGAGGCTTCTCGGGGAGCCTGGTTGGGTGGCGCAGAGGGACCGGACCGCTCCACGTCGCCCATCCACGCTGCCCCAGGCTTCTCGGGGGAGCCTGGTTGGGTGACGTGGAGTGACCAGATCGCTCCACGTCACCCCTGCACACCGCCCTAGGCTTTTCGGGGGAGCCTGGTTGGGCGGTGCGGAGTGACCCGATCGCTCCATGTCGCCCCTCCACGCCGCCCCGAGGCTTTTCGGGGGAGCCTGGTTGGGCGGCGCGGAGCGACCCGATTGCTCCACGCCGCCCCTCCATGCCGCCCCGAGGCTTCTCGGGGGAGCCTGGTTGCGTGGCGCGGAGCGACCCGGATCGCCCCCGCCGCCCTCCCACGCACCCCCGAGGCTTCTTGGAGGTGCGGGGTGGCGCGGAGCAACCTGGGCGCCCCCCAGCACCCCCCCACGGTGCAGGTACTGCGATCCCACGATGTAGCAGGGCCGTGATACCTGAACCGCCAAATGGCGGGGGTCACTGTACATGCAGCAGTAAATTTCCTTTGCCTGTTGGTAGGGCCTTCTGCTTTGTTTCCTGGACTTGCCAGAAGGTGTAAATTGTGGTTTGGTAAGACCTCATCCGTCCAGGAATCAGCATATTCCAGAAACAGATGATGAGAAACTAGAAAGAATGAGTTGCAACCTGCAGTTTAACGAGATGTCAGAGCACTGGAAACTACTTTTAAAGGATATATTGTTAGCATTGCTGTTGGAAACAAGTACCATGTCACAATTTCTCACTACACGATTTCCCCACAATACTTTCTAATTTGCTGAGTTCCACCTTAAAAAGTGAGGAAATAGCCCAAAATGTGGATGTAAAACCCCTCAAAATGCCTCTAAAGTATTTTTGCTTTCTAAAATGAAAAGCAAACACATGTAAATACAGTACTTGCTATCAAAAATAATGACATCAATATACTGTAGTTAGGCCTTCTTTATTCCGAATAGTTTCAGGTAGTATATATAATTCTGAAGCATTAATAGAAAGTAGAAAGCATTAGTATAAAGCACAAAGTATTAGGAAGCACAAAGAGCTTCCTGATATTTTCATATAACTACACTTGATGTCTCCTTGCTGACAGGATGGCTAAGTGTTGTCAAAGGGTTTACCATTCTAGTGTTTTATGAAGAGAAGCTGTCTCGTACAGAAGATCTTCTACTCTATGGGATTTTGATTATTGTCTATCAGATCTCCAATGGCTACTACTTCACACACAAGAGCCACAAGGATTGTCAGGTTCCATTCCCAGTCTCTGTCTGGAGGAATACGGGATAACAAATTTCTATGACAGAGTACCTTTGATCCAGTACCTATCATATTTCCCTCCTTTGCCCCACCATGATAGCTCTGCCATCATACTGACACACGTTGTAGAAATTGCTGCTTATCATACAGTTAAAAATGATATCCCTAGGCTATAATGGGGAAAAGCACTCCTAACAGTAACAACGGAAGTCCTTGCCGCAGGATGTGGTGATGCCATCTGGCTTAGATGCCTTTAAAGGGGAATTGGACAGGAAAAGTCAATCGCAGGTTACAAGCCGTGGTGGGGAATACATATTAACTCCAGGCTTAAAAGGAGGGTACCTCAAAAGGCCAGACTCAGGGGAGCAGCATCCAGAGAGAGGCATTTAGTTGTCTCATGCCCTCCCAGAGGCATCTGGGGGGGGGTTACTGTGAGATGATAAAGGAAGCTGGACTAGATAGGCCCTTGGCCAGATCCAGCAGGGCTCTTCCTATATTCTTATCCCTAACTCTTTACCTCCCACATGGATTGTACTGGTTTTCATCTGCACATGGTCAAAATATGGGCATTTCCTCTGAGAACACACTTTTGGCCACAGGCTAATGCTACACATCAAAACACCTTTCCTTCAGCACCATACTTCAAACAAATAAATTTTTCCTGTCAGTTTTCTTTATTGTCTAGCTTTCATATGCATAGAAGTTAATTAGGGTTACAATGGTGTGAATTATTTTAGTTTTGCTCTCCAGTGATACATGCTAACACTGATGATCATTTGTAATTCCTTCATTGCTGCACTTCAAATTATTCAGATTTCTTGGCTACTGTCTTCATTTGGACTGATGATTGAACCAAGGTATGCAATTTCTGTTTCAACTTTAGTTTCTTCATTATAAACAATAAAGTTGTGCAGTTCTTCTGTGATCATGATTTTTGTCTTCTTAATGTTCAACTGCAGGCCTGCTTTTGCACTCTCTTGTTTCACTTTCACTAAAAGTCATTTTACATCATTGCTGCTTTCTGCTAGTAGGATGGTGTCTTATGCATATCTTAAATTTTTTATGTTTCTTCCATCTATTTTTCACTCTGTCTTCCTCTGAATCTAGTTCAGCTTTCCATATAAGTTTTGAATACAGATCAAACAGATACAGAGAAAAATTAAACCTTTCCCGGATATCTTTGCCTATAAAAACATTCTGTATTTCCACGTTCTATCCTAATGGTAGCTTCTTGTCTATAACACATTTATGCATCAGCACTTATGCAAGTGCAAAGGCACACCCATTTCTTTCAGAACAATTCATAGCTTCTTGTGATCCACGCAATCAAAGAGAGGCCAAAAGGAAGAGGGGTCATGTGGCAGCAGCGGTGGCAAGAGGCTCCATGGAGGAGGTTGTTTTGGAGAAGGGGTTGACAACCGAATGTGACGTACAGTACTCCAGTGCTTGTATTGCAAGACATTGCTCATTTAAGAATTGTTTGGTCATCTAGTGGAACATTTGTAAACTAAAGTACTCATAAACCAAGGTGTTACTGTATGAGGATTGTGGACGACCTGTCTTAGCTGCCTCAGGAAGTAAATGAAAGCAGAGTTTGGGAAAACAAAACAAATAACTAGGATTGCTGCTGATGTTTATTTTTGTCCTGTTTTTGGAACATAGCCCTTCAAAGTGGTCTAGAAGACGTTGAAATTCAATAAGGACAATAAAATAATAACCTCAAACTATCAATCAACACCCACACAGGCAAATCGGAGGAGAAAAATAGCAGTCTCTGTTATCATAAAAGGCACTCTAGAAAAATATATATTCATAATTGATGCTCAGATGCAGCCCAGGACCCTAGCAACAAGACATCATGCTTTTGATTCCTTCAGGAACTTGACAGGAATGTTTGTCTCCCCCTTCTCCCTCCCACTCCACCTTCCTGTGCGAAGGTATTATTATTTATCTGTCCCAGTCTTCCTCCCATGAGTTCAAGGCAGTGGACATGGCTCCCCAGTATATCCTCAAAACAGGCCCATGAAGTAGTTCAGACTGGGAGAGTACCCCAAGATCACTAAACAATTCATGGTTCAAGACAGAAAGAGGGCCTGAGCAGACATGGATGACTGTTGGTACAGTTTGGTTTGAACCAAATGGTGGCATCTGGAAGTTGAGTCATGGCAACCGGACTTCTTTTCTTGAGAGATCAAAATGTCTCACTGCTCATCCAAGCAGCTTCGTCAGCCTCAGACTGATGAAGCTGCTTGGATGAGCATTGAAACATTTCAATCTCTCTTGTTATCTGAGGTGTTATCTTCCTCCTCCTCCGAGCCACGAGGGGCAGCAGGAAAGAGCTGGGCAGCCAGGCTCCAGTTCCGTGCACAGAGAGCCGATGGCAAAGCTTGGCCAGATCCGTGCCGTGAGGATGAAACGTGGGAGCGACCTGGGTGGGAAGCAGGTGGGATGCTGCTGGCGCTGGAGATGAGAGATTGGGTAGCCCAAACCAGGCGCCTGGGGGTTGTTTGTACACTTGCTGGGATCCTTCCCTGGTGGGTTATTTTTTTTTCCTGCAGAGCAACCGGATCTCAGAACTTGGGATGCATTGCCTTGTCTCGCTGTTACTGCCATCCTTGAAGTCCCGCGTAAACATCACCCTGGTTTTAAGTAACTCAATTGTTGTTGTTGTTCAGTCGTTCAGTCGTGTCCGACTCTTCGTGACCCCATGGACCAGAGCTCGCCAGGCCTTCCTATCCTCCACTGCCTCCCGGAGTTTTGTCAAATTCATTTTGGTTGCATCGATGACACTGTCCAACCATCTCATTCTCTGTCGTCCTCTTTTCCTTTTGCCTTCGATTTTTCCCAGCATCAGGGACTTTTCCAGGGAGTCCTCTCTTCTCATGAGGTGGCCAAAGTACTGGAGCCTCAGCTTCAAAATCTGTCCTTCCAGTGAACATTCGGGGTTGATTTCTTTCAGAATGGATAGGTTTGATCTCTTTGCAGTCCAGGGGACTCTCAAGACTCTCCTCCAGCACCACTGCTCAAAAGCATCAATTCTGCGGCGATCAGCCTTCTTTATAGTCCAGCTCTCACTTCCATACATCACTACTGGAAAAACCATAGCTTTAACCATCCTGACCTTAGTTGGCAAACTGATGTCTCTGCTCTTTAGTATGCTATCTAGGTTTGCCATTGCTTTCCTCCCAAGAAGCAGGCGTCTTTTTTATTTCATTGCTGCAGTCGCCATCTGAAGTGATCAAGGAGCCCAAGAAAATAAACTCTGTCATTGCCTCCATTTCTTCCCCTTCTATTTGCCAGGAGGTGATGGGACCAGTGGCCATGATCTTAGTTTTTTTGATGTTGAGCTTCAGCCCATTTTTTCCACTCTCCTCTTTCGCCCTCATTAAGAGGTTCTTTAATTCTTCCTCACTCTCTGCTATTAGAGTAGTATCATCTGCGTATCTGAGGTTGTTGATATTTCGTCCGGCAATCTTAATTCCAGCTTGTGATTCATCCAGACCGGCCTTTCTCATGATGTACTCTGCATATAAGTTAAATAGGCAAGGTGACAGTATACAGCCTTGTCGTACTCCTTTCCCAATTCTAAACCAGTCAGTTGTTCCATATCCAGTTCTGACGGTTGCTGCTTGTCCCAATATAGATTTCTTAGGAGACAGATAAGGTGGTCAGGCACTCCCATTCCTTTAAGGACTTGCCATAGTTTGTTGTGGTCTACACAGTCAAGGCTTTGGCATAGTCAATGAAGCAGAAGTAGATGTTTTTCTGGAACTCTCTGGCTTTCTCCATAATCCAGCGCATGTTGGCGATTTGATCTCTAGTTCCTCTGCCCCTTCGAAATCCAGCTTGTAGTTCTGGAAGTTCTCTTTCCACATACTGCTGAAGCCTGCCTTGTAGAATTTTGAGCATAACCTTGCTAGCATGTGAAATGAGTGCAATTGTGCGATAGTTGGAGCATTCTTTGGCATTTCCTTTCTTTGGGATTGGGATGTAGACCGATCTTTTCCAGTCCTCTGGCCACTGCTGGGTTTTCCAAATTTGCTGGCATATCTTATGCAGCACCTTTACAGCATCCTCTTTTAAGATTTTAAAGAGTTCAATTGGAATGCCGTCACCTCCACTGGCCTTGTTGTTTGCAATGCTTTCTAAGGCCCACTTGACTTCACTTTCCAGGATGTCTGGCTCCAAGTCAGCAATTACACTATCTTGGTTATCAGGGACATCCAGATCTTTCCGATATAATTCTTCTGTATATTCTTGCCATCTCTTCTTGATCTCTTCTGCTTCAGTTAGGTCCCTACCATTTTTGTCCTTTATCATATCCATCTTTGCACGAAATACCCCTTTAATATCTCCAATTTTCTTGAACAGATCTCTGGTTTTTCCTTTTCTGTTGTTTTCCTCTATTTCTTTGCACTGTTCATTCAAGAAGGCCGCCCTGTCTCTCCTTGCTATTCTTTGGAAGTCTGCATTCAATTTTCTGTATCTTTCCCTTTCTCCCTTGCATTTTGCATCCCTTCTCTCCTCCGCTATTTGTAGGGCCTCGTTGGACAACCACTTTGCTTTCTTGCATTTTCTTTTCTTTGGAATATTTTTCATTGCAGCCTCCTGTACAATGTTACAAGCCTCCATCCATAATTCTTCAGGTGTTCTGTCCACCAAATCTAGTTCCTTGAATCTATTCTTCACTTCCACTGTGTATTCATATGGGATTTGACTTAGGTTATACCTAACTGGCCCAGTGATCTTCTCCTACTTTCTTCAGTTTAAGTTTGAATTTTGAAATAAGAAGCTGATGATCTGAGCCACAGTCAGCACCAGGTCTTGTTTTTGCTGACTGTATAGAGCTCCTCCATCTTTGGCTGCAGAGAACATAGTCAATCTGATTCATTGTCCATCTGGTGATGTCCATGTGTAGAGTCGCCTTTTGTGTTGTTGGAAAAGAGTGTTTGCAATGACCAGCTTGTTCTCTTGACAAAACTCAATTAGCCTTTGCCCTGCTTCATTTGGAACTCCAAGGCCAAACTTGCCAGTTATTCCTTTTATCACTTGACTCCCTACTTTAGCATTCCAATCCCCTATGATGAGAAAAACATCTTTCTTTGGTGTCAGTTCTAGAAGTTCTTGTAAGTCTTCGTAAATTGGTCAATCTCAGACTCTTCAGCACCGATGTAGTTGGTGCATAAACTTGGATTACTGTGATGTTCAAAGGGCTGCCTTGGAATCGCATCGAGATCATTCTATCATTTTTAGGTTGTATCCCAGCACTGCTTTTCTCACTCTATTGTTGATTATGAAGGCTACTCCATTTCTTCTTTGGGATTCTTGCCCACAGTAGTAGATGTGATAGTCATCTGAACTGAATTCACCCATTCCTGTCCATTTAAGTTCACTGATACCCAGGATGTCAATGTTTATTCTTTCCATCTCACGTTTGACCACATCCAGCTTACCCTGGTTCATAGATCTCACATTCCAGGTTCCTATGCAGTATATTTCTTTGCAGCATTGGACTTTCCTTTCTCTTCCAGGCACGTCTGCAGCTGAGCGTCCTTTCGGCTTTGGCCCAGCCACTTCATTAGCTCTGGAGCTACTTGTACTTGTCCTCCGCTCTTCCTCAGTAGCATGTTGGACACCTTCCGACCTGAGGGGCTCATCTTCCAGCGTCATATCTTTTAGCCTTTTGTTTCTGACCATGGGATGTTCTTGGCAGGGATATCGGGGTGGCTTGCCAGTTCCTACCCCAGGAAGTCTTATTACAGGCCTCATTGTCAGCAGTGTAATTAGCCTTACAATGATGAAAGCACAGTTCAGCCTGTTTTATTTTGTAGCCTCACTGATCAACTGGGACACAAAAGTAGAAATGTGCCCCATTCATAAGATATTCCAGATTGAGGCAATAACTCAATTGTAGTGGACTCTATATTATCCCTCATTACTTTAAGCCGCCTTGGGTCCTTTTCCAAGGAGAAAGGCGGGGTAAAAATACTCTAAAATAAAATAAAATAAAATAAAATAACTCTGTGGTGTAATAATAGGTGGGTTGGGACATTTAAAAGGAGGAGAGAGGGGAAAAAAACCTCCTGTCTTTTGTCTTTTTCTTTTTCCCGTATTTCTCCCAGAACTGTAGCACAAGTTTAAAAACATTCTAGGTAGAAGTATTGCTCTTCCAATATGTCACTTACATTATTTAGCATTTTAAAAAGGGAAGCCACTGCAGCTGGCTGAAGAACAGAAAGGGGGTTCTGTCAACTCAATGGGCTCTGCCCTCACAAGACAGCATGGCTAGGTAGAGCTCCAGCTGAGGAAAAAGGGGGGAGAAAGGGGGTTTACTTTTCCATCTTTCTTTCTAAGCTTCAACCCAACACGTTCCCCTCATGCCAGTACCCCTGCTGTCACATCCTTCTGAGCCTCCAGCCTTTTATAAATTCTTTATTTTTAACATCTTAATACTTAGTTTTATCGGCTGGGGCCTTTTAAATTCTACTGCTTCTACAGTTTTAGTATTGCTTTTATAGTGTATTTATTATTGTTTTTAAACATTGATATTTTATTATTGTTTATGTTGATTTTTGTTGCTGTTTTAAGCTGCCTTGGGTCCCTTCAGGGAGAAAGGCGGCATAAAAATACAAGATTATTATTATTATTATTATTATTATTATTATTATTATTATTATTATTATTATTATTATTATTATTATTAGTAGTAGTAGTAGTAGTAGTAGTAGTAGTAGTAGTAGTAGTAAAACAGAGTACACTTGCATGCCAGTATTCTGGAGATTCGAGGACCTGACCTGTGTGGACCCTTCTCCCAGGAGAATAAACATCTCCAGTTTGAATGGAAGGATTGCTCAAGTAAGAGATAAAATAGATCACACTGAAGGTAAGAACTGTTAAGTGTTGACCAGACTGCTCCAAATTCCCCTTTCTGACCAGGCCCACAATCTCCTGTCGTTTTGGGAAGAAAAACCTTAACTGTTGAAAGCATCTGGCTGCACCCAGAGGGTGGTTACCCCTACCCCTACCCCTACCCCTACCCACCCCTACTGGGGTAGCTGGCAAATTTGCTTGCTTGCTTGCTTTTGTAATTGTTCTTTAAGATGGAAAGCAGAGAATTCTTTTGAATTCTTATTTCACACAGGACAAAGCCTGCCTCAGGCTTTTCATAGCTACCCTGTGATGACAGCTGAAAGCACATTAGTATCAGAGAGAAATGTTTCAGGTAGCTTTGTGTTTTGAGAAATAGGACTTCAAAGATCCTTGGGTATTCTAACGTCAAACATTTTTGCCAATTGTGTGAAATGAGCTCCTGCCCTACACTCAGAACCTCTTCTAATGATGGATTATGGGTGTCTGCCCTCACTCATGTTTCTCAAATGCTAAAATGCTTCCACATCTAATTACAGGCTATCTTTAACTTCCACATCTCCCCTCAGAGTAATTTGGAACCTGGTGTTCCCACATCTTCCTCCAGCACGATAATTGTTAAACCACATCCTTGTTCTTGTATATACCTTCATTTCTGCCTAATTCAAACACGTTATAATTGGACTCTATAATTCACGCTGTTTTGTAATCAGAGAAGAGTGGGACACATTTAGAAACTGTAGATAAAAGCTTTTGTCCACAGGAAGGTATAAGAGCAGCTAACAAAGCCCAAGAGAAGTGTTTTATTACTGCCATCTCCTGGTGGAAGCAATATTTGCAGCAATTTGGCATTAAAATCATATGCAAGCCAAGGACCTTTTTGACAGAAGGGCACATTCTCTTGATGCTTATTGGAAAACCAGCTGGTTTGGGGAAAGACCTAATCCACTTAGACTAAATGCCGAGGAGGCTTCAGTTCCTTGTCTGTCTGACTGGTGGAGATATAACTGCGGGCCCAGATGAACTATTTGCATGGCTAGTCTGCTGTTGACAAATTGCTGCTGCTCATCTTGAGATAACTTTAACTGGTACCTCCCTCTCAATGGATAAGTCCATTTCTTCATACTGCCAAATAAAGGCTGTTGCTACTGCTTTAATAACTTAGGATTCAGAGAAAGAGTGATTGAGGGTCAGAGTTTAGACAGAATTCTTTAGGGGAGGGGGAAACTCTTAGGATCCTCCAGTCGCAGCCAGTATGTTTACTGGAGATACCTGGCTAGAGAATTCGGTGAAGTGTCGATCCAAACAAATCAAATTTTCAAGGCTCTGTGTTTCACAGACTTTCATCTCTGCATATCTAGTGATTTTACAAAGGGAGGAGGTAGAACACATTGTAGCTAAGAATGTGAAATCTGTGAAATTTTACCTCAGATATGAACTTGCTGGATTCCCTTTGGCAAGCTGCTGTTTCTCACTCTCCACTCCATCTGATAATGCTACCTCCTGGAATAGATGCAGAATGGCTCTTGAGGGAACTATTGCTGTCATGGACCTATTTCTGGCTTTTACAAAGGCATCCAGATGGTCACTGTTTAGAAGCAGGATGCTTGATGGGACTAACATTTGGTCTGCTGCTGTGGCAGTTGAAATGAACTAAGGCATGAGCAAGGCTCCCTTGAGTGTGGGGATATATTTTCTAAATGAAATGATCCAGAAAGTTCTCAAATGAGTGAGTGAAAAGGCACAGAACTCATGAGGTTCTCCCCTTCTGTGTCCCACCCGCGGGAACAATATTATTTGGAAATGCATGAAAAGCATGTCTTCATTGTAGCAGCTAGTTGTGTGGAAGTTGAGTTGTGGCAACTGGACTTTTCTTGACAAATTGAAACGTTATGCTGCTCATCCAAACAACTTTGTCAGTTTGCTGAACTGACAAAGCTGTTTGGAAGAGCAGCGAAACGTTTCAACCTCTCAAGAAAATAAATCCAGTTGCCATGATTCAACTTCTAGATAAACTCACTTGGATGACTGAGAATCTTCACAGACATAGCCTAGTTGTGGAATGGCCTCTTCCAGGGACTCAGCGGATGTTGACATTGGCTGTCTTTCAGTGCCTGGTCAAACCCTTAACCGATTAAAGTTTTTGGGACTAGAGATCATTGCTTGACTTGGTTATGGAACTTAGTTACAGAATACATGGTTTAAGGGATTTTAAAATTGCTTTTAATTGTTCATTGTTTTAAACTTATTTATTGCCTCTAACCTGCCTGGAGATCTTTTGATACAGGTTGAAGTTTAACTATTCAAACAAGCAGACAGGTAGACAAACAGATTAAAAAAGCAAATGCACACAGACTATGTTTTTTTTTTTTACAGTAAAAGGCTCTTAGAACCATTACTAAGGTCATACGAATCATGTAGACCCTCTGAAGCACTATAAAGATGTAAACAGCTTGGGCCACTGTTCAGGTCAGGGCAACTACATAATGTTTCTCTGGAAATATATGAGAGTATAGGAAGATACATTATATCACTCAGATGTTAAGTCGTAGTAACTTAATGGTGTCTGTATCAGGGTGGACAAGTCATGCTAGACATGGCTGATGGGAAATGTAGTTGAACAATTTATGTAGGTAATAAACTCCCCATTCCTATCTACATTATGTGGAAGTGGCCTTTCCCATACCTGCCTGGAGGTTTTGGGGATCTTCTGTGTGGAAACCATGTATTTTAGACTCTGCTACTGAGCTACAGCCCTTCCTACCATTGTATGCTGTGTCATAATCCCTGGCAGCAGCTTGTTTCTTGGACGATAATTGAAATTTTCCACTAAAAAGCTTGATGCAGTATCTAATGTGGGCTGGTAGAGTTTAATTCTTCATATTTGTTCTCATTGCACTATCCTGTTTGGAAGAGGTTTGCTGTCCCTCAAAATTGACTGCTTTTGATTAAATTTAAGCTTGCCTTCCAGCTGTAACTCTCTTAGACTAATGAGTTTGGACAGGAACCATCTGTTAAACCCCTCCGTTACAGGGAAAATGCTAAAATCAAAGCAGTGAGACCCAGTAGTAACATTGGCTGTAAAGTGTTCCATGAGGGCATAACACTCCACTATAATAGCTAATTTTCCAAATGCTGGTTCAAAAGGACAATACTGTACAAAGTTGGATTTTATGAGATGCATCCATGCTTTAGCTGGATCACAACAAACAAACAAACAAACAAACAAACAACAGAGCTTTAACTCTCTCTCTCTTTAATAACCCCTTCATATCAGCTATGGCATAGTATTTAGGTTCTCCTTATAAACAATTTATAATATAATTCACATCTCCTGTGGGCTTCATATTTTGTAAATAAAGGCTTAAAGGAATGATTATTGTTTGGTTTCAAAAGAATAACACAGGGAATAGTGGAGTCTTGGTGGGGACCGAATACTGTAGTTTAAAATGCTAATATTATTATGTGAGGATAAATATTTGTTGATGCATCCAGGAACAATTTGAAAATATAGGTTAGTTGTCGGATGATGGTTTCATCCCAAAGATTTGGGTAAGTTTCAGATTCAACCCTACTGAAGTCTAATTGGTTGCTTAATTGTGTTTATACGCTGCTTTTCATCCAGTGAGCGGAGGTGTATCTGCTAAAATTCAACAATAAAACTAAATCATGTTCCTTCAGACATCTTGGTGGTCTTGGAAACAGATGAACATTGCTGAGTGGTTTTAGAGACATCCTGGCTATCACCTTTTAAGCAGTCAACATTTCTTCTCAATTAAACAACTTAGGGCCTAATTAGTTCAATTGAGAAGAAATGTTGACTGCTTAAAACTTGATTTACTGAATTCTTGGAGTGTGTGGAAGTAGGCATAGATACCAATTCATGACTAGCAGTTACCATGTTATGTTAAACTTTTTCTAAGGTCACCATATTTTACTTGCAGAAATACTAGCATATGGGGGCAAGTGCAGAACTGCTTTCAGGGGCAAAAGAAGCCTTTCAACAAACAGGCACAAACAAACAGATAAACAAACAAATTGCAAGACTTTGTCAGCAATTCCACAAATCTTTTTTTAAGAGAGGAAGCTCCATGTGCATGAAAATGTTGGAGTGCCTTAGTAAACACAGGTGTGTTTGGGTGGGGGTGAAGAGGAGATGGAGTCTGTTCTTGTTGACTGCCAGCTTTTTCCTGGAAAGTCCACATATAGAGAGGGTGCCCCATCATGTGGTCGGCCTTGAATCCATGCTATAGCCTGAGACATGGGTGGCGGTGGGGGGGAGAGGTTCTGAAATGAAGGACAAGATGGCCTCCCACCACCACCACCACCACCAAACAGCACTACAAGGAACCTTGAGCCTGTCTGATTTTTAACGGAAAAAAACAATGCCTGAAATAGGTTTTGGCTTACCGGGCCCTCTGAGGTGACCTTTGGGTAGTGGGCGGCATACAAGCTAAATAAATAAATAAAATAAATAAAATAAATGTAGCCCCAACTATTCCTATCTTCTGATCATAATTCCATATATTTTCAATCCATTCCTCCCACAAGGCCTGGATGAACTGAGGGTACCTCAAGCTGAGTCTTCAAAGTGGAACTATATAACCAAGACATACAGAAGCATGGGTGTGGGCATGTACTGAACAGTAAGGCTGAGTCCTGTAGAGCCACCTGGTTGTTCTGTCATCTGCAGGGACAACACAGATTGCTCCTCCTTGATGTTCTGACTCAGACATGGAAACCTTGCTTTCAACTACTCTCCCTGCAGTCTCCCTGCAGTAAGTTCTTCTAAGGTTGCTTCATAGAGGGGACAAAGAACACAGCAAATCCAACATGAAGTAATCAAATCAAATTCAAATCAAAGGTTATTGCAGTCATATGACCCATGTATAGAGCAAGGAACAAGCAATAAACAGTAAACACGAAAGAAAAGAAGTGCACAGAATAATTAGGCATCTGGAAATAGCTTTAAGTAATCTGTTGATCAAATATATGAATGAGTATACGCCTCATAATGTTGACTTCACCTTGTGAAGACCCCACTTCCCCTGTGGGGTGGGCAATTGTTGGGAGTCAGTGACAGAGAATACTGTATTTCTTTGCTGAATCACTGAGCATGTGACTAAATTAGGCTTGCGTTATCTGGTATCATTTGGATACCCAGGCCTGCAGTTAGTTTCCGAAGCAGGGAAGCAGATGGGTTATGTAAATAAGAACAACTCAAATGTACCATAGCTGCAGAGAAAAGCAGGCAGAAATTTCCCCCTGGAGTTTTGCGAATTAATGGGCCAGTGACAATGAACACATACTTAGTGAGCTTTCAAAAGGAACAGAAGCAAAAGATGAAAACAAGCCCAGGCTGATTTCTTTCAAAGAAATCAGATTTCTTTCATAGAAAGAAAGGCAGGCACCGGTGTATGGTTCTAAATGACTTTACATAAATCATTGGATTATTGCGGAAGGGCTTGTGACACAAATACACTCCCCCCCGGAAATGGCATCAGTAATAAATAAAGAAGTACAACTGTTCCTTGATGCTTACTGGCCTGACCTAGAGGGCTGTGGTACTTGCTCAAAACTGTGGGCCTTCTTAAAGCTGAGGGATTTTTTTAAACTATTTGGGGGCTATAGTTTCCAGAAAGACTTAGCCAACATGTTCAATTGTCATGCTAGACAACTCTGGAAACTGGAGCTCCAAAAGTAACATTTAAAGGTTCAATGCTTCTCCACATGCTGCACATCTATTAAAGTATGCCATTTAACAGATAATACAGCTTTGGGAAGTTGTATTTATTTTTGTATTATGGCTAGTTGTACTTGCTAGGGGGTACTGGCAATTGTAGGTGCAAGAGTAGAAGGTTTTGATTGTACTGTACTCATATCAAAGAGTTGACTAGATCCTGAATAATAGGCACCTGCTTCTGCCATAAATGTGCACAAAACTATCAGACCTTGCACCTGCACAAAACAGCTATTTCTCCCCTATATTTCTGACTAAATATTTATGCAAACCATGCTGTCTCTTCCCCCCACCCCCCCACTCCTCACTGGAACATCCATCAGGCTGTTCCTTTCCAAAACTCAACTCTAAGCCCATGGGAACTCATGGAAGCAAAATTTGTTAGGGAGAGGGAGGGTCCTAATGGATAGCCCTGGGATGCACTATACCCCTGGGAATTGAGGAGAGGATCATTTATGCATTTTCATTTTTCACACAGTCCATCTCTGTACAATCCACTTACTCTTCATTCATTTTGGCGGTTTTCCTTGTACTCGAGCCCATCGCTATAGCCCAAAACATAAGTATAACCAATTGGTATGACAGCTATGGAAAACATGAGTTCTAGTTCATTAGATACTGAGGATGGTGGCCAAGGAAAAACTGGGTAGTCTGTTGCAGATTTGGGTTGACCCTGGCTCGCTGGTGCTTTTTAGAACTCATTTCCTACAATTCCCCTCTGGATTTTGGCACACACAGTATACATTACATTCCCTCACTCCCTTCATATTGCAAGGCAGAGGTGGTTTTGGTTTTGGTTTCAATAGGGAACTCCTGCTATTCTGTTTCTCTATCCTCCCCCCAACCCCTGCCAGCTTCCTGGTAATATCTACATCATGGGTGTGATGCAAAGATGGCATTGCACTTTTGAGCTGTCCCCATTATCCCCACACCAAGAGCCAATTATCTGAGGCAGTGAAGTAAATAGTGGAATGACATCATTTCAGCCTTCATTGTGTTATTCTACACATGGCAGGATGAAAAAGGAGAGACGCCAGAGCAGTACCTCCGGTAATGTCTATTTCTGTCCTACTGCACTGGGGTGTGGGAAAATCCAGTCTGTTTATTGGTGGGCTATCAATTATACCCTGTCTAGCTATTCACTGGATCACTCATTGGCACTTATAAGGAAATGGCATGGGAGAGGGAGGGAGGCTGAGGAAGTTTTCAGGGTGTGGAGCCTGACTGTTCCTTCATGGCTGACAGAGCATGTGATGGTACAGTAAGCTGACAAGAGTAGAGTTCATGAGAGATTAATTACTCCTAACGAGCTGCTCTTTTTAAAATGAAGATAAAATGCTTCAGCCCTCATTCTTCTCGGAGTTCATTTGCCTCTGTTCTCTCTTTCTTCTAAACACACATACACTATATATGCACATTGAATAAGTGTTAGAAAATGTTTGCCAGATGATTACATAAAACAGCAAAGAGAACGAGAATTTCTAATTTAAGCCCAGATTCAACAGGATCCAAGACGCCTGTTGAAATTGACTGTTGTGTATTGGCATTAGTTTTCCTTCTGCTGTCGTCCCTGCGATTCTACAGGGATTAAACAGAAGTCTGATTTACGGCAGTAGGAATCAATTGAAACCATTAGATTAGCAGTTTGTTTAGCACAGTATTGTATCTTTGACACCCAATGCTTATGAACAGATTGAAGGAAATGCAATACAAAGCAATTCAAAATATTAAATATGCTGGGATACATAATACCTGAAAGTAATTAGTTGAAAATACTGATTTTTCACTAGCAGCAGTTTCTGCCCGTTCTTCATTGTTGCACTAGTTAAAGAAATTGGATAAATGATACCTCTTTACTTCCATAATCCTGTTTCAATCTTTGCTTTCTCAAAAAGCATTGTTGGGAGGACCAACAATGTTGTTACATTACTGTAACTGGATTTTCAGACATCTTTATTCTCATGCAAGAGCAGCCATTGTGTATGTGTGTGTGTGCTTTGTTTGTGGAGCAAGGTTAATGGAGAAGGAGCAATGGAAATGTTCACTGAAACCACCATCAACCTGCTGTCCTCTGACCATGCTGGATGACAACTCTCACCATCCTCTTCCATAACACTCATTAACTGTGTTGACTCAGTCTTCTGGATTTACTAACTTTATTTATTTATTTATTTATTTTTGCATTTATACCCCGCTTATCTTCAGACGAACTCTAAGCGGCTTACAAGGGCTATGTTAGCCACACAAGTACAAGATAAACAAATGTAATTACAACAATAAGTTTAAAAACAGTAAAAACCTAGTGGCACCTCATCAACTAGTGCATATGATGGCAGAGAAGAGAAGGAAAAAAAAAAAAACTAAGATTAAGGATCGCCAAAAATGCTTGTTGGTTTTCTGAGATCATGGATGGACGTGCACAGCCTGTGGACCTCTGGAACTTGCCCCCTCCCCTGACACAATCTTTCTCTAACTAGAACAGTGTGCAGTTCTCACCCCATGTTGCTGTTTGTTCCACTGGAAGAAAAAAACACATACATACTACTATCAAATCCGATGCATGCATACCCACCCACCTCTTGGCAAATGGCAACTTCAAAGTTAGATGGCATTCTCGGTGGCGGCCCCTAGCCTTTGGAATTCCATCCCTACCGAAGTGCGCTCTGCAGAGTCCCTGCTGGCCTTCCGGAAGGCTTTAAAAACCTACCTCTTCCAAGAGGCCTTTCTTTTTAAGTGCTATTTTTACACTGAAAAGCTGCCACATGCCCTCTAGTGGACAATTAAGAAGAAGAAATGGGTAGGATATTTCTAAGGAGGCATGGTGGCTCAGCGGGCTAGAGCACGGAAACTGTTGGCTGCAAAGTTGGCAGCTCGGCAGTTCAAACCCTGGGTGCCATGCAGCGGAGACAGCTCCCGCTATTAAACACAGCTCCTGCCAACCTAGTTGTTCGATAGCATGTAAATTCAAGTAGATAAACTGGTATCATCAAAAAAAATAGGAAGATAAACAGTGTTCCATGTGCAGAAATGCATTCAGCCATGCCGGCCACATGGCCACGGACTTGCACAACACTGGCTCTTTTGCTTGGAAATGGAGAGGAGCACCACCCCTAGAGACAAACATAACTAGCACGTGTGGGGGGGGAGGAACCTTACCTTTACCTAAGATATTTCGAGGGGTATTGGGACCAAAAAGCAAAACAAAACAAAAAACAAAAACCCATAGTAAAATAGTGTATGATACTCCAAAGGGCAGAAGGAAAAACTGTGAGACTGTGATCTCCCAGGTGTCTGACAGACCACATTTTGCTTACACCTTCTTTAGAACTCCTGCTCTGATTTCATCTCTCTAGTTCCATCTTTCTTCTTCTTCTTCTTCTTCTTCTTCTTCTTCTTCTTCTTCTTCTTCTTCTTCTTCTTCTTCTTCTTCTTCTTCTTCTTCTTCTTCTTCTTCTTCTTCTCAGGATATGATTTATGTGGACATATTATGGCCTCTGGAATTCCCAACCCCCTGACTTTAGGTTGGTTCCTGTCTCAGCCATCCATTAGCCACTCACACGTTGGACCACTGTTGCTGGATAGAACTAAACTGTTTTGAACCTTGTTATCTATCAGAATGGCTTCTCCAAAACAGACGTCCTGAACCACTCGCTCCTCCCAAGCTGGGCACCTGAGAGTGCCTACAATGGAGGACGCCTGAAAAACATCAACCAGAAATTGGGTCTCCTCAGTGATAGCCCCCCCCCCCAGTTGTGGAATAAACTGCCTGCTGAAATAAGTTCAGCTCCCACACTCAATAGTTTTAAACGCCAATTAAAAACATGTCTATACAGAGCAGTTTCCCCAGAAACTTGATCCTTTTAATCTATAATATCTAGGAATTTCTCCCTCCGCCTCTTGTCATGTGCCTTTGATTTTCTTGACTGGTGTAGTTTAATTGTTATTTTTGGCCATTTTTGTTATAATTACATTGATCATGGTTATTTTTGTTTTATGTTTGATATAATCTTTATATTATTTGTATATATTTACTGTATGTGTTTTATAATTTGTATGTTCTACTTTGTAAACTGCCCAGAGTAGCCTTTGAGCTAGATGGCCACAGTATATAAATCTAATAGATAAATAAATAGACTTCATATTTACAATAGAATGGTTACAGTTTGGACCTGCCATGAGTTTATGGGTTTCAGAGGAGGTCATTGCTACCTTTTCTATTCTATTTAGGGTCCCCGCCAATGCCAACTGCCTCTACTTCTCCTGATACCAGGATGGAATAGATATTCCTGTCTCCATAACCATACTGGCTGGGGGGATTCTGGGAGCTGTAGTCCAAAAAAGAGTGTTTCCCAAGCTGTAATTCATCAAAGCTGTTTGGTGCCATGCTGACTGCTTTTCTTCCATCCTCCACCATTCAGGAAAAATACAGAAGCTGGGACTGATTTGGCTTAATATGAGGGCAGCCAATACCAAGTACAGTGGTGCCTTGTATAAAGGAATTAATTCGTTCCAAATGAAATTGTGTTAAGCAAATTTTCCTTTATACAAATTTCCGATAGGGATGTATTGAAAACAGAATGATCCCTAATCGTGACCATTTTTATGTTGTATGGATTTTCCCCATAGGCGATTCTGTTAAGCAAATTTCCCCTATCTCTGGAATTGTTTTATGTTGTACAGATTTTATGTTATACAAACCATTTGTTATACGAGGGTCGACTGTATTTGTTTATCTGTTGCATTTTTATGGCACCACATTTTATTAGTCTGCCACTCTGGACAATTATACAAACAATCAGTCTTTCCCTATTCCACTGCCAGCGCCCATAACTAATGAAAAAACACAAACCAAAGCCAAAAAGTTCCAACAACTCCAAACTAGTGTAACATAATAAAGAATTGGACTAGGACTTGAGAGACATGGGTTCAAATCTCCAATGGTTTGTGAAGCTAACTGTGTAAGGGGCGGCCAACCTGACCTACCTCATAGGGCTGGGGGAGGGGCAAGAAGTGTTTCATTTTGCCTTTTGCTTTTTGGAGTCAAGGCAGGATATAAATGGAATGAATGAATGAATGGTTTTCAGAGGTTCACTTCCTAAGAGCAATTCCAGGAAGAGACCAATGTGTGTGTTCCACAGAATGGAAGAAGTCCCCTTCACCACTGCTGAGTAACTCTGTTTGTGGGAAGGAGCAACCAAGGCGAGTGATAAGTGGCAGCACAGTATTGTGCATCACAGCATGGTTTTGGAAGATACATATGAGTGTAACAGTTTACTTAGATGAGGGATGATGTATACAATATAGTCCACTGAATATAACTAAAAGTATTTCTGTACTGTACTTCGAGTCAGTGCTTAGAAGCAACTAGTGGAAGCAATATACCGTAGTTATTTTTTGGCAATGAGTAATGCAAATAGTAAATACAGCGGACCCTCGTATAACAAACGGTTTGTATAACATAACATCTGTACAACATACAAAATTCTGGAGATAGGGGGAATTTGCTTAACAGAATTGTCTGTGGGGCAAATTCGTACAACATAAAATGGTCGTGATTAGGGTTTACTCCGTTTTCAATGCATTCCTATGGGAAATTTGTATAAAGGAAAATTTGCATAACAGAATTTCATTTGGAATGAATTAATTCCTTTATACAGTCGTACCCCGACTTAAGAGCAGCTCGATTTACGAGCAATTCGATTTAAGAGCAGAAAACTGTTGGCATTTTAACTGCCGCCTTACAAATTTTAGAAATGGACTGCTTGACTTACAAATATTTTTTAACTTATTTTTTAATTTTTTAGATAGGTAGCCCGATTTAAGAGTAGTTCGACTTAAGAGCATGCATTTGGAATGGATTAAATTTGTAAATCAAGGTATCACTGTACAGGGTACCACTGTATAAAGTTTTAGGTGTGTAACCTACTTAGCTGAAACAAGTAACAAGCACTTGCTCTAAAAAGTTACTTTTGTGGCCTTTTCAAAGAGGGTTTTGACAGGATTCCCCACTCAAACTTATGCAACTTGGGTATCTGGTTTCAAAGACAAGAAAAGTATCTCTTGGTTTTATATTTGCATTTTTATAATCATTCTCAAGCCTCAGTATCAGAACTGGCCACTAAAGGGAACCAAATATTCCCTCTCTGTGTTTTTCTGTTAACAAGAATACGTTGATAGAGCACAGCAAAACATTACTTCCCCAGTATGCACAATGAGGACAATAATAGCAGAAGTAATGAGTAATGCAACAAATTCATTTTGAGATAAAATGTTCTGAGCTTGGCTTCTACTTCTGTGCCCATTCTCTTCCAAAATAATTCACTGCCTGAAGAAAATCAGCAAATGTTGCATGCCATCTACCCAAATCATACATTGCACCCAAAGCCAGCCAAATTCTTTAGGAAAATATAATTTGGGGCGGGGGGGACCTTACAAGCATTTTCTCTATTCCTAGCAATAAAAATAGAACATAGCAAGTAAACCAAAACAAAATGTGTCAGAAATGGGGTCAGAATCTTAAACACAACGTTATCAGCCATGTGCACAATGGTGCAAAGCTAGCAAGACAAAAGCAGGATGGTTAAAGATAGGGCTTTTGGAGATCATACATGTGTAAGCTGGAGTGACCTAATAGCGGATAAAAAGAAGAATCAACAACAGTACTTATTTTCTGCTTTTTCATCACACCCCAAATCTACCTGAGACAGTCATCTTAACTCTGCCGACTAGTATGCTTAGCCATGTACATCATTAAATAGTAGGCTAATTTAGAAATACAGCGGAGCTTTACTATTTTACCCACAAATGAGCGTATCAACATTGATAAGGCACTACACAGAAGACTGAGATTTGATATACACAACAAGTCAAGAAGCATGGCAACAGGATGCTTTTTACCCTCCTGCCTCTTGCCTCAGAAACAAACACAGAGAGACAAGACATCAAGAGTTAAAATACATGCTGCAGTTATTCTTAGCTAGGGTTCAATAATTTATTATGGCACTCCTGTGAAATATTTAAATCCACTTCTTCAGTTTGTTTGTTTAGATAGATAGATAGATCAATCGATCAATTGATTGATTGATCGATCGATAGATAGATAGATAGATAGAGTGAGTGAGTGAGTGAGTGAGTGAGTGAGTGAGTGAGGGGTGTTGGACTCCTCCCCCTCCCTCTTGTAGGTCTGCTTTGACAAAAAAGGTGGTTCGGGAGTTTCTTGCAAAACAACAACTTTATTAAGAGAACTTTGCGATAAAGGCATATTATAAACTCCTGTAGTCTTTTGTTCAGATGTCCTGGGAGGTTCCTGTATTCTACTTAAGACAGAAGATTCCCTCTCTAACATGGGCGCAACAGGTGCTTCTTCAACTTCCACTTCAAATGGGTTAGGCATGATTGCTGATTGGTACTTCTGTGCTAGTGACACACGTCATTCCTGACACTCTCGTTCCTGCCTCCCCTCTCTCAAAATATGCCCTTTCCCTCTTTAGGTACTCTATTTTCTCAGTCTCTCCTGAGTAAGGGGTTTCCCAGGCCTTTCTCCCTCTCTCCAGTCTCTTTCATCTGCTTCTCAGGGAAGCTTAAAAGTCACCCACTCCAGGGATCCTCTTTCGCCACCTCATAGAGGATTTCCCTTGGCACCTCCATTACCGTTGCCAGGCAGCTCACTTCTCCTCCTCCTATTTGCTCCAGACTCTCCTCTTTTCTCTCCTCTTTTCCCTCCTTGTTTCCCAGGGAAGGGAATGTGGTTGTACAGTAAAAAAGAAAAGAAGATGTTATAGATAGCTTATGACAGAATTGTCAATCCACATTTAAAAAGGGGTGCTGGTGAATGTAGCTAGAATATAATTGGCCTAACTTCATTAGTGTTGATTTTACTTCCAATTCCATTAGTCTTGGAATACAAATAGATGTGTTAGCGTCAAGTCTTTACTTTCTGCATTTCCAGTACCTTCCATATAGTCATAATTATTTGTAAAAACACTGCTTTTACTTGATATTAATACATAATTAAAATTCTTAATATAGTCTGTCTCGCTTCTGCTTCTTTCTCTTTGTGACTATCATCAGACCATAGCTTTCCTTGTTACTTCAAAAATACGGTGTTAAAATATTGCTTCTTCCACCACCAGCAACTCTAGTATTTCCACTTCAAGAGGAGATCTAAGACAAATGGATTCACTCCCAGATGACTCTACCATTGGTTAGAATCTTGGCCAAGATGAGCACCTGAAGATGAAGCTCATCGTTCATGCCAAAGTTGCCAACAGACTGATTCATGGCTGCTAATAACCATTCAGAAAGAAATGCAGGGTTCCAAACAGAAAGTCCTAGCAGTATGACTGGGGTGGGTGGGTGAATTTCCAGGAAAAAAATCTACTTTAAGCCTTCTGTTTCATACTGATTATCATCTGCACATCTTTCTTTCCCCAGATTTTATTCCAGCTACAGGGAGGAAAAAATTGCAGTACAGAAGAGCAGCCATGCATTTAAATATATATAAATAAATAAATAGAGGACATTCTTTATTTGAAGACTGTCAGAGAAAGGCTGCCATTTGAGGTCAAACTAGAATCTAGATCATTGTCATATTGTGGAGGGAGAGAGTCCACAGCTGGTAGAGGGGGGTGGTATTGACCCTAACACATGATTTTCCTCACTTGTTTATCTTACATTTAGTAATCTTTGCTTTGTGATTGGTCATTAGAAGGTTAATATAGACTTTGCTTCTCATGTGGAAATGAAAATAAATTAATTATAGACAAGAAGTCTCCCCCTTAACATGTAGATTTACCTTTGAAGGTTTTCAATGGGAAGCCAATTCAAAGCTGGTTTGAAGCTAAGAGAAAGCCTTTTCACACGACCCCTAAGATCCGCTGGCCACTTACATTCAGACCAGAGATCTTGGGGGTTTGTCGCTGTTTGTGTGTTCCCACCCCCTCCACACTCCTGGCTGCTGTCTGCGTGAGGGGAGAGAGAAAAAAAGAAAGAAAAGAATGCCGGCTCACCTCCATTCTGCTGTCTCCCTCTGCTCCCGGCAGCATTCCAGTCTTAAAGGGGCGGGGGGCAAAAACAACAACAAACAGAAGCGAGGAGAGCCCGGCACTCACTACGTTACATCCGCATCAGGAATTTTTCACCCCCGGAGAGCAGGTACTTGAAAAGTGCGCTGGGTCGCGCTTAGGTGGGCGTGGTCACACTTAATTTTTTGTAAACTCCGGAGCTGGTGGGGAAACAATTTTAAGCTCTGGATCTGGGAGCCATTTGCCGTGGATTTTAGGGGTTGTGTGAAAAGGCCCAAAGAGAGAGAGAGCACACACAGGGCTTTGAAGTTGTCCATCTATACTTAGTACTGGACAGCCTACAGAGAAGTCATCTGGGTCACATGGCCACACTCTTGCCTGGTTTGTAGTTTCTTTTTCAAATTATAATAATTGTTTCCAATTTTTTTAAATCTTTGACTAAATTCGTATGTGCAAATTTCATTCATACCATATATCCTTTGGCCTCTTGTGAAAGAATACATCAGTGGCCACAGGGAGACATTTATAGAACTGGTTTAGGGGTTACAAGAGAGACTGAGTAGCATTTCCTTCCTCAATTAGAGCTTTTCCTTCTAGGTCACCATCCCAGATATTTTAGTAAATGTGGAGTGGTGACTGCACATCTTGACAACATAATGCTTAGCTTCACCTTCAAACATATATTTTAGGCCCAAATCATTGTGTCGTCTCAATTTTCACATGATGAAATAGTTTTCTGATAACAACCTCCCATGGAAAAATAGCCAATTATCATATTCTGAAAATTGCTCAGAAAACAGCAAATTCCCATTTAAGAAAGAAAAGCCCTGCACTGGTAAATCAGAAGAAAAAAATATGTATGATGATAACATTGTTTTTAATATTGCACTTTCCACTTTTTTCTGATATTCATAACAGTTATTAGCAACATGTTGCCTTCTATACTGGTCATCTATCTATATTTTCTTGAGTGGTAAGTCCCATTAAACCCAATGAGACCTACTTCTTAGTAAAAACATACAAGACTGGGCTGCAAAGTCAATTGATTCTAAAATATACAGGGTGCTTTTTTCATGATAAAAAAATCTGATCATATACATCCATGTGCTGTTGTTTATCGTTTTAAAAATAAACCCATGTTCATGAATGAAAAACAATAGTAAAAGCCCACAACACTTTTTAAGAAATGAAGAAATGAAGAGGAAAAGAATGTGCTTTTAAGAAAGCCCAGACGGATTCTTGGACCAGTGAAATCTCTCTCTTGAATGCATGCAACGTCTCTCATTAACAAGCTGAGAGCTACCATCAAGACACTGCAGCAGCTGGCACCAAATCTGAGAATAGAATTATTCATTGCCATGGTTACTAGGGTTGGAAATATTACCCTGTGCTATCAGTGTAAACAAAGATCCTTTCAAGACTGTCTAAAAATTAGAGCACTTCAAACAATTAGTGAAAATTATACATTGTATAGAAGTGAAATTCACACATGCTGTAAACTGCTCAGCTTTCCAGGATGTGTAGAGAAGGAGACAGAGAAGAATGCAAGTGAGAGATTCTTCTGTGACTGAGCCACTAAACCAGGATTAAAGCTAGCCATCTCTCTGGAAGCTGCAATGCAAGTTCAACACAGATATTCTACTGATGAGTATAATAGAAATGTTTTTTTTCCAAAAATATTTAAAAGCTCATGGTGGAGTACAGACATTCAACACAGAAGTTCAAAGCATCTTGGAAGAGCAAACCATGTCGTTCCCCCCTTTGTAATGTAAGCATAAGAGCAAAAAAAGGTTGCTTCATAAGGTGCTTTCACTTTTGTATTTCAAAACTTGTACTAGAGATGGGCATGAAATGAAAATGTAGCATTTTGTTTCTTTTCCTTAGTAGTTTTGTTTCATTTTGTTAGTAATAAATTTTTAAAGTAGTTTCAGAATGAAATGAAACAAAATGAAACAAATGGATCCTAGGGGCACCAAAATCTCAGAGTAGCTTCTTTGGACTCTTCTCTGTGAGCCCCTGAAATGTGGAGAGGTTTGGGGTTCAGGGGGCTGAGTTATTAAACTCCAAAGAGGGCCCTCCTAGGAGAAAATCATTTATAATTGAGTTGGGAAGCTGCTAATAGCCACCACCCATGGGTGAGTGATTGTGTATTAATTGGAAAATGATTTCAGCTGTGTCGGGGGCGGAAACTTTTATTCTCTTCATGAACATTTGAGGGTTACGGTTTTGCATCTAGATAGATAACGAAGCCTAGCAGGTTTCTGCATGTTCATTTAAAGTACTATACTCTGTGTGTGCATTAAAGCACTACATCGATTTTTCAATAAGGCTTGTTCCCAGGAAAAGTTTTTGGAAGACTTTAGCCACTTAACAACGCAAACAGATTTTCTCAGAAATGAACAAAATCCTCTTCCCTAGTTGTGCCAGGGTATTTATTATTTATTTATTTATTATTTACGCTTGTATACCGCCCCATTCCCACAATGGGGACTCTGGGCGGTTCACAACATCAGAATAAAAACAAATAAAAATCAATTGCTAACAACAATTAACAAAACAACGATGTCCGGGAGTAATTAGGCGGGTATAAAAAAAAATGCAGAGTGGGACCTTAGACATCGCCGTAAGCTTCTCGAAAGAGGATGGTCTTGAGATTCCTCTTAAACGCTGCCAGCGATGGAGCCTGCCGTAGGTCACTGGGAAGTTTATTCCAAATGGATGGAGCCACTACCGAGAAAGCCCGTCCACGAGTACCAGCCTTACGGGCCTCCCTCGGAGTGACTGTCCGCAGTGATAAGGCCACCGAGGCACGGGTGGGTCGGGCCAAATCTAATTGTCGGGAGAGACGCTCCACCAAATATGCCGGGGCCAAGCCATGGAGGGTTTTGTAAGCCAAAACCAACACCTTGAACCTTATTCGGGAGGCAATGGGTAACCAGTGTAGGCGAGCCAGGATAGGGGTGGCACGGTCATAGCGGTGCGCACCAACCACCAGCCTGGCCGCCGTATTCTGGACCCGCTGCAATCGCCGAACAAGGTTCAAGGGGAGCCCCATGTAGAGAGCGTTGCAGTAATCCAGCCTCGACATGACCAGTGCCTGTACCACAGTCTGCAAGGAGCCCTCATCGAGGTACGGGCGAATCTGGGCGATAAGCCTAAGATGGTAAAAGGCCGACCTGACCACAGCTGACACCTGAGGTTCCAGGGTCAGATCTGGGTCCAGGACGACGCCCAGATTCCTCACTCTTTGCGCCAGCTGGAGGGCGGACCCACCCAGACTGGGAAGAGGGCCACAGTACCCCTCCGACGAGCCCCCGAAGAACATAACCTCGGTCTTGCCTGGGTTGAGCCTGAGCCTGTGGGACCTGGTCCAGTCCAGTACTGCAGCCAGGCAACGATCAAGGGTCCCGACGGCCTCCACTGCACAGGTGGAAAAGGAGAGATAGAGCTGCGTGTCATCAGCGTACTGATGGCAGCAGACTCCATAACTCCGGATGATCTCAGCCAGCGGCTTCATATAGATGTTAAAGAGCATTGGGGAGAGTGACGACCCCTGAGGCACCCCACAAGAGAGTGTCCAGGGAGCCGACAACTCACCCCCCAAGCTCACTCGCTGGGTGCGGCCCCCAAGGAAGGACCGGAGCCAGGCCAAGGCCTGGCCTCCAATCCCAACCTCCGAGAGCCGCTCCAGCAGGATACCGTGGTCAACAGTATCAAAAGCCGCTGACAGGTCGAGAAGGACCAGCAGGGTAGAGCAACCCCTGTCAGCCCTCCTCAACAGATCATCATGCAGCGTGACCAGGGCCGTTTCGGTCCCATGACGCGGCCTGAACCTGGACTGGAAAGGATCCAGGACATGGTTCTCCTCCAGGAACGACTGGAGACGCAGGGTGGCGACTCGCTCAATCACCTTGCCCAAAAAGGGAACATTGGCTATGGGACGATAGTTGGACAAATCGTCCACAGCTAAGCCGGATCTTTTAATAATGGGCTTCACCACCGTCTCCTTCAGAAGACTGGGAAAGATCCCGTCTCTGAAGGAGGTCGAGGCAATCAGTGAAGCCCATTTCGGCATGCTCCCCCCCTGCACTCTTAATCAACCAGGAAGGGCAAGGGTCGAACGGAGAGGCCGCAGGCCTGCAATGTCCCAGTGCCCTGGAGGCGTCCACCGGTGTAACAGGCCCAAACTCAACAAACCGAGGCGACCGAGGCGGCCCGACACTGGCCGTGACAGGGGCCGGATCAGGGCAACCGGCGTCCAGCTCGGAGTGGATGGCCTCTATCTTGGATTTAAAATAGGCTGCGAATGACTCACTAGTGAAATCACTAGGAGGAGGCCCCGGCGGAGCGGGATTGGTGAGCTCTCGGACCACACGGAATAATTCCGCTTGACGATTCGAGGCCTCACCAATTCTCAGGGCGGCAAAAGATCTCCTAGCCGCCCTTATCGCGCAAGAATAGCGACCGTTCAACGCCTTAACTGCAGCCCAATTCTGAGCCGTCCAAGCGTTCCGCCATCTGCTCTCTAGCCTTCTCCGCTCTTGCTTCATCACCCATAGCTCCTCGGTAAACCAAGGGGATGAACGGGCTCGGCATCGGATCAGGCACTTGGGGGCGATCCGGTCAACAACCCCAGCCACCTCCTCAAACCACCGTTGGGCTAGGGAGTCGGCCGGATCGTCATCCAAACCGTCTGGTACATCCCCGAGGGTCTCCGAAAACCGCACAGGGTCCAGGAGCCCCCGGGAGTGGGCCCAGATGGACGGGCCCGGCTCCCCGCGGGGCGGGGTGGCTACCGCAAGAGAGAAAGTCAGCAGATAATGATCTGACCATGACACGGGCCGGGCCAGCAACCTCCCGACCCCCAGATCAAAACCCCGCGATGTGGAGGCAAAAACCAGGTCCAGGGTGTGTCCACCTATATGAGTAGGTCCGATGACTAATTGGGACAGGTTCATGGAGGCCATGGACTCCATGAATTCCAGAGCTACCCCAGACAGCCCAACCTCGGCGTGCACATTGAAATCCCCCACCACCAATAGGCGGGGGGACCTCAAAAGTGCTGCCGAGATGAACTCGGAGAGCTCCGGAAGGGAGAGTGCAGGGTCGCGGGGAGCACGGTACACAAGCACTACCCCAAACCTGTCCCTTTGACCCACCATAAGGTGGAGACATTCCAACCCGGACTCACCAATGTCGCGGATCTGCTGACATGAAAAGAGTCCCTAAAGACCATAGCCACCCCCCACCCCTCCGACCTGCCCAGCTGCTGCAAACGGTAGCCCTGGGGGCAAAGGAGGGTGAGAGAAGCCCCACCCCCTCACCCACCCAGGTCTCCGTGATGAAAGCCAGGTCGGCACACTCGTCCACAATCAGGTCGTGTACGAGAGGGATCTTATTGTGTACCAACCTGGCATTGATAAGCAGACAGGACAGGTCGGGGGGGACAGGCGGTTTGGATCCCAGCCATTTGGCGGTGAGCCAACGGGTCAGAACAGGGGACAGGCAATAATTGTCTGTCCCGAGTTCTCCTTGCCCGATCGACCCGCCAGCCCACAGCGTATCTCCCGCGGCCCGACACCACCCTAATGGAGCACCCGGCGGGCTCCATAAGATCTCAAGAGGTCAAGGGCCCAGACCAGACAATACAAAAAAAAAAAAAAGGAATTACAAAGGTAAGATTACCAAAAGTAACCACCAAAATACAGTACAAGATAAAACAACCAGAATACAATAACCAATTAACCTAACAACAAACAAAGCAATACAATAGACAATATAAATAATGAAAATAAATATAAAAGGTCAAGGGTAACCCACAGGCAGATGGAGTAAGTGGGGAGGGGGGGAAAGGGGAGCAGCAGTATCACAATGGGAGGAAGTGAGGGGGGAAGGATCAGAATAAGGACAGACAATATAAGGCTTCTCCCGCTCAACAAGTCCATAGAGCAACTCCGCAGCAAATAGCATATGTTTTGGAGGCAAATTGCATCAAAACATTTGAGGGAATTTGAAAACATTGATGGGCCATCTCAAAAGGTCTGGAATGTGGCAGATAAGATATTTTAAAAGTTCAGAAGTTACTTTATTTGGCTTAGTTATCTCTTAGGAGATACTATGCTCAATTGCTGTGCTGCTATGCTATGGTATGAGAGATGCATTCTGTGCAAACTCTGAGACCATGCTGAAGTGTATAAGTACTAGGTAGTCTAGCCAGTTTCTTATGTCCTTGTGTGTCTATATTTCTCCTGCCTTAGATTATTATTGATCAGTTGTTCCAGAATATTTTTATGCTCTTTTTGAAACTGTTTTTAGATCATTTGAAATGTTTTCCTTTTTGCCTTTTTCATAATCTCTAATAAAATAGAAAAAAGTCTCTTATTGAACTGTCAGATTTTTCTGGAATATTTTTCTGTTTCATTGCCCTTAGCTTATTTACTAATATTTACAGAAATGTTATTATCCTGTTGTGACTCTCTCTGTATGTGTTGTATGTGTTGTATGTGTTACTCTGGAAGGGTGATTATTGTATGGGCTTTGGGTGAACATTTGGAGCACTGTTCTGTCCCATCCCACGGCATCACTGTTTGTGTTTTTCCCATTCAATGTTTTTTTCTTTTAAATGGAGATGAGAAAACATACAGAATATGTCATGGGCCCAAGGATGGAATGGGTGGGAATGAGGAAGAGGAATGGCCCTATATTTAGAGCTCCGTGGGTTAGCAGACCAGTTAGCAGAGCCTCTGATAATAACTCAAACACACAGGCAGGCCTATATGGATGTAGACCAGAGGACAAGGTATCCCCTAGCAGTGGTGGCGAACCTTCGGCACTCCAGGTGTTTTGGACCACAACTCCCATAGTCATTTGTCATTGGCAATACAGGCTTGGAATTCTGGGAGTTGTGGTCGAAAACATTTGAAGTGCTGAAGGTTCACCACATAGCTGACATAAATCCTAGCCAACATGACAATCATCATTGATCATCTGTTTTGGTAGTGCACAATGTCCAGGGGGTATTATATTGCTTTTGCCTGGCATTGGTGGTCCAGAATGTAGGCTGTTAAAGATGTTCAAAACTAGCCCTTTGAAATGAGCTAAAAAAGTCACCAGCAATCAGTACAGAACATCCAGTACATCCACCCAGCTCCAGGAAGCATGTGATCTGTCCCATCCTTTACCAGCTAATGTTCTCTGAAGTCATAGGAGGCAGCTCTCACACTGAGAACTGTATAGTTTGATTTCACTGTGAGGCTAAGATGGCAATCCTGACTGCTTGTCCTTCATCAAAGTCAAGTCAGCCAAGTCCTTGACACTGACACAGTTTCATTTCTCACTTGAATAGTAAAGGCTGGTTTGAGAGAAGTTTGGAAATCAAAACCGAATAACCTGACAATGTCTTATAGAAGTGGACAATGCTTCCTGCATCTTTGAGCCATATCCACATATCATTAAGCAGCTGAGTGTGTCCATGCTATTCAATCACCGTCTTCAAAAGTGGAGAGATGCTATCAAACGAGAAACACAATGTATGCTGCTTTTGTATGGATTCAGATGGGAAACCCTGATAGCTGCTCAGCTTCCCCCATAAATTCAGAAACACCGAGCTTCATTTCATGCTCCTCTTTGGCTGCATGCAAGCAGTTCTTTTGAGAGTGTGTAAAAAGATGTAAAATTGAATGGAAAGCTGGAGGGTCCATTTAAGTTTCACCAAAGAGAAGGGCACAAATCTGCAAAACATTTTAATTCCACAGTTTAGATAACAGAGATGCCAATTAAGAAATATTTACTACAACTTAAAGAGAAATACATTACATTGTCACCATAAGAGTCAAAGACCATATGACCTGGGTACCTGTTCCATCTGTTGTCCAGGTAGTAAGTGCTTATGAGAAATGACAAAGTACCTGCTCTCTACTTGTACAGTGCTTTCTCTTTTAGTCAGGTTGGGTTGGATGCCTTCAAACATGTTCTCTGCAATGTAGGGCAGATGGCCACCCTAGCTCAGCATCACTTTATCATGTTCATTTGGAGGCCTTGGAACAGACCACTGAAAAAAGAAGTGGTACCCCAATATTGCAAAAGGAGATGCTTAATATAAAGCCACTCCGCTTATGCGACTGGATACCAAGGGCTCAACGTAAAGATCAGACATATATTCAAATAGCAGACAGCTACTGAGACTGATTACAAGGGCACTGAGAGTGCCATTCAGCACCTGCCAAATATGAACAAACAACAAGCACAGCCAGGCTGGATCCAGAAACCCTGAATGGACCCAAAAAGTAGAGCTTGGAGGAGAGGAGGAAATTTTTTTAATAGGCAACTTGATGCTAAACTGATGCTTCAGTGAGGTGAATATAAAATGCTCTGCCAGGAAAAACATATAAAAATCTCATCAGTTCTCCCTGGCACAACTTCTTTTTTGAGCTTCAGCAAGAAGGAAGCAACTGCAACAATTGGGGGTGGGGGAATTCCCCAGCCAACCATTCCAGCAAAATCACTTTCCATTTCCCCCTCTTTACTTCCCTCCAATTTCTCCTCTTTCCCCTCTCTCGCCGAAACTTGCTGATTCCAAACAGCAGTTCCAAAGAGTCAAAATTCATTTATTGGGCCAAAAGAGGAATGTCAACGTGATGTCTAGAGGGCCACTCTCTCTTTCTTAGCTGTCTTTATTATTAGTTAATTTAAAACCTCTTAACCTTGCAGTCTAAAGCTAAGTAGATAATGAAGCCTAGCAGGCTTCTCCACGTTCATTTAAAGTACAATCCTCTGCATGAGCATTAAAGCAAGCCATCCATTTTTCAATAAGGCTTGTTCCCAGGAAAAAGTTTGTGGAAGACTTTAGCCACTTAACAATGCAAACTGAGATTTACTCGAAAATGAACAAAATCCTCTTCCCTAGTTGTGTCAGGGTAATGCAAATGGCATATGTTTTTGGAGGCAAATTGCATCAAGAAATCTCCTCAGACATTATGAACTATATATACAGAGTCACATGACTCAGCATGTAGCACGTCGTACTAATGGAGTTTCCTTAACGTGAGACACAGTAGTTCACTTTCAAGTGTCATGCTGTTTATATAGCTATGCAAAAGAATTTAGGCCAACAAGTCCTACTGTGTTCTAATTTACTTATTCAACTTGTATACCACCTCTCACAGTGCACAGGACTCTCTTGATGGTTTACAATAGTAAATTTATTTTTTTATTTATTTCAGAATATTTTACCCAGGCTTTCTCCTTGGAAAAAGGACCCAAGGTGGCTTACAGAATGAGGGATGATATACAGTTGAATAGACAGGATAGACAAATATAGTTTATATCAGCAATAATTAGTCTGCTACCACAAGCAAACAAACTTTAAATAGGAATAAACTGACTTTAAATAAGAACAGTCAACTAAAATCCTCCTACATTTGTATCTGCAGGATTTATTAGTTATACACATAAAGTTTCTTTTCTCCAAAGATTCATTTTTGCATACGTATATTTCTTTTTCAATCAAACGCATACAGTATTTCTGGAGATTTTGTGTGTGTGTGTGTGTGTGTGTGATTAATATTAATTAAAATGTTAATGAATGACCATACTGTGCCTGTCTACTCAGACATTATAGACCTACACTCTAGGAAGTGTATACGAGGTTTCAGCCTGAAGATTCATAAATGTCAATGTTTTAGCTCTAGCAGTACTTTCTATATCTAAAATGTTGGTCTTTTCAGCCATCAAACTAATGAAGCAGAACTGCAGCAGAGGCATACATTCTGTATGATTTATACATAATTTTGTTACCATTTTTTGTTCCTCATGACATTAATTTCATAACCAAGTTGTTCTTCATACTGGAAATGTCAACAACAGGATTTATGGGGAATGCAAAATCCTGAATCATATATCTTTAAAACCAATAGACAAGCAATCCAAGTCTGGGGTTTCAGATGGTTATCTGGTAACTTAATAAAAACTGATAATGAAATTGTGTCTACATTAGTTGAAGCCAAGTCTTCTGGATTGAACTTGGTTTTTGTGGAGATAAGAAAAAAAAGATTAATGGAGGGAAGATTTTGCACTTTTGTATAAAATGTGAATGCCCACCTCAACAGTGCTGGGATTTAGGACTTCAAACTTCTGCTCTTCAAAAACTCATTGCCCGCCTTAACAATAGGCATGATGAGATATTTGTCTCAGCAGCAGATCCTGAGAAACAAGTAGCAGATGAAGTGTTGGAAAAGACTGCTCCAAATGTGGCAACTGTGAACCTCAAAACCTTTATTTATTTATTTATTTATTTATTTATTTATTTATTTATTTATTTATTTATTTATTTATTTATTTATTTATTTATTTCTAGAGTATTTTACCCTACCTTTCTCCTTGGGAAAGGACCCAAGGTGGCTTAGAGTAATGGGGTAATATACAGTCCAGTACAATTATGTTCAAGTATTTGAGAACAAGGAATTGAGGGACATCTTAGAGCATTAATAGACAAGATTACATTAAAGCTACAAGGTTATAAGTAGTTATAAACACAAAGTCTATGTGAACCTATAGATTCATATAAAATACATATGGTAGTCCATCATTCAGGGAAAGCTTGCCTGAAGAGAAAGGTCTTTGCCTGTTTCCGGAAGGACAACAGAGATGAGGCAGTCCTGGCCTCTAGTGGGAGGGAGTTCCAGAGTCTGGGCACAGCAGCTGAGAAGGCCCTTTCATGGGATCCCATGAGACGTACCTGCGAGGGTGGTGGGATGGAGAGAAGGGCTTCTCCCGATGACCTTAACATGTGAGTCAGTTCATACTGTGAGATTTGATCTTTGAGGTAGCTAGGACCCAGGTCATATACTGTAGTCCTTTGTAGGTCACGGTCAGCACCTTGAATTGTGGTTGATAGCTGATTGGCAGCCAGTGGAGCTGTTTTAATAGGGGTGTAATATGATTGCTGCATCCCGCTCCAGTCAGCAGCCTGGCTGCTGCATTTTGGACCCACTGAAGTTTCCTGAGACTTCATCATTAGCCCCATATAGAGTGCATTACAGTTGTCTAGCTGAGACATTACTAGGACATGTATCACCATGGCCTTAGCTGGTTTCTCAAGAAAGGGGCGTAACTTGCATACTAGCCTTAATTGTGTAAATGTGCTCCTGGCCACAGCCATGACCTGGGCATCCAAGCTCAAGGATGAGTCCAAGAGCATCCCCAAGCTACGTACCTGATTTTTCAATTGGAGGGTGACCCCATCCAGTACAGGTTGCATCCCTATTCCTTGTTCTCCCTTTTGACTGATCAGGAGCACCTCTGTGCTCACAGCCTGTGCTCACGATCTGGGGTTCAAACCCAGGTAGCAGGCTCATGGTTGATTCAGCCTTCCATCCTTCCAAGGTTGGTAAAATGAGTACCCAGCTTGCTGGGGGTGGGGGCAGCAGCAATGTGTAGCCTGCATACTGTAATTAAAAAACTGTAAACTGCCCAGAGACTACTTGAGGTGCTATGGGGCAGTATATAAGCAGAACACTTTGCTTTTGCTTTTTTGCCCTGTCTTGTCTGGGTTTAGTTTCATTTTGTTCACCCTCATCCAGTTCATTACTGCAGCTAAACACACATGTAAAGTTGAGATAGTAGCTCCCTTAAGAGTCCGGAGGTGACAAGAAGTAGAGCTGGGTATCATTGGCATACTGGTGGCACCTAACCCTAAAAGACCTGATAATCTCACCCAGTGGTTGCATATAGATGTTAAATAAATAGGAGACAGAACAGAACCCTGGGGAACTCCACAAGTCAGCATCTGTGGTGTCTGTTCAATTTTATCACATTCTCTCCCACAAAGTTATGCTAAATCTACATGCTAGTTAGGCTATTTTCCCCTCTATAAGACACCCCCATATATAAGATGCTGCCCTCACTTTTCCAACCTAAAATTACAGTTTTGCAACCATGTGGTTCTCTCCTCGGCTTATTTCTATGTATAAGATTACCCTTAAATTTTAGTCAAACAATTGTAGACAAACATATAGTCTTATACACAGGAAACTACTGAATTTCAGTTACACACCATAAATCCACATTTTGATCTCATCATTATACTCCTTCTCAGGCATCGATCCCTGAAATTAAATAGAGGTTTTGAGAAGAACGAGGTTGTCACAACAGGTAAGTCCTAGCCCTGCTTTCGTCACTACCACCAGAGATTTAATCTTATCTTTACCTGTTCTGGACTAAGGTCTCTGGAGGCACACATAGATGTGTTCACTTGACACACTCATATTATTAGAAGGTCTCTCTTATTGGGGCTGCCAATCATATCACCGATGTAAGTATTGACAGGTGCCATTTTAGATCTTTACACTGAATGAACAAAGGTCCTATTGACTTTCAGGTAAGGGACAATGTTAGGCATTTGACTTACACATGTGCCTTAAAGCCCTTCATGGCTTCAGGTTATTATGCTTAAATAAGGCTTAGGTAAAACAGATATATCCATTGTGTGGTATGTGTGGCGCAAGCAAAACAAAATACAAACATGCTTATTTCTTGCTTAAAAGTTGTGTTTTATATGTTAGTTGCATGTGCTTCAGGCCACAAACTCCTAGTGTTTGAGGGCGTGTTAACGGTGAACCCCCATGAACACTTACTTATGGTAGCAAAACAAAACATAATATATGTGGAACATAACAGACTGTAGCTGTACCAAGTGGGGAATAGGCTTCAGATGGGATACGAGGCTGGGGAGTTGGCAGTTAATGCATCTCCAGACCTCACTCACTGCAGTCTGACAGAAAGGAGGGTGTTTGCTTAATCTGCCTCAGCTCATATTGCTTGGTACATGCCTAGCCAGATGGCTTCAACATAGCCAGCCAAGCTGAAGTAAATTAAATTTTCAGCTGTATTTAATCACTTAAAACAGCAGCATAAAACATATAAAGGGATACTGTATGAAGCAAAGGGAAGATTGAATAATAGGATGTGTTGCCTGGATGGCAAGATGAGGTAAAAGGACTATGAGAAGCTCAGACTAGACCAGAAGAGACTAGATAAGGAGAGCAAGGCCAGAGCGAGCCAATCAAACAGTCCAGCAAAGATGCAGATCTGATTACCTGTTGATGGATCCATATAAGAAAGGTAGGATGGAACTGTCAAAAACCCAAGACAATATAATGCACAATAATTGGGGCAACACAATACTATTTCAGAGTTCAAGTCAAGATGAGTACTATTGACTACCTGATAGTTACCCACAGCTTACAGAACTCCATCCTAAAATTGGAGGTGGACTGCACAATACTATTTCCTTATTTCTGTCAAGATGAAAACTGTACATGGAATGCTATTTTGTCCATTGCCTCAGGCAGTAATGTGGCTTAGGCAGTTCTGCTCCCTGGGTAGCCTCGGGGACAAGCCACGGTGTCTTGGTTTCAGTACTTCCTCCCAAAGATGAGATATATAGCAAGACTGCTTTTATTTAAAGGGGCAGGAAGTATAAAACGGTTTGCATATTGGTTTATGAGCATATTTCGTTCTGAAAGCATGCTTATAAATCAAAACAGTCTTATATCAAAACAAATTTCACCATAAGAAATCATGGAAACTCAGATTTTCGTTCTGGCGTACCATAGACCACATACTGTACACACAAAATGCCAAAACACAAAAGAAGTTGGCTAGAAGTCCACGTCCACACCATGGTTTACATACTTGGCTGCGGAATCTACTCTGCTTGGGACTAACAATTTACTCTACGTTTTTAATGTGACAATAATAAAGTGCAATTTGTAGCTCTAGATACACTTGACTAGCGGCCCCATGACTAGAAATGGTTTGAAAAAATAAGAATGTTGAAAACAAATTAAATAAAAATATAAATATAAAGAAAAATAAAACCCTAACCTGCACTCCCCTTTGAAAATTTTCATGGCTGGTGTAAGGGAGACCTCTATTCCTCTCTCCTCTCTGTTTTGGAGGCTACCTGAGATGGAATGTTCCAGACAATCATCCACAATCCAGCAGGGGGAGGGAGGGAGGAAGTGCCACCATTGGCTTACTTGTGATTATGTGACCTGCTCCAGTGCTTGTATATCAAGACATTCATTGCTTGTTGATCAAGGCAAAATTCAGGAGAAATATTTGCTTGTCTTGCAAAACACTCTTAAACCCAGGTATTATTGTATTAAGAATTATACCCATCCACAACCAGACCTTTCCTTTAAATTGACGGTCCAAAAAAGTATCTTTCCCAATTTGTGAGGGAACCCAGGTAGCCCTAACTATCTATCTTGACGGCTATTGCATAGTCCTTGGTAAACGAGTTTGTGAGCTCTATATCCAGCAGAAAATAGTTCTTAAGAGGCAGAACACCCTTGCTGTCTCTGTCATCATGGTTGAACTACTGTGAAGAGAATCAGGTCAAACAGAAGGGCCCAGAAAAGCAGAGAAGAAGCCAAGGCCAATAAAAAGAGAGCCTGGAGAGCATAGTGGTTAGTGTTGCACTGGGACTTGTGGGAATCTAAAGCTGTGTCCTTATTGACCCATGATCCTCACTGGTGACCTTGGGCCACTCTCTTAAGCTAATCTGTCTCATTTGTTTCCCGTGACCATAAGGGACTGATGAGAGCAATAACAAAAAAAGAAAAGCAGTGCAGTTTAAGAAAGGAGAATTGACACACAGAGTGGTCTAAAGGAAATAGGGCAGACTGGTGAGGTGGAGGGAAGAGTTAAAAGCAAGAGGAAGGCGTCTAAGCCAGGCAAGTCCAAACTTTGGCCCTCCTGACCACAACTCCCAGAACTCTAAGCTTAGATTGCCAATGACAAAGGACTCTGGGAGTTGTGGTCCAAAACATCTGGAGGGCCGAAGTTTGGACATGCCTGGTCTAAGCAGAAAAAAATGTAAATGAATCCATTGTGAAACTGCTACTGGGAAATTGGTTTTCTCTGAATTAATTCACTTTAGCTGACCACACTCAGCTGCCTTGTCTCCTCCTCTTGATCCTTGAGTCTAGTTGTTTCTCTTCCCTTCCATCATCATCATCATCATCATCATCATCATCATCATCATCATCATCATCATCATCATCATCATCATCATCATCATCATCCAAAAATACCAGGCATAGTCAAGTGGAATTATTAAAACATTTGACAACTGGTATTATATAACAGATACAGTACCATTACAGTATAAGTTTTAGGTAAAAACCAAAGTATCTGCTAAATATCTGCACAATATATATGCTGTTCCCAATATTGCTGTTTTTGTACCGCTGGTGGTATTCTTTCTCAGATTTACAACGGTGTGAGATTTCTTGACATTGGTGCCAAAGCCTCAATGACTACGAGAACCACTGAACTGTGTTTCATCCACAAGTAATATGTTTCGATTGCCAGGACTCTGCATTTTGTTAGTTTTCCCAAACCTTTAGCTTCAACTCTAACATGCCCTACAATTGCAATGTCAGTAATCCAGACAATTTTTCATTCCATTACTAGTATGTCTGGTGTATTATATTCAAGGTATCCATCAGTTTGGATCTGGAAAACCCACAAGATCTTGACTTTCTCATTTTCTGATACTTTTTCTGCCTGATGTTCCCATGGGACGCTGAAGGCTGGCAAGTTATATTTTTGTATCATGCCCAGTGCACTAATCTTGCCACTCACTTATGTCTGAGATTGTAATCTGTGCAATCTTTGGACATTCACAGAAAGGTGTGACACAGTTTCATCATTTTATTGGCAGAGTAAACGTGAGTGAAGTACAGGTTAGAGAGAGGGCTCCTTTTGTAGAGCCTTACTAGCAAAAGTGACAGGACTCTTAATTCATAGTTCCAGGTGAGGTCCACTTCACATTAACCCCATAATGTCCAAGATGTAGATCTTGCCATGTTCCAACAAATATAACCTTCTTGGATGTAGTACTAGGTACATGTTCATTAGTTTTCTTGTTATTTGATCCAATTCTTCTAATTTAATTTAGTTCCAATCTATTATTCAATCATTCTCATTGTTGTTGTTGTTAACACCAGAATGCATTTCCCAAAAAAATCTATAAAATAGAAGCAAAGGCTAATTAGGTGACCAAAGAAAGGGGGAAAGCTAAGAACTAAAAGAGAGACGGAAGGAAGTCTTCATTTCAGCCTTGTTTGCAGCTTCTTAAAGTAGATTTGCTTTAATCTGGCTGTCGGGATTGGCAGGACACATACTTAGAAGAGAGCTGCCTTAAAACTTCCCTCTTGTTTTCCTTTGGTCACCCAGCTGTCTCAGCGCTAGGTTGTGTGTGTGCTGCGTCGTTACAGTCGTGACTGACTCTTCGTGACCCCATGTCCATGGAGTTTTCTTGGCAGGAATACTGGAGCGGTTTGCCAGATCCTACTCCAGGCACCTATAGCACCTGGTATTCCCGCTTGTCTCCCATCCAAGTACTAACCAGGCCCAACCCTACTTAGCTTCCGAAATCAGGCAAGATCACTAGGTAAGCAAGACTTTAAAAGAAAGGGAAGGAGAGAACAAAGAAGGAAACAAGCAAACCCTGGCACCAGGTTTACCTCTCTAGGAACACAGATAAAATAAGCAGATGGAAAAGAGGTGCACAAAGCCAGATGCTTGTAGGTGTGAAGAAGCCTGGTATGCACATACTGATACAAAATAGCCAACACTTCGGCACTGGATTCCTTTTAATTAGTTGTTAGTTCTTTTGACCCTGTACATTTGTGGTCTGCCCATGTGGTGATGCTGTAAATCAAAAGACATTTGTGGCAGTCCTCCACATAGACTCCAAATTGCCACTTCCATCCGCACATACCATTGTTTTAACTATTCTTGTCTTGGGAGACCCCTTAGGCGGTTACTTCATGCCCTACCTTCTTCTGCGATTACGTTTGTATCGTGACAGCGTTGTTCGTGGTCACGTGGTTTTGTCCCTGTTCAGTCCCTGTTTCCGTTTACTCACGGTCATGATTACTTGTCTTGTGATAAGTGTTATTTCACGGCCTTGTTTCGTGACAATATCTGCTTTTTTGAAAATAAAAATAAAAATAAAAATAAAGGGTGCACCACATCGTCTATTCGAAATGATGATCCACAGCACTCAAAAGTACGAGAGAAATGGATGGACGCAAGTTCATGAGCAGAAGATTGCCTTCATTGCGTGACAGTTGTTACCTCATGGGACCTTGTCCCAGAACAGGAACAGAGACAAAAGAATTCCCCAGCCCAGGGGCAGGTATGGCTTGTCATGCTCTGTTCCCAGTTCTGGGGGCGTGGTCGAAACAACTTTTTGCTGTCACGCTATGGATGTGAAGTAAGGTTTTTTTGTACCGGTTCCAAGCAGGACAGCAAGGAGGGACAAACGGGACATGAAGTATCCGCCTTAGTTCATCTTACACTCGGTCTCAGAAGCAATGGGGTTGGGAGCACAAAAGGCTGCACTTCCAGAACTGAAAGAGTCTCAAGGCCACAGAGAACCCCCATGCTGCATCTTTAAAATGGACTTTCAGGACAAAACTAAGATGCTGACTTTTTTCTTCGCAATAGTCATTGACCTTTTCGTCACATGAACCAACTGGCTCCAACGAGTGAATGGCTTACTGCGACCGGTGCTCTGGTTTAGATGACCTGAAGTGCAAATATTCAGTTTGAAGCAGACGTTGCCAGTTGATGCAATCTTGGAAAAGCAACATCTGACCTGCCTAATGCAAATCACCAGCTTGGAGAAAACCGAATGTGACAAGATAAGTTTGAAATGAAGTCCCAAAGGGGAAAAAGGGAGATTAGAAAGCTTGTTAAGAAACCTGCTACCATCTGGAGGGCAGTAAGACACAGATCTATAGAAATTAGCTTTCCCAGGGGACAAACTAAGGTGCTAGCAGCTGCCCCTAGCAACATCAAATGGTGATGAGAACCACAGGTTACCTGCATGCTGGAGAGCAGATTTTGGATTTCAGTACAGGCTAAGGTTGAATTCACTGAGGGCAGGGCTAGGAAAAAGTTCCTTTTTTCAGACTATAACTCCTGGAACCCGCCGGTTGGCATGACTGCTTTGGAAAGCTCTCTCAGTAGCAAATGGCTTACAGGATCTCTCCCTTTTAAACTGAAATATTAGGGTAGACTTATGTGAAAACAGTACCTGGCTGAGTTTCTGCCCGTTCCCCTTCATCTATGAGGGATACATCACAACCAATGTTAGCACTAACTGTTTTACTGAGACTCCTTCAAGCTGGGCCAGGTAAGAGGCACCACATCACAAGGCATGGAACTTCCAGAAAGAGCAATTTTTCTACCGGGATCTAAATACTTATCTGTCAACAAACTATTTAGGGGCAAAGGGGTTTATTATAATGTTTAATTTGAGCTAGACAATGCAACCAGCTTTGCCTAGGTTAAACTCCTATGGGTTTCACTCTATGTTGCTCTCTCTCATTCCTCTATGCAACCCCTTCTTTCAGACTGGTTTCTCTCTCTTTCTCCCTGCATCCTGAAATCAGTTCAGCTAATTTGAGTACAGCTTTTACTATCCGTCAGCATGGCTTCCAGTTAATGAAACATTTGGAGCCACCTCAGTCTGTACAACATCAGCATAATTGAAAACAGGTGAATGTCTGATCTCAGCTTGTTGAAATCTTTAACATGATGGGGGACAATGCTCTGTAGGTAACAAAAATGGGGAGAGCAGACTACCCCGAACACACCATGTAAATATGGCAACTGTTGAGCTGCTTAAGAAAACTGAGATGCTCCAAGAACCTCTAAAGTCATTTTCATGGATGCCACTTAGCCTATATCTCAAGTCTCAGCATTCTAAACATACTATCTAAATTTGGTGAAAATCCATCCAGGCATTTTAAAACAAACTAATTGAGGTGTCCTGGAAGGTTCCAAAACTTATTTTTGTATGTTGCATATACACTTTTTAAAAAGCTGGACCATCCCAAATGTACCATTCAAGTTGGGTGAAAAGCTGTGCTGCCAATTTGGCTTGATGCAGTAACAGACCGACAGACATTGACACTTAAATTTGTATAGATAAAGACAGCTGTACTGTAAAGAATAAGAATTAGATGGAAAAATTAGGTACGTGTTCCTATGAGACCATGGCTCATGATCCCATACAATTTCTCACATCTAATTCCTGTTAATTTCAAAGGTAGACTTTTGCATGTGATGGTATTGGTTGCAGAATTAGTACAGTATCTCAAATCTGTTCTTCAGTTGTTGTTGTTCAGTTATTCAGTCGTGTCCGACTCTTTGTTACCCCATCTACCAGAGCACACCAGGCCCTTCTTCTTCCACTGCCTCCTGGAGTTTGGTCAAATCCATGTTGGTGGCATCGATAATACCATCCAACCATCTCATTCTCTGCCTTCCCCTTTTCCTTTTGCCTTCAATCTTTCCCAACATCAGGGACTTTTCCAAGGACTCCTCTCTCCTCATGAGGTGGCCAAAGTACTGGAGCCTCAGCTTCAAAATGTCTCCTTCCAGTGAACATTCAGGGTTAATTTCTTTCAGGATGGATAGGTTTGATCTCCTTGCAGTCCAGGGGACTCTCAAGACTCCCCTCCACCACCACAGCTCAAAAGCATCAATTCTGTGGCGATCAGCCTTCCTTACAGTTCAGTGGGCATCACATATTGACTGGCACTGGTGTAACTTGACACTGTGCAAGTAAATGATCCCATCATTTTGATGGTAACATTGAATTTAAATCAACTGAGAGCTTCTTCCTTCCTTCCTTTTAAATTCTGACCTGTAGAATCCTTTAGGACCTTCAGGATGGAGGCAGGGCAAGACTTTAATCTTCAAAAACATTCTGATGGACCACGTCCAGTGATCCCAGTCCCACCAGTAATGGCAGCCCAGGAGTTAATTTTGTCTTCCCCAGGTAGAAAAAGAGCATGAGAACCTGAAGTGGGGCACTAGGAAGTTTTGAATTCGTTTAAATATTATCATTATGAGATGACAACATGGTCTTGCATGTGTGGCATAAATTTGTGCAAGAAAATTTCAGCCATTGTTTCTGTAGCTGGCCAGCTGCTTTCCAATCTTTTCTTTTCTGAAGATACCATCTATCTTGCTTTAAAGGCTTCTGCGGCCATTTTATACTAACAAAGTGCTAGTCTATGTGTATGTGAGGGTTAAGTGATGAGACCTGGTTTATTGCTCCATGTTTCTTACTTTGCTTACCTTTATTTATTTGTTTGTTTACAAGATTTTTTAGCCACACCACTACCAAGAGGTCTCTGGGCGGCATACAAGAAGTATTAAAAACTATAAAACAATAAAATTATTAAAGCTATAAAAAACAATACAGTTAAAACAACACACAGTACAAATTATAAATTATAAAACGCTGCTGCTCATGTGTCCAGCCAAATAATCTAATTAAAATGCTCGCCAAACAGGAAAGGCTTTGCCTGGCACCGAAAAGCCAAAAGTGTTGGTGCCAGGCGAATCTCCATAGGGAGGGCATTCCAGAGTTTAAAAGGAATTGACCAAATGCTACAAGAACTCCCAAGCACACCATGGTACAAAAATAGCAATTAGGAGAGAGATGAGTGTTCATTGGAACAGAGATCTACCATAGATAAAGTAAGCTGGGCCTTCCCCTTGTTTAACTCTGGGCCATTGCTACTATTATGCTCATCAGCAAAGGATCTCTGGCAGACCTCCTCCTGAGATAGAGTCACATCAGATTGGAAGTTCATTCCGCTGGAGTTGGACACCACCACCTTCCTTTCCAGAATGGCTGGTTTTACGCAGGCCTTTCTGTGTCAAACCAAATAGCCCAGACTTTTTTGCTTGGGTTAGTCACGTAGATTCTCAGAGGGAAGATATGCTAATAGAACTGCAAAGCAATGTTCTATAAATAGTGCCAACAGACTCACTTGAACTGAAGCAGAAACAAAAGGCTTCGTAGCTCAGGCTCAAATCACAGCTCTGTCTCATGTGGGGAGCTGACATTCACCTTTTTTTTGCCTTTTTCTGAGCTGGTACCCATCTTTTACCTATTACAGCCATTAAAATATTTTATTGATAACGTTTTATATATGTATCCCCAATTACTCGGTATCAACATGTATCTTATTTTTTTTTTAAAAAGAAAAAGTGCATAAAAGCACAGCAAACTGCAAGAGAATAATGAAACAAAGGCTGCTTTCAAATGACCCCTAAAATCCACTGGCAACTTAAATTTGGATTCCCCCAGCCAGATATCATGTGGGTTTTGTTCCTCTTCCTGTGTTCCCACCCTTCTGCATTCTGTTGCTTCTGTCTGTGGTGACGGGAGGGAGAAAAAAGGGAGAAGAAAATGCAGGCTCACCTCCACTCACCTCCGTCTGTGTGGGAGTATCCCCCTAGGGATTCCAATCTGTTAAAGGGGCAGCGGGGACAACAAAAACAAACAGAAGGCGAGGAGAGCCCGGAATCCACAGCTTTACAATCCGCATAGGAATTTTTTTTGCCTCCAGAGACCAGGTACTTGTAAAGTGCACTGGGGCACGCTTAAGTGGGCATGGGCGTACTTTTTTTTTTTTTAAAGTCTGCTGCTGGTGGGAAAACAATTTTACGCTCCGGATCTGCAAGTGTTTTGCAGCGGATTTTAGGGGTCGTTCGAAAGCAGCCAAAGAAAAAATATTACATATTTTCTCAAATGGCATTGTTGTTTAATTCTACCACCATCACATTTTAGAAAAAATGAAAACAGAAATACTTTATCTAGAGTGAATTTTGAACTTGGAGGAGAATTTAGGTTTGACATACGATATATACTGTATTTACAGAGATACATTATATCAGGAGAAAGCAGAAGGCAGATCATTATTTACTAGTGAATCTTTCTCTGGTACAGTTTCCAACTCCTAATTGTGTCAACATAGGGCAAGAAATGGGCTACTTCTAAACCTGGCTGCTGAAATTGAGAACGTTTGGGGGCACCCTGTAGTAGTATCTTGTGTGAAAGGATCAGAAATATAATGAACAGTTCTGGTGCTTGATGCTTATTGGATGAACTTAAGATTGGCATATGGTAGATTGAGAAAGAACACCTGGCTCTAAGTGTATTACAGCCATGTTGGTTCCACAGAGCCTGAATGCTTTGTGTTTTCTTCTGTTTGGGAAGATTGGCTGGAATGGCTACACATTGTTTGAAGCAGTTGGGTTTGAACCCTTTGGACAAAGAATAGCAATGTGTGGTTTTATTCATTCATTCATTCATTCATTCATTCATTCATTCATTCATTCATTCATTCATTCATGCCTTCTGGTCCTTAACACCACCAAGACCAAGGAAATGGTGGTGGATTAAAGGAGGGGGGGGGAAGCTGACATTCAGCCCCTGTATATTGGTGGGGACTGTGTGGCGAGGGTGGCTGAATTCAAGTTCCTGGGTGTTACCATTGAGCAGGGCCTGACCTGGAGAGCTAACACCACTGCTCTGGTGAAGAAGGCCCAGCAGAGGATATACTTCCTCAGACTCTTAAAGGAAAACAATCTGAGCGAGAGACTGCTGGTGTCCTTCTACTGATGTTCCATTGAGAGCATTCTTACATACTGTCCCTGTGCTTGGTTCTCTAGCTGCATAGCCATAGAGAGGAGAGTGCTCTAGAGCATGGGTCCTCAACCTAAGGCCCTGGGGCCAGATGCCCCCCCCAAGGTCCTGAATCCGGCCCCTGGGACCAATTGCAACCCCCACACCTACCCCCTGTTTTGTGAGCAAGCCAGCCTCCGCAGCTGCTTTTGGACTGTGATCCTGCCCCCAGTGGTGTCTGGGTGGTGGTGGACCGGCCCGCTGTTTGAAAACTTTGAGGACCCCTGTTCTAGAGGGTCATAACCACAGCCCAGAAGATCATTGGTCACCCTGTTCCATCTCTGGAATAGCTATACAGTTCCTGATGCCTTAAAAGGGCAAATAACATCTTACGGGATTCATCTCATCCTGGACAAAGTCTGTTTGTACTACTGCCTTCAGGCAAGAGATATAGAGTAAGAAAAGCAAGAACAAACAGCTTAAAACAGTTTCTGTCCAAGAGCCATAACCATCTTAAATTCTGTGACCAAATAGTGTGACCTTGGTGAGTTGTGATGGTTGTGATGGATGTATGAGTGCTTTTAATTCTCTTTACCTTTTAAACTTTTTTCTTTTTTAATTGCAGCAGGGATCGTATTCAATTTCAGTGTATCTATCTACAGTATTGTCTTAAAATCAACCCAGGACAAAAGCCCTGGAGATGCTACCTCAGTTCCAGTACTGAGCAGAATTTTCTGAAACATATTCCTAAAATTAGCAAGCACACAGAGGCATTTTCTGCACTTAATATTATACAGTGGTACCTTGTATAAAGGAATTAATTCATTCCAAATGAAATTCTATTAACCAATTTTCCTTTATACAAATTTCCCATAGGAATGCATTGAAAATGGAGTAATCCCATTTTTATGTTGTACAGATTTGCCCTATAGTCGATTCTCTTAAGCAAATTTCCCCTATCTCCGGAATTTTTTATGTTATACAAACTGTTTGTTATACAAGGGTCCACTGTATATCCATCCTCACGAGCCACTATTTTTTTTTACTGGCTTCTCCAGGTTCTGTCTGTCTGCTTATCCGTAGATCTCACAAGGATGCCATATCTATCCAGTCTCAGAAATAGATCCCACTGAGTTCAATGGGCCTCACTCCTGACTGACGGAAGGTTTCAGCTTTATGCCCTGTAAACTAATTCCATCCCTTCGAAAGGGGCTGGAAAGGAAAATTATTTGCAGATTTCCTATGAAAACCGGCAGAGTATGTGTCATCCGTTGTTTAATCTAACATGGTGGTAATGCGAATGAAATATGGAATGCCTCAAAGGAGAAGGAGGCATCCAGCTGCCTGAAAGACTCAGGATCCAATTATGCCACAGAAAACTCCCTCACGTTTCAATAGAGAGAGGTTCAAAGCCTGTGACTGTTCAAGAAGGGGACAGTTCAGCACATGCCATAAAAGCAGTGTGGTTGCTGAGCCGCATCTGACTATGAAGCAGATCACGAAACCTGCCTGAGCAGGGCTCTTTGTGCCTGTCAGAGGACACAAGGAACAGTAGAACAGGAGTGTATTAGCGATGACTTGGATAAATCTTGACACAATGGATGGAAAATATGTTGGGATTTTCCTCACATTACCTCAGAATGTTAACTACTGCACCACAATCTACTAATCTGTAAATCCTGTAAATCGGTGTGGTATGCGGTGGGGGAAGCATATAAACTGCTTTGAGCTCTTTAGGAGGAAACTAAGGTAGCGATAAAACCTAGTCTTTCTCCTATTAATTTAATTAATTTTATTTATTTTAAACATGTTTACCTCTCTGTTCTCCCTAAGAGGACCCAATTAAAATACAATATAAAAGCAAAGAGCAGTGAGTAATTTTGTGAATACGTAAAAGGATAAAACAAATGCCATCAAAAAAAAAAAAAAACACACGTAAGCAACCCAAAACACATTCAAAACAGTAAGGCACAACCAGCCATTTAAAAAAAAAAAAACCCACTCAGACAGCCAGTCACTCAGCCTGCTTATGGAAGGACTGAAAAGATGGGACCATCTTTAGAAGAGAAGGCCTTCTCCCATGTACCCACCAGATGCACCTGTGAAGGACTATCTACTTTGTGACTTTTAAGAGTATATGGACTACCATGCATGATTACATAGACTGATTTCATAAGAACACCAGAGCTTTCCATGTTAGTTTCCACTCCCCATAATTGATTTTCTTCTTCTTCTTGCATGCTCTTTGTAGCTTTAATGTTCCTTTTAATGTTCTGGGATGCCTCTTCTAATTCCCTGTTCTTAACTTGACTATAAGTGTTAAATGTTCTGGGCTGTATGTTGTCCCTCATTATTGTCAGCCACCTTGGGTCCTTTTCCAAGGAGAAAGGTGGGGTAAAATATTAAATATAAATAAATGAATAAATGAATAAGACAAGAAAGACCTCTCCTGGTGATCTTAACACTCCGGCAGGCTGATAAAGGAAGAGCCAGCCCTTGAGATAGCTTGAGCCCAAGCCATTTTGGGCTGTTGGTCGGAACTAGCCCCATGAGTTCATCTTGGGAATAGATCAGCAGACTGTGGAGCTGTTGTTACGAGGGAACCTGTGACCAGCCCCAGTCAAACTGTCTGCTGCATTCTAGACCTGCTGAATTTTCTGGACACTTTCCACTGGTGACCCCATATATAGTGTGTTACAGTACTCCAGCCAGGATGCAACTAACGCTTCTGTTCTGCTGACATCAACTCAGATTCCATAAAAATTATGCCTGATATATTTCTCCTTTGTGTTTAGTTGGTTCCTTAATTTACCACACAGATTTTTCTCCAACTCACATTTATGTCATGTTGGTTTATGTTCATCGTGGATGTGTATTTGTGTTTGAAACGGTAGTTGTATTTTATGAATTGGTGGTGTTTATAAGTGGATGAGTGTGTGCATTGCCTTTATAAAAAGCTAATTCTGGCTTATGTTGCTGCACTGGAGACAGCTCAGCACCACGAAGCGGAGGCGGTGAAATCCTTGCAGTTAAAAATGATTTGTCAGTCACAATGTGCTGAGCACAATACACCGATCAATATTTCATAACAACAGAAATCCATCTCATTCAGCTTTCATCAAGCTTTTTCTAGCTTTATCAAAGGCAAGGCAAACTCGCTTAGGTGCTTTTTCCTTCCAATTGCCGATGAAAACAGAAAGGAAAATAGATAGCTGGCGTATATTGTATTCAGCCCGTTGGTCTCTTAGCTCGGTATTGTCTATGCCTTAAGAGGCAGCACCTCTAGAAGTACTAGTGGACTACAGCCACATTTTGCTTTGGGCATTGTGGTTATTTCAGCAGTAGGCTAAGGGACCCAACCAGCTTTTATTATAAAAGCACTTTGTGAAAAATTATATTGCTTTCAGTAGAGACCTTCCTTGCTCCAGCACACTGTCTATATGGTTGTCCAGTACAGTGTAAGGCTCAGGGTGGATGCACTCTGGAACCCAAGCCAAGAAGCTCAAAGAATCTAGCTGACAGGAACAGGAAGCACACCTTCAGACAAGGTCAAATACAAAAGCAGGGGCAAAAGAGACTGCAATGGTCCACGTAGGAGAGTCCCATCAGACAGCAGGTAATACCACTGAGGATGATCCATAGGCAGAATGAAAATGCAGTGCAAAATTCAAACCACCAATGTTTGGGCAGAAACCAGGTCAGGAGAGTCCAGGGCCAATTGAAACATAATCCAGGATCAGATACGGGCAGCTGTATCACAAATAAGGTTAAAAAAAGAGAGTGTAAGAGCAGTTTATAAGGACCCAAGTCAGATAGATGTTGTTTCTAGCAGCTCTTCTAGACTTAAATGGGTGTTTTGTGCGCAAGCTGTTTGTACCCTAGCTTTCATTTTGTGCAGTTTTCTCGTGCTGGGAGGATGCCGTTTTATCCTCCGATTCTGAATTTGGGGGCCCTGACTCTTCAAGAGGTGATTTTGTCAACCTCTCCTTGGGGGGTCTGGGTTTTCAGAAATGCTATGTGCTGCACTGTCATCTGGTCCTGGGTTCTCCTATGAAAAGTATACTTCCTGTGTGGGTGCAATAGTAATAACATATTAATGTTCATGAAGAGCAATCTCTGATTATTTTCCAGGTTGAATGGCCAAGTCATCTTTTTTGCAGCCATAGAAATGCCACCTCTGATACTTGAGAAATGAAACCAGGAATGTCACTTTCCCATCTTTGGGTGTTTCTAGCTAATGCTTTTATTGTATAAATATCCTGCCTCATTTACTGAATACTATTGGTGTCTGGATGATGCCATCTTCCACTGGTAACTCTCCTGTGTCTCCCAGCCACTTCGGCCGCTATGATACCAAAATAAAGCCACAATGGGCAGCAAGGCAAAATAGCTGCACTGTGTGGTTTGACTGGCAGCACTAGGAGCCTCCCCCCTCCCCTTGGCAATCACTTTCATACTACCTTATTTTAAGTCTGCCATTCTTCAAATAGTAGATCAGAATCCACAGGTTTATTTACTCCCTAATTAAGGAACACAGCATCATTATTTCACTTTATTATTTTTTCTTCATTTATTTAGGGTTTCAAAGGAAAGGAAAAGACAGAGAAAGGACAAAGAGAGAATATCTTTTCAAAATGCAAAGCAAGCTTCCTATAACTTTTATGACTTCAGGATTTTGACAGGTGAAGCTAGGCATGCAAGCAGTGAGAAAAATGACACCGGAATATGCTTTCCTCCTAACAATGTGTTCTAGGCTACAAGATCTTCATCTTCCTAGGAATCTAATGAATTATTGCAAGAGAACAAAAAATGATTGTGATGTCTCCAGAAGGGGCAAGAAAGTGTTTGCCCTCCCTTAAATTTGTTTTAATGTACATAGACAGGTATACTTTGTTGTAATGGTGCATTGCTACGAATACAAAATTCCACACTCTGTGCAGCTTTGCTCTTTGGGGGGGGGGTTCTTGTTACTCTCCTGAACACATATGCAGTGAAAGATTGACCCTAACTGTTAAAAGAAGTAAGTTGGGTGCTTTATTCATATTGCATGTTTATGTCCAGTTACATGGTGCAAGCTCTGGAGACAATGGTTAAAATCAAGCAATCAAGGCAGGCAACAAGGCACATTTTAACATCTGCCATTTCCTACTTGCATAAAAATAAATGACCAGATAACTCAGAGAAGCCAAGGTGAGCATCACGGTGCAGATCTCTTTCTACCTATACTATATATTTACATAGGAATCAGGTTTTCCATGCAGAAGGCCGATTCTGTACATGGATCTGACTTGTTGAAATAAGTAACACATTTGTGGTTGAAAGGCACAAATGTTTGCCTTTTAAATATTCATTTGCATCTCTAGGGTTCATGGCTGCTCAAATGATAACTGTAACTAAAGATAAATGTTGTGTGTATGTGTTGCATCGTTACAGTCGTGACCAACTCTTCGTGACTCCATGTCCATGGAGTTTTCTTGGCAGGAATACTGGAGTGGCTTGCCACTTCCTACTTCAGGTGCCTACAGCACCTGGTATTCCCTGGTGGTCTCCCATCCAAGTACTAACCAGGGCCGTCCCTGCTTAGCTTCTGAAATCAGGCGAGATTGGATGTGCTTAGGTTAGAATACCATAAATATAGGTTGGAGAGGTCTATAGCTATTTCTGCCAAATTCTTTTATTTGTTCAACGTTAGTAGAATCATTTTTAGTTCGTTGTGTCTGACTGGAAAAAATTGACCAAACTACTTTGGTTTTTTAGTGGTGATTCTTTAATGAAACACAGACCAAAATAATAATAATAATAATAATAATAATAATAATAATAATAATAATAATAATAATAATAATAATAATAATAATAATAATAATAATAATGGTCTTTACATTTTCAAACCAGCATCACCAGTTTGCTCAAGTTTTATTAATTTTTACTCAAAACTGAAATTAAACTTTAAAAATATTGCTAACAAGTCACAAAATGAGGGCAGGCAGACTGACACAGCAGCCTTCACCTAGGATTCACTGTAGTTGTAAGGATCTGATGCCATTTCTGCCACCACAAGCTAAATTAATAAAGGCAATGATAATGTTGGCTTCAGATTGCACATGCTAAACACCAGGGTCAAGCCCCAGAGTGGATTGCTTGTTAAAAGTGGAACAATAACAACAACAAAAGACATGATTTGCATTTAGGTTAAGGAGGGACAAGAGCACCAAAACAATATATAAGACAGTGTGGATTTCTGTCTAACAGTGAAACAAAACTTTAAATAGAAGAGGATCTGTCGACTCACAGCTTGTTTGTATATTCCAATTTGACTAGTATTAAAATGTTTTTTCCTTTAAAATATGGTAGATTTAGGGTTTCAGATTCAGTAGTCAATATTCAAAATAAGAACCCTTTTAAAAATAAACTGCTTCAAAATAACTACAGTTTCGTTTTATATTATCAGATCTCTGAAAAATATGTCATACATGCAACTGAAGTGAAAACAGGATGAAGGCAGAGATTTCTTCCTCTACTCAACTCCCTTGTTTGCTGTGCACAAAACAATGATGAAGATATTAACCATTATACATTAAGAGATTCTCTGTACGTGCCCTAAAGTTCTGACTACATTCGTTTTAGACAGAATAATTAGCCCAGTAAAGGACAAATTTGTTCCTGTCTAATCCTAGACAGCAACTGTAATTTTTACAAATTTGGTTTTTTTGTGTAGTGAGATAAATCAAACACAATTCAGGAGGACGATGATAGATTGGAATAATTTGAATTTCCACAATGCATCCTATGCATTGCAGATCATCTAACAACAGTAGCATTTACTAACAAATGGGTGGGTGGTTTTTTTAAAGCCTTAATGGTTAATAAGGTTAGGCTGTTGAGGGATAAAGGAGAGAGGAAAAAGATTCCAACAAAGAGGTAACAAACTGAAGCAGTGTATTCATTAAAAAACAAAACATTGCTTTTTATAGATAGAACAAAACCAAAACCAAAATTTTAAGACTGCCCAAATACCTTGGTGTGGATTTGTTTTTGTTATATATGTGAAGTGGACTTGACACAGTAAATTCTATAAAAAGAGCTATCTGGAAGAAAGACCAATAATGATGTAGTATGTCATGCATATAGCCAATGCACGTGCACCCTGCAGCATGTTTGAGCTGCAGAAGGAGAACACATATTTAACAGGAAGAAGCTGGGCAATGTTTCTGGAAGATGCATTTTACCTTGGGTGAAAATGGCAAGACCATTGCTGGCAGCAAGCAAACAGGATGCAAGATAAACCGGATGTAATCACTGTTGGCAGTTAAGAGGGTTGTGGATAGCATATACACTGCAGGCAATAAGAAAATGCACGGAGGCAATGGGTGAGATGTACATTAAAAATGCTTGGCTGATGCTAGAGAGGAACTAGATTAGTACAGACAGAATTCGGGCAGCATCAGAGATGTCACTCTGTACGAAGAATGCACCAACTGGGAAAAGCAAGTTGCTGTATATCTGTAGATGGAAAGTGTGAGAGGGAAGTTTGTGATGCTGAACAATTGGTGGACACATATAGCTCCATTCTGAACAGGCAGTACCAGCTAACACTGCTCACAGGCCATGATGGAAAAACATATCGGTCGGAAGAGATTTCATATGCAAAAGGGTACATATCTGCATAGACAACAGGAGCTTGACAATAAATCCTCTCTCCAGGAGGATGGGTATTTCTAGGGTACATAAAACCCCGCTTTTTTTTAAAAAAAAGTATCCAATAGTTCTTAGAATTCCCTGCCTGGTCAGTCACCATGCCGGTTATGAGACTCTAGGAGTTGTGGTTCAAGTACAAGCTCCAATCAAGCTCCAAAATAATAATAATAATAATAATAATAATAATAATAATAATAATAAAATAATAATAAAATGATTGGCACTAACAGTGGTGTTATCTAGACATATGGCATTCAGAGAAGGATTGGCACCAAGAGTGAAAAAGAATAGCGCATTTTTTTACCAGGATTACATTTTGGTCCTTCTAATGTCAGTGGCAATTATCAACACAATGTTCTATCAGACTTCCATGCCCCAGCACTCTGTCATTGGCCCTTTTAATAGAGATCTCCTCTACCACACTCACTTTCTGATTGGAAAGCTTGCATCCTTTCTGCTTTGCTGTCTTATTAGCTACATGAATTAGGGGCAAAAAGCCCTTCTTTGCCTTTGAGAGCCAACCATCTTCAGATGCTTTATAGCATGTAAATGTTGTATGAATGCTCAGAAAATTGTCAAGCAAAATCAAGCAAAAACCAAAGAAAAACAAAACAAAATACACAAAACATATTCTGCTGCTATATTTCTGAAGAAGTGGAAGTGTCCATGAAATGTTACATTAAAATATGAAAGTTAGTCTTTAAGATGCCACATGTTTTGCGTCTTTTGTTTTGTTTTTCTTTGATTTTTGCCTGCAATTCTTGTAAAGACTAACACAGCTACCCTCTCTGAAGCAGAATCAAGGCAGGCAGCAAAGATTAAACAGGATTCGAAACAACCTAAGCCTATAAGGAAGTGGGTACCCACCAAATCACCAAGTCCAGAAACACCATTACTGTTCTAATACAGAACAATACTGTATTAAAAAACATCTTATATGTTCTACATCTATCTACAGAAAATTCCATAGTTTTCATCACATGGCTGAACCACAGCATCACCCCTTATATGTGATTTTCAGCTTTGACATTAAATGCACCCTTGACAACTAGTCTTATCAGTCCTGGTTCTCTAGATATACTCCTTCAATTAAATATGTGGTTTTGAAACACAAAACCTTCAAGGTGTACACATATACACAAAGCTGTTTGTAGCAGCCTTCACAGTGGATATGTTCCAGTCTGTTTCAGCATATGAGGGCTTTTCTAATTCATACCCACCTAGCTTTATGGAGCATTAGGCTCAAACTACATGTGATATAAGAGTACTGTGACCTGGAACTTTCAGTGTATTTGTTTTTAATGGCAGGGAGAATGAGAGAATGTATGGGCAATGTATCTTACCCAAGTTCCCTTGGCTATGAGCTAATTAAGTTAAAAACAGGTTTCATATGCGGGTGGGGTAGATCATGGCCACGGCATAAATGCAGAGGGTTGCACTCTCCTCAAACTGTGTCTCCGATCATATCTCCACATTTTTTTTTCTGTCTGCTCTTCATATGTTTGCCATGCTAAGTATTTTTTATCCTTCATTGTTTAGTGGGAAGTTGTAATAGTTTTTTATGCTAGGATTCACAAACATACCAAATCCAATTTCAGACTATAACATTGGCAACAAAGGGAGTAGACACTACACCAAAATTACTATAAAATGTGCTACTAAATTAATATTGTCATCATAATTCTACATATACAAATAAGTAATTTCTGTCTAAAAAAAAATGCAGGACACACCGAGTGTGCTCTACATAAAATATACCAAAACAATTGTTCTGTAGATTTCATATAGAATCAGTGTCTGTTCTCCCTTACCTAAAGAAAATGCAATATAATTTCATAGCAGTAGCAATAAAATTTTACTAACAGACTCAATTCCATTGAAAACTTTTTCTTTGCTATGAAATACATATCTAGCTGTATTATATCTTGATGGCTCAGATTGCCTCATCTGTGGTATTATTTAAATAGAAAAGGCATTATTATTTTTTTGAGAACATGGCATTTAATAGAAGCTCAGGATCCAAATAACAGCTTTCTCTGAGCTTTGGCCAACCTACATATTTCCAGACCAACCTCCAGGTTTTGCTTCACTAAGTAATGCATGGCAATTTGGTTCATCTGCAGTAGAAGCATTACAGTGAAACTGTGCTCAGATTCAGACATTTTAGTGCAGATAAATTATTCAGTAGTGGGCATGAAAAATTAAGCAAGGAAGGCATTTTCATAGGATGAGATTATAAACAGAAACATAGAGATTCTGTTCCTTGCTAACCTACAGATGTTTATAGGGCCACCAATGCAGTCCTTTACTGTTACTGATCATGCATTTTACTTCATCTTAAAACTACTGCAACTGCTTTTTCCTTAGTACTGCTAATGGTTGCAACGGACATACTGTTTATCCCAGATTGAAGTTAACCGAATTGCTCCTGAATAAGTGGGTTGTGGACTGCTGCCAATGAGAGCAATGCCTGTGCACTGAGATGAGAACAAAGTCTTTGTCTCAGAGGCAGACCACACCTATGGTAGATCCAACTTCACATTTATGGGAGCAAAGCAAGATCACAAAGAACAGTTCACGTTGCCAGAAGAAACACACCTTCTTTTAAAAACATATACCACACACAGTACATCAAGTATACAATATTATGCAATGTATTCTAAGAATGTATAAAATTAATCAGGTGACCTATAAACGTAAAGAGTATAAAATGCCACATACCTGCTCTAACACACTCTGTACATGTTATATACAGGCTTACAACTGTACAAGCAATCATCCCAAGCACAATTCTACACAAATAGTTTTCTTTAAATAAAAATAATGACATCGTTATTGAAGAATACAGCATCTTTGGGACCTGAAAGATCATTTCTGCCTATCAAGGCTACAGAAATACAGGATTCTCTTGTGATTATATCATGCCTCCACCTCAATAGCTTCCTTATGCTTCATTCCTTTAATTCCAGCACTTTACTGTTCTTTTTGATCACTGTCAAAGTGCCATACAGATTACAGAAAGGAATGGAACACATCTAATTTAAGTTTGTTAAACATTCTTTTCAGTGCATTATCTTAAACACTGTTTATATTTTCTAACATACAAATATAATCTTTCTATTAAAAATAAAAGCATCCGGAAAAAATTAACTGTCAAAGCAAAAGCAAAGCAAAGTGTTCTGCTTATATACCGCCCCATACCACTTTAAGTAGTCTCTGGGCGGTTTACAATTTTAATTACAGTGTGCAGGCTACACATGGGTATACTTCAAAATTTAGAGATTCGCTACTGAAGACAGCAATCTTATGTACATTTGCCTCAAAGTAAGACCTCTAAACAGTAGGATTTATCTGAGTTAATAGGTGTAAGATTGCACTCTATGAAATGCTGTTTTATTGAATAATTATGGGTCATTTCCTAAGATAATGGTCAGGGGTTGAGTAACTCAGTTTATAAGAGCATTGCAAAGGAAGATTGAAACATAAGACTTTGGGCATCACACAATTATCTGCATTAATAATATTTAATTCTTATGTATCTCTGAGTGCCATATTTTGCGACTTCCTCTTTCACTGCCTCTTTTCAGGTCATAGTATCATGTGAGAATTAAGTTTCACCTATTCTTGGCTGTGACTTCAGACTTTGGCAGTCACTCACTGAATTCACAGGTCTTGGCAAGGACAGGCATCTGTAAAACATATTCTCGCTAGACCTGTCTCCACTCACACCAACACTCCAGGAATGTATCCTGAGTGCTTGTCATGCCAATTATGTCTTCAGTATAAAAAAACCATTCCCTATCTACAAAGTCTTTGAACCCAATCAGAAATCAGTCAATCACGTTATTGTGGCAAAAACAATAAAACACATTACCGGTACTTCATTACCCTCTTGTCAAAGTGTGACTTTCATCAACTAACAAACACTTCTTATGGCAGGCAAATGGATTGCTACTGCACTGGATCATACATACCAGATGGTACCTACAAAAGTATTACTTCCTCATTTATTAACTCCTCTTCAGACTTCCCGGATGCCAAAATTTCACTTACAAAATCTTACGTTTTAAGGGAATACATTCCCTCTTCCCACATATTATTATGCAATGGCACAAACAGGGAATGGTTAACTTTATTCTGACGTAGCAAAGACCTATTACTGGCACACCATCAGCATGCAAGATAAAACTTTGCTTGCCAAACAAGGTACTGTACAACAGTATTGCTAGCTGACTGTCTACGTGGTATTACTTCCTTAATCAGCAAAATCATGGCTTGGTATTAATATTAAGGAAGATGTCTCAAGCTTTAAATATAAGCCAGAAGAGGCTAAGCTAACATATGGGGAACAAAAACAATACATCTTGCTAAATGGATGAATGCCAAACAGTCTCTCTCACCCGGGCAAGACTTGGGCTAGACCATTTGGAAGTCACTTAATGGACTTTGAAGCAAAGTAGGAAGATCAATGATCAAGTAAAATGAGGATACTTGGTTGTATACAGGACAAATTTTATGTGACTGTGGAGAAAAACAATCAATGCAGCATCTATGTGCATGTAATTTATGCCACATCATGTGTATGATGTAAATGGATAAGATACCATAATTGATGTAGCCCACAAAAATAATCTAATTATTGTAGCATTTTAAATTCTTCTTAAATTTTACCTATATTTCATATACAGTACATCTATAATTTAAAATTGTGCAATGCTCTGAAAGGAAGGGAAGGAGGAAGGAAGGAAGGAAGGAAGGAAGGAAGGAAGGAAGGAAGGGAAGGAAGGAAGGAAGGAAGTGTTTTTCATCATGGGGATCCCACCTCCTAGAAAACATTTGTTACTACTGTTGCCAAGAGCTAATAAAAATGATTATTTGAAAAAAATAACAATGTGTAGATTGCATCTTTGAACCTTGAACCGAATCAGCAACAGGTAAAAATAAAAAAGAGGCAATTTTTAAAAGACAAAATGTTTTAAAAGGTGAGTTTGTATCATGAATTGGAAGCAAACCTAATCTATGGTTACCTCTAGTGCTTCTTCACACATATAACTATAGATAAGCAAGAGACATTGAGGAAAACTGTAAGATAAAGAAGGAATCTCAAATGATCAAGTGCACTTTCAGTGATGCACCACTATTTTGAGCTGCACTTCATTCTTCTTGCATATCACAACATGCTCGTTTCAGCTCAACATAACTGCTCCCTAAAGTATTCTTTGCACTGTTGCTCCTTTGAAAGAAAACAAGTGGTACTTTGATAATTTTGCTCAAATAGCATGTAAATGGAGAGCATGAGGTAAAACATAAAATGCACATTAGATGAATAGGATTAGCATAATTTTCTGCCCTCTACATTCTTTCCTTCCAGAATACTGCAGCTACAAAAAGATCATTTATCTAGTGCAGTCTCTAAGCTCTCGATCAGTGGGACTAGAAAAAGGTAAACCAATAATCTTTTCCACTCCTTTTACAGAGAAACAAACAATGAAACAAGCCAAATCAGGACAAGTGGGAAAGATAAATAACTGTCCAAAAGATCTGGCGATATTTGTTCTATATATCTATGGCCTATTTGTCCATGGATGGAAGTGAATGTGCCTTCCAGTATATTACAAAAATCTGTGCATGTACAGTTTGTGTGCCCATAGGAATACACATGCATATTATGTACATTCTGTATGTGTGGATGAGTGCACCTGCAACCACTCACAAATACAATCTGAGACAGCATACAATATAAATGGGTGGGTTCTTTAGGCACTCTAGAGTGCTAATATATATATATATATATTACTTGGGAGACTGTTAACAGAATTTATTGCCAATGAAATATGCTGAGAGCTTGTCTTTCAAGCTCTAAAGACAGCAACGAAGTATACATAGGATGAACAGCTAAGATTTGATTTTTATTTCCCTTCTTAGCGATAATGGAAGACACGACTCACCTTACCCTTGTTGCATGTAACCTAAAAATTCTGAAAAAGCAGTGTTTCGATTTTATCCAGGATAAACAATTGGAGTATCATAGCCTAATATCTGCACACATTGTTGCAGGCAAGATATATGACTAGGATGCAAAGATACACTTAGGTCCTAGATCTTATACTCTTGGAATGAACACATTTTAGCTTAGTTTATTTATATTTTGAGAAGATATATTTGAACAGCCTTTGAATCAGCATGGCTTTCCTCCCTCACTACGTGACATGGGAGCTACCATTGGGCTTGTTTTTGAAGAATAAGTCTGAAATCAACTTCAGATAACTGGACTAATTAAAAAAACTCTTAGAACAAGACTGTTTTGAGTAGCAAGCAACCACGGTTATTCTAGAGGTTGCTTTACTAGGACCATATGCCTGACAGGTATAATGCTGGTAGTACTTCTTACTTCTCATAAGTAAAGTATTCTAAAAACCTATTACATCATCAATGGTGGTGGTTTTGGTGATCAAGAATCAGTTGTTCATAACAAAAAGGGGAAATCCAATATGACATGCTCTTAAGTGGACCTAAAATAGCTCTTTTGGAGTTTGTGTTTTGTAATTAAACAGCCTGCTTCTTGAACTCTTTTCCTCAATTTTTCACACAAGCTGCCAAATGCCATCTAAATCAACTGGATATAAGGAATTTTCCTGTGGACACAATTATAGACAATTTATTTTCTAACATTTCTTCATTAACATGCAGACTTAAAACTCTTATTCATTTGTATATATTTTGTATATTTGCATTTATCTAGGGTAAAATATAGCAAGAGATTAAACAAACTCTTGACTAAGTGAAATATCATTAACCTGTGTAACTAAATCAAAGATTTTCTAGGTCATACAATATGTGTGTGTGTGTGTGTGTGTGTGTGTGTGTGTGTGTGTGTGTGTGTGTGTGTGTGTGTGTGTGGTTTTTAAAAACAAATGTAATCTTTTTTAAAAATATGCAGTATTTCCCAAATGCTCTGAAACAGAACTTCAGTGTTGTCTTTATATTTCTTTTAAAGCATTTTGTTCCATTATGTCTCCATGAGGCTTTTTCAATCTATCTTGAAAATGGGTCTTTAGGCACATAATGTGATGCTGCTTCACTGAAAAATGTCAATACAATAATCACATTTCAGTAGTACTCCTTATATTCAGTGGCCATTAATGTGTATGTTGCATCCACAGTGATAAAACAATTTAATGGCCTAACAGTTTACAGTACCAGTCTTCCTCTTTTTATTACAGCAAAATAATTTTTAAGCCTACAAGGGGGGGGGACTAAACTGTTTCAATAGCCAAAATTAAACATGTTATCTCTTTAAAATATATATATTTATTTAATGGGTTTACAGCCTTAGGCTGTAACTCTGCAAGAAACTGAAAAGTTCTGTTTTAGAAACTTCTGAAAGCAGAGGGCTTGAAAAACAAAAGGTCTTTAGAACCTTGGCTCCAGTATTTTGCATCCATCACTTCTTGTAAGATTTACACAAAAGAGTTGTTTATCCTGGGATATTAGAGCCCATGACTTTTTTTTTGCTCTAGTTTACTTTACATCTAAGAAAGTCCATACATTTTGAATTGTAAAATTATCAAGCTATAAAAACTAATTTTGCTTCAACTCTAGGAAATACAGAAAGACATTTTAATTTAAAAAACAGTAGCTCTAAGGGTAACATATGCATCTATTTATACATAAAGAACAATAGTGTATAAATGTTGTAGTTATCCCTATATTGGCATTTAGGAAAATTATTCCCTTAAACCTGATTATTTTATGCATCAGAAAAATATTGGTGTAAACATCTGAGTTCATTAGATGTCTTCATTATCCCATTACATTAGGAAACAGATAGACAAAAATATTTCTTATAGAAATCTACTAACTTATTCATTAGCTACCTTTCACAAGTGAGTAGAATCTGTTGCTCATTGACAGTGAACTCCATAACTCAGGTTAAATACCTGTGTTTTGCCATTGTTGCTCTTATTATTGTTATTTTGCCTGACACTCTCCTGTAATATTAGAACAGGCATTCTCTTTCAGTATAGGCCAAAACATTTAAAACAAAACAAACACCAAATGCCATCATAATATACTGGCAAACTTATTTTGGTCCTCTCTTTTCCATCATTTCATCCTCTTTGAAAAACCCATGGCACAAGTTTGCATTACTGATTATATTCCTTATCCAAGTCCTGCTTCCAGAAAAGGCATGAAAAAGTGGTCTTCCAAGTAGCTTAGTGCTTCAGAAAAACAGATACAAACGTTTTAAAAGTGCTCAAAAAGAACTTAACATTTACATATATGCTGTATATAAGATGAAATTCAGAAGCCCATGTTCTTTGCATTTATAGAAGGACCACAGACAGGTATGTTTCTTTAGATGATGCCAAAGCGCTTAGTGGATTTCTGTGAAGACTGATCATCCATTTCTATCATGTTCTATTTTTTGGCACTTTCATGATATGTGGCTATTTTACCTGTTGTCCCTGCTAAGCTCCGGTAACTGGCCCGATGTACAAGGACTTTAGAAACCGGGATTTTTGTTCTAGGTACCTCACTTTTGGTAGGCTGATGGTGTATGATGTGATGGCTGTTGCTGGCATCTGGACCATGGCTGCCATGTGGTGATGTAAAATGCTTGATACTGATAGGTATCTTGGAGTCCTTGAGTGAAGTTGTATGTGTTTTGACTGGACATGTGGTAGTTACTGGAGACACTGGCTTGCAACAAGTCACAGAGATAACATCTTCTGCAGAAGTCACTGTGGTTGTGTTTTCCTCTGGCTCAGCATACAGATCATAAAGTGCATCCCCACTGTAGCTGTCCCTGGGAAGTACCTCCTTCTGGATACTGTTGGTATTGTCCTCCTCAGGTCCGGGTGTGGTGGAGTCCCAGTAGCCCTCATCACTGCTGGGGACAGCTTCCTGTTGCTCTTTTTCTCTACTTTTTGGGTCTTCCTTGTGGTTGTGGTGGGCTGCAATCTGACTGACACTAGCATGCTGCCCAGTGGTTGTCCCGTTTTGTTCCCTTTTGGCCAAGCTGCCATCTTTGGAGGCCTTCGGCGATTCCTTTGCTCCAGGTGCCTCCTGTGCCTTCTCCTCAGTTTGTGACAACATATCCCAGAATTCTGGGGTGCACGTGTCCTCCACCTGCTCAGGGCTGGCCATCTCCTCTCCTCCTCCTTGGTATGCCACCACACTGGGAGGCTTTTTGGAAGCCCCTGCCTTGTTGAGGCCAGGAGCCGTCTTGTCCCTTCCACCTGCACCACCGCCGCTGCTGGAGCCGCCCATGTCCTCCTCCTGGTCAGCAATAATGTCCCCACAGCCTGTAAGAGAGTCAAAGCTTTTCAGTGAAGTCACGTCAGCAAACATCAAACAAATACGGTCAACGGATGGCTCAGAGGGTGGATCAAGAGAGGAAGAAGGGTCAGGGGCTGCGGCTGCCGTCTTGAGGCCGGGTTCAACGGGGAGGGGAGGCTTGACGGGGATGTCACCTGTTATGGCTGTGTTGTCCTCCTGGCTCTTTTGGCCCTCGGCGTCCTGGGCGAGTTCAGGGCGGCTCTCCTTCCCCTGAAGCGGGACCTTAGGAAGATATTCTGCTGGGAGGGCAGCGCCAGGGGTGGCGGGTGGCCGCTCCTGACCCTCCGCCGCCGGCTTCTCCGGGGAGGTGGGCGACTCTTCTTGGGGGGCCACCAGCGGGTCCCCAGCGCTGGGCGACCCCGGGGCGCTCGGAGGGGGGGCTTCGGCCGACGGGGGTGGTCGAGGCAGCGGCGGCGGCGGCGCCTCCTCTTTGATGCACTCCAGGCTAGCCGTGAGGGAGCCCGGCTGCAGGAGGCGGCTGGGGGGGCTCTCGCCGCCGCCGCCGCCTTCTTCCTTGGCTTCTCCTCCTCCTCCTCCTCCTCCTGGGCCGCCGCTCCCGGGCTTGTGGTTGTCCCTCCGGGGCCACCTCATGCTGCTGAAGAGCCCCTTCAGCCCGCCGCGCCCTTTGGGCCGCTCGCCTGGGCCGCCTTCGCCCGGGCGCCCGTTCTTCCGCAGCAGGGAGAAGAAGCGGGGCGCCTTGCCCACCACCACCGCAGCAGCAGCAGCAGCATTGGCGGCCCCGGAGGAGGAAGGGGAGCCGGGCGAAGGGGCGCCCTGCTGGGGTGGCTCGTCCCCAGTGCCTCGGCCGCCGGCGGGCCCGTCCTTCTTGCCGCTCTCCAGCGCCGCCTCCGCCAGCCCGTCGTGGGTCTTGCTCCTCACCATGCCCGACGACGACGACGACGACGAGGAGGACGCCGGCCCGCCGCCCCCTTCGCCGCTTTTGCTTTTGCTCCCGCCGCTTCTCACGCCGAAGATGCTCGGCATGGCGCCCCCGGATCTCCTCCGCTTGAACAATTTGAAGGCGGTTTTGTTGAGCTTGCCCGAGGGCGGAGGCTGCTCCCCCAGCGCGGTGGGCTCGGCGTACTCGCCGTGGACCTCCATGGCGGTGGTGGCGGCGGTGATGATGGCGGCAAAGGCGGCGGCGGCAGCAGCAGCAGCAGCAGCAGCGCCTGCCGCCCTCTCCTCCTTCTCCTCCCGCAGCCCCCCGCCGGTTGCCTGCTCCGGATGGCCGTCGCCCCGCGCGCTCACTGACAGCCTCGGAGCGGCGGCGGCGGCTGCTGCTGCTGCTGCTGCTGCTGCGCCCGCCGCCTCCCGCTCGTCACCATGGAAACCTCGTCCGGGTCTAAGCCGCTTTCCCCAGGCCTGGGCCTACGCCAGGGCCCCGCCATCCACTCCCCATCCCCAACCTGAGCCTACCCCAGCTACCATCAAACCCAGAGGGAGGGAAGGAGGGACTGAATGAGAGAGAGAGAGAGAGAGAAAGAGAGAGAGAAGCAACTCCCCTTCCCCACCCCTCTTCCTCCCCACCCCTCCCCATCCACTCCTCCTGGCTAAAAGCGGGGAGGGGGAGGGCTTATATAACTTCAATCCATTTGGGGTTGCTCCTGCTGCGGTGGTTCTCTCAGTTCGCCTAGCTTAGGTCTAAGAGGGAACGGGAGAGGGACACGAGGCTGTTCCTTAAAGATACACAGAGTCCCTATTTGAGCGGTCTATAAATGCAATAAATAAATAAATAAAAGAGAAGAGAAGCCAGGATGCACTTGTGTTATTTTCTTGAGATGTTCTTTTCAATCTGTCCTTGCCCAGCTCCAGCACCTATGTACTGTATTTCAATGTTAAAAGAGTGGTGTAGCTGGGGCTTGAGTCTTTTGATTCTTTTTTTTCTCTTTAGATACCATGCTGGGATCTAACTAATTAAAAAGATTTTCTCCGTCACACTCTGCACATGCCCAGAGGCATTTCCTCAGAGTGGCGAGGAACATTGGAAAGACACAGAATCCCGTGTTCTGTGCTGAATATCCATTAAAACCAAACTTTGGAGGAGTTACTCCCCTCATGTTTCTAGAATGGTAGATACAAAGGAGTCAATTTATGCCATTTTGCACAGCATGCCAAACTAAACAGCTCCCATAAGGTCTGGCAGCATAAATCTCTCTCTCTCTCTCTCTCTCTCTCTCTCTCTCTCTCTCTCTCTCTCTCTCTCTCTCTCTCTCTCTCTCTCTCTCTCTCTCTAATACTGATGCCAGAATGACCTGAGCTAATCACAAATTGAGAAGTTATTAATTCAAAGGCTCATTGTATGCTGAAAATGGTTTGACAGCACACAGCATCAACAAAATACATGTGTATTCACTTCGTATTGCTGTTGCATGCTCTAACCCAACAAGACAAACATTAAGAAATTTAAAACACTGTTGATCATACTAACAATGGTGTACAGTATTCATCAGTTAACTAGATGTTTCTGGATTGGTTAAAATAGGTTTGGTTCAATTGTAGACGTATTCCAGTAGTTAAGCGCATTCAATATCATTAAGTATTATAGATGCTAAGATAAATTATTTGACTCAGAGGAGAGTCTAGTTATCATCTAGAACAATATTGGGTTAAAGAGCAGAGATTTAGATCAGGAAAATGGTGTAGGGGAAGGGGTTCCACATCCTTTGCCCTGTGTCATTACTCAGTCAAAATCAGAAATCCTCCTACTACCCTGTTTCCTTGAAAATAAGACATCACCTGAAAATAAGACCTACTTACAGTTTTGCCCCACACTGAAATATAAGGCATCCCCCGAAAATAAGGCCTCCCCATAATAAGATAACAATAAATGTGTGCCATATTTTTCTTCATGGAAAAATAAGACATCCCCTGAAAATAAGACCTAGTGCATCTTTGGGAGCAAAAATTAATATAAGACACTGTCTTATTTTTGGGGAAACACGGTATGTTTGCTTTATGAAGTGGGGAAACATCCTGAGATCCAATCAAAAATTCTACTTGTGACATACTGCTTGTATTGACAGTAAATTCCTTCTTCACAGTCCAGATAGTTTTGCTAAGAATTCATAGTGTCAGAATATTTGGCCTCCATAGGATATTGGCTTGAACAGTTCTTACAGATGAATAGTTGTTTTTATAGAGAGAGGAAATCCTATTACTTAGAATAGTAAGTTGCAGCTAGTTTAGGTCCATTCAACCCATGGGGTCATGGAAAGTCATCTTCTCTGTAAGTTTCATTGAACAGCATGTACCCTCCATAGCTAAAGGTGTTGTAGGGATTAACAATAAAATGTACAGAAGACATATAAAATCATAAAACTATCTGGTGTGTGTATATTATATAAAAGAAGACAATAATTTCAGTTATTGTCAGCATCAATTCACACTGTTCATGCCCTACTAGTAACAATAAACAAACAAATATGCAACTAAAATAAAAGAAACACATGAATGGATGACTGATAACATCCTTGAAATGGTTAAGTACAAACAAGAAAGAAAAGTAAAAGATGAGAGAATAATGTAAGAATCCTAAATGCATCTTTCATCAATTGGCACATATGATCAAATGGAGCGATTAGGATTGTCAATGCAGAGAAATGGAAGAGAAGAAGAATAAAAAGGGGGGAAATCTTAGACATTTCTTGTAGAAGATCCAATAAATGAAAAGGATTCCTCAACCTGGATTAGGGAATCTGAATTATCAACAAATATATATATTATCTGTAGAGATGGGCACGAAACGAGCAATTTTTCATTTTCATTTTCATTTTTTCGTTTCGTTACGCAACGAAAATGAAACGATTTTTTTTAAAAAACAAAACAAAAACAAAAACGAAATGACCAAATTTGCCGTGTTTTTCATTTTTGTTGCAGCAGATGCATTGAACTAAAAAGAATGCTAACGAAACAGCAATTTTTCATTTTCGTTTTCGTTTTTTTGTTTTGTTACCTAACGAAACGAAAATGAAATTTTTGCAAAAAAACATCACGAAAACAAAAATGAACCGAAACGGACCCCTAAATGACCAAACGACAAACGAAACATCATTTTTTTGGGTCGTGCCCATCTCTAATTATCTGTATAAAATAAAATAAAAAGAAGTAGGAAGCAATATATTGAAGAAATATATGGAAGACATGCCAAGATGACAACTTTCTTTAAATAATCCAGCAAGGAGCCTGCAGTTTTAGAAAATAAAGTGAAAGGTTTTTTCAAAGCAAATGGAATAAACAAAACATCAGAAGTTGGGTAGATACCAATATATAGGAAGCTGCAAACACTGAATCTATCCAAAACCTCCCAAAAATATGCCAAGGAATACAGAAAATGAAACAATGGTTTGCAAACTAGACTACTTTATCTCACAACACAATTCCATTCTCAAGGAAAGGATATGCCCGACAACACAGTAACTGTAGGACTATCCTATCACATGTGTTGTGAACTTCCCAGAGAGTGTGCACACTGTGGCGGCAGTGTACAATCTGAATTAAATAAGTAAATAAATATATAAATAAATTCATATGCAAATATAATGGAATCATAAACAAGCAGGTATTCCTTCAGATGCCCTAGAAGGTGGGCACATTCAGGGCCGGCGCGTCCATTAAGGTGAACTAGGCAGTTGCCTAGGGCGCCAAAATGGAGCGGGGGCGCTGGCCAGCCTGCTGCCCCCCCCCCCGCTGCTGGCCACCGCCATCCGTTCCCCCGCTGCCCGTCACCACCCGCCCGCCGCCCCCCGCACCCATCGCCGCCCCCCATGCCCGTCGCCGTCTGCCCCCACGACCGTTGCCATCCCCGTCATCTGCCGACCCCTGCCGCCCCGCCCCCTGCCGCCGCCCACCCACCTCCCTCCGCCGCCGCCGCCACCCCACGCGCCCCCCACCCCGCCCCTCCCCTGCCCGCCCCACCCCTCCACCCCTCACCTAGGGCGCAAAAAAACCTAGCGCTGGTCCTGGGGACATTTAGGGCTCTAGTGTTTGAAAAGAATATATTCATCCCTGTTCTCCCCATTAAATTGTGACAGACAAAAGTTCATTGGGCTAGCACAGGAATTAGGAGAAAATCACCCTTTTTAGAAATCTGCTTTTATATGAAGAAAACAGTAGCAGATCAGTGTGCAGAAGGCCCAACAGAATCATGGAAGTGTAGAACTGCCCTGCTGCTCTTGGAAGAATTTAGGGATTGTTATAGTAACTTTTGCTGCCTAGATGCCCTAAGTACATCCACTCTTGCCTGGTTTTGGAAGCTAAGCAGGGTTGGCCCTGATTTGTACTTGGATGGGAGACCACCAGGAAATAACAGGTGCTGTATGAGCCTGGAGTAGGAATGGCAAGCCACCCCAGTATTCCTGACAAGAAAACTCCATGGATGTGGAGTCACGACTGTAACGACACAACACACACAACACATAAGTAACTTTTACAACTCAAACTCAGCATGATGTGACAAGGGTCCTCTAGTCCAACCCTCTGCCAAATCATCTTGAGTTTGAGTTGTAAAATGTAGTTCTTAATGACAATTCCTAGACCTCCTCAGCCAACATGGACACTTGCTGTGCTGACTGCAGTATCTGTGGAGCTGTCACCCAAAAAGTAGTTTTTCCCATGGTAGCAGGTAAAAATCACAGAACAATGGTACCTTATCTGTCAGCAAGAAGGAAGAACACTAGACTAGATATAAAGATATTTGCTCTCTATGTAGAGTACATAATGTACTCTGCCCATGCGGGCTGCCAGTCACAAGATCTTTTAATGCTGATTGCTTTTGCACACATAAAGTATTTTCAGCATGCCACTGCTGCTTCATGTTATTAACTATGGAGCACTATGCATATCTGGAATCTGGGTCAGAGAGAATGTGCTTTGTGAATTTGCCATAGGGCTTGTTTTTTACTCTCAGGAAGAAAAGGCTTCAGATGTTAGGTCCAGAGGTCTCACATTCGGTGCTCCTTGCCAACAACCCACCCACAGCTGCCACATTACATAATGCAGATTTTCACACAAAACTATTCTTTCAAAGCCCAAGTAAACAGAAGCCCATGCTGGAAAAATGAACAAAAACACACTTACAAATCTGGCGGAAAACAACAGCAGAATGGAAGTCAAAGGTTCACAATGATGAAATGGTATATAGCCCAGTGTTCCCATGTGACTGCACATGGCACTTCAATATTATGGATAAAAAGAGAAAAGCTTCCCCTTGTGATTGTGATCACACCAGGGTTAACTGCAGTTGGAAAAAGAACCCCTAGTTTTGAACATGGTCACAAAAATGAAATTGGAAGCCACACTGTTAAGCCCATTGAGGTGGCACCTAAATCTTCTAGGTCACTTGGGTCTTATAGTTAACCTTATAGTTACTGGTTGTGAAGCCAGGACATTTCAAAGGGAGAGTTACACTGAAAGTTATATCCATTCATTGGCAACATGCACATACAAGAAGGGAAGGGAAATCTGAGCAGTTCTTGTGCAAAATCCAAAAACAAAAAGTGGATCATCTTAAGGTAAAGGTAAAAGTTCCCCGCACATGCATGCTAATTGTGTCACCTCCATATTCAACCCGAACAGCCAGTATTGTGTAAGTCCGTGGCCATGTGGCCGGCATGGCTGCATGGAAACACTGTTTTACCTTCCTGCTTTTTTACAGCAGTACCTATTTATCTGCTTGCATTTTACATGCTTTCGAACTGCTAGGTTGGCAGGAGCTGGGGTTAAAAGTGGGAGCTTACTCCGCTGTGTGGCACCCGGTATTTGAACTGCCAAGCTGCTGACATTGCAACTGACTGTTTCGGCACCTTAGTCTGCTGAGCCACCACCAGGCAGGGCACTAGAAAGCTGGGAAGAAAAGAAGAATCAGGATCTGAGCTTACAATCCAAGGTAGGGACTGAAAATTTGTTGAACTACTTTGTGTCAAGTGCCAGATCAGGGATGCAGAGTTGATAGTCTTACTCCATCTCTACTGAGGTGTTCTAGTCTATCTCCAGAGGAATCTGACAATAGTTTCTTGTCAAATTATGGCTGAAATCCACCTGCTTACCACAGGTGAATTGCACTAGAGTGAACCCATTGAATCAGTGGAGATTTGGTGAGTCTACTCCTCTGTAAGTCCTATTGATTCAAATGGCCATACTCTAGCGGTGACATAGGGCCTTTTCACACGATCCCTAAGATCCACTGGCCACTTAAATTCGGACCAGAGATCTTAGGGGTTCGTTGCTCTTCCTGTGTCCCAACCCCTCCGCACTTCCTGGCTGCTGGCTGCGTGAGGGGAGGGAGAAAAAGAGAAAGAAAATCATGCCGCTCACCTCCATTCTGCCTCTCGCTCTTGCCGGCAACATTCCAGTCTCTGTAAACTAGCTCTTAAAGGGGCGGGAGCCAAAAAAACAACAAACAGAAGCGAGGAGAGCCCCGCACTCACTATCATTACACCGCATCAAGGAATTTTCACCTCCAAAGAGCAGGTACTTGAAAGGTGCGCTGGGACGCGCTAAAGTGGGCGTGGTCGCACCTAATTTCCTGTAAACTCTGGAGCTGGGAGCCATTTGCCCCGGAGTTTAGGGGTCGTGTATAAACGTCCATAGTATGCTAAGGTTGTAACTGGGAACTGGAAGTTGAGTAATGGCAAGGGAGAGCCATCTCTTGTAAAAGCTGCCTTTTTGTTCTTACGAACCCATCTTGCTGTGCTTATGAAGGTTGCCTCTTCCTTGATTGTGGACTAGATAACCCATCTTGCTGGGCTCACTAGTGATGGCTCTCCCTTGACGGTGGACTATATGGTTTATGTAGTATACAGTCAAGGGAGAGCCATCACTTGTAAGCACAAGAAGACAGCTCTTACGAAAGATGGCTGTCCCTTGACTGTGGAAGACTAATTGTTGTCCGATATATGCGGACACTAAATCCAGTTTATATGTTTCAGAACTTGATGTGAAAGTGCGGACAGAGAACACATGACCAGAAGCAGGGAACAAAATGTCCCCTTTTTAATCCTGATTATTCAGCCATGCAGTAGCGCCCTCAGCACACATTTTAAACCTCACAGAGGGAACAACTGCTTAGGGAGGTGTGAGCTGGAGCATAGGAGGCACAAAAAAGTTAAAAGCCTTTATCTCTCCCCTCCCCAACTTCTCAGAAATGTTAGGGTGGCTTTTTAAAATAGTAAGCTAGAAAATACCATAGCAACCCACAAAATCAACTGCTTTTTGATCAACAGAATGAGATCCATCTTGCATAGGGGGCATCCACTGTTGAAAAATATAGTACAATCTTGTATGATTCTCCTTTAACAGGGGGGGCATGCTCTGTACCTGTCACTAAACTTAGAGACTTTTTTCATGACCCAGAGTCTTTGGGATGCCCTCCCCTTCCTCTGTCTTCCTTTGCTAGCTATATTTCCTCTCTCCTTCATTTTCTGTTCTCAAGTGATGGATGTATGGAGAAGGTAACTCCACTTTCTCTCTTGCTTGATCTCTAAAGGGACTAAGTCATGCACTGAAAGTAAAACAATTTTTTTTTCTTTCACAAAAAAATCCTTGATTCATCTCCCCCCCTTTTTTTTTTTAATGGAAGCTGTGAGACTGGGCAGAACTTCCACCATTTTCTCTAAAGAATAACCAAATTCTAGATCCTTCCAACTAAAGATGAGCACGAAACACCAAAATGGTGTTTTGTTTTTCATTTCTTTTCCCCCCATTTCATTTTGTTTATTACAAAATGGTATTTTTTAAAAAATCATTTCGTATTTTGTTTTGTTTCATTTTTCGTCTTTCTTTTTTTTGCACTGTTGGGGCCTGGCCAGCCGGTCGGCGTTTTTGTTAATTTTTTTTCTCATGCCGACCAGCTGATGCGCAGGAACCCCCGGGGAGGCTGGTCGGCAGTTGTTTCTCTCTCCCACCAACCAGCTGGTGCACAGGAGGCCAGTCGGCAGGTTTTTCTATTTTGTTTCCTCCCACCGACCAGCTGGCGTGCAGGGAGGCCAATCGGAGTTTTTAAAAAAAACTAGTGCTGACCAGCTGACCCGTGGGTCTATGTGCAGGCTTGGGGTGGCAAAAAAAAGTTTAAAAATCCTGCACTTTCCCCACCTGATATGGAAAAAAACAAAAAATGAAACAAAATGAAACAACAATTTCCATTTTGTTTTGTTTTGTTTTTCTTTGATGGGTCATTTCATTTTTTGTTTCATTAGGGAATGAAATGAAAAATGAAAAATGAAACAAAAATATCATTTCATGCCCATCTCTACTTCCAACATTAGTTGCCATAAATATAACTCAGAGTATGACCCGTTCAAACTGAAAGCCTAATTCTGACACAAACCTTCATCTTCTAAAGCCCATGTCTTTAGGTGCAGAAATATAAAAATCACTTGGTCAATATATGACACAAACCTTAACCAACATTATCTGTCTATGTGTCTATGTTTGTTTGTCTGTACTTATTTCATTAGCTAGCCCATTTGCCCAATGGCAGTTTAATTCACTAAAGACAGACCTTCAGACTCAATAGTTAGCAAACTATAATCGACATAATAGGAATCCAGTAATGTTTTACTAAATATGTTAGCAGCAGGGTTACTCTGCATGTGTCAGTGGAAAGCATAAGAGCTGCAATAAAATTTATGCTGGATGCATCTTTTGATTTAATTTTCTGAATATGAAATCCTTAATGACCTTATGAATTACATAATATGTCACAATGAAGCAATAATAAAGCTGGAAGATGGAAAAGTAGACGTAAGGCCCAGAAGCTTTATGCAGATATCCTGGGATCTATATGAGGTCTACAGTAATTTTATATTTTTTCAAAAATTGAACAACATTTGTTTGTTAACATTTGACTTACAAATGCCCCATCGTACTAATAATGAAGGTATAGAAGGGTTGGATGTATTTAGCTTGATGGCCAATGTCCGATGTTCCCCTACAATGGAAAAACATGCATACAGAGTGAGAAATGTGGGCCAGAACTAAACTATGCATTCTCTCTCTCTCTCTCTCTCTCTCTCTCTCTCTCTCTCTCTCTCTCTCTCTCTCTCTCTCTCTCTCTCTCTCTCAAGCAGGGGTGCTCTCCAAGTGGTAAAAGACACTGGTTAGCCATATCATATGGTTTTACTCACCTTTCTTTCAACAAGCATATGTAGAATTTTACTTCAGCAGTGATGATAGGACAGTAATACACCCAGGGCCACAGCCTTGCATATAGAATATGCATGGCGATCACAGCAGGTTGAGAAGAAATAGCTAAGATGCATACCAAAACTGGCAATAAACATTCAGAATAGTCTGCCAATCACAACTCTGTGAACTCCTATTTTCTGACAAAACTTTATTATTATTTTTAGAATGAGATCAGAAGAGCAACAGGACATTATGATCCCAACCAGGTCAAACCAAGTCCATTGCCATTTAGTGCCTAAAAAGGTAAATGTAAAGGTCCCCCCCCCCCGCACATTAGTGCTAGTTGTGCCCAACTCTAGGGGTGGTGCTCATCTCCATTTTTAAACCAAAGAGCCAGTGTTGTAGAAGTCCGTGGCCATGTAGCTGGCATGGCTAAACTGTGTACGGATCACTGTTTATCTTCCCGCTTTTTTACCTATTTTTCTACTTGCATTTACATGCTTTCGAAATGCTAGGTTGGCAGGAGCTGGGGTTAACAGTGGGAGCTCACTCCACTGCGTGGTACCCGGGATTCGAACCACCGAGCTGATGACTTTGCAGCCAACAGTTCCAGCACTCTAGCCCACTGAGCCACTACGTCCCTAGTCATTTAGTGCCTAGGTAAATGCAAAGGTTCCCCCTGCACATGTGTGCTAGGTGTGCCCGACTCTAGGGGTGGTGCTCATCTCCATATTCAAGCAGAAGAGCCAGCGTTGTGCAAGTCCATGGCCATGTGCCTACCACAGTATAAAATGCCAACATCCACGAAGCCACTGCAGGTAATAGGTTGAGAATAGGTTTGATTTGTATTCCTGCATGGAGGGTGTGTGTGGACTTGATGGCCTTATTATAGCCCCCTTCCAACTTCACCATTCTATGATTCTGTGAATAATGGAAGAATTGTGGTAAGTCTAAGGACACTGGCAGTAGAGTCCAAATACAAATGGATATTGACCGGAGTGGGATTAGAATAGGTAGAAGCCTCTTGTGTTGGGTCCAACTGCCTTTCTGCCAAAACCTCCTCCACACACACTCTTGTGTTGCCGGGCCTCAAATCTGCTAGCCAGCTACTAAGACAGCTGGAATCAGCTAGCAGAAGAGCCAAAACAAGGGAGATAGCAGATGGGGAAGAGGTTACGTTATGCCAGAGCCAAACACTGCTAAGCTCAGGCTCTCTGCCACTCTCTGCCAGGACAACATTAGGCCAGAGCTTGAGAGTTCTAAGGCCTTTCTAGGACCTCTAAGCTGGGAGGTGTTGACATTCAACACCACCTCAGCTTGGATAGTGTCAGCTGAGCCATCCCTCAACATCTGGGCGAGTTAGGATTGCGCTCTTGTTGGGCTTGATATTGGGGTGAGATCTGAACCAGAGATGTCATATAACCATGACTAAGCTACATCAGTTCCCAATTATAATATTCTTTACTCTGAACAAATTCCCCAGTAACTGAAGCATAGCAATTTTGCCTAGGGGTCTGCTCTGTAAAGGACATCGCATAATGATTAATCCAGCCCTGACCTTAATGCTCAAGTCATGTGGTTAATGCTGCCTTCTGTTGCTATCGATGGTCCATTGAAACAAGCGGAACAAAGGCAGGGGACCTCCTGTTTATCGTCCTAAGCAAATGCTGATTCTTTTTTCACTGCTCCTTGCTACCTCAAACTACACGAACATCCTGGAAGTTTTCAATTACCTTTACATAGAACATTAAGGCATACAGGATAATGCAAGTAAATATGTATTTGTACAACTCTGTCCGCATTGCGATAGAATGCTGTGGATGTGGCAGCTAGCATAGAAAAGGGTAAGATGAAATAGTCAGAACTTGGAAATTCATCTTTAGGGAAATGCTATTTTATTGAACTACAGCCTTCAGAATCCTCTAGCCAACATGGCTACTGGCCATGCTGGTTTCAGGGTTCCAGGAATTAGTCAAAATAAGTAATATTTCAAAGTCCTAGAAAAAGTTCTGTTGGCACAATCTATGAGAATCTTAGGACCTTAAATCAAAAGTTCCCAAAGATGACCTTTTGATTTAAGAAACAGCACACTATTGATTAGTAAATGAAGGGGGGGGCAAAAAGAGACATTTCTGAACAGTGGCCAGCTTTGATAACTATTGCTAGGCAGGGTTCTGAACTAAATGGATCATTGCTTTGAACCAGTATGATGGTTTGTGTGTATGTGAGAAATGTGTGTGTGTGCTTTGTTTGTTTCTTATTCGATCAATCACCTGGCTATTTTTAATATAATTTAAGTTTTATTTTAGTTTATTGTTGATTTATGTAGTTACGTTATATTTTGTTTCTATTATGTTGTTTGTATTTTGGTTATTTAAATGTGTTACTTTGCTATATTGTGACTTTATGTTGTAAATCTCCCAGAGCAGCCCTAGCACTAGATGGGCAGTATAAAAGTTGAATGAATGAATGAATGAATGAATGAATGAATGAATGAATGAACATTCCTTTGGTTGGAATATCCAGAACTTGTAAATTTTTTAAGGAACCGGTTATGTTACTCATTTAGTTGGGCAGATGATCATTAGAGTCATCAAGCTGCATTGCCATTAACAGCTTGCCGGACAAATAAAAGGCAATCCATCCAGTACTCTCTACCACTTAATTCTGATATTGTATCTTGAAAATAGAAAAATACAAAAGGTGATATAAAAAAATTCCCTTGTCACTTAGTATTAGCGTGAGAAGGGCACCAGACAAAGCAAAGCTCTGTAGAAATGACTTTAAAAACAACTTAAAACGGTGGTCCCCAACCCCCGGGCCGCGGACCGGTGCCGGTCCGTGGACCGGTCGGCACCGGGCCGCCTGGGGACGCCGGGGAGGCTCCTCCCCCTTTCCTCTGCCACCCTCCTCCTCCTCCTCTTCTCTCCCGCGGGCGGCCGGTGGAGGAGGAAGGCTGGAGGAGCGCAGGAGGAGCCGCCGCCTCCCTCCTCCGCCCACTGGCGGCGGCGGCGCATCCTCCTCCTCCTCTGCCCTCCTCCTCCTCGCCCTCCACCACCAACAGCAGCAGCAGCAGCCACGGCAGCGGCAGCGCGTCCTCCTCCTCCTCCTCCCGCCGCCGCCGCCGAAGGAGCAGCAGCAGCAGCAGCGAGGGCAATTGCGGAGGGGTGTTGGCGGTGGCGGCGGGACGGGGCGAAGCAGCAGCCACCCCCACACCGCCCGCCGCCGCCGCCGCTGCAATCGCCCCCATCCCGCCGCCGCCGCCACCCTCCGCAATTGCCCTCACTGCTGCTGCTGCTGCTCTTCCGGCGGCGGCACGGGAGGAGGAGGAGGAGGAGGAACCGGAGCAGGAGCAGGAGGTGGCGGCGGCGGCTCGTCGGTGCCGCGAGGGCGCTTCCTGGCGCGGCCGGGCGGGTGCCGCGCATGGGGCGCCTGGGCCAGGAGCCGCGCGCGGGTCTCGCTGCTGGCGCCGCGCTTGCTCCTGCTCCTGCTGCCGCCGCTGCCGTGGACCTCCTCCTCTGCCGGGAAAGCGCTGCTGGCGCCCCGCTCGCTTTCCCCAGCGGAGGAGGAGGCCCACGGCGGAGGCAGCAGCAGGAGCAAGCGGGGCGCCAGCAGCGAGACCCGCGCGCGGCTCCCGGCGCTGGAGGAGGAGGCGGGGGCCCGCCTGCCCAGGAGCCCGGGCCGACGCCCCAAGCCGGTGAGTGCCGCCGCCGCCGCTCTCGTGCCTCCCCCTCCTCCTTCCCTCCCATCCTTTGCTTTCACCCCCTTTGCCTCCCCGCCGGACCCCCCTTTCGCATTCTCCCCCCCTCCCCACCCCCACCCCCAGCTTCGGGCCACAGAAAACTTATCAAAATTTTCCTGGTCCGCGGGGACAAAAAGGTTGGGGAGCACTGACTTAAAATGCCAACTTAAAATGCCAGTGAAATGAACTAGAACATAAGAAGAGCCATGCTGGATCAGAGGGCATAGAGCTTACTATGCCAGAGGGCATAGAGCTTACTTCCTGTCCTTGGAGGAAGTAAGGGGCGGAGTTTTATCTTTAAATAGCTGCTCCCAGCAGCCTCCCAGTCCTTTTCTTGCAGAGAAGCAGAGAGGAAGCAGGCTGTGAGAGGAAGCACACGGCTGTGAGAGGAAGCACATGGCTATAGAGGAAGCACACGGCCAGAGGGCATAGAGCTTACTTCCTGTCCTTGCAGGAAGTAAGGGGCGGAGTTTTATCTTTAAATAGCTGCTCCCAGCAGCCTTCCAGTCCTTTTCTTGCAGAGAAGCAGAGAGGAAGCAGGCTGTGAGAGGAAGCACACGGCTGGGAGAGGAAGCACACGGCCAGAGGGCATAGAGCTTACTTCCTGTCCTTGCAGGAAGTAAGGGGCGGAGTTTTATCTTTAAATAGCTGCTCCCAGCAGCCTCCCAGTCCTTTTCTTGCAGAGAAGCAGAGAAGAAGCAGGCTGCAAGAGGAAGCACACGGCTGGGAGAGGAAGCACACGGCTATAGAGGAAGCACACGGCCAGAAGGCATAGAGCTTACTTCCTGTCCTTGCAGGAAGTAAGGGGTGGAATTTTATCTTTAAATAGCTGCTCCCAGCAGCCTCCCAGTCCTTTTCTTGCAGAGAAGCAGAGAGGAAGCAGGCTGTGAGAGGAAGCACACGGCTATAGAGGAAGTACACGGCCAGAGGGCATAGAGCTTACTTCCTGTCCTTGCAGGAAGTAAGGGGCGGAGTTTTATCTTTAAATAGCTGCTCCCAGCAGCCTCCCAGTCCTTTTCTTGCAGAGAAGCAGAGAGGAAGCAGGCTGTGAGAGGAAGCACACGGCTATGAGAGGAAGCACACGGCTGTGAGAGGAAGCACACGGCCAGAGGGCATAGAGCTTACTTCCTGTCCTTGCAGGAAGTAAGGGGTGGAGTTTTATCTTTAAATAGCTGCTCCCAGTAGCTCCCAGTTCTTTTCTTGCAGAGAAGCAGAGAGGAAGCAGGCTGTGAGAGGAAGCACACGGCTGTGAAAGGAAGCACACGGCTATAGAGGAAGCACACGGCCAGAGGGCATAGAGCTTACTTCCTGTCCTTGCAGGAAGTAAGGGGCGGAGATTTATCTCTAAATAGCTGCTCCCAGCAGCCTCCCAGTCCTTTTCTTGCAGAGAAGCAAAGAGGAAGCAGGCTGGGAGAGGAAGCACACGGCTGGGAGAGGAAGCACACGGTTATAGAGGAAGCACACGGCCAGAGGGCATAGAGCTTACTTCCTGTCCTTGCAGGAAGTAAGGGGCGGAGTTTTATCTTTAAATAGCTGCTCCCAGCAGCCTCCCAGTCCTTTTCTTGCAGAGAAGCAGAGAGGAAGCAGGCTGTGAGAGGAAGCACATGGCTGTGAGAGGAAGCACGCGGCCAGAGGGCATAGAGCTTACTTCCTGTCCTTGCAGGAAGTAAGGGGCGGAGTTTTATCTTTAAATAGCTGCCCCCAGCAGCCTCCCAGTCCTTTTCTTGCAGAGAAGCAGAGAGGAAGCAGGCTGTGAGAGGAAGCACACGGCTGTGAGAGGAAGCACACGGCCAGAGGGCATAGAGCTTACTTCCTGTCCTTGCAGGAAGTAAGGGGCGGAGTTTTATCTTTGAATAGCTGCTCCCAGCAGCCTCCCAGTCCTTTTCTTGCAGAGAAGCAGAGAGGAAGCAGGCTGTGAGAGGAAGCACACGGCTGTGAGAGGAAGCACACGGCTATGAGAGGAAGCACACGGCCAGAGGGCATAGAGCTTACTTCCTGTCCTTGCAGGAAGTAAGGGGCGGAGTTTTATCTTTAAATAGCTGCTCCCAGCAGCCTCCCAGTCCTTTTCTTGCAGAGAAGCAGAGAGGAAGCAGGCTGTGAGAGGAAGCACACGGCTGTGAGAGGAAGCACACGGCTATAGAGGAAGCACACGGCCAGAGGGCATAGAGCTTACTTCCTGTCCTTGCAGGAAGTAAGGGGCGGAGTTTTATCTTTAAATAGCTGCTCCCAGCAGCCTCCCAGTCCTTTTCTTGCAGAGAAGCAGAGAGGAAGCAGGCTGTGAGAGGAAGCACACGGCTGTGAGAGGAAGCACACGGCTGTGAGAGGAAGCACACGGCCAGAGGGCATAGAGCTTACTTCCTGTCCTTGCAGGAAGTAAGGGGCGGAGTTTTATCTTTAAATAGCTGCTCCCAGCAGCCTCCCAGTCCTTTTCTTGCAGAGAAGCAGAGAGGAAGCAGGCTGTGAGAAGAAGCACACGGCTGTGAAAGGAAGCACACGGCCAGAGGGCATAGAGCTTACTTCCTGTCCTTGCAGGAAGTAAGGGGTGGAGTTTTATCTTTAAATAGCTGCTCCCAGCAGCCTCCCAGTCCTTTTCTTGCAGAGAAGCAGAGAGGAAGCAGGCTGTGAGGGGAAGCACATGGCTGTGAGAGGAAGCACACGGCTATGAGAGGAAGCACACGGCCAGAGGGCATAGAGCTTACTTCCTGTCCTTGCAGGAAGTAGGGGGTGGAGTTTTATCTTTAAATAGCTGCTCCCAGCAGCACGCGCCTGACGGCACGTGCAAACTAAAAAAAAAAATATTTCTTCTGCGTATCTTTGAGTTCCCAAGCCAAGCTACTCCTGAGGAGATCCTACGCACATTAGCAAGTGCTTTAGCGGCCCCTACACTGTTAGATCCTGAATAAACAACAAAAGAAGTAAATAGTCTTACTAGATAAAAAAAATTAGTGTAAGTTTACATTTTTGATACCTTGAATACATTTTATTGCACTCATTAAAATGGAGTTGGAGGGAGCAGCTGTAGTTACCTGCAGTACTTGTGCTATGTTTGTCATCTTGACAGAGCGTGTGCAGAACTACATTTGCTGCAAGTGCAAGCTGGTTGCGCTATTGGAAGAGAAGGTCCAGCAGCTAGAGGCTTGCATATCGGACCAGCAACATATTAAGGAGCTTGAGTGGTTCTTGGACAGAGCGGAACAGACTACCCAGGTCCAAGAAGAGACAGGGCACACTTCTGAGGATGTAATCACTTCCCCAACCCAGGAGGTAGATGGGTGGAGGAATGTGACTCAAAGGAGTTGAAGGCCAAGGGATCGCTCAGAGAGTCTCATATTGCACAATCAATTTGAGGCTCTTTCCCTCATCACACCTCATGAGGCACACACCGAGGAACAATTGGTTCCACCTGAGGATCTCTCCCTCATTACTATTGATGAGATACAAGAACAGGTGCATGTAGATGAGCAGGCTGCAGGAGAGAAGCTCCTTGTACTAGGAGATTCTATAATTAGAAATACAGAGGAATGGATTTGTGAGGAGCATGATAACCGTATGGTCACTTGCCTGACAGGTGCAAAGGTTGCAGACATCACGAGAAATCTAGATAGCTTGTTAGAGAGAACTGGGAAAGAGCCAGTGGTCATGGTACATGTTGGTACCAATGATGTCGGGAAGGCAAAGCGGTCAGTCTTGGAAGCCAAATTCAGGTTGTTAGGTAGAAGATTGAAGTCCCGGGCTTCCAAGGTAGCATTTTCAGAAGTGCTACCTGTTTCTCGTGCAGGACCTGCCAGGCAGGCAGAACTCAGAAGCCTCAATGCGTGGATGAGACGATGGTGTCGAGAGGAGGGCTTTAGATTTGTCAGGAACTGGAGAACATTTTGGGACAAGCCAAACCTGTTCAGGAGGGATGGGTTGCACTTGAATCATGATGGGACCAGATTGCTGGCACTCAACCTCAAAAAGGCAGCAGAGCAGCTTTTAAACTGATAACTGGGGGAAAGCCGACAGGAGCTGAGTGGCATCCGGTTCGGGAACACCTCATCCTCGGGGAACGAGGATGCAGAGGGTAGAGAATCACATAGAGATGACATAGCAGGTATTAGCACTGGGAGAATAATGGACTGTGACAGTTTGTCTACTGAAAATAAAAGCTGTGAGGGGAAAAGAACAAGGCAGCAGCTGTTGTTGCGGGACCCACTGTACAGGTGCTTCTACGCCAATGATCGAAGCCTCCGAGCAAAGATGGGAGAACTTGAACATTTGGCAGCTAGGGATAACATAGATATAATAGCCATAACAGAAACCTGGTGGAATGTGGAGAACCAGTGGGATACAGCAATCCCAGGCTATAAACTCTATAGAAGGGATAGAGAGGGGCGGGTTGGAGGAGGAGTGGCCATCTATGTCAAAGAAGGGGTAAAATCCAGCAGAATGGAGATGGACAGAGGGTCTGACTCCACCATAGAATCACTGTGGGTTAAACTACCAGGTCCAAGGAGTGATGTGATAGTTGGAGTATTCTATCGTCCACCAGATCAAAAACTTGAGGGGGACCTTGAAATGAGGAGAGAAATCATGGAGTTGGCTAAGAGGGACAGGATAGTAATCATGGGGGACTTCAATTATCCCCACATTGACTGGGCCAATGCGAGCTCCGGGCAAGAAAGAGAAACCGGGTTTCTCGACTTGCTGAATGACTGTGCCTTAGAGCAACTTGTCATGGAGCCCACCCGAGAACAGGCAACTCTGGATCTAATTCTGTGTGATACTCAGGACCTGGTCAGGGATGTGAATGTCACTGAGCCTCTGGGGAACAGTGACCATGCTGCAATTTCCTTTGCCATGCATGTCGGAGGAAGAGTGTCAACCAAATCAGACATAAAAACCCTTGATTTTCGAAGGGCAAACTTCCCTCAGATGAGGAAACTAGTTAGAGAGAAATTGAAGGGGAAAGTTAGAAGAATCCAATCTCTTGAGAGTGCATGGAGCCTGTTTAAAACAACAATAATAGAGGCCCAGCACGAGTGCATACCACAAAGAAAGAAGAGCTCATTTAAGTCCAAGAGGACACCGGCATGGCTAACGAGTGGAGTTAGAGAGGCTCTAAAGCACAAGGAGAGGTCTTTCTGTAAATGGAAATCCTCCCCAAATGAGGAAAATAAAAAGGAACACAAACTCTGGCAAAAGAAATGTAAGAAGATGATAAGGGAGGCAAAGAAAGATTTTGAGGAACGCATGGCTAGCAATATAAAGGGTAATAATAAAAGCTTCTTTAAATATGTTAGAAGTAGAAAACCTGCCAGAGAACCAGTTGGCCCTCTGGATGGTGAGGGAGGAAAAGGGGAGGTTAAGGAGGACATGGACATTGCAGAGAAATTGAATGACTTCTTTGCGTCTGTCTTCACGACAGAGGACCTTGAGCGGATTCCGCTGCCTGAGCCGCCCCTCTTGACTAAAGAATTAAATCAAATACAGGTTAAAAGAGAGGAGGTTTTAGGACTAATTGATAAATTGAGGATTAACAAGTCACCGGGCCCAGATGGCATCCACCCAAGGGTTATTAGGGAACTGAGAAATGAAATTGCAGATCTCTTAACGGTTATATGCAACTTGTCTCTTAAAACTGCCACAGTGCCGGAGGACTGGAGGATGGCAGATGTCACACCAATTTTTAAAAAAGGAAGGAGGGGGGACCCAGGAAACTACAGGCCAGTTAGCCTTACATCTGTCCCAGGGAAGATGGTGGAAAGCCTCATCCAAGAGAAAATCTTAAAACACATAAAAGAACAAACCTTGCTGAGAGAAAATCAGCATGGCTTCTGTAAGGGTAAATCTTGTCTGACAAACCTTTTAGAATTTTTTGAAAAGGTCAGCAGGCACGTGGATTTGGGTGAACCGGTGGATATAGTCTATCTGGATTTTCAAAAGGCTTTTGACACAGTCCCTCACCAAAGGCTGCTGAGAAAATTGCACAGTCAGGGGATAAGAGGACCGGTCCTCTTATGGATTGAGAACTGGTTGAGGTCCCGGAAACAAAGAGTAGGTGTCAATGGGAAATTTTCACAATGGAGAGAAGTGAAAAGCGGTGTGCCCCAGGGCTCTGTCCTGGGACCGGTGCTTTTCAATCTGTTCATAAATGACCTGGAGACAGGGATAAACAGTGAGGTGGCCAAGTTTGCAGATGACACAAAACTTTTCCGTGTGGTGAAAACCAGAGAAGATTGTGAAGAGCTCCAGAAGGATCTCTCCAAACTGGGGGAATGGGCTGAGAAATGGCAAATGCGTTTTAATGTTACCAAATGTAAAGTAATGCATATTAGGGCAAAAAATCCAAACTTCATCTATCAACTCATGGGCTCTGAGTTATCCATAACGGATCAGGAAAGAGATCTTGGTGTGTTGGTGGACAGCTCCATGAAGGTGTCTCCCCAGTGTGTGGCAGCGGTGAAGAAGGCCAATTCCATGCTAGGGATTATCAAAAAGGGGATTGAAAATAAAACAGCCAACATTATAATGCCATTATACAAAACAATAGTAAGGCCCCACCTGGAGTATTGTGTACAATTCTGGTCACCGCATCTCAAGAAAGACATAGTGGAACTGGAAAAGGTGCAGAAGAGAGCGACTAAAATGATTACTGGGCTGGGGCACCTCCCTTATGAAGAAAGGCTAAAACATTTGGGCCTCTTTAGTCTGGAAAAAAGGCGCTTGAGGGGGGATATGATTGAGACATACAAAATAATGCAGGGTATGAGTAAAGTGGATAGAGGGAAGCTCTTCTCTCTCTCCCAAAATACCAGAACTAGGGGACATACACTCAAATTGAAGGCTGGGAGAGTAAGAAAATATTTTTTCACCCAGCGTGTTGTAAGTCTATGGAACTCCCTGCCACAGGATGTGGTGATGGCATCTGGCCTGGATGCCTTCAAAAGGGGATTGGACAGATTCCTGGAGGAAAATTCCATCACAGGTTACAAACCATGATGGAGAAACCAGGGTACTTCAAGGGCCAGATGCAGGGGAGTGGTATCAGGAGACAGATATCTAGTCTCATGCGCTCCCAAACGCATCTGGTGGGGCCGCTGTGAGATACAGGAAGCTGGACTAGATGGGCCTTTGGCCTGATCCAGCATGGCTCTTCTTATGTTCTTATGTTCTTATGTTCTTATCAGGCCAAAGAGCCCATCTAGTCCAGCTTCCTGTATCTCACAATGGCCCCACCAGATGCCTCTGTGAGCACATGAGGCAACTAGATACAGTGATACCTTGACTTACGAATTAATCCATTCCAATTGCATGCTCTTAAGTCGAACTACTCTTAAGTCAGGGTACCTATCTTAAAAATTTTAAAAATAAGTTAAAAATTAAAAAAAATGTAAGTCGAGTATACCATACAGTCACCCCACCCGCGATGCATGAAAATCCACGATATGCGGAAGCGGGTGGGGTGGGGCCTGGGAGCGGCGATCGCGCTCCTGTCCTAGGCTTCTCGGAGGAGCGTGGGGGCAGCGCGGAGTGACCCGATCGCCCCCTGCCGCCCCCCGCAGCCCCGAGGCTTCTTGGAGGAGTGCGGAGGGGCGGCGTGGAGTGATCCGATCGCCCCCGCCACCCCAGAGGCCCTGAGGCTTCTTGGAGGAGCGCATGGGCAGTGCGGAGCGACCCGATCGCCCCCACCCCCACCCCCGCGGCTCCGAGGCTTCTCGGAGGAGCGCGGGGGCGGCATGGAGTGACCCGATCACCCCCGCCCCCCGAAGCGGCTCTGAGGCTTCTCGGAGGAGCACAGGGGGGCGGCGCAGAGTGACCTGATCACCCCCACCCCCACCCCCGCGGCTCCGAGGCTTCTCGGAGGAGCGCGGGGGCGGTGCGGAGTGACCCGATTGCCCCCCCAAGCAGCCCCGAGGCTTCTCGGAGGAGCATGGGGGGCGGCACGGAGCGACCCGATCCCCCCACCCCCACGGCTCCGAGGCTTTTCGGAGGAGCGCGGGGGCGGCGTGGAGTGACCCGATCGCCCCTGCCCCGGAGCGGCTCCGAGGCTTCTCGGAGGAGCACAGGGGGGCGGCGCGGAGCGACCTGATCGCCCCCCACCCCCCCCCCGCGGCTCCGAGGCTTCTCAGAGGAGCGCGGGGGCGGTGCGGAGTGACCCGATCGCCCCTGCCCCCCCAAGCGGCTCTGAGGCTTCTCGGAGGAGCGCGGGGGCGGCGCAGAGCGACCCGATCACCCCCCGCTGCCTCCCTCGCGTGGCTCCGAGGTGCAGGTACTGCGATCCCACGATGTAGTGGGACCGCATTACCTGAACCGCGAAATGGCGGGGGGTGACTGTATCTGAAATTTGTAAGGCGGCAGTTAAAACCCCAACAGTTTTCCGCTCTTAAGTCGAGCTGCTCTTCGGGGTACCACTGTACCTGTCTCCTGATGCCACCCCCCTGTATCTGTCACTTTGAAGTACACTCCTTTTATGCCTGGAGATAACATGTATCCCCATCAGGGATTGTAACCTGTGATGGATTTGTCCTCCAGAAATCTGTCCAATCCCCTTTTAAAGGCACTTTAGGCCAGCTGCCATCATCACATCCTGTGGCAAGGAATTCCACAGGCTAACAACATGCTGGGTAAAGAATTTTTTTTGTCTGTTCTCATTCTCCCAACCCTCAGTTTGGGTGGATGACCCATAGTTCTGGTATTGTGTGAGAGGGAAAAGATTTATTTATTTATTTATTTATTTGTAAGCTTATATCCCACCCATCTTCCCTGGCGGGAACTCTGGGCGGCTAACAATGATAAAAACACATAAAATAAGTAGAGAGACCTCCGAGCAATAAAGCGACGGAGGGCAAGATGGTGGCAAATTGGGTGGAGGGGAGGAGAAAGAGGAAAGCAAAAAGGCACACCCGCGCCTCTCTGGGTGTGGCCACTCTCAGTGAGCGTGCCTGCGATGATCTTGTGGGTCTGGAACCAGATGACCTCTGGGAGATACGCTCTGCCAGGTACTCTGGTCCCAAGCCGTGGAGGGCTTTGAAAATCAAAACCAAGACATTGAACCTGATCCGGAAGACAACGGGGAGCCAGTGCAGGCAGGCCAGGACTGGGGTGATGTGCTCGTATCTGCGGGCACCCACCACCAGCCTGGCCGCCGCACTTTGCACCCGCTGTAGCCTCCGGACCAGGGTCAAGGGCAACCCCACGTAGAGGGCATTGCAATAGTCAATCCTCGAGATCACCAGGGCCTGCACAACTGTCCTCAGGGAGGACTCCCTCTATCAACATTATCCATCTCCTGCATAATTTAGTATATAGCAGTCATGTTTAGTTATGTTTATTTTCGTCTATTATTTTATGTTTATATTGTTTATGCCTGTCTTATGATGAATACCGTAAACCACCCAGAGTAGCCTTGTAGCTATTCTAATAATAATAATAATAATAATAATAATAATAATAATAATAATAATAATAATAATAATAATAATAATAATAATAATAATAATAATAATAGGGACTTCCGAATACAGAAAGACAGGGTTCTGGAGCATAATACCTCAGATATTGTGATTGTGGAGAAGAAAAAAGTGTGTCTCATTGATGTTGCTATACCAGGTGATAGTAGAGTCACCAAGAAACAATTTGAAAAAACTACCTGATATCATGATCTGAAAATTGACCTTCAGAGACTCTGGCATAAACCTGTACAATTGGTCCCAAGTGGTAATCGGCACACTGGGTGCGGTGCCTAAGGAGCTAAACAAGTATTTAGAAGAAATTGGAGTTGACAAAGTGACCATCAGTCAGCTGCAGAAAGCCACCTTACTGGGATCAGCTAGCATAATTCACCGATACATCACATACAGTGGTACCTTGTATAAAAGAATTAATTCGTTCCAAATGAAATTGTGTTAAGCAAATTTTCCTTTATACAAATTTCCCATAGGAATGCATTGAAAACAGAGTAATCCCTAATAGCAACCATTTTTATGTTGTACAGATTTGCCCCAAAGGTAATTCTGTTAAGTAAATTTCCCCTATCTCCAGAATTTTTTATGATGTACAGATTTTATGTTATACAAACTGTTTGTTATATGAGGATCCACTGTAGTCCTAAATGCTTGGGAAGCGTTCAACTAGTGATTGGTAATACAAAATCCAGTGTACTCTGCTGTGTGATAATTTTTTTTATTGAATAATTTTATTGGGTTTTTAAGGAGGGAACAAAGGGAAGGGATATGGGGAAAAGGGGGTACAGTTTTTAAAATTTACATTGAATATATCAAGCAAAATAAAAAAAAGTGATTTAACATATTGGTAGATTGCCAAATATTATCACAGTACTAATAGGTTTGTTACTTCTTGCCATCTTTTCTGAGAGATCTCATCATAGTCTCCCTTTAAATAGCCGGAAAGTCTGTCGATTTCGATGCATTCTCTTATCTTTTCGTGGAGTTTCTTCTTTGTTGGCACGTTTGGTTGTTTCCAGAATTTCGCATACAATATCCTTGCAGCAACAATTACATGGTGAAGTACATATCTCTGATCATATGAAATATTTATGTCTACTATGTTTAATAAAAAAAGTTCTGGTCTAAGCTCTATCTTAATTTTCAAATATCTTTCTAAAAATAGTTTTACCATTTTCCAATATGCCTTTGCCTCTTTACATGTCCACCACATATGATAAAAGGTACCACAATCATATTTACATTTCCAACATTTAGGTGAGCAATTATACATCTTAGATAATCAGTGTGGTGAGAGATGCCATCTATAGAACATCTTATAGCAATTTTCCTTAAAAGAAATAGATTTGAAGATTTTGACTGTATTCCACAGAGAGTCCCATTTATTTAGATGAATAGAGTAACCGAAGTTTTCTGCCCATCTTATCATAGTATCTTTGACCAGTATATCAATCATTTTCTCATTTAACAAAATACTATAAAATTTACTAAGGAGCTTGGAGTCGCCAGAGGATAGTATTTTGTCAAGTGGAGTATCAATAGTTGTAAATCCCCCCTCTTTGGTAAGATCTTTGAAGTGTGAGTATATTTGTTGGTACTTCCACCAGTCTAAATTATAACCTTCTGATACTAATTTCCCTAGTGGTTTCAATGAAAGGTCAGCGTTCAGAAGGTGTCTATAAGTTAAAGCTTTTGGGGTTTCACTTGTATAGGGGCTAATGACCGCTCCCAGCGGAGATAACCACAGTGGTGCTTTGGAATAGAATTGTTTTTTAATCGATAACCATATTTTAACTAAGGCATTCCTTATCCAATGCTTTTTAAAGAGGGTAGGTATATTACCCTTATACCACATATAATGATGCCAACCCTTATCTAGGCCATAACTCTCAAGCTGCAATATTCTTTTGTTTGTCATCAAAATCCAGTCTGTGTGATAATTTAATAATAATAAATGTCCCCTCCCTCAGGTGTCTTGTTTCCAGACTAAAGAGCCCCAAATGCTTTTCCTCATAAACGAAGTGACCCAGCCAAGTAATCCTTCTGGTCGCTCCCTTCTGCACCTTTTCCAGTTCCAATACATTGTTTTTTTAAAAAAAATGTAAATCCGAGGAAGTAATGAGTAATAAGAGCTGCCTAGATGCCCTAAGCACATCCGATCTCGCTTGATTTCGGAAGCTAAGCAGGGTCGGCCCTGGTTAGTACTTGGATGGGCGACCACCAGGGAATACCAGGTGCTGTAGGTGCCTGGAGTAGGAACTGGCAAGCCACTCCAGTATTCCTGCCAAAAAAACTCCATGGACATGGAGTCACGTAGAGTCGGTCACGGCTGTAACAACACAACACACACACACACAATGAGTAATAGGTTGCTACATTACTTTCAGCTAGTTACTTCCAAGTCCTGTAAATGGTGTGAGCACAGCCAAGAATATATGTTCTGCATTTCAGGTTGAAGGAAGAGATTCTCCCACCTTGCCCTGATAATTTCTTGCACAGCAGCAAGCAGCAGAGTCCTTATTATCTCTCTAGCAATAATAATTGAGCTGCATCCTCTATCACCCACAAGGGCTAAAGGCCAGTTTAACAGCATGCAGAACAGTCTGTTGCTGTTTTCCAACTGAAAAAAAGGAGAAAAAGAATGCAGACATCTGTATAACAGTGCAGAATTGTGATCAGAATCTTATTGTTCGCTCAGAAATTGTGTAAAGCACAGTGCCAAATTTCCATGTATTAACATGGTTTGGGTTGCATTCCTGGGTGCATGCCTGATTAAAGCTGCCTCATGATAAAGCCAATATTTCTGTTCTTCCAGTTTCTCTTCTCCCAATATTGCTCCTTCTACCTGGAGATACACGGAAGCTCTTTGAGACTTCAGCCTGCTCCTTGAGACCCCCCTATCCTTATCTGTATTGTAAAATAAAATAAAATAACAGTGCGGCCATCTTGACTACTTGATTTCCATCAAGACAAAAAGATGACATTTAGGCTCAGTTTGTTATTCTTTTACTTCAGCTTTGATCTGTCACATAAAACAGCTAGAATTTCACAGAACTCCGACCTGGTTTCTTTGTTTTAAGATGATCCATTGAGCGACTTCACTGAACTCATTAATCTAATGTCGTCAGAGGAATTCTCAGTGCTTGAGAAACAAACTGATTGAGTCCTCATCATATAGACATGATGATCCAACCCCTAGCCTGGCAGAGAAAAAGCATTCCTGGCAGACTACTGCCTACCCCCACTTCCCTTGATATGGCTGCAGATCTCAGACGCTGCCATGTCAAATGGCTACATTGCTAGAGTCAAGGCATGTTTGCACAGCAAAAATGTTTCTCGAGTGCCCATCTTTATATGGAAGGGTACATTCGATCTATGGCAGGAAAGCTGTGGTTTCCAAATTACCCATATTAACGGATCAATATGACAACGTAACGTTTAAGCACGAAGCTCTAAATATGTATTGCAAAGAAGAAAGCTTGTTGAATGTTGAGAAACAAAGTTCATTAGCCAGTGTTATGTTAAATAAAAGTTTATTGAATTTTGAAGCACCTCCAACTTTGACTCTTACTAAAGATGCAGAATTGCCAGGTATTAAAAGTGAATCCAACCACACAAACCAAAGATAATTTTTGGAATATCCTTTTCTTATTTTTCTCTGGCTTTATTGTTCTTTTATTTTTATTTTTCCTCCTGGCCTCAATCCTTACTATGCTCAATTAGGACGGCTCAAGAAGATATTTTGTTGTCTGAGAAGCCAAGTAGCAAATGGCTTCTGCCAGAGTCAATTATCCAACCATTAAGACATGTGATTCACAAAACTAACCATGTTTTTCAGGCTCTGGAACCAGAAAGTCTGTTAAGCTTGTCTTCCCAGACTACTAATGTATTTAATTTAGGCTAGTTATGAAAGGAAATATTTATATATTATTTTAAAAGGCGGGAACCCACCTCTTTCCATCTCCAGCAGTAAAGATAGCATAATGCTATTAGATAACTAATAATTTTATGCCTTTGTGAAATCCAAAATCTGTTGCCCAGGACAGCTGCCTCCAACTGCCTGCCTAATGGCAGGACTGGCTCTATTCAAAAGAGATTGAAAGGAAAGAAATATTTTTTGATTTTATAATTTATAAATCGAGATTTGAAAATCTAGATTTATACTCCTTTTAAGAGGGGATTTTCTAAAATTCTGTGTATCCTTACTATAGAGACAATGATTGAATAATTGAATAATCTGTTGTCAGGATAACTGCCATCAAAATCAGGACAGGCACAGATATTTCTCATCCCTACTCTCACAGCTGTCATATTTGCTTGTTAGTACAATTAAGGGAAACCAAACAAAGGTCACTATGTCAGTACCAGAAGAAGAAGAAGAAGAAGAAGAAGAAGAAGAAGAAGAAGAAGAAGAAGAAGAAGAAGAAGAAGAAGAAGAATCATTTCAGTATATTGGGAAGAGGTTAAATTATTTCCTTATATTGGAATACTACCCTCCATCACTTCTACAAATAATAATTGTGACAAAAATGGATGGTTTAAATTATCTGCAGCATAGTTATGTTCCTGTGCAAAGTAAGCTGTGCATTTTGGTCATTATTATCATTTCTCAAAGAGTCATAGAAGGGATGGCTTCCTACCAGCTCCCTGGCTCCGAGGTATAGAGCAAAGAAAAAAGACTATATAAAACAACATGTAAGTGTGATTGGCTTCAAATGTTTGTGAAGGGAAGAACATCTGAAGAATAACAGAATATTGAGGGTCAGTGGGCTAACCTAAAACATTTTGCCGCCTAAAGCGAAAGAAAACATCTCTCCATTCTAATATGTGCAACGCAACAAAACTGGCATTTGAATCCTACTGCAACACTGGTAGTGGAACAGCATCCTCCATCATGCCCGAAGGCAGCAAGGCAGCTTAAGAAGCTTAGAGTAGGAAATGGAGTTAAAAACAGCTTGTTCATTTATTTATTCAAAATATTTTTACCCAGCTTTTCTTATTCAAAAGGACCCATGGCAGCTTATATCATTACAATCACAATATCTGAAAGCTAAAAACTGCAAGTATACAAATATTTAAGAGTTAAACAAATAAATTTAAACTGATGAATAAAATCAGTACTAAAAACACATTTTTTTTTTAAAAACCCTTTCAGTTGTGTCTTTTAAAGATCTGTCAGTAACTAGGTGCCAATAATGTAGATATTGTAACAAGTCAGCTTTTGAGGAAATGAGGATGGAGCAAATAAAATAATGAGTAATTATAACATTTTTCTATATAATGATTAACATTTTTACTTACTTTCTGGTTGATTTGTAAGGGTGTTCTAAGGCACCTTTAGAAGCATTTTCCTAAGAAATGTTTGAGCTTTATGCCATTCTTTTATTTATCCTAAGCAGCAAGAATAATATTTGATTTCATCTTACGTATTTTTGCACTTTAAAATGCAACATCATAATAAGTCACTAGAGGGAACCAGAAAGTATTTCCCAATCTTATCTGGCATGATTGTAAGGCAATCAACATGACAGCAGTGGAGAAAAATGGTGATGTCATCTCTCCTGTGTCAAAGTCACAAGTAACATAACAATTTCCTTAAAAATACATTTCTAAGCTGTGGTCCATCAACACTCCACCTCCCATCTTCCATTGCATGAGATGGCTACCTCATTCTGCCCAATGGAAGGGCCATCCCTCATGGACTGAACATGAAACAGGGAGACTAAGGCTTCTAAATATTTTGGGCTCACTTGCCCTTTCTGCCTGTTCAGATTTATCTATGAGAACTGCATGATGAACAGCAGCGTAAAATAGTACTGCTTTTCAAAGGTGCATATTCCATTGTGAATGGATACAGTGGACATCCTTAGCAAAACATCTGAACCAAGTACACTAGCATCAGGCAACTGGGAAGAGAGGATGTTTTCTCAATATCAATCCTGTTGATAGGAATCCAGGAAAGACAGTTCCCTGATGAGAAAGAGCTGGAGAAGAAGGAGTCAAGGAGAACAAAAGGGAAAGTGTGGGAAGACATAGGGTCCTCATTTGCTTCTGAAGAAGGGGACATCTGGGATGGCGCCAGAGAGACAAGGGAAGAAAATGGAAGAGGCAGCCTCCTCTCCTGCTTGAAACAGGAGTCAGACACTGGAGACTCTGGCCAAACACATGGGCACAGCAGCTCTCCCCTGGGCACATCTGTGGACCTGGAGATGCAAGTGATGCCTCTCCCAGAGGAGAGGCAAGGAGAGACAAGTCACAGAGCTTGGCTTCTTTCATCCTTCTCTACAAACCCTCCATAAGGGTTTGTAGACCTAACCTCTCCATTTCTTTCTGCTTTCTAGAACCTGGACTCTAGGGAACTCCATTGAAGTTAACTGGGTCCCCATGTTGGCAAGTGGCCTCCAAGATTTAGCATTCATCCCTATGATACTATGGGGGAAAGGCAAGGGAGACAGATCTTCTACCATGAATAAAAGTTGCCTTGAGACAAAAACTGAGCTGGAGCCCATGGAATTATTGATTGGGTACCCTGACTCCGCCAGTGCCATAGGAGTGGGGCCTCGTGGGGGAGGCACACCCATTTACCACAAAAGACTGTCCAGTGTTTGTTTGAAATCTTTAGCTGTAAACATTCAATTTGGCTTTTCCCTAAATGGACTAATACAGCCTGAGTAGTTTAATCCCTGCTTGGTTTATCTCTGTTCCTGAGTTTCAGAATAATTTAACTGGTAACCCATATTCTAGCATGTGTGGATTACTGACCTATTAACCTAAAGATGTTTTAAATCTGATTTGAATTAAGGGTTTAGTTTGCTTAGGACACAAGCAAGTATTTTCAATTTTGGCAAACTATTTTCCAACATTACTTTTTAAAAGTCATACACTGATGCCTTTTCCTTTTGATACAATGTAGTATAAATTATTATTTTAAATAATCCTAGTCCTCAAAAACAATTTGTCACAAATTCTATAATAAATAAAGTAAGACAGTAAGTGTGTGTGCTCTTTTATAGTAAGTAAATCTATTCACCTGGAAGTATCATTTTAGGACATACTTCTTGATCCAGAGAGAATATAAGTGTCAGGATGTTGCACCAAGATAGATGCATGCTGATGAACGCTGTATGCAATAGTCCAAGTACTAGATGGTCTTAAACACTCCCATTTGAGCTAGTCTACATGTATGTATGTATGTATGTATGTATGTATGTATGTATGTATGTATGTATGTATGTATGTATGTATGTATGTATGTATGTATGTATGTATGTATGTATGCTGTCCCATAGTGCATGGGACATTCTGGGTGGTTTACAATTGAGAATTCATTCAAATAAAACATGATGATATTCTATAAACATACACTTTATAAGAACAATAATGTTTTCCATCTGTGTCCCATCCCTGTCATTTGTTTTGCTTTGTTTTGTTTTTGTTTTGCTATACATTCATAGTTCTTCAGAGGGAGAACTACTAGGCTTTGTTTCACTAAAAAGAAAATTGAAGTAAGTTCCAACTATCTCCTAACCTAATCAGGCCGCATTTGTTGGCTCAGTTATGCATGTCAGCAGGAGATTAATTTATTGAAATGATATACAGTATATATAAACTCTTCAAGCAATAATCTCAGGGTGTCTGGAAGCTGAGTCATGGCAGCTGGACTTTTCCTCTTGTTGTATCACAACATTTCGTAGTCATCCAAGTAGCTTCATCAGTAGAATCACAGAGTTGGAAGAGACCTCAAGGGCCATCCAGTCCAACCCCCTGCCATGCAGGAACCCCCATCACAGTATTTCCGACAGGTGGCCAACCAGCTTCCGCCACCCTCCGTGGCAGCATATTTCACTGCCGAACAGCTCTAACTGTCATCGAAAGGAAAGTTGGTGGGAGGCTTCCAATTTATACTTCACCTTGGCTTCATGCCACTCTGGTCTGAATAAGCTCGTTAGTGGCCTGAACAGGCTTGTTAGGTGGACAGTAGCCTGAATATATAATGGCCTGGGATGTGTGGAAGTTCCACCTGTTTGATCCTTCCCAACACCCATTAAGTATATGTTGTTAACTGTGGCCATTCTGGTGGATGTGAGAAGTGCTTCTGATTTTTCTGGGGGTCGATGAAAGGGCAGCATAAGTGACAGATAATAAGTGGCACAATATGTCTGCAGCCAACTACCCAACCCATTATCCAGCCAGCCATCGCACTTAGAAAGCCACAAGTATTTGCTGGACTCTGCCTCATCCACTACTCAAAGTATAAAGTACATCAAAGATCAAATCTCACAGTCTGAACCAACTCAGGTGCTAAGGTCATCCAGAGAGGCCCTTCTCTCCATCCCACTACCCTCACAGCTACTCTACGTCTTGTGAGTACCCATGAAAGGGCCTTCTAAGCTGCTGCGCCCAGTCTCTGGAACTCCCTCCCACTAGAGGCCAAGACTGCCTCTTCTCTGTTGTCCTTCCAGAAACAGGCAAAGACCTTTCTCTTTAGGCAAGCTTTTCCTGAATGGTGGTCTACCTATTATGTGTCTTTTATATAAATCACCAGGATCACATAGACTTTGTGTTTATAACTACTTATAATCTTATGGGTTTAAAATGACACTATGTTTTCAATGTTACTTTCCATCACTCATAATGTTACATGGAACTTTACTCCCTTTTAACTGCTCGCGTTCTCTTGTAGCTTTAATGTAATGTTGTCTATTAATGCTGTAAGATGTCCCTCAATACGTTGTTCTCAAATGCTTGAACATGCCTTAATTGTACTGGACTATATATTATCCCTCATTCTGTAAGCCGCCTTGGGTCCTTTTTCCACGGAGAAATCTGGGGTAAAAATACTCTAAAATAAATAAATAAATAAAATATTCCTGAGTTTACTGGGGAAATATAGAATGTAAATATTTACAAAATGATGAATTACAAATCCTCAGCATCCATTAGTCTCAAGGATTAGGAATGTTGTTGTGATGTCTAGGTGTCAGTATGGACTCCATCCTCAGACCATAGGCTACTAACAGTTCTCCATATTACAGTATTTGAGGAACACCACTGACTTCACTGTTTTCCCAAGGGAAATAAGTTCCCTTAATTATCTCCCCAGGAATATTTTCCTAGCTACTTGTGAGACATTGAAGTCTTTTACACAAACATCCTCTTCACCCAAAGAAAAGCCATTCCATTCTAGATGAGGCTATAGCACTTCTCGCTACCAATCTTCACCATTTACTTTACACTTACTTCAGCTTTGGGGAGAAGAGATCAAGAAGAGATGGCAAGAATATACAGATGAATTATATCAGAAAGATCTGGATGTCCCTGATAACCAAGATAGTGTAGTTGCTGACCTGGAGCCAGACATCCTGGAAAGTGAAGTCAAGTGGGCCTTAGAAAGCATTGCAAACAACAAGGCCAGTGGAGGTGACGCCATTCCAATTGAACTCTTTAAAATCTTAAAAGAGGATGCTGTAAAGGTGCTGCACACTATATGCCAGCAAATTTGGAGAACCCAGCAGTGGCCAGAAGACTGGAAAAGATCGGTCTACATCCCAATCCCAAAGAAAGGAAACGCCAAAGAATGCTCCAACTATCGCACAATTGCACTCATTTCACACACTAGCAAGGTTATGCTCAAAATTCTACAAGGCAAGCTTCAGCAGTATGTGGAAAGAGAACTTCCAGAAGTGCACGCGGGATTTCGAAGGGCCAGAGGAACTAGAGATCAAATCGCCAACATGTGCTGGATTATGGAGAAAGCCAGAGAGTTCCAGAAAACCATCTACTTCTGCTTCATGGACTATGCCAAAGCCTTTGACTGTGTGGACCACAACAAACTATGGCAAGTTCTTAAAGGAATGGGAGTGCCTGACCACCTTATCTGTCTCCTAAGAAATCTATATGTGGGACAAGCAGCAACCGTCAGAACTGGATATGGAACAACTGACTGTTTTAAAATTGGGAAAGGAGTACGACAAAGCTGTATACTGTCACCTTGCCTATTTAACTTATATGCAGAGTACATAATGCGAAAGGCAGGTCTGGATGAATCACAAGCTGGAATTAAGATTGCCAGAAGAAATATCAACAACCTCAGATATGCAGATGATACCACTTTGATAGCAGAAAGTGAGGAGGAATTAAAGAACCTCTTAATGAGGGTGAAAGAGGAGAGTGAAAAAATGGGCTGAAGCTCAACATAAAAAAAACTAAGATCATGGCCACTGGTCCCATCAATTCCTGGCAAATAGAAGGGGAAGAAATGGAGGCAATGACAGTTTATTTTCTTGGGCACCTTGATCACTGCAGATGGCGACTGCAGCAACGAAATAAAAAGATGCCTGCTTCTTGGGAGGAAAGCAATGGCAAACCTAGATAGCATCCTAAAGAGCAGAGATATCACTTTGCCAACTAAGGTCAGGATAGTCAAAGCTATGGTTTTTCCAGTAGTGATGTATGGAAGTGAGAGCTGGACTATAAAGAAGGCTGATCGCTGCAGAATTGATGCTTTTGAGCTGTGGTGCTGGAGGAGAGTCTTGAGAGTCCCCTGGACTGCAAGGAGATCAAACCTATCCATCCTGAAAGAAATCAAGCCCGAATATTCACTGGAAGGACAGATTTTGAAGCCGAGGCTCCACTCCTTTGGCCACCTCATGAGGAGAGAGGACTCCTTGAAAAAGTCCCTGATGTTGGGAAGGATTGAAGGCAAAAGGAAAAGAGGATGGCAGAGAATGAGATGGTTGGACGGTGTCATCGATGCAACCAATATGGATTTGACCAAACTCCAGGAGGCAGTGGAATATAGGAAGGCCTGGTGAGCTCTGGTCCATGGGGTCACGAAGAGTCGGACACGACTGAACGACTGAACAACAACAACAACATGTCTTTTGATCAGTAGCACCACAGGGTTCCACAGTATGCTGCCATATTCATGTCTGAACAGTGCTTTCCAGTCCTCGTCACCCAAAGCTTCCCCCCTCCCCCCTGCTTGGGATACACGGCAACACCTTTATGTTCTGGACACATAAACAGAAATCTCTCAAAAAGTTCCATCAGGATTTCTGTAAACTCTGAACCACCTTTGACCAGAACCTCAGTCAATCCAATTATCAAACTCACTTTCTTTATCTTATCATGTCACCGCATAATGGACAAACATGCAACATTTATTTTGAAAACCTACTGTCTGCAACATATACTTCCATGCTGTCAGAATCCATCACAAAATTAGTGCTTTAAAGGCAATCTTTTCTATTAAATTAACCTTTTCTAGTGCAACGAGGCACACTCCCTTCTTTGCAGCCATCTGATTGCATTCTAAGGCTCCAGACTTAATTTTGAACCCCCAGAAATTTGATGACTATCCAGAAACTGAAGAATTGCTACTAATGTATAATTCACTACCTCTCATACAGCAATGTATTAAAGAGAAGTAAATTAAGTGAATGAACAGTGGATAAAAATATGTTTTAAAGGAAAGGGTTAAAATGCAAGGAAATCATTTAATGGGATTTTATGGGCAACATATGGAGACACCCATGCCAGGAAGAAAACTTCAGGCAAGGGGAAGAACTAATTCAAAAGATCTAATGAAAAGCATCAGTAGATAATTGGAGCTGCTCAAAAACCAGATGGAAAACCAGAATTTGAAGCTAAAAATAAACAAAAAAAGGTTAGACCTAAATCCTAATCCCCTTCCTTAAAACATATGGGTACCTCACATGACCCACAGATTGTGGATAGGGTTTATAAAGGCTCAGCTAGAAAGGCATTCTGCTATGAACAACCTCTGTTTTAACCTTGGTTTTTCAGACATAAAACCACTACAATGAAAAGAGAGAAAGAGCACGTGCAGACAGGACTAGCTCAATATGAAAGTTGAACGTGTTGTGCAGGAAATCCACATTGCTGGTTTTACTTTCGCATCCTCAGACGCACAGAATTTTGGGATAGTTATGTAAGTGCCCACCTCCTATGACATCATAAGGATGTCACTTTCTGTGGCATCAAAAAGACTGACCTTCTGTGACATCACGAGGGCTCATCTCTTACTGCTGGATGACTTGCCCTGAAATTTCAGGAAATTTGAGAAGTTGCAGCCTGGTAGCCCTAACTGGAGACCTAGTATGGTTGAAACATGGATGAGACTTCTTCCTAGGCTCATTGCTTTCCTCTGGACAACAAAAACAGTTTTAGCCCTATTCGGGCAATGTATTTGTGCAACAGCCAGGCGCATGGAGCCCCTCCCCATACCGCCCATACTTGCCACATCCAGTGCAGTGGATATTGAGGCATCATCTGTATCTATCTAAAGCAGTGGTTCCCAAGCTGGGGGTTGGGACCCCTTTGGGGGGGGTTGAATGACCATTTCACAGGGGTTGCCATGAGCCAGTGAAGAAAAAGGCACAAATGGCTTGGGTCTGGAGGAGGAGGGGGAGGAAGGTGGGGAAAGAATGAGTTACAGCTTGATAGGTTGGAGGGGATGTTAGTCAATGGCACCGGAGGCTGCTATTGGCTGAGTGTGCCTGTAGAGGGAAGTTCTCTATGGCACCTGCAGCAGTGGCCTGCCAAAGGGCCTCATGGCCTATTCCAAGCAGGGCAAGGGGTCACCACAACATGAAGAACTGTATTAAAGGGTCACGCCATTAGGAAGGTTGAGAACCACTAATCTAAAGGAACTATGCTCATGGACTAGGTTTTCAAGGGAATGGGAATCACAAGATTTAAGACTTGACCATCATTGTTCCCGGCAAATAACAATGGCCATTCTAGATAGGAAAACAGTTTTAGTTTGAAGAGATGAAGTAAGAAATAGGGTGTGGCATGGTGGCTGTTCTGTCCTACTAAAGGAGGGGTGATGAACCTGTTGCCCTTTGGATGTTGTTGAAATGAAAATCCCATCAGCCAGCATGACCAATGGGCAAGGTAGCTGGTGTCCAAGAGCATCTGGCAGACCACAGATTCCTCATTCTAGTTCTAAAGGCACATCCAGCCATTTTGCTTTGCTTTTTGCTTTAAGGCCAACTCCAAAAGAGTGTTTCACCAAAACCAGGTAGAAGACATGACTGAGATTTGGGAGGATGTCCAGTGTTCCTTGAACATCATTGCTGGCTAATTTGCAATAACATGCATTATAACAAGGTTTCCTATCCTAGCCCTCAGGAGGTCAGTTGAAGATTCAGGGAACTGCTATGCTTCTCCAGATCTTTATGGAGGGAGACAAATCTTAAGTGGTGCTGGTAGAGAAAATAGCTTGATTTTGTGATGTGAAGTGTTAAAGCCTGAGCATCCATCTCTACCTGTTCCCAGCATTGCCAGGTTTCAGGGATCCAGCACAAAGATGTTTGTTGCATATACTGTATGCTGTGTTTGCTTTCCTCCCAAATCTTGCCTGCTACCTTGCTGTGACATCACACAGCAACTTTCCCCCTGAAACCCCCAGAGAATAGCATGCTGCTGAACTGGGGAACCCTACTGTCATATCAATCATGCACTGTGTCTCATAGGAGTTTGATGTAATTCACTGAAGCTAACAGAATAAAAACAGATCTTGAAATGGAGGTTAATGCTAATTAACCCTTTTCTATTTTTCAAGGATGTTTTTTCTGACTAAACAAATATGGAACAAATTGGTTCACAGGCATTAACTTTCCCTCCTTTCCCATCTGTTTATGCTGAGAAATGTTGGGCAAGGTGGAAGCGGGAGGTGACAAGAGCCGTCAGGAGAATAGATGGCTTCCCCCCTGTGTCACTTGCCATCTGGGTAGGTTCATTCAAAGTTTGGCTTCTGCTGGGAGGGGGTGTCACCTCAATGCCCTTCATTTCCAGCGAAGCAAAGCCAGAAGCTGCATGAAGGCTCTGTGGCAAACATCCTATTTTCTCTCCAAGTTCCCATCTTTAGCCTGGTTGTCTGGTCTGCGGTCTTTGATGCTGAATTAAAGCAGCTCCAAAACAATAACTTCAACAGTGTTTAAAACCAACCGAGGGTGAAAGCGCACCGTGTGTACAGGATTTTTGCAGGACGGTTCATGGAAGCTATTCAAAAGTCTTCACCGAATGGCTGCCTTGGATCTGTGTGTGTGTGTGTGTGTGTGTGTGTGTGTGTGTGTGTGTGTGTGTGTGTGTGTGTGTGTGTGTGTGTGTGTGTGTGTGGCATTCATAGTGGCAAAGGGACATTTCCTTGCCTTTTTGATGAGACATTTCATAGACTCAAGATTACATCTTAGAGAGACCAAGAATTGCTCTACTAATTCTGCACACTCAAGGAATGCCGGGCTACTAGCTTCTTGAACAGAAGCCTCTCCTTCATGGCATTTAGAAAAAAACAACAACAATGATTTTGAACCAAAGAGAGTTTCCTAACCAGTTAGTGACATCACTCAGGACATCTCGTGTTGCAGTGGTTGAATCCCTGTACTGCAAGTAAAACTGTTCACAACCTGGAGTTCAATCCCAGGTAGCCGGCTCAAGGTTCATTCAGCCTTCCAGCCTTCCAAGGTTGGTAAAATGAGTACCCAGCGTGCTGGGGGGAATGCGTAGCCTGCGTACTGGAATTAAACTGTAAACCATCCAGAGACTACTTGAAGTGGTATGGGGCAGTATATAAGCAGAACACTTTTTTTTGCTTTTGCTGTTCAAAGGGAAATTGTCAAAAAATCCCACCAAGCATGCCAATGTATGGAGCGGGAGTGCAAGGTAAGTAGGCAGGGGGACTAGTTTCATCAGAACAACAAAACAGGATTGGGCAGAACTGTTAAAATGTTTCTGAGTCCATTATATATCTCAGTATCTTTCCCCTCCCCCGCAGGGCTGGGTACATTGCTTGGTTACTAAAAACTGGAGTTTATAAGCAACACTAGAGACTGAAGAACTTACATTTTTGGATTACAATTCCTACATGGTAGAAATGAACACAGATTTGGCAAAGTAGCACCATTCAAAAAAAAATGCCTGTTCAAGACCACTTGAAGTCTAACCCATTTTGGCTAAAAAGGTCAAGCCTCTGAAACACAAATGATGAATTTGGTTACTTTGTCGAACACAAAGTATACTCCTCATCTACTGCCTTATAGTGTGTAAAACCTCTGGGTTTTAATTTTGTGAAAAGTAGCTGTGTTACTCTGTGCAAGAATTCCAGCAAAAATGAAAACAAAACAAAATAAAAGACAAAAAGGCACCTGAAAGACTAACTATTATATTTTAATGTAAGCTTCCATGGACATGTCCACTTCTTCAGACATACAGTAGTAGAATGAGGTGTACAATTAATATACAGTGGAATATAAATTACATGCCAAATGTTCATTGGCTGTTGGATGAGTCACTGCATTTGATGCAGTTTTTATGTTGTATTGTTTAGGTCTTTGTTGTGAAAGTTCCTCAAGAGACAGGAATTTGTAAGCAATGATTGGCTGTATTGTTTAGGTCATTGTTGTGAAGATTCACAGATGCACTGCCACTGTTATTTTCTTCACTACCCATCTTTCACCACAAGACTCTATGGCGGTTACTTCACATTCGTTTTGTCTCTGTTAGTGTTGCACTTAGGAGCGGTACAAAAGAATGTTACTTCATGTCCATCACACAACTACTGAAATTTGTTTTGACCACACCTCCGGAATGGGTGCTAAGCTCAACAATACTGTACCTGGTGCAGGGGTAGGTTTTTCCCTTGTCACTCTTTGTTCCCGCTTTCTGTTCTGAGACAAGAAACCGTGTAGTAACGACTGTCACGCAACAAAACATTCATTTTTCTCAGAAAATGGTGTCCGGGTTTTGTTTTGTTTTGTTTTATTTTGTTTACTTTTCAGAAGAGAAATATCAAAAAATATTTTTAAGCCCCCCAAAAAGAGGGAAAAGGACGCTAGACAAATTCAGTGTTTGTCACAGCACAAGACCGTGAGGTAACACTTGTCACGAGACAAGTTATCACGACCATGGGAACACTGAAACAGGGACAAACCCACGTGATCACGACCAACACTGTCATAGTACAAAACTAGTTGTGGAACAAAGAAGGACGTGAAGTAACCACCTTTGTCTCTTGAAGAATCATCACCATGTTTTATTTGGTGACCAATCAGGCTAGCAATGTCTGTGACCCTTTATTCTACGTAGGTTTTATTTCCAATATTCAACATCACAGTATATTTCCAGTTCAGGAAGGGAAAGAAGACTGGAATGCCAATCAGTTTAGAAGTAAAATGAGAGAAACACAAAAAGATGGTAAGAGAAAAAAGACCTACAGTGAAATATTACAGAATAAAAGCAGTGCCCTGGTTACCAAACACCCCATACTATTATAGGGGTGACAAATGGAGATGATAACACAATAATACAGGCATAATGCATTGCATCTAGATAATGTATGCAAAGTGCTCCTGAACATGGGAAGTACTATTCAATTAACTATAATAACAGTCCATTTTAATTTAACATGTTGCATTAAGGGCTCGCTGTAGTTACTTGAGCGCCAATACACTGGAAAATTAGAGCTGGTGAGGGCAGAACTTGGAAAAATTACTTTTGGCTACTGGAATTTGGAGAACTGGAGAAACTTCTATGTGAAGCTCAATATGGTGAACAGGGCAAAGTGTTGAGTTAAAAAGACTTGAATTCAAATCCCTGCTTGGCCTTAAAACCAATTAGAGGGTCCAATGGTTTGACAGTGTATATTCTATATCTGAACTTGGGGAATATGAAATATGAAATTCATCTGGACATTTTGAGGTTCTGTGAATTCTTGTGAGTTGACAGAACAGGCAGAGGTCAGCATGTCAAAGGACAGTTGACACCTTCAACTTATCTGTTATTGGACATTTCAAACAAGGGAGTATCTGGTTACTTCAAGGAAAGGGCTGAGATAGACCACACGAGCTAAAAAGAGGGCGATGAAAATATACACAGATTCCACACATCCAGGACATAATCTGTTTCAATTGTTACCCTCAGGGTGGCGTTTTAGGGCATTGCATACTAGGACAACTAGATATAAAGATAGTTTCTTTCCAAGTGCTATCAAACTGTTGAATAATTAATTTTTACTTCTCTTCTTCCTTTTAAATAATGGGTTATATTGTATTGTTGTACTGTGTTTTTTATTGTTGACTATCTGATTCTTATATTTCCTTTTACATCGAGAGCATATTTTACCAAAACAAATTCTGGGTGTGTCCAACCACACTTGGCCAATAAAAGTATTCTGATATGCCCATGTGTATATTAACAGAGGCATATCATAGCAACCCCACAAGGACACTTCATACTTTAGCTATAACCCTGGAGTTGAAGTAAGAAAAAGGTAAAGCAAAGTGTTTTGCTTATATACCACCCCATACTACTTCAAGTAGTCTCTGGGCAGTTTACAGTTTAATTACAATATGCAGGCTACACATTGCCCCCTCCCACAAGCTGGGTACTCATTTTACCTAACTCAGAAGGATGGAAGGCTGAGTTAACCACGAGCCGGCTACCTGGGATTGAACCCCAGGTTGTGAGCACAATTTTACCTGAAGTACAGGCATTTAACCCCTGTGCCATCACAATCAATAAAATTACAAATGTGATCAAATAAAATCAGATAAAATTACAGTCATAAAATAAAGTTCCTATCAATGGGGAAGAGATCCAGTATGGCCACCTTTGGCAGATAAAGAAAGGGAGAAAAATGAAAAACACACATAGGTACCCCTTCATATCAGGGAGTCCCCTGCACAGTTGAAGAGCATCTGTTCACTTCCTTCCTACAGTGTTTTGCAAATTTGGCAAGTTCAGCATCCCATTCTATCTACTTGAGAGGTGCTGGACTTGATCCGTAGGGTCTCTTCCAGATCTGCAGTTCAAAGTTTATTATTGTTTTTGGATGAATGTGGTTGTGGTACTAAACCCAGTCCTTGCCTCAACCTAGTACTAGGATTGTGTGTGTGTGTGTGTGTGTGTGTGTGTGTGTGTGTGTGTGTGTGTGTGTGTGTGTGTGTGTGTGTGTGTGTGTGTGTGTGTGTGTGTGTGTGTAATGGCAGATACCTCACAAAGTTGACATGCTATCTCTAAGTGCCTAGTCTTGGGAATACTTAAGTTTGTTTGGACTCCCTGGAGCACTAGTGAGAAACTGAGGCATGTGGGGAGTGATATGGTTCCAGTCAACTTCCATAATCTTCACCACAACCGATTTTCTCTGAACAAGGCTGGGGTGGCTGAGTAGCTGCAGAGAGGGAAGACTGACCCAGGAAGCTTGACACCACGTAAAGAGGAAATATAGCATACCTTTCTCCCAGATTGCTAACAAATCACACTGAAATAAATGGAAGCGAGTTAAGGGTGACTGTGTGTGTTGTCTCTGCTCCACAACTGGTGGGAGAAAAGGTGATTCTTTGTGTGCCAAAGGGGGGGAAATGGCCTTTTCTTCAAGAGAACCAAGTAGCTCTGAAGGAGGAGAAGAATACATCAGGCATTCATTAAGAATTTTAATTTATTCAGTGCCTCTCCAGAGTCTGGTTTACCTGCCTCCAATTGCTGGAGGAAAATTGTCTCACTTTTCCTCTTTTGGGGAACTTTAAGCAGAAACAATGCCCCAGACTTGAATGCTGTTCATGTTATCAGCTGTGTGAGGGAAACAAAAATAACTTGAGCGGATGGCTGCAGGTCACACGCAAGCCTGCTCCCAATTGATTCTCAGGAGTTGTGCATTGTTAAGTGAGCAGTGGACCACATGCACTGGTGGAGGTGGTTCTGAAAGGGCCTCCACTTATTGCTATCCTTGGGTGGGCATAATCTAGCACAGTTAATTTCTACTGTCCTGCTGAAATCCACAGAGATGGACAGTGTGAAGCATTCAGTTCATCCCATGCTGGGAAAAAGCTACTTAACTTTAGAATTACAGTGTGCTTTAGGACTATAGTGCTAGCATGCCCACTGGAAGTTGTAGTCTTCTAAGGGAATTGTGAGTTGTAGTCTTAAAAGAAATGAATAGTTTGACCAGAGACAATATGCAGTACACCTACTCTTAGAATACACAGGCATGAACATTGTAGAATTCTTTTGAGTTTGAGAATTGTAGTCCTTCTTTAAAAAAGCTTTCCCCAACTCTAGATGTGGCTGCACTATGTTTTTTTACACCTGGGATTTGGCTTCTGGTTGGTTTCTGATGCGACTTTCATCATTGCACTGCCCTGTCCAATTAATGACGTTTTACAGGAGTGGGGGAGGGTGTCTCTGTACTAGACGGAGGAAAATTTCTTTCATCGCAAAAAAGAGCCACAATCCAAGTTTTTTCTCTCCCAAAGATAAAGAAATTTGCAATTGAATTTTCTGAAAATAGGTAAATTCTCCAAAAATCAGAACAACCCCCATTTGCATCAGGTAATTTGCAGAGGTGCTGACGCTGTTTTCAGTTTAAAGATGAAAAGGCTAAGCTTGGCTGTCTCCGATGTGTTAAATGACAGCCTCAATTAAAAATAAAAGAGGTAGCAGCCCTTAATCAGCACTAACATGGTTGAATATACAAGAATTCACTTCAAGCTTAGGCACAGAAGAGTTAACCACTCAGAGCCTTCAGCATGAATGAATGCATTTGTCTCTTTTGGTTTGTGCTTTCTTTTTCCCCCTGAATTGACTAAGACTGGATGCAGGGGGAGGGGAAACAAACCTCTTGAGAAACAATCAAGGAATTGTGAAGTTTACAGGATTACGTGGGAAAGATGCACAAAACAGTGTGTGTGTTTTCACAATGCAAACAGTGAAAATGTGCACACTTGGGGGGGATATGTGCAGAAACGCTTTAGTCAGTGGGGATGGGATGCACAAATAAATGTGCATATTGAGAAAAGTGTGTTAAAATGCACAGAAATATCCACACCTTCCCTCACTCACTCCCCCCCCCATATGAAAAGAAGGATGAAAAGGAAATGCAGTTAGAACTGAAAGAAATGTAGCAAAATCAAGACCAGTTACCTCCTCTACCTGGGTAAATGGTAGATTTCTCTATTAACAACTTTCCGTCAGCTTTCTTTGATGCTATGAGAGCCACAACCTCTCTAATGGAGGTGCTGAATACCTGTGAAATCCAGTGCTCTTCCAAATTTGGGGGCGGGGGATTTGTAGTATGTGTATTTATTTATTTATTTATTTATTTATTTATTTATTTATTTATTCATTCATTCATTCATTTTCTATACTACATAACCATGTGGCCCAAGGGACACTCTGGGAAGTTTACAATATCATTAAAATACATTAACAAAAAATACAATATTAAAAACAATATAATGAAGAAAGAAGAAAGAAAAAAATCTGAGCCAAAATAAACATTGACATATACACTAAAATGTAAACAAACACAATCAATAATAATCATAATAATAAGTAATAAGGGGGGAAACTAAAAAAAAACACAGAAATTGGAAAAGTACAGACCAAATCAACAAAAGCGAACCAATACTATGCATCAGCTATGGATAAAGTCTGGACAGGGCATCCTGAACAGCCAGGTTTTCAGCCTTCCATCCTTCCGAGGTCAGTAAAATGAGTATCCAGCTTGCTTGAGAGGAGGGCAATGTTTAGCCTGCATACTGTAATTAAACTGTAAACCGCCCAGAGACTACTTGAAGTGGTATGGGATGGTGTATAAGCAAAACACACTTTAATTAGCATTTAAATGAGGGGAGCAAGCATGCTTCATGGATCTCGGATCTTGACAGGGAGGGTTTTGCACAGCTTAGGGGCAACCACAGAGAAGGCTCCTCACCGATACCTTCCGGGCCTCTCTCAGGGTTGGAATCCTCAGCTGTCCAGTCAGGGTAGGGGTTTTATGGTTCTGTCCCCTCTTTTACATATATAGTTCTGCAAAGACATGGATTTTAATTGAATTTGTGCCCACAGGACCATAAAAAGGTCAAAAATGAGGGAAGAGAGACAGATTATTTGTAAGGATTTCACTGTTTGTGCTATTTTTCTCCTTGGGAAGCATTTCTAAGATTAAATAAAACCTCCCCCAAAGTCTAAGTTCCCCTCCCCATGAACAAGTGTCTTTTCCTTTGATATCTCCAATTAGTAATGAGCACCAATCAGAAAAAATGGTGATTCATTTTGATTCGTAATTCATCAAGGACGGCATATCACAAATCACAAATTTATGATTTTTCCCCTGATGAATCAATTTTAAATCCCCATAACATGTCCCTAGAGTCACCAAAATTGCAGGGAAGCCTCCCCCTGACTCTTCTCTACAAACCGCACATGTGGTGAAATTTGGGTTCCAGATGTCCAGTTTATGCATCCCCAAAAAGATCCTCTGCAGAAAATTGCACCCCCCAAAACCTAGAAACGCCAAATTGCAGATAAGCATCCCACATTTCTTCTCTACAACCCTTCCAAGTCTGATGATGATTTGGTTTCAGACATCTGAGTTATACCACTGCAAAGTGGTTGTACCAGGAAAGTGGTCTTTAGCAACAGGCATGTAGAAACCCAATCCTCACCAAACTGGGAGGGATTGGAGAGCATTGTCAGAGGAAGCTTCTTTGCTGGTCTGGTGTCTCTAGGTGCCCGAGAGGAGGGGAGCATATTTCAGGGTGCATTACTCAGACACCAGCAATCCCATATTCCCCAAACTTGGAGGGACTGTATAGAACAGTGTTGGGGAACCTATGGAATGGGTGCCAAAGGTGGCACTCGGAGCCCTTTCTGTGGGCACCCCTGACATCGTCCCTTCACAGGCACCTGTATTCAGGTTAAATTGCTGTATTGGCAGTTTGTGGAAAAATTAGTGGGTTTTGAATCAGTTTGGGCACTCGGTCTCTAAAAGGTTCACCATCACTGGTATAGAAGGTTCAGGGAAAGATTCTCTGTACTTTGGGCATCTCTAATTGCCTTGGAGGACACTTTATAGCCCAACGGATCAATGAATCAAAAATAACAAAAAATCCATTGGTTCATAGTTATTAGGGGCATAAGATTTGTATGGATAAAAAAATCAACAAATTAGTGATTTTGTTGAATTTTTCAATTCTTTTTTTAGTTCATGTCCATCTGTAGCCCCAATGTTTTAAATGTTTGTAAGGTTTAGAGAAACACTATAGCATTAAGGATTCCATTTTGGGGCAGACGGGGTAGCACTAGGCTTTTTTTTCTTTTAATTTTTCTTTAAGAAAAAAAGCTTTGGAGTATGCTGAAAGAGAACAAACTTACGTTCTTAGAACAGAAAAAAAAACACAGGGGCTTAAGAAGGGTTAAAAAGACCCACAAAAGGAAGAAAAGAAAGCAGCATGAGAAAAGTGGAATAAGGAGACTGTGTCTGTATCTCAGGGTAGTTTCTGGTACAGCCAGTACTTGAAACACCATTTAAGGGGATACAAATGCCCCCACTGGAAGTGTTCCTGAATCCTGATTAGATATATTAGGATTTTTTTTCACTCTAACTATGGAAGCTGGGAAAGGATGAAACGTACACTACATGTAGTTGGTCTTATTCCTCCCAGGAATCAAAATTATCCATGAAAGTTTGCCCAGATGGCACAACCACATTTCTCATCTCTAGTCTGTTCCTTTGAGCTATTTATTCCGCTTTGTGTTAAAATTCTCTGAATCTGGTTACACTGTAATCCTGGTCCGAATGATCATAATGCATCTGGGAAATAATTATTTGAAGCAGAGGAGTAAAAAGAGAAACCCTGCCAAGTCCTTTAAAATATCCATCTGGCAGTTCTATTCATCTCAGATTGTCCTTGGCCATCATCTGTCTGTTGTGTTTTTTGGCAGTGGTCTTGTGATACTCTTAACATGTAGTGTTGTGCTACGCCTGTAGAGAAGATGGGGGGGGAGAGAGAATGCTTTTTGAATGTGTATGTTTATTTTGAAATGTTGCAGCTTGCTTTTCAAAACATTTTCCCAAAGCAATGCAGAGTAAAAAAGCAACAATTGCAGCGCTGAAATCCACTACTCTGGGCTAAAAAAAAATCCTAGCTTTAAGACCTGTTGCAAAATTGTCAGAAACGTATTGCTCTAACAGACAACAGTGTGATGGTAGGGATAGGCAAGAAACAGAAAAACTGTGTTTCATTTTGTTCTGTATCCCCTGTGTTTTGTTTTGTATCATAAGTAACTGGAAGTTGAGTCATGGCTACTGGACTTCTTTTTGAGAGATAGAAACATTTCGCTATTCATCCAAACAGCTTCATCAGACCGATGAAGCTGTTTGGATGAACAGCGAAACGTTTCTATCTCTCAAAAAGAAGTCCAGTAGCAATGACTCAGCTTCCAGATAAACTCACCTGGATGACTGAGAATCTTCACAGACATATCATAAGTAACAACATTTTTCAAAAAAAAAAAGGTTACTTATGAAACAAAATAAAACAAAATGAATCCCCCATGGCACCAGCGCTCTAGCTGGTGCCATGGGGGATTCAAAAGCTTCCTTGCAACCGCCTCCCAGCTGATTCTGACAGCTCGATGCCAGCCAGGAGGTGGGCAGGTAGAAGGAGCAGCCAGGCAGAAGTAAATTCCCTGCCTGACTGCTCCTTTCTCCCCTGACATCCCCTCCTCCCAAGGGGGTGTTTTGGACAGGGAGTGCTGTGGGCAGTGGGGCCAGTCCCCACTGCCCACAACCCTCTCTGTTCAGAAAACCTCCCTGGGAGGAGGGGGAGCACAGGAGAAGCAAAGAGGCAGTGGCAAAATCAAACAACTTTACTTCGGCTTCCTTCCTTCTTCCTTGTGATTCCCGCTTACCAGCTGGGGCTTTTTGACAGGATGGGGTTTGGAGAGGGGGTGCCCCTCCCTGTCACACACCCCAACCTGTCAAAAAACCCCAGCTGTTACACGGGGGAGGGGTGAAAGGCAAAAGGGATCAGGGTTTTTTCTCGCTCGCTGCTCCGTTCTGCCTTTCGCCCCTTCTCTGCCTCCCAGCTAGGGCATTCTGAGGGGCTGGGGTGCCCTCCTCTCCAAACCCTGACCTGTCAAAAAGCCCCAACTGGTAGGCTGGGAAGGGGCAAAAGGCAGAATGGAGCATCGAGGGGGAGGAACCCTGCTCTGATCTGCCTTTTGCCCCTCCCCTGCCTGGGGCTTTTTGACAGGTTGGGGTATGTGTGGGGATTTTAGGGAACCCCCTGAAATCTGGAAAGATTTTGTAGTAAATTGGCAATTTGTGTTGGAAGTGTGGAGGCAATTAGGAGTTAATACCATAGAGTAAACTCCCTGATTTGCCTCCAGGCTTCCAGCGCACTTTGCCAATTAACTACCCCTAGCCCCTTTAGAGCTTCATAACTAAGTCCCCTTACCCCCAAATCTTTCCAGATATCAGAGGGTTCCCTAAAATTGCTTCAGGAAAGTACCCCTGCTGCTTTGGAGCCCCAAGGGGAAAAAAATCTAATGGAATCATATGGGAAGTGGAGGCAGCACTATCGCTCACCCTATCAGCTTCTGATTCCAATTAGAAGGTTTCTTTTCCTAGGGGCACCCCTCTGGAGTTTCATAACTCAGCTCCCTGAACCACAAACCTTTCCAAATTTCAGGGGGTAGGCTAGAATTGCTTTCTTAAGGTACAGCTGTCATTTCCTATAGAACGAATCATTTCATTCTAGAGGGGGGAATTGTGTTTTGTTTCATTTGTAACAAAACACTGCTTCCCCGTTTTGTTTTGTTTTGTTTTGTTAGCTAACAAAACGATGAAACAGCATTTCATTTTCATTAGGTGCCCATTCCTATATGATGGTCATTGTTCCAGATGGACAGGCCAGACAAATTTATTTTTTAACAGTGCTGATCTCTACATCCTTACACTCAGAAACAGCTTAAAAGGTGAGGTTTAAAAATTAATGAAAGTTACCGTAAATGTTAAAAACTGGAAAATTAATTTGTTGGCATTACCATTTAAAATACAAAACATTTAGCATGCTAAATGAGTTTTCACAACAATTTAGTTAAAATAGGAGTGTATGCATTCCCATCTGACTGGCACTCCCACAACCCAAAGGGGGAAATGTATACAGTCTTTGAGGTTTAAGAATGTACTGTATTTTTTCATCTATAAGACAACCCCATGTATAAGATGACCAACCCAAAATTACAATTTTGCAACCCCACAGTTCTCTTCTCTGCTTATGTCTGTGAAGATTCTCAATCATCCAGGTGAGTTTATCTGGAAGTTGAGTCATGGCTGCTGGACTTCTTTTTGAGAGATAGAAACGTTTCGCTGCTCATCCAAACAGCTTCATCAGTCTGAGAAGCTGTTTGGATGAGCAGCGAAACGTTTCTATCTCTCAAAAAGAAGTCCAGTAGCCATGACTCAACTTCCAGATCTTCTCTGCTTATTTATGTGTATAAGATGACCTTCAATTTTTATTCTAACAATTATAGACAAAAATATAGTGATACATGGAAAAATGCTGCAATTGAAAACCCAACCTTGGCAGCTTAGAAGGAATTGGGACTATAATTCCCAGAAATCTTAGTTAATACAGCCAAGAGTATACAGTTGCAAGGGGCAGTCACCTCTGGTACCCTGGTGAACCCTTGGCCTCCACCCCAAGCACCTGGGAAGACCCTTGGAGCCAACTACTGCTGGATCAGTGTTGGATATGGCATAGGAACATCTGGCTTGGGAGATGGAGGAGGCCACCCTGAGGATTATCACCTGGAGAAGGATGTAGGGCAGGGTCCAATAGTCTGTTGGTCCAGAAGCTATTCTACCACGTCAGTTCCGCCTGCCCTGCTCACCTAGTATCATCAGAAAGTGCCAACCCTTTCTTTCAGATTTTGGCCCTAACGTCTCAAGGATTGGGAAGCTGCTGACCTGACAAACTCCAGCTGTCAGTGTAGCTGGCAGAGAGATTGTGCTCTGAGGGTTGGCAGAGAGATTGTGCTCTGAGGGTCTAACATTTTCTCTCTTTTTATGACACTTCACCTGCCTGTCAGCCAAGCTACCTCTCTTTCGAACAATAGTAGATAATAGGTGCCCCCCAGCGATCAAGGAGGGAGCAGGCTTCCTCCACTGAATTTCGACACATTATACAGCTTCCAAAAAATACCTAAGAGTTGTGCTACTGGGGCGGGGGAGGGGAGAGAGAGTCTCCCAAGCTATGTGGGAGGCTGCAAAAGAAAGGATGGCACCATTTTCTTAGCAGGCTGGGAAAACCTTGTGTCTGAACCTATTATATTTCCTGAAGTATGCACTCTGTAATGGTAAATACCTTTTGTTCCTCAGTTACGGAATGAAGTGCTCCTAAAAGCTTCCTGGTGTCATGCTTTGTATAAAAGGAAGGGAGGGACACCCTACAACTGGAGCCATAATACGCACATTGACTTGGGAGCCGCATCAAATCCAAAGGTATTCACTTCCAAGTAGTCAGATATGTATGTAAATCGACTTCAGAAAAGGAGCCAAAATTAACTCTCTGCCTGTACCATTACTACACAGTTGCCATCCTCCCTCCCTCCCCTTTCTAGTTCATTTCCCTGCACAAGACATGATGACGAGAGTTAGAGAATTATGCACAGTGTGAAGAAAGTGGATAAGACAACATTTTTCTCTTTCTCTCTCTTTCCCTCCAGCATTGGTTGAGAGCTGTTACACAGTTTGTCAGCTTGGTCAGTCTCGCAGGGTTGTTCCAAAGGTAAATACGCTTTGGTGCTGTGAAGATTCTCAGTCATCCAGGTGAGTTTATCTGGAAGTTGAGTCATGGCAACTGGACTTCTTTTCTTCAGAGACTGAAACGTTCCGCTGCTCATCCAAACAGCTTTGTCAGTCTGAGGAAAGCTAGTTGCAAGTCCTCCATTTTCAAAGTGAACTATAAAATGAAGGACTCTCAACTAGCTTCCCTCAGACTGACAAAGCTGTTTGGATGAGCAGCGAAACGTTTCAATCTCTCAAGAAAAGAAATCCAGTTGCCATGACTCAACTTCCAGAAACATTATGGAGCATTTCTATAATCTTATGGTGTCGCTGAAATCAATGGGGAGTGAATCTGAAGTGGTTTTCTCATTCTCTCTTCATCCTAGAACAAAATTAATAGTGGGAAAGTCAAGACAGAAAAAAGGAGGCACTTCTCACCACCTCGTAGAATTTTGAGTGTAGTATATGCTACCACAACTGTGTGGTCATCCAACCTGGAGAGATTTGGAAGGGGATGGAGACGCAGAGGGGATGCTAGTCATAATAGCTATGTGTTATCACAGGTGTTAGAGACAGTATGCTTGCAGTCTGATCTGTTTTATTTTTCTACCTATCATTCAGAATTAGCACTGTGCCTAAATGAATATTGTAAAAAAAAAAAAAAAACTAATGTCACAGCAGCAACAGTTATTTGCTGAGAGAGGGTGAAAGCCTGAAATGTAACAATTCTAAAAGTCCCTATTTCCCCCTTGATTAATATATGACATAGTTTTAAAATGGATTAAAAGTGTTTCCAAGAGAAAACACACACCAATAAGCCTTAGCTTAGGGCCGGGAAAAGCCCCCCAGATTATGCATGTATAAGGCTGCGCAGAATGCAAGCCCTATCAGAAATGGCAGTGAGGATATATTTTGTCCCTGCCCATCTGCTAAAGAATTATCTCCCCCCCCCCTTTTGCTGTGGCTTTTATTACTTGTTTAGACAGTTTTTGAATGGAGTTAGGGCCCATTTGCCTTGATTGCCTTCAAATTGGTTCAACAATCAATTGATCCAGGAGTAGCATTGCTCCTCCTCCCCCAATCCTAGCATGCCCTGTTTATGCAGCATCATTATATTCTCCTTAGAACTGCAGACAGAGAAGGGGCCATGAAGTCCAGCCCCACCCCCCTCGTGAAGGAGGTACCGCGAGGAATATCGAACTATCAACCTCTAGCTCCCCAGTTAGATGCTTTAACCAGTGAGCTATTGGTATAAAACCAAACAAAGCTATTTTCTGCAGTTTAGTAACAGCAGGTCAGTTGGGTTGAAACTGACTGCAAACTGAATATTTGTATACACTGACAAGTATGCCTCTTGGTATTCCGTGCATGTTTACTTTCATCTGCTTACGAAAGAACAGTTCTTAAACAGGCTGCCTTAACAAGTGTTGTTAAACCATGTTTTGTTTGACTCACATTTCTGGATTTTCTACAAGCTGTTGATCATTCCCTTCGGACTTGTTCTCTACACACATCAAGAATGAGGCATAAACAAGACAAATATTTGTGATAATTCCTCCCAGATGGAGCAGTGGCTGCACTGTATGGTAATAATTTGCAACACATCAAAGCATGTGTTGACCACATTTTTCTTTTTTTAATTAGCCCAAAGACTCTGCTGATGCTAGTACCACACATATAGTGTTCCTTGTGTGTGTGTGTGTGTGTGTGTGTGTGTGTGTGTGTATCTATCTATCTATCTATCTATCTATCTATCTATCTATCTATCTATCTATCTATCTATCTATCTATCTATCTATCTATCTATCCTTCATGTTATAGGCTTGCACCATGATAGGACAGACTTAATATAAAACAGGTAGTCAGTCATTTCAGTCCTCCTGCTTCTGACAATTAATTGATTTGATTTGATTTGATTTCTGTACTGCAAAGACCATCTGGACCAAAAGCACTCTGGGCAGGCTAGAAGGTACTAATCAATCTGTCTCATTATCTGGAAGATGAATAAAGGCAACTGGACTTCTTATCTTTAGTGATTGAAACATTTTGCTACTCATCCAAGCAGCTTTGTCAGTCTGAGGAAAGTTAGTGGTGAGGCTTCCAATTTATAGTTCATCTTGATTTCACATCACATCACCCTGATCTGAATAGATTTGAGTCTATTTTGTCCACCTAATGTACCTATTCAGGCCTTTGTCCAATTTTTATGAGCCTATTCAGACCAGGGTGATGTGAAATCGAAGTGAACTATAAATTAGAGGCCTCACCACTAATCTTGTTTAGACTGACAAAGCTGCTTGGATGAGTAGTGAACGTTTTGATCTCTCAAGAAAAGAAGTCCAGTTGTCATGATCCAACTTTCAGATGAGCTAACCTGGATGACTGAGAATCTTCACAGATGCAATCCATCTTGTTCTGAGGTTTTTAATATACCAGCCAAGTGCTGTTGCCCTTTTATTTTGGATGTAACAGGGTAGTATCCTGTGCTGAGCTGTATCCCTGCTACAGTAATGGCAGCAGACAAGGAATGAAGAAACGGTTTTCAATCACTTAGATACCTTTAAACAGACATGCGAAGAAATATTCTGTTTTATACCTCTGCTGGTTACTCAGAAATGCTTCCATCTGTTTTGTTTACTTAAGCCAGGGGTGTCCCAACTTTTTGCAAGGAGGGCCAGATTTGGTGAGGTGAAAATGTGTGGGGGCCGACCATTCAGCCTGAAGGGGGGAGAAAGGGTGTGGTCTGTGCGCATCTGCAACAGCCGCAAATGCTCTGGTTTCAAGGCGTGCAAGGGCCCAGCAGCTGTTGCATGGCCCAGGAATCGGCCCACACACACCCAAGACACACCACTGACTGCATATGCTTCCCTCCCTCACAAGGAGGTGGGGAAGATGCTGCAGCAATGGAGCCAGGAGTGGTTAGGCAGGGCAGGTGGCTGAGGGGATGGACGGAGGCAGGGAGGGCAGGCAAACCATAAAACTGCACGCTGATGTCTCTAGCCAGCACAGGGAAGGGTTAACTGGTGGGGATGAGTGACAGGCTGAGCCGGCAGGGAGAAGAGGCTGAAGGAAACTCAAAATTTTAAATCAGGCTGCATTTGGCCCCTGGGCCGGACTTTGGACATGCCTGACTTAAGCGGTGCCACAGGAAGGGTCTCTGTGCTATTATTCTGCCTTTTAAAACAATGTGTTGATTTTTAATATGTAATAAAGATTAACCCCTTATTAGAGAAAATCCAGCTTGCTCAGTGCCTTATCTACTCTGCAAGCATGTCAGATCTTCCTAGTTAAAAGGGGGAAGAATGCCAATGGTACTTGGATTTTTGTTTATTGAGCCTTGAATTCTAGGGGAAAGAACACATACTCCACAGCAGACACCTTCCAGTTTGTTGAGTGAAAGGGGTTTCCTTCATTTCTTTTGGGAGAAAGGGGCCTGACAACTCTACTAGCAAATGCATGAGGCCAGTGGTTCTCAACCTGTGGGTCCCCAGATGTTCCTGGACTGCAACTCCCAGAAGCCTCCACCACTTGCTGTGCTGGAAGGGGTTTCTGGGAGTTGTAGTCCAAGAACATCTGGAGACCCACAGGTTGAGAACCGCTGCATTAGGCTCTCTGTCCCCTTGCAAAGACCCAGTTGAGGTAAATCCCTATAGACAGGCCTCAAGGAAAATGGATATGTAGAGAAAATAAATGACTTGATAAATAATATACACTAATACAGTACCTTGGTTTATGAGCATAATTCGTTCTTGAAACATGCTTGTTGTAAACCAAAACACTCTAATATCAAAGAAAATTTCCCCATAACAAATAATGGAAACTCAGATGATTCATTCTGAGTTCCAAAGACTACACACTGTACACACAAAATGCAAAAACTCACAAAAGAAGTTGGCTAGAAGTCCATATCCACACCACGGTTTAGGTGCCTGGCTGCGGAATCTGCTCTGCTGGGACCAACAACTGGATTTTACTCTGTGTTTTTAATGTGACAATAATAAAGTGCAATTTGTAGCCATATACTCACTTGACTAGCTGCCCCATAACTAGAAATGGTTTGAAAAAATAAGAATGTTGAAAACAAATTAAAGAAAAATATAAAGAAAAATAAAACCCTAACCTGTACTCCCCTTTGAAAACGTTCCTGGCTGGTGCAAGGGATACCCTGCTTTCCTGAAAATAAGACCTCCCCCAAAAATAAGCCCTAGCAGGACTTCTATGCATTTGTTAAATATAAACCCTACCCTGATAATAAAACCTAGTGATGGGCATGGCTGTGGTTGTGTGCAGGGCTGACATTCAAGCATATTATACTTAACAAAAGTAAGACATCCCCTGAAAATAAGCCCTAGTGTGTCTCCTTGAGAAAAAATAAATATAAGACAGTGTCTTATTTTCAGGGAAACACTGTACCTCCATTCCCCTCTCCTCCCTCTGCTTTGGAGCCTCCCTAAGATGAAATGTTCTAGACAACACCCACAATCCAGCAAGTGCAGAGAGAGAGAGAGAGAGAGAGAGAGAGAGAGAGAGAGAGAGCGCACTGGCTGATTTGTGATCATGTGACCTGCTCCAGCACTTGTATAGCAATACATTGCTTGTTGATCAAGGAAAAATTTAACATAAATGTTTTTGTCTTGCAAAATGCTCTTAACCCAAGGTATTATTGTACAGCTTGAGGATTTGATTTTGTAAAAATGAAGTTTATCCAGGCTGGGCAAAATCTCACCCTCTAACCCCAAAAAACATACACAAACATATATATAACACTGTGGTCGAATCTAAACTGATGGGCTGCAGCTGACCATTTTTAAGTGCAGGGCTCTTTTTCCCTTTCCTAAAGTGTGTCAACAGAGCAGGTCCATAAAACCAATTAATCCTGTGCTCTATTTACAAGTGAATTAAATTATGTGAATATTGAAGGGTTGCTGCTGCAACTTTTTGCCTCTAAAGCGAGGAGAGTGGGCCTGCACGTGGCAACTCTTCAGCGTCTGCCGCACAAGCTCATTTATTTTATGCACCAGTTAGTAAGCCAGTGGGAACAACCAATCAATACCTGTGGCACACTTTGTAAACCCAAAAATATTTCAAGCTTGTCACGTTTGATAAAGAAAGCAGGACAAACAGCTACACAAGTGTTGGGAAGCAGAATTGCCCTCTAAAGCTTAATAGATGACAACAACTGGGGATTTCAGGAGCAGAATTGTTTTAAGAAGATAATTGAGCACGCTATAAAATGCATTCGAAAGAGGACATCTACCCACAGGCCAGGCCAGAGAGCAGTCAATGAAACATTTTGCTGCTGCCCTGTCCTAAGGTGAGCTGAAATGGAATTCCTCAGAAGTCTAATCAATCAATCAATCAATCAATCAATCAATCAATCAATCAATCAATCAATCAATCAATCAATCATCAATCAATCAATCAATCAAGAGCACTGTTCATCTTGGAAAGGTTTATTTTTGGGACTCTAGTTCTGAGAGCCCACCCTGACTGGAGAAGGTGATTAGATTTTGGTAATTCTTCCTCTCTATAGTATGGTTTGGTGATTTTCCCTTGCCCACTTCATAACACCGACATCTAACTGTTTCAATGTGTAGTCCAGAGGTGGTGAAACTCTGGTACTCCAGATTTTTTGGACCACAACTTCCAGAATTCCAAGCCTGTATTGCCAATTACAAAGGACCATGGGAGTTGTGGTCCAAAACATCTGGAGTGCCGAAGATTTGCCACCACTGGTATAGTCTGCTAACTGCATCAACAGCCATTTTTGTCCAGCTGTAGCGCACAAAGTGTGTCATATTGTGATATCATCCTGTTTGTTTGTTTGCTTGTTTGTTTGTTTAGGATATTTTTACCCCACCCTTCTCCTTGGAAAAGGACTCAAGGCAGCTTACAATACTGAGAGAGCATATACAGCCTAGAACATATGAGACATATTCAAGTTTAAGAACAGGGCATTAGAAGAGGCATCTTACACCATTAAAATGCAACATTAAAACTAAAAAGAGCATGCAAACAGTTAAAAGAAAAATATCCATTATGAGGGATGGAAACTAACATGGAAAATGCAGAGGTTCTTATGAATTCAGTCAAAGCAATAATGCATGGTAATCCATCTAAAAGTTATATACTGAACTAGGTAGTCATTATTCTATGGGGTTCCAGAGGTCTTATGGAAACTGAGAAAGACCCATTCTTCTGGAAAATATTCCAGACTGGATGCCAAATTAATATTCAAACAGATGCAGAATAAAAATAAGCCTCAAAGGTGGAAAGCCTTTACATTCAAAGGAAGAGTAAAATACAATAGTTTCATAGTACCTACATGATTGCCTAGGCTGGGAGTGATAACATTAATTAATTAAAGAGGCACTAGAGGACTGAAACAAACAAGCAAACAAACAGCTGCATTACACAAGGTAGTTGTGGCTGTTCCAGTACAGCACTGGAGGGCTTGTTATTTACTATATAATTTTCATGATGCTGTTGCACACGGGTGCCTGAAATTCCACAAGAGAGGCTTTTAATCAGAGAGGGCTATCATGAACTTAGGAAGACCAGCCAGTGCCCTAATAACATCCTCCCCACATCAACTTGGTGCTCTCCAGAAATATTGGATGACCATCATCGTTAGGCATGCTGGTCAGGGATTATGGAGTTGGAGTCAAACACAATCTAACAGCCACTGCATTCACACAGTAACTGCTTCACAACCACTCATTCATTCTCTCCATAGTACAGCTGAGGAGCAAAATACACACACACACACACACACACACAGAGAGAGAGAGAGAGAGAGAGAGAGAGAGAGAGAGAGAGAGTTGTACCAAACTGACTGCTCCTTTCTAGAGATGGGCACAAAATGAGCAATTTTTCATTTTCGTTTTCATTTTTTCGTTTCGTTATGCAATGAAAATGAAACGAATTTTTAAAAAAACAAAACGAAAATGAAATAACCAAATTTGCCGTGTTTTTCATTTTCGTTGCAGCAGATGCATTGAACTAAAAAGAATGCTAACGAAACAGCAATTTTTTTTTCGTTTTTTTTTTCATTTCATTACCTAACAAAACGAAAACAATTTTTTTTGCAAAAAATGTCACAAAAACGAAAATGAACCAAAACGGACCCCTAAACGACCAAACGACAAACGAAACACAATTTTTTTGAGTCGTGCCCATCTCTACTCCTTTCCTCTGCCTCTTGGGGTGCTAAGCTGGCTAGATGACTTTTTCTTACTCCTATTCATTTTCTTATTTCCTTTCTCTCGTCCACCGCTCGTTTCTCTTGATACACCGTGTGAGGAGGCTCGGGATTCAAAACAACAAGAACCTATGTGGTGGCCTGACCCATGACCCATGACCCACCAAAGGAGGCAAGCAGCAGAAGGCTGGCTGTGGGTACCTTGGCCTTAGAATTTTCCAAGCCCCATTTACCTTAATGGATGAGCCATCAGTGCTAGGCAGGTCATTGACCACAGGAGCACTGTGACCAAAAACGAATACAAAGCCTCATACAGGCCCTACATATGGCAAAAGGCACGAAGACCGGGCATGCTGCCAGGGGAATGGGGATATTGAGATGAGGCTAATACATGAACCTTTGTCCATGTGGTTCTCAAACTCCCCCCCCCCCCCAACACCCTTATTGGGCTAAAAAAAAAAAAAAAACGGCACAGCTACCCTTAAAGCGGGCTGAATACTTAGGAAAAGAAGAAAAACAGCGCAAATTTAATGCTCAGTCAGTTGTCTTTAATGTGTTGAATGAAACTGCTTTGATGAATTTTTCATTATTTCCTTTATGTTAATGTTTATATTTACTGCTAAATTCTTAAATCTTAGTGAAAATTACATTATTGCCATGGCACCACTGGCATACAATTACGGCACCCAGTTTGAGAACCACTAGCCTGCTCTCATGTTTCCTATCAAATGGTTGTTACTGTGTAATGTAAATACACTATTATGTGTTGTGTACATGTTGGGATTTGGAAGGATCACAAATCCCCACCCTACAGCAGAACAACTCCTTTGAAACTTCCATGAACTAAACCCTATGTCCCTAGTGAAGATTGTATTCATTTTCTACCAAAGAAGCCAAGTCAGCACTGGAAAAAAATCAACTTTATTGGAACGCTGCCTCTCAATCTGGTCATGCCAGGCAGTGTAGCTGAATGGCTGACTGATTCTTCTGATCCTTCCAGCTCTATGTGGGAGAAGGTGGAGGCATAGAAGGTTTGCACAGACTATCCACACTTCCCGTGCTGAAGACATGACAGCACGTGTTTCCACCACCCTATGATTATCAAGAGTGGCAGGTGGATAAATAATCTGGACCCAAGACATAATGAGGACCAGGAGAATTTTTAGAATGTACAGCCACATCCAATGAGCCGGAGGTGTACAGAATGGCACAAACTTGTACAACAGCACGGGATGGATAAAGTCATATACAATCTGCCACTTTTATGTTTTGTGCATAAATGATGTGCAGTGCTGGTTTTTCCCCTTCCTTCAACACACACAATATGAAGGTGTCCACAAATCTGAGATGCAACGGTAAGCATTGGAAGTCTGGCTCCTCAGCAGGCAAGAGCCAGGAAAGGGAAGAACCAAGCAGTGCTTTTCGAGTTCAGTAGCTCATGAAAAAAGTCTATAGAGAACTATAAAAGAGAAGGCAGTAAATCAGTGGTCCTAAAAAGGGAAGCAGGACTCTGAATAGAATTTACAGTTTTAGACAACAATGATTTGTAAGAACAATCACCAAGACATCAAGAGTCTTTTAGACCGCAAATGCTTTTGAAAGAACCAATTCTATCCTCTGTCCACCCTACAAACAACAACGTCAACACCACCCTTCCTTGGGAAGCAGAGGAAATAAATACTCCACATTATCTTTGTGAACATACAAAAACAGAAGGAAAATCTAATCTTGAAAATAAGATGGTTAAATAAAAAAACCCCAGAGCTATACAGTACTTTATTAAACTTGGGCGAGAATGGCTGCATTTTAGAAAGAATTACGCAGTGTGGCATCTTGTTTGGGTGTGTGCATGGGGTGGGGGTTGGTTGGATTTTAAAACCACTGTCCTGGAGGCCACCACTAACAGATTTAAGGTCACCCTTGAAAAACAGATGTGCTGGATGGGGGAAGGGTGTGGACACAGGGGATTATGTTGTAGAAGAACAAACATGGATTATGAAGCAGAAAACGTACTCTGGGTAAGTGGAGATGTACTCAAATCACTTACCAAGGCTGTGAGAAACATTTCTCGGAAAGGTATGTGAATGGGAAAGGAAATCCATTCAAACCTTTTAAATTCAACACATTTAAAGTCTCCCGAGTATTTTCTTCAAATTGCTTTTACTGCATTCTCCCACATGATTGTAGGTAGTTCACAAGCCACACTTTGCAGCTTCATCCCACTGTTGACGCTATGTGCATTTCTCACACTGTGGTGTTAACATCTAATTTTACAGTGTGCCTCATGGCACGTGGGTCTGCCCACTGCATGCAAATAAAGTGGACCCCAAACAGCCACCCAAGAAAGCTTTGGGTAATTCTTCATTCTTCCTTAACCAAAATCAGAGGATACACCCAAGCAATTTCCTGTAGTTCAAATCCTAAAGCTCTAAAATGCAGCCCAACTGCATGTGCCTAAATCTGCATCTAACACTGTGTGATGATTGTGGTTTATTTGTGGAGTTTATTTCTTAGGATATTATTTCAGACTGTGCTCCTGAATGAATGAATGTAGGATCATTAATCTTGAATCTCCTTGAATGCGGGAACTGAGGAGGAAACAATGCAAAAACAAAACTGAGTACTAGACTAGCAAACCAAAATACATGGCTCGTCACCCTGTACAGTAACATTTGGTATTTACACTAGCAGTGGTCAACAAGCTATTTCTGTGTTTGTAGCTAGTGAAGAAAAGTAACGTATCTTGAAATCTGTAAGAGAGCAAAATCAGAGCATTTACAGCAATTGCTTGAGGAAATCCACTCAGAGCAAGTGCAGGAGAAAATTTTACCTAAGGCCCTAAGCGAGCTTCAGTGTGTGGGAGGTGGGTGGGTGGGTGGGTCTGTTCAGCCATTGTGGAATAGCCTTGCCATTCTGCGTCTTTTCTGGCTAGGAATAAGTGAGAAGTGATCTCAAAGAGAGGGAAGGAAACAAGCATCAAATTGCATGTAGATCTAGGGAAGATACGAAACCATAGCCCAGTTGTCTGCCTCAATGTATCCAGATTCCGTCAGATCAATTCCTATAAAAACTGCTGCTCTATTTCAACAGGACGGACTCACCGCTCCCCCCGGACACCCCCATCCCAGCACCCTGTGGGCCTAAAGATAATAAGATTGGGATGCTGTCCAGATAGAAAATCTCTCTCTGGCCTTTTGGCTGGAGCGACACAGCTTTGCTCTTTCCTCTGTGCCTTCAAGAAGGGGCAGGAGGAGCAAAGCCATCTCAGCTTTAATCCAAAAATGTAAAGCAAAGCAAACTGTTCTGCTTATATACTGCCCCATACCACTTCAAGTACTCTCTGGGCGGCTTACAGTTTTAATTACAGTCGGCAGGCTACACATTGGCCCCCCACCAAGCAAGCTGGGTACTCATTTTACCGACCTCGGAAAGATAGAAGGCTGAGTCAACCATGGGCCGGCTACCTGGGATTGAACCCCAGGCCGTGAGCAGAGTTTTAGCTGCAGTGCTGGCATTTAACCACTGCTCCACAGAGGATATCCAATGGCTCCACTTGTTTTAAAAAACCAACACCTAGATCTTACTATTCCAGCTTTATTCTCTGTCTTGGAAAAGCAGCTGGACGGAATCTTTGTTGAGCAGATAATGGATGGATAGGCTTCTTTTTATAACACAGCAATTTTTGAGTGCTGTGTTATCTCAGCGATTTCCAGATGTGCTGTATACATCAGGAGGAGTCTAATGAAAATGTCTTTGGCAAGGGAGAGGGAAGGTAACTGCAGCAAATGAAGATCTCATAGGGCCAGTTCCTTGAATCACTTCCTTCCATGGTAAAGCAAGAACAGGATCTGATCTTTTCACATTTCAGGCTACTCTTTGAAGCATACAATGAAGTCTTTCCTTTTTTTTTCAAACGGCAGAGGAGGGCGAGGCTCTACAATGGAAGGGATGCTCCTGCTTCACCATGTGGGTAGATGCTTTTTGGTTGCGGCATTTCTAGATTCAGGTCACTAGTAATTGGATATGTATGGAAAATGCACAAGCTCAGCAGAGCCCTGCTGCATTTGCTCTTATGCCCATTTGGCAGCTGCCTCACCAACTCAATGGACGCAAAGGGAAAAGTGCAATTAAACACAAAGAACCCCACTACACAATTAACTCTTGCCTATGAGGCTTTTTATAAGAGCAGAACCTATGTGCACCTGGGAGAACACTTGAAAAAAACATGAGGTTTATTTTTGCAAGGTTAAAAAATATACTAAAGTCAGAACTTCTGCAGAGGTGGTTTCGTTATTATGAGGAATGCAGCCAAATACAATTCCATTTGTAGGCTAATTTGTGTGCTACAGGTAAATTTAGATGCACACATTTCACATGTGGGTGCAGAACCTAGAGACTTCAAAGCAATGTTTTAAGTCTGAAATAAAACATTTCCTCGAAAACTGTAATTTGTTTTACTCATGGGTTATCTGCCTGGAACAACACGTGAATGAGGGTGTGAGGTTTGATAAGTGAGCAAGGATATTCTTATTAAAAATGTATTTCATAATGGTTTACCACCCACTGCTTTCTTTGCCGCAGTACTACCAGAGGTTATAGGGGCATGATGGCTTAGCGAGCTAGAGAGCTGAAACTGTCAGCTGCAAAGTTGGCACCTCGGTGGTTCGAATCCTGGGTGCCACGCAGCAGAGTAAGCTCCCACTGTTAACCTCAGCTCCTGCCAACCTAGCAGTTCGAAAGCATGTAAATGCAAGTAGATAAATAGGTACTGCCGTAAAAAGTGGGAAGGTAAACAGTGTTCCATGTGCAAAAATGCATTCAGCCATGCCAGCCACATGACCTTGGACTTGCACAACACTGGCTCTTTGGCTTGGAAACAGAGATGAGCACTGCCTCTAGAGTCGGACACGAATAGCACGCAAGTGCAGGGGGAACCTTTATCTTACCAAAGGTCAGCTTGAGTGACACTTTTGTTGTCTGTGAGATTCTCAGCCAGCATCACCTTCAGGTATTGCTGCTTCCCATCAGCTGCCTTTTGGAAGTTTCTCTGAAAATAAATGTATGTCCCACTGGTCTACGGATGATGCAGACAACCGTTTTGCCCTTCCCCTCATGATTCACATACTTCTGTGTCGTAATAGTAATAAAAGAAGCAGAAAAAGAGTACGTTCAAACTAAAAGACATTGTCTGCAACTGATTTCTAATCTAGTTCAACCTAAATCATACTGAAAATCTGGAGAACTGACTTTTGAAAGCCTATGCGGTGACAGAAGAAGTAAGCAAGTACTTGACCCTACCGTTCCAACAATGTAACATCTGTTTAGCCCAAGCTCACGTGGATCTCATCAGTTGTGAGTTATGTGAGGAGTCAAAATCACAGCAGCATTTCTACAGAAGGTTTAAGGATTCTAGCAGATCTAACACTAATGTCTCCTGAAGTTGTGTTGTTTTATTTCGACATGTTAGTTAAGAGCCGCCACAGATGAGGGAGTTTTTGTTCGGACTAGTGAACAGGAATGGGGATTCCATCAGCTTCTCCCAAAAAGCCATCTCATTTAAAAATGGTTCCTCCTGTTAGCTGGTATTAGCCGCAAAGGATGAGGTGACATTCCTTGGTGCCAATGAGAGTTTTTGACAGGACTGTAGACAGGTAGGGAGGGAATAATCTCCCTATGGATCCAAATTCTGACAAAACCCTACTCCTGCTAACTATGAAAATAGTTTAAACAGACAAACAAACAAAAATAAAGATAGAAATTCCAGCAATACGTTTAACATCAAATATATTTTATCTTGGAACATTCATACAACAATGGTTTCTCTCCGCATTAAGTAAGAATTATTTTAAGACATTAATTCTGTATAGTTCTACAACAGGCCTTATATGCAGGTTATTTTTATAGGTATTAAAATGTACACAGAATAGTGGGACTACATTTAGCCTTGTATTTTCTTCTTCTTCTTTTTGGACAACATACTGACCCACAGCAGAAATCTAGAAGGAGAAACAACCAAAAGGCACATATTTCTTTCTCTAGCCACATTCTTCCTTTCAAATCCAGTGTCAATGCAAAATCCACATCATGTTGCAAATGGCAGAAAATGTGAGAAAATATAGTCAACATAGGATTAAATGCTGGAATTACCTTTCTCCACCCACCCACCATTTCCTGGCAACATCATCATTAAGACAATACTGAAGAGTCCAAGCCTTCAATTTCTTCCCTCTGCTAACATATTGTGATGAAAAACCCATAGCCTACCGAATGACTGGCATTGCCTCTCTTTCTGAACACCAGGATCCCCGACTAGGGCAGAGGGAGACACAATCAACCCTCGTGTGTCACATTTTGTTGTGTGCTGCATGGCCAGCTTTGAACAAACAGCCTTCAAGGATTAAAGTGAGCCTAAACTAATTTTCACTCTGAGCCAAACAAGTATTTGATCCCTCAGGTACAAATCAGCCTACCCTACCACCTAGGGAGCTTGATGCCGTAAAGTGTACATGTTTATAACCTCAGCTTTCAAAGCTCATTTCTCTTCCTTCATTTGGACCATAAATACAAAGTAGGAAAAGCCAACGGAGGAGGAGCTCACACTGAAAGCAAATCCAATCTCTTTTCTGCTCACCAAGAAACAAGAACACTGGGGACAAATCTGATTTACCTATATGAGATTTACAACCTAACCCTCCTAACGAAAGCCATCTTGGTAACTTGAGATCATTTCAATCTCAGGTGATATAACTACCTCCTGAAGATGTGATCATTAACAAGCTTTTAAATCAAGTGGCTTTAAGCAGCCTAGAGCCAGCTGGCCCATCACCATGGTATCAATTTTGCCTTTAGTTCTCAAGCCAGAGTAGCCACTCCCTCTATTATCAGAGGGCAACTGTTTGCAAATTTGGCTAATGCTGCATCTCTACTGATTAAGAGAGGCCTTTTTTCAAAGAGAGAAGTCCCCCCCCCAAAAAAAGCTGTTTGTTTTAAAAACAGTTTGTCAAAATGAACAAAAACAAGGAAGTGTAAGGAAGAATAGGTGCTGCTCCGAAAATCCTGTTTTTGGCTGATTTACCCAAATTATTCTGTAGGCAGCTGTCAAATATGCAGAATTTCCAAACTCTTAACCAATGTGAAACAAAGGTTTGGCTTATTACAAGTTTTGTTCCCACTGGAAGGAAAGAAACACACACAGACATTCTACAAATATGCACACATTACAAATTTCCTCTGTCCATTTTCAGCCAGCTAGGGAAGAAATATGCAGAAGATTTCAACCTATTAACAGTGTGGGCAACCATTTTTTTTTTTGGAATTATTATAAAAGGACATTTCAAGAAAAAGCCCTGGAATTATATAGCTACTGATACAAACAAATATGTCCACAGGCAAAGTCTACTATGCATCTGCCACTTAGACCTGGAAAACTTAATTGTACTATTCTGAAGGAAACTCATTTCAAAAATTATCTGTGCATTCTCTGAGGTATGGCAGACTGGGGAAAAAAGCTAAGGAAAGCACTTTCTAGTATCATATACATCATTTTCAATGGCAACTGAGACATCATGGATTAGTATCAAGCATCAGATTAAATAGCAGTACACATACACGGTATACACACAAACATATTTACATTCAGCAGTCCCAATAAATAGCCTATTTTGTGAGAGGAGCAGCTCTTCAGAGGCCATTAGCCATTTGGCAATAAACACGTTAAAGAACATTCTGAGTTATTTAGTGCAAACTGCCGCCTGTTACACTATCCCAGTTAAACTGATCAGTTCATGCCACAGAAGGTTGACTAAATTCGCCACCATTCTTCTGACACTATTATTTACTTTCCCACAGTAGGCATTATTTTTTTAAAAACCCCAATGTGCAGTTCCTATCTACATTAATGAGGCTTTCCCTTACTCCTTTTTTTTTGTCATGCTCCAGGAGACCAGTCCCATAATGCCTTTTAGTCTTGAACTTCTGTCTTTCTAGAAGGAGCCCCCGGTGGGCCATGTGGTCCTCAACACGTCATTTTTGCTACTCCATACTCCAGAGTGACAACGTTGGGCTCAGCTTTAGAGAGCTCTTCCATGTACTCGCTGTACCGATTATCTGCTGGGTTGGATCCCTCTACCGTTCGAAGGCAGTCACTGCCACTTAAGAGAGGCTGCTCTTTCTTCAAGCACCCAGGCGTTTTCAGAATGGGCGACCCAGGACTAACAGGCTGCAGAGGCTCCTTGCTGGAAAGTGTATCCAGTTCCTTGCTTCCATGGCACTGGAGTTTCTGGGAAAAAGAAAAATAATTTCAAGCATCTTGTTGGATCAATCTTTTCCTCTCTCTCTTTTTTTTTTTTTTTTGCCTTTCTAGATTTGATAAATCCAGTCCCCAACCAACTGGGCTTTTGATCTTTTGGGTGAACACAAGAAACTGCCTTATATTGAGCCTAGAACTCTCTATTTTTTTTACTTCCTAATTAGAAGCCTTTCCAGGAAGCACTGTCTCAGATTGTTTTAACTGAAGGCACTAGGGCAGTGTTGGCGAACCCATGGCATGGGTGCCAAAGGTGGCACTCGGAACCCTTTCTGTGGGCACCCGACATCGCCCCTTCACAGCCACCTGTAGTCAGGTTGAATTGCTGTATTGGCACTTTGCGAAAAATGAGTGGGTTTTGAATCACCGTTTGGGCACTTGGTCTCTAAAAGGTTCACCATCACTGCACTAGGGATTGAACCTGGAGCCTTTCACATTCAGATAATGTGCTGCACCAATTAAGCATGCTGCCCCCTCTTGCCTCCCAGTAATATCAGGGTCTTCCAAAGGCTTGAAAGTTGCTTTCAAGACGAATGCATATCATGGCAATGCTGAAGTTGCCCATAACACGAGGTAGGGTGGTATTCTGTGACTTCCAAGTAACTTTCTAAGCTCTGGTTCCTCCATCGTTTGTCTATCCTCTGCTGCTCTTTGGCACCATGCTCCAAAAGATAACTTTGCTTCATCTGTTCGGACAGCATTCCTAGGCAACTATCAATGTAGTGTCTGCTAGCAGCTGTTGCATGAATCCTACAGCAGTGAGACAATAAACTGGAATAGAAAGTCCCGATATATAAGAGGGGCTAAACATCCATGGCGACTACACTGGATACAGAACCACAGAGGTAGGTATCTTGGGTGGGAGAAGGGAAAGCACAACCCTTTGCATATTTTTGGAATCCAACATCATCCCTCACCTCTGACTAGGCTGGCTAAGTCTGGTGGGAGTTGCAGCCCAACTGTATCTAGAAAGCCACAAACAACATCCATTGTCATCCCACACTATTAAAGATGCTGGTTAAAAACGATGGGAATATTTGGAACGCCGTGAACACAACGCCTCCTTGCTTTAGCGGAAACCACTCCCTGACTCGTTCCAGTCAAATGGTGGGGCAGGAATTCCCAAATGGACTCAGTGGTGAGATACTAAGCTTCTGTTACCAATGGCAAAAACAACTCAAGGAGTACGAAACAATACAAGGGGAATTATTGTTTTCAAAAGAATATGTGGGCTGTAGCCTATAACAAAGGAAGGACCTTTTCAGAGGAAAGCTGTTCTGCATCAGAACCTGCAAATTTTAAAAAAAAAAAAAAACAGTTACTGTATTTGCTAATACTCACGGCTTCTAGTTCCTTGATTTCTTTCTCCAGTGTTTTATTTTGCTCACTCAGACTCATGACATGTTTGAGTACAGACTGCCTTGGGTGCATGGTGTGATCAAACTGGTGATACATATTCCTCCAAAACCTGTAGATACCAGCAACATTGCTATTTAAATAGAGCACTGTGATAGATAGATAGATAGATAGATAGATAGATAGATAGATAGATAGATAGATAGATAGATAGATAGATAGATAGATAGATAGATAGATAGACAGACAGACTTACTTGAAATTAAAGGATACTGTGTCAGGCTCCATGACTGAAAATGATTGAGAAAATTTCTCATTGTAGAAGGGGTTTAGATATTTCTGGTGTTCATCCAGAAGGAAAGGCCACAGTGAATATGTCTTCTCTTTCAACCTCAATGTAAAAAGAACTCTTAATTAGGTAGTACAAGCAGCTGAAGAATTTTAGTATCATTATAAGGTAATACAGCACCAAACACATGCACTTCAGGGACACCAATCCCTGGACAGCAGCTAAAACCAAGAAAAGGTTTATTGCACACATCTCAAGCTCTAAATATTAAACCAGAAGAGGCTAGGCTAAACCAATAGAGAATGAAAGCAACACACCTTGCTGAATGAATTCAGCCTCCCCACCAGGACTAAACTCTGGCTGGACCATTTGCAGGTCACATTTTTTCAACCACTGTTCACTAGTGCAGATGTTGCTTCAAAAAATTGAAAAATTACTTTATATATAGTCAATATAGGCACAGAGTTAAATTTTTTAACATTTTCTAATGATTGGAAACAAGTGTGCCTTTGCCCAAAAAAGGTTGAAAAACACTGACTTAGCAGACTTCAAACCAAAGTGAAAAGATTGGCGAATATAGAAATACAATGGGGCTACTTAGACAGAGGACAAACTTTCTGTGACTATGGAAAAAATCAATCAGTGCAGCGCTTATGTGCATGCCATTTATGCCTCACCATGTGTACAAAAGAAGATGTAGCCAATGACTTAGCTAAGGCTACTGAAACAGCCTGCTTCTAGTCAAAAGTGGTCTAAGTATAACATTTTAATTTGTTTTTAATTTTACCTATACTGTATTTCATATACAGCCATAATTTTAATTGCCTCAGTGGCAGACTCGATGTGATTTGGATTGGATCATGTTCTTATGGATCAGAACAGCTTCTTCCTTTTTTGGAATTATGATGTGAGGAACTATGAACTTAAAGCAGTGACTGGACTGTGGTTACAGTGCTACAACATGTTTTCTTTTAAACGGTCTCTTTACACGCTCCTTCCCGACAGTTATGTGGAAGACAGGCAACACAATTGCTTATGCTTATTTATTTTGTTAATTTATTTCCAGAAAACAGCAGTTTCTGGGCAGACAACTTAAATCAGTTACATGGCACTGGGGGGGTACCATCCTCTCTTCCTGGGGGGCCTCATGAATCGTTCCCACAATCCACGAGGCCATCAAGACATTGGTATACTGAAATTTTCACTAGCCAGGGGTATGGGGTGACAAGACTTGCAATCCAATCACAATCAAACAGCCTCACATTTCTTATCCCTCTCTCAAAAGAAATCCACTCTCAGGAAGGGTTGGAAGCACTTGGTATTTTTCAGTCTATCAAAACCTGCTTTCCTCCAAATATGTTATCTAATGTCTAAATATTTAGCAGGCTCTCTAATTCCTTGTAATGGGGAAAAAGTGGGAGATGGCACATTGGGAATAACAGATTGCTAGTAAGGAGCCCTACTTGAGTTCTTCCCGTTCTTTCTGGCAGTTCCCGATGAAGTTCCCAAACTGGCATGAATGGACGTGTTCATGGATCTGAAGGAGAAAAGCCTCATTGTACTCAAAAGCTCGGGGAAACTGCTCCGTCAGGTGCCAGACACTCTCTAAAAACTGGGCAAACACTGGTGAGATTTCCTTTGAGTCGCCGTCCAGCTGGCCGCATCTATAAGATATATTTGACGTTAATGACAAGCAGAACACCATAATTCAGAATTGTTCGTTTTTTCATATTATAAATAAGGATTAACAAAGCAGATTGTATTGATGTGACTATGTACTGCTTCAATGCATTAGAATTTATACTTTTAATATTAACTAAATAAAAAAATAGTTGATACCAAAGCCCTTCGGGATAATATGAAGAAGCACTAGACAAGATTGATCTTGGGTAGTCACAACTGTAATACGGTCGAGATTATATCCTTATGCTTTAATTGCTTTATATTATTTGATGCCACCTACATGAGGACTATTAAATAAAACTCTTTGTGATTTAAAAAGATAACTTTCCACATGTTTGATTTGAATTTTTATTCCTCTGTTCTACAAGATGTACCATTCCATATCACAATTTTGGAAAGTAAACCTATTTTCAAAAGCAGCTTACGGTGTGGTGGACAGTGACATGAGGGAACATCCTGTAAGATAAAGCAAGCTAACTCTTGTTTGGGACACAAAAATGCTTGTGCTATTTGGGGTCACATTAAAAAAAGCCATATGCCAAGCTGAGTAAAAAGCACACAGAACTCCACAAATAGAAAGGCAAACCTAAAATTAAGATCCTTGGGCAGGAGGACTTTATAATATATATATATATATAAGATATCTTACCTGTCTGAAAATTTGTGGCCAAAAGCAATCCAGTCTTTTTCTATCAAAACCTGGGGGTGGGGGTGGATGGAGGCGGAAAACAATATTTATGTTAGGCTTTATATGCTATCTCTGAGGTTGCACTTCTCATGTTGGATTTCTTAATTTGTTAGAGCAGATGCCACAAGACCCCAACTCTAAATACAGAACAGACAATATTCTATGGTCTGAGCTGCAAAAAATAAAACCAAACACATAACCAATCGAGTCTACAGGTTTAGTTTCTAAAATTAGCACAAGAATAAAGTCAGCATTTTCTTGCAGAATGGAATCTCTGATTCCTCTTCACTAAAGAATAAACAGAACAATTGGGGTTTTTTTTTTTTTTTGAGACGGTACAGGAATCCATTGTTGTTTTTAGTGCAAATATGTTTTGCAATCTGCATCCTATTGACATCAAGCTTTTTAAAATCTGAAAACGGGGTATTTTCAATGTATAGCACAAGACTAATACTTTTTTATTCTTGCCCTAGTTTTTAATCGACTCCAGCTTAATCTGCAACGTACATTCCACTAAACTCTCTCTCCCTGGGCAACAGCATTCTTAGCAAAGTAACTACATTTAAGCATGCATCTACAAAATGCAATTTCATTTTCTTTGGTACCCACCATGAATCCCTCAATTGTTCTGTAAAATGGGTCCAACAGTAGAGATCCCAAAGAACACACTTGGGATGTCCTGTCCCAGCCATCAGAGCAATGCACAAGGACACTTGCACCCTCAAAGGCTATGGCCTGTGAAGATGAGAAGAAAAAAAAATTAACTTGCATGTTCCCCATGGAAGACAAGAAATTGCTGAAATGCTGCACCTATTCCTTTCCACAGTCTCTGAACACTACCTCCTGATGACAGGTGTGGCTGGGGTAGTGGTACCTTTGGTACCAAAGCCCCAAAATACCTAAGCATGCAGACTAAGTGCCCAATATTCTACTAGTGTGTAATATCAGCATTCAATATTTCCTATAAACTCAACAAGTTTAATTACTTTGGCTAGGAAGATGGCAGCATCCAATACGGCTTTGATGTGTCGCAGCCATCCACAACTCTCCAAACCGGAGAGAAAATCGTTGACTGACAGGCCTCGAGTCCCACAGACTGAAAAGAGGAGAAATGTAGCTGTTAAATGCAAATAACACTTTATTTTCCAGGAATTCAAAATTTACCCAAGTGAATACTGAACATGCACAAAACCTAGAAATTTGATGAACAGAGAACACCATGGAAAGAATGAAGAATGTGGAGACTTGCCAAGTATGAGGAAATCTGCCCTTCCCCCATTTATAAACATCACACAAGCATTGGTGAGAAGAGGGTGTGAAAATATCTGTATTGTTGAGAGCATGAATGAGATTCAGGGAGGGGGAAAAAAGGAGATTCTAGAGTTGAAAGCAGCAAGTCTGTTCACACAGCTGGCAGGAATTGTGGAACCCCTCCAGCCTCCCATTTATCTGATGACCATGTGGTAGCAATCTGTGAACATTGTCCCTTGAAACTGTCAGTTTAACTCTACAATGACAACTTTACTTTAAAGGGGTACATTCACAGTGGAAAACAGCCAGGGTTTCTTTGTGTGTTCTTAATGTTCTGATCAAATTAGGTATTCAGTTACATATTATATTCCCTAGATCAGGGATTCCCAATCACTGGCCTGCAACTCCAATTCCCAGAAACCCTGACCAGTACAAGAACATCTGGGTTAACCAAAGCTGGGAATCAATGTGCTAGATTTATCTTCCTACCTATCTTACCCGTTCAGTAGCCATTTACTCTGGGAAACATTGGATTAGCTCCCTCAACTACACTGGCCAGCAGAAGTGGTTTTTACTCCCACTTTGGGCAATGGGTCTGTTACAAGCTTTGTTCAAGAAGGTGGAATAAGCTCATGAGAGCTTAGCTTGTCATGTCCAACACTGAAGTGACAAATGCAAGCCACAATGACTATGGTGGAAGAGCAAGACGACAAGATGCTGATTTCTGACAAAATCAAATAGATATTGAAATACCTATAAATGCTTATGTCTATAAGCACTCGCTGGCAGTGAAACAGATGGCATTCTGTCCAGCAAGCCCATTTCCTCAATTCAAAGAGAGGGCTGGGTCTTGCAGCCACGCACAAAGGCTGCCTAACCTTCAGAGAGTGCCATATAAGCAGTCCTCTAAGACATAACAGTCACTCTACTTTATTTTGTCTTCTTTTTCAGTGGCCTGGTGATCACTGAATTTATCTGAGCTTTAGGCCTATCAGCTGTCAAGCAGTAGAACTGCTTCCTTGTTTTGACACTGCCTCCTCCCCTACCCTTGGCAGTACTCAACAAGCTTTCACTGCTGATGACTGGCTTTCCCTTTCTTTTTCATTTCCTTTTCCTTTTCTGCCCCTTCTGAGTGATGGGCAAGCGTTCTTTGCCTGAAGCCCCATCTCACTGAACATTTCCTGTCACTCCCTCTTCAGTTTCCAAAAGCTCTCTAAGGGGTCCTTTTTTCCTGTGGGAACCTTTGGGAGACCCAGAAGAGGGATGGGTGGGAAAACTAATAGGAGAACAATTGCCACCAGACTGACAGTTCTGATCACAGTGGTAGTAACCTGGCAATGGTTTCTGACCATTAAAAGCTCCCCACCACCATTCTAAAGGCTCCCAGATGCTTTTCTGAGGCCAAAGGGTGCCACAGGGGGCCTCTGAAGCTAAAAGGGAAATAGATCAGGAATCTTTCAATTCCTTTTCTTCAGATGCTGTATATGCCAGTAACAAACAAGATTTTGCACACTGATTCAATTATTCTCTGCAATATGCCCTCTGCAAAAAAGACTTTTACAAGACAATTGCTATTGTTCTTGATGATGCTGTTGCTTGCTTCAGCCCCTTTATATCACTTAGAAATACCTACATACATACCTTCCAAAAGTTTCTGCAGGCTGGACCTCATTACATGTATGTTTTCAATGCCAACAAACTGGAATCTAATATTGGAATAATTATCTTCATTTTCATAGCCTTTACCCGCTGCTCTGTTTGCCATTGCATTCAGCTTTGGGGAGGAAAAGGTATAGATAAGAAGCAATTCTAAAAAAAAAAATTTTTTTTTTAGCATTTGGAACATCCCTTATTTGGGAGTGAGGAATAATATAGAATTCATATTATATGATTTCTGGCCCATATAGAAGTTCTGCTTGTCTTCATGACCTCTTCCTAACAAAGACAGGTCATTATCTGCATTGAATCTCAATTGATTACAGTTGGTAACTTCTCATCTAATGTTACTACATAAGGAGGAAATAACATTATACTATTTCCTTAATCTTACAACATAAACTGTGCGTTACACAGCACAGGAAACTGAGGTGGAACCACTTATCACAACTACATATACTGAAAGTTTATGAATAAGAACATAAGAACATAAGAACATAAGAAGAGCCATGCTGGATCAGGCCAAAGGCCCATCTAGTCCAGCTTCCTGTATCTCACAGCGGCCCCACCAGATGCCTCTGGGAGCGCATGAGACTAGATATCTGTCTCCTGATACCACTCCCATCTGGCCCTTGAAGTACCCTGGTTTAAAGCCAGAGATTACACATCTCCATCATGGTTTGTAACCCGTGATTGACTTTTCCTCTAGGAATCTGTCCAATCCCCTTTTAAAGGCATCCAGGCCAGATGCCATCACCACATCCTGTGGCAGGGAGTTCCATAGACTTACAATGCGCTGGGTGAAAAAATATTTTCTTTTGTCAGTTCTTACTCTCCCAGCACTCAATTTGAGTGTATGTCCCTAGTTCTGGTATTTTGAGAGAGGGAGAAGAGCTTCCCTCTATCCACTTTACTCATACCCTGCATTATTTTGTATGTCTCAATCATATCCCCCTCAAGCGCCTTTTTTTCCAGACTAAAGAGGCCCAATTGTTTTAGCCTTTCTTCATAAGGGAGGTGCCCCAGCCCAGTAATCATTTTAGTCGCTCTCTTCTGCACCTTTTCCAGTTCCACTATGTCTTTCTTGAGATGCGGTGACCAGAATTGTACACAATACTCCAGGTGGGGCCTTACTATTGTTTTGTATAACGGCATTATAATGTTGGCTGTTTTATTTTCAATCCCCTTTTGATAATCCCTAGCATGGAATTGGCCTTCTTCACTGCTGCCACACATTGGGGAGACACCTTCATGGAGCTGTCCACCAACACACCAAGATCTCTTTCCTGATCCGTCACGGATAACTCAGAGCCCATGAGTTGATAGATGAAGTTTGGATTTTTGCCCCAATATGCATTACTTTACATTTGGTTACATTAAAACGCATTTGCCATTTCTCAGCCCACTCCCCCAGTTTGGAGAGATCCTTCTGGAGCTCTTCACAATCTTCTCTGGTTTTTACCACATGGAAAAGTTTTGTGTCATCTGCAAACTTGGCCACCTCACTGCTTATCCCTGTCTCCAGGTCATTTATGAACAGATTGAAAAGCACCGGTCCCAGGACCGAGCCCTGGGGCACACCGCTTTTCACTTCTCTCCATTGTGAAAATTTCCCATTGACACCTACTCTTTGTTTCCGGGATCTCAACCAGTTCTCAATCCATAAGAGGACCTGCCCTCTTATCCCCTGACTATGCAATTTTCTCAGCAGCCTTTGATGAGGGACACTCCCAAACCCATACTGTGACCGGAGTCCAAAGGTCTATTTTTGGACTCCACAAATAAAATCTACTTTGAAAAAGTTTTCCATTCTCAAAGTGCCTAACTATGCCACACAGAAAACTGCTCTTTTGTGGAGTACTAAACTAAAAGACTCCTGAAGGCACAGAGTTAGTTGCAGAGTTCACCGAATACCTTGGACAGGGTATTTGATCAAATAAACCAGTCCTTCAAAATTTATTGTTTAAGAATATAAGCGGGTAGAAAAGACAGAAAGGCATGCTCCGGTCATTAAAGAACAGCTCCTAAAGGAAAATGCACCTGCTAGCATAGTCTGGGTAATAGTAATCCCAACGCATTCTTCCCAACTCGGAATTAGAGTACAGTGACACCCCCGCCGCCTATTACAGGGGTTAGGGACCCAACCTGACCCGCGTTAACTGAAAATCCGCAACATGTGGATGCAGGTTGGGTTGGTCCTGGACACCTAGCTGGGGGCTCTTGTACCTACCCCTAGGCGAGGGCCTTCCTGAGCTTTCTGGAGGCCCCCAAAGGGTCTCCCTGTGAACCAGAGGTCACTTCTGGATTGCTGGCAATCATTTCTGAGGCTAGAAAGTCCCTCGGAGGCCTCAGAAATGAATTTTTGCCAACCCGGAAGTGACTTCCGGTTTGAAGAGAGGCACTTTTGGGGCCTTCAGAAGGCCTGGGAAGGCCCTCACAAGCCCATTCGGAGCAGCACCAGTCCTGGGATAAGTAAGGGAGGCCTGAAACAGGCCTTTCCTCCCTTAGCCCAGGGGCCCTTTTTTAATATGCTGTGGTCCCGCGATATAGGAGGACCGCAGTATATGAACCGCGAATGGGCAGGGGACCACTGTATCATCTGATACTGAAAATCAAGCAGAAAGGAAAGATACATACTTTCGGTCTGGTGTCCATGACATACATGTAGTTATTGGTAGGGTTGGCTTTACTGATTGCTTGCAACATGTGTTCATCCTCCAAACATCTGGCACTGAATCCCGAGAGAGGTTGGCTACATCTGCAAATGGCAGCCTAGTGCGAAGACACAGGGGAAGAACACAAAAATAACAGTAGAGAAATATAAAATATAAAAACCTCTTAGGTGGGTAGTAATAGCATGCTGAGCTTTTAAATTCTGGGTGTGTCTAACCACACTTGGCCAATAAAAGTATTCTATTCTAAATCTAGCTTTCCATATTCTTGCAATGGAAGATGAAAGGTAAAACTACAACAGCCTGGACTGTGAATGTGGTATGCCTTTAGACCATGACCACCCCGCTAAAAACTGATATACTAAACATAGTTCTTTCTCTCCATTGTGACCCATAGAAAATGTTTGCCCTTCTTTTAGTGATAAAGCTAGAGGCTGAAGAGGACAGATCCAGACTACTTTCTTAAATATATCCAGTTAACAAAATATACAAAGGTACTGCATATTTGTAACTGTGCCTGATTGCAATCAGCTTCAAGACATACTATCTTCTAATGGCTGAAGTCCCATTGAGTAATGTAGTAAGTTGCAATTAGAGCAGACTCATTGAATCAGTAGAACTTGCAGAGAAGCTGATACATTACATCCCCACTGAATCAATGGGCCTATAGTTGTGAACAAGCATGTTAAACAACATTTCAACCAACCAACATGTTTTCAGAGCATCATCAATGTTACGTTCAATTCTGAATAACTATAAACAATAAGTTTAGATGTTTCCAAAGAATGTGAATAAATGCAATATTAAATGTTAACCTATAGACACTCTTCACTATATTTAGAAGTAAATACACCACCAGCATCCATTTTTTGCTCAACTATAGTACACCCAGGGTCCTAGGTAACTATACTTACCGTCTGGTCTTTTCCTGTGTTGGAAAATGGCCTTTAGCCCACTTGGACTGAAAGGAAATCAGACTATACCTCATTAACTTTATGATAATATGACAGCACAGGGAACCTTCCTTTGCTTCGGAACTTAGAACTGCCAACAATTATAGGCTTGCTTGCACTCCGGGGAACATAAAGTTCTCTGGGATATGTTTCACAGATCTGCAGGAGGGAAAAAGACACTGAAGAATCATCACACATTTTAATATGATGCACAAGTGACAGCACTCATTGAAATCAGTGGAGAAGGCCTCTCAGGCTGAACTCAGTCTGAATGCAATTTCTGCCGCAATTATCTAGATTGGGATTGTCGGAGAAGAGCTGATGAGATACTAAACCATTAGAAAAATAGTGTGAAATGAATGGCAAGATAAATTTAATGGAAAAACAGAATGCAGCTCCAGATGTAAAAAGGTTCCTTTTGTGGCTGATTGAAACAAGGGGGAAGAACTACAGCAACAGCTAAATAGCAGACAATATCCAGAGCAGAGCACAATCAAGCCAGTCCACCAAGATGTGGGGCAGTCCAGTTGCCTCAGGAAACTCATTAAAGGCCTTCCTCAAGTCATTAGAAGATGTTACGCATACTCAGAAACAAAGAAAAATAATAAAATAAAATGTGGCACTCCCACTCTCACCTATTTCTAATAGCTAACTGGCTTACAGGTTTCCAAAATACCTTTGAATATTGATTTCCTAGTCAATTTACTAACAATGGATTACATTGGCTTTTCTAAAAGTTAAGTGTACAAATAAAGTGATGAGTGCCCCAAATAAGTTTTTAAACCAAAAGGGGGAAAAAAAAAAAAAAACAACAACTCATATACTGAAGCACCCACCCCAAACTGTGCTGCTTATACTGTCCCATAGTGTTTAAGATGGGTAGTTTACAGTTTATTTATGCACATTGGCACATTGCCCCCTCCCACCCAGCAAGCTGGGTACTCATTTTACCAACCTCAGAAGAATGGAAGGCTGAGTGAACCCCAGAACATGAGCACAGTTATGGCTGCAATACAACTATTGAACCACTGTGCCACAAGGCTCAAACAAGAACCCCTACTGAAATTTAGCACAGGCAGAAGCTACTAAAGATCCAGGAAGAATAGTAAGAGCATTGTTATATTAGCCATCAGAATAAAAGCAACGGCAAACAACAATCTAAGGAAAATCTCTGAACCAAAGTAAGGGGTGGATAATATACAACAGTAAAGCTGATGTACCAGGAAATGGAGGAGGGGTTGTATTAGAAAATAGCTCAGGTACCTGGTGTAGAATACTCAATGAACTCTGAAATTACAATTTTTAAAAAACATTTTATAAATATTTAGTAGAAAAGTCAAGAACCAGGGATACGGAAGGAGTTATTTCATATAAATATCAACTTCAGACACTAATTTTGCTCTGCCTTATCCTTACTAATGTGAGTTGAGCAAAGTAAATATAGAATTGTTGCAAAAAATGAAGTTTCCAGGGAGCATCTTAAAAACAGAATTTTTGGATGGACACTTCAGATATCATTATTCTGCCAGCAAGGGAAAGAACAGCAACTTTTCCCCTTAGACTCCAATTCACAGAAACCTAAAAGAAGCTCAGTGGATCATTTGAAAGCCATCCATTTCAGATGTAAGCAAACACTTCCCAACCTTCAAAGCCAACATACTTTGTATACAGAACCTAGACATTTAAGAAGCAAACAGCACTTGCCATAAATCATAACAAGCTGCAGCTTATTACCTTATAATCGCGGTTTGCATCTGATAAGTGCCAGTCAGAGTTTGGCACACCCATCCGCTTGTATTCCTCTGCCAGGTCAATGAGCTGCCAGCCTCGCACCCTCTCCGCTTCATTCTGCTTCGGATTGTATGAGAAGGCATACAGTTCATCATATCTTGCTGGTGGGGAGGGGGAGGAAAAGAAGAGAGGAAGACAAAGAGCCTCAGTTCAGCTCTCCAGCTTTAAGAGCAGATGCAGAGGAGGATCTGAATTAATCGCATTGTGATATGGAGGGCAGTCACCTTACCTGGTCTTGACAGCTGAACCAAGGAGTTATAAATATCATGACAATCCCTTTCTCTGGGAACAATGAAGTGAACTACCCTGAAATTCTTGCCCTGGATCACTAGAGGACAGCCAGAAGTAGTCAAGGCAAGTTTCTCCACGGCAGCAATATGATGGTGCAGTATCTGCAACACACAAGCACCCACAAAGGTTAAAACTAACTGCAAGTACTTCCAATGTTCAATGACATCTTCGCCGCCCCCAGTTTCCATACAAAAATCACAATAACAACAATGTGTGTCATGTAAATTCTGACTTATGGCAATGCTTTTCAGGGTTTTCAAGATACAAAATCCTCAGAAATGATTTACCATTCCCTTCTTCTGGAGGGGGGAGGTCCTAGGACTGTGTGGCTTGAGGCTTGCTTAAGGCCACACAGACCAGCTCTACCTGCAGGAGGCACGGAGAAAATTCAAACTCTCAGTCTCTGCAGCCAGACACCTAAACCATGGAGTTAACCACACAGATATAGTATTACAAGATATCACAGCGTAACTCTTTTTTTTTTATCATTCTGTCTCTTACACAGTTTAAAGACATTAGGCAAACTCAATGGAAGTTTGACCTTTCCCCTGATCTATAGCACTACACCACAAACTTTGTTTCAAATTTCCCTTTAGATTCAAAAGAAACTACCATGTGGGACAAGCAGGCATTGAGTAGCTGTGAAAACATGCAAACTTTCACCTGTGAAGGAAACCAAACTGTGCAGCATAGATCTGAACAGACACAGAAGCAGGCAGTGATAACATGGTTTCATGCCTCACACTAACTACACACACGAAAGAAAGAAAGAAAGAAAGAAAGAAAGAAAGAAAGAAAGAAAGAAAGAAAGAAAGAAAGAAAGAAAGAAAGAAAGTCTAAAAATGGAGCTACTGTCCACAGCTCCTGAAAGAGTGTGCTGTAATGAACTGAAAAAGTGAGAGGTTCAAAAACAGCAGTCTCATGGATGTGTATATGATTAAATAGTCATTTAAACCAACCAGTCATCACATCTCCAATGCATAAGGCCATGTGCAGCTGCAAGCCACTGTCATCAGCCACAATAGTGATTTCAGGGAGCTGCCCACATCCGTCCACTTAGCCCAGAAGATAAAATTGGAAAGAAAAAACACACACCCTAAAGTGTAATTAAAAGAAGCACAATGTGAGAGAGTGCCCTCAGAACACTTACCCATGTTTCTTTCTGGCTGGAATCAATAAATAACAGATGAGTTGCCGTAAGGTAAAGAGTTCCTGTTTGTGACTTGATACTGGTGCTGAAGCGGTCTAATAATTTCACCTGTTCAACCTGCGAGTGAGCGGGGAAGAAAAGTAAGGCATGAGGCGTTGCAATGAAATATACAACGAACATTGCAGGACTCTGGGTCCTGAGGATATTTAACAGTATTTTGTTGAAGTTATTCTTAAACAACACGGAAGTTCCAAGACTAGAACGCAGCTCACTGTGCATTTCAGCGCGGGCTGAGATGAGTCTGCAAATTAGTGCCCTAAATATCTGAAAGATCTCTCTCAGTTTAGGCCTTTGCCAAGAGTGATGGGAAAGGAATGTGCTCTGGCACGCCACTATGTCAAATTATCTTGAGGTAATGCAGCCCTGGAAAGATAAAATCATTTTTCACTCCTGTTTTGGCCAAGGCCTAAGACTCATTCTTTTCCCGCTTACTAAAAAAATTGCCTGAGAACACAGTTTCCAGTACATTTCCATTTGCAAATCTTTAGCTTTCACTGGACTCCACCGTACAAATGCAGCTACTAGGTATGTGATGCCTTAGTGCACATCTGTCTGAGGGGAAAAAAACCACATGCATACAGTAATAATAATAAGAGCTTCATTGGTGTATTTTCTGAGTTTGCATTGACCAGCTCACGCTGACTAAGAAGACAACATTCTGGCAGCGCCAGTGAAATTCTAACTGAGCAGTAATTCTAAAACAATTGGCCAGAGACTTCTTTTGCCCAGGTGGTCTCAATATCGACTTGGCAATGCTCACAGTAACAGTGGAAACTCCAGAAAATTAATGGAGAACCTCAAAAACTATCACACCATATCAAAGTTAGCACCACACCACTGTGATCGCATCAAATCACCACTGATTTCGGAAAGAAGCTCCCATCTCATTCATACTTGGATGGAAGATCTTATGGAGTACTTTGGACATCCAGGTAGGACTAGGGGAAGACTCCTGCCTAAAACCTCAAACAGCTGCTAGCAATCAAAACTGACAGTACTAGGATGGAGGGACCAATGGGTATAAAAAAGCTAATGTCCCTATCGTAGAAAAATATGGAGCAAGCATGTACAGCATTGTGCTCAACCTTTATCTCCCAGTATTTAAACAGAAGAGTGTGGACTAAATCCAATAGTTATTACCAAACAAAGCACACTCAGTCACTGAGCAGGACTCCTAAACTACTGTGCCATCATATTTTCTAGACGCAGAGAGTGCAGAACCGTTAAATTCTATTTCCTGCAACATTAGAACTCAAAGTACAAAATAGCAAGAGAAGATCCTCCATCAGCAATAAAGAAAACTGCAATTTCTAGATACTGTATCAGCATTTTACCTGCCAAGTTATAAGAAAAAGTTTATGACTGCCGCTTATTCTACTGTTTCCTTTTCTAAAATACAGTACTGGCGGCATGAATAGGTAAAGATCTCATCCCTATAACTTTTATAAAAGTGAGAAAATTGGGAGGAAATAGAAAAGTATTTTTAATTCATTTTTAAATGAAGTGTGAAATAAAAAAACTTCCTGTGGGCATTCTATGCAAATTTACATTGTAAACTATCCAGAGCTGTCTGTGGAAAGCAAAACTGTACAGCCACAGACTGGAAGACTGGAGGACCTGACCATTTATGAACTTGCCTCACTCTGTCACACGGTTATCTTTTTCATAAGCACAAATGGTATAACAGGAGTTCAACAGAAACCACAGGGACTGTCACAGAGTGGTTATTTCTCAGCGGACAACTGTGAGGACTGTGTAAAGAGTGTGGGCTTTAGCAGCCAGATAGCAGTGCTAAATAAAGATGCAACACAGCAGTGACTCCCATCATCAAGAACTGTATTTACAAAATATATACAAGTCCAGCAAAAACAGAATCGGCAGGCATATACCTCGTTAGCTAGATAGACCGTCCAGTAGTCCAAACTTTCCAGGATCCAAACTGACAGAGTAACGAGCTGCTTCTTCCAACCACGTCCCACACCATACCGAACAACTGTCTTGCTTTTATGCATGTGTCTGATGCAATCACTACTCAGCAAATGGATAACTGAGCATGACCAAACTGTCACCTGACTTGACTAGTTGCCAGAGTATAATTACACAGGTGTGTAGCCCACTCTGCCTTGCATCATTCCCAAATTGCATCATAACTTGCAACAGGACAATTCCATCTTGTACAATCCTTAACAGGGACACACTCCCTCTGTCCCAATTCCCAGCACAGATTGTTCACCAAGATGACCAAAGCTGTCTCAGTCTCATAACAACCTCTGAAGGCAGATTGAAATAGATCAAGAGCATTCGTTCCCAACAGAGGCCTGACACATTTGAAGGGACCCACAGACTAGAACAATTCTTCTCATACCACCTTACATGGTTCATTATGTGACTTATACAATTCTGATTTGACCTATATTTCTTTCATACTGTGTTTCTGGCTGTGGCCCCAAAAAGTGGAGAATGGCTGATCTAGATAATCCATTTCATCCAGTAGCTCCTAAAGCTGAGAACCTACTACGTGGTCCAGCACCTTGTCCAAAAACTGAACATTGGTGACTAGCCAATAGTTGTCCAATATAGTGGGGTTTGGGGAGGGTTTTTAAAGACCTTATACGGTATATGCCTCTTTTAGGCAGGACAGAACTCTGCCTTGAGCAAGAAAGGCATTAAATATTTCCCTTGGATATGTACATTTATCTTTTCATGTCCAAACATTTTTCTGCTTTTCTTGGGAGGGAGGGGGGCTGAATGGGATGCATGCTTCCCTGGCTGAAGCCGCATGAGAAAATATAATTATGCATGCCAAAGGGAGAAAATCAGAAACATCCAAAGAGACAATTAAGTGCAGTGTTTTAACTGTCCATTACAATTCAAGCCGCTCCCTAGCCACATCCCACTTGCTTCTTACAATTTCTTGCCTGACTTCTAGATCTTGTCAATCTGTAAAGTGTTTATATATTCTGTGCCTTTTTCATTGGTCTAAAATAAAAGTACAGAAACTAGGAACACTGAATATACTTGGGAGAAAATATGGCACAAGGTGTGTCAAGAAGGACATAGTCACCAACATCACATTAAAGTTACCACAAAGGAGAGATTCTAAATCCCCATAATAACACAGCACTAGGAATACTTCAAGGAGCCAAATCAATCATACACCAGGTAATCAGTGATACTGAAACATTATTCCTTTTGACGAAAACCTACCCATGAATTCTCAGATCATAATCTTAACATCATTATAGTTTGTCTCAAACAAGATAAAACACACAAAAAGCAGAAAAAAACAATTAATATCTAAATGGTCTAATTGTATATATTATTGTGAAGGAAGAGATGTAAAAGTATCAATCAGATTGTACAATGAACTACTCCAGATTCAAATGTTACCTGTGATAAACTAACAAAATTTATTCAACCTCAAAAGTTGAAATTTAAATAAAAATATTTCTGCTGTAATTTATTTCTTCAATGCTAATATAAGAGCAATTCACATGCAAAAATCACAATGTCCTCAAATACAGAAAATTATAAAATGACATCTGAAAAAATTAAATGGGCAGAAACAGAAAATGTGCAGAAACAGAAAGGCTTCAGAAGATCTAACATTTAATGTACACAACAAAATCAAAGAAGCAGCAGGTAGATTAAAAGCAAAGCAAAGCAAAGTGTTCTGCTTATATACCGCCCCATAACACTACAAGTAGTCTCTGGGCGGTTTACAATTTTAATTAGTGTGCAGCTGATAGTCTGAAACAATTCTCTGATACATTTGGAGTGATTTTGCAGTTTGAAGATAAGAATTTACTAGAACAATTTTTGAAATTTGACCAGAATTGCAGACATCTGGAATCTAGAATGCAATACATCAAACAAAATATGGCAAAGCTCTTGAACTAGGTGGTGTTTTTACAAAGGATTAAAGCTAAAAGACATGGATGAGATTTTCTTCAATCTTTTCAACCAAATTATAGAACAGAAATCATTCCTAAAGGTTGTAAGAGATTACACTACCCTAAAAGGATTGTTACAGCTAGATTTTACTGGGTAAAACAAGTGAAGGAAGTTCAATAGTAAAAGCTTTGAAGAACTTGAGCGCGTGGTTTGGATACAACCTCAAATCATTGTTTTGAGCTGCAGCATCCAAGATAAAGGCCATGATGAAATCCAAATTCTGGTAGAGAAGAATAAATGGATGTTGGCTATAGGCCTACCACGGCCATTGAAATACTGAGTGTATTGGTTGATGCATTGCAAAACATATGGGGGCGGAGCATGCGCTCGAGACAACTAATGGCCTCTCCCTGTGAATCCTCCTTCTCTATGCCCATAGTTGACCCTAACTGTTATCTCTTTTCGACAGCAAAAAGCAGACTTTCAAAAGTAGGGGGACTTCACCTAAATGCTCATTCATAAAGATGGTAACTCAGAAGGAAACAGAAATACCTTTGAAACAGAGTTCAGCCGTGGAACCTGCTATAGGCCAGAATAACAGCATGTAAAGATAGCATGTGTGCCTCTGAATAACTGCAGCGTTGTTTTCCCTCCCTACCCAAGAGTCAACATCACCGGTCAGATTAGGGACGGGAAAACATGCCCTGCCCAGTTTAATAGGATTGGCTCCCTTGGCAGTATGTATTTGAATTTTACACAGAAATAGCTTCATAGATATCAGTGGGAGTGCTTTGCCAGTTAAGGATGTTCAGCCTAAAAGCCTTCATTAGTTAAAATCTGTTATCAAGAAGTTGTGAAGAAGTGCTTGTTTTGTTTTACTTTAAAAAAAAAAGGAGGGGGTCTTGAACGCATGACTGTCCTCTCAAGTACTTGCACAAAGACTGAACTTTGTTGCCTTCCTTCTCAACCGTTCCTCGCCCTGCATGCTTTCCTTAATTATAAATGCTACTATTCATCCAATTGGACAGGCATGTAGCCTTGCTTCTTGTTTTGAACCTCCTCTCTTTTGTTCCTCATCGTCAGCCTATTACTCAATCAAACTTCGTCTTGCCTAAATATACTGTAAAATTATGGCCCTTCCTCATCGTGAATGCAACTGGCATCTCCCGAACTAAATTGTGAAACACTGCAATAGAAACAGCAGTATATTGCTTCCTTATTTACCCTTTCCTACAGTCCTTCTACCCATCTACAGTTCTCTCTGGATCACATTTCAGTTTTAAGGTCCTTTGTAAATAGATGACACTATATAAGTAAAATCCTTAAAACAGAACATACTCAATTACTGCAAAGTAAATATGCATATTGTACAATTTTGCTGCATGGATACAATTCTATGATTTTTTTGGACTAATGGTAATTAGAATAATAACTGTGTGTTGTTAAATCAATTATAGGTTATGGTAACCCTTTTAATTTAATTTAATTTTTTTTTGTAGGGAATACTCAGAAGTGGTTTACCATTTCTTCTCCTGGCAGTGTTCTGGGACTGTGCAGGTTGCCCAAGGTCACACAGCTTGGCTCTTCTGGGATGCATAGGGGGGAAATGACCAAACTCAACCATCAGTGCTTAATGCTAAGTCCTATTCAAATCAGTAGGGAAGAGAATTCAAGTACACCAGATAACTAGATCCTAATTTTTTGTGATCCATATGCCAGATGAAATAGATTCTAACGCAGAAAAGCTTATGCTGTAATGAAAAAGTTCTATATTGGCAATCACAAATCAGCTTATTTGTGGCACCCTGCAAGATCACCAAATGTAACAGGGCATAAGCCCTACTCGTTAAATATGATGAAATGAACTGTCGCCTGTAAGGCTTCCCTTCACATCTCAAAAAGTGGAAATATTTTAAATCAATTAATAAGTCCATCCTATTCATATGTGCCTTTGCTGTGATCGACCTGGGCTGTGATCCTAATAATACACTTAGAGCCTTTGTACACGACCCCTAAATGCCGCAGCAAATGGCTGCAAGCTCCGGAGCTTACAATGACTTCCCCACCAGCTCCGGAGTTTGCAGGAAATTAAGTGCGACCACGCCCACCTAAGCGCGTCCCAGCGCACTTTGCTTGTACCTGCTTGAGGTGGGTGAAAATCGCCAGGTCCAGATTTAATCTGGTCAGTGCAGGGCTCTCCTGGCTTCTGTTTGGGTTTTTTTTTTTTGCCTCCCACCCCTTTAAGAGAAGGGGCGGGAGGGAAAAAAAGCAAACAAAAGAGAAGGAATCAGCACATGGAGCTCCAGCAGCTTCTCCTAGGTGAGTCTGCATTTCCCCCCCACTTTCTTCCTCCCTCCCGTCAGCAGACAGGTGCGGAGTGGTGGGGAGGAAGGAAGAGCAACGAACCCCTAAGATCTCTGGTCCGAATTTAAGTGGCCAGCGGATCTTAGGGGTCGTGTGAAAAGGCCCTTAGAGGAGTAGGTCCTGCAGAACTCAATGCTGCTCACTGCTGAACCCTGTCCTGCAGGACACCTAGGAAAAAGGTCTCGTCCAAGTAATCAGCATACCTTATTGGTGGTGTTATTTATTTATTTATTTATTTACTTAATTTAGAGTATTTTTACCCCGCCTTTCTCCTTGGAAAAGGACCCGAGGCGGTTACAGTAATGAGGGATAATATACAGCCCTGTACAATTAAGACATGTTCAAGTATTTGAGAACAAGGAATTGAGGGACAGTCGTGACCCACTCTTCGTGACCCCATGTCCATGGAGTTTTCTTGGCAGGAATACTGGAGTGGTTTGCCACTTCCTACTCCAGGCGCCTACAGCACCTGGTATTCCCTGGTGGTCGCCCATCCAAGTACTAAGCCGGGGCCAACCCTGCTTAGCTTCCGAAATCAGGCGAGACTGGATGTCCTCAGGGCATCTAGGCAGCTTATTAAGCATACCTTACTCCTCGATAAGCATGGCAAGGATGGAAGCACAGGTAAGGACGGCTGTCGCCCCCGACCCCACCCTTTCCGCCCCTCGTTCCATTTGACGCGTCGCTCGAAGCACGATCACAATCACATTCGTGAGCCGTCAGCAGAAGACGGACATCTCCCCCCCGCGCCCCCCCCGCCCCCAAGATCGTGCCTGGAGGAGCCCAGCTTTCCCTCGAAGCCTGCGCGTCCTTTCGTCCTGCCTGCCTGCCCGCCCAGCCGACCACCGGCGGCCACCGGAGCAAGCGAGGCAAAGGAAAGGGGCCTCCTTCCGACGCCAACCGGGCCTTTACCTTCGTGGTGCGGATGTGCTCCATGACGCCAATCGGGCCGCTCCCGCTCCCACGGCCAGCAACAACGGCAACGGCGGCGGCCACCGCCCCTCTTCAAGGGGCAGAGCACCCGGCGTCTCCCCGGGAGACACTTCCTGGTAATAGAGGGAGAGGGAAGGAGAGGCACAAGGGAAACGAGAATGGAGGAACGACTGGCACACTCCGCCGCAGCGCCCCCTACCGCTTGGATGACACGGCTTATTTTAAAAACAACAACAGCCCACGGTTTTCAACGGGAAAAGCCCAAGAATGTACATTTTTAAAAATTTACCAAGAATGGTGACAACAAACATACACACATATCTCCACTGCCTATAGTTGCGTTGTCCATGAAGAAGACCCCCACAAAGCAAATATAATTGGAAAATGCGTGTGGTGGTGAACACCCACAAATCAGTAATGATGAGTTGCCCAGTGCTGAAGAAAGGCACTAGGATGGTGTAATAAATAAATAAATGACCAGTTGAGAGAGGTTAGGTTGATGGTCTTAGGGGAGTGGTGGTGAACCTTTGGCACTCCAATCGTTTTGGACCACAAATCCCAGAGTCCTTTGTCATTGGCAATACAGGCTTGGCATTCTGGGAGTTGTGGTCCAAAACTTCTGGAGGGCTGAAGGTTCGCCACCACTGGCTCTTCTTCCAAGATCTGTAGCCAGGTGCACCAACTCACCAAGTTACTCATGCAGGCGTGTGTGTGTGTGTGTGTGTGTGTGTGAGTGTGAGACTATCTTTCCTTTCAGAAACGTATTGAGAGGCGCTCCCCCCACCACTGCTATTGATCTGTTACTGGACTTTCCAGGTGCACTTCAGAGCTCTGCTTGGAAATGTCTCAAGCCTACTCTGTGTACCTCCTACATTTCATGGTCTTTCTCTTCCTGTAGCACAATCCTGGTGGTGGATGGTCACTCATTTGCTATCTGACTAGGGCTGGTCTGATGTCAAACGAGGTTGGCCAGAGTGTAAGGATAAGATGGTGATCCTCTGCATTTCACATAGGGCGTTTATACACGACCCCTAAGCTCCGCCGCAAATGTTTACCCACCAGCTCTGGACTTTGCAGACAATTAAGTGCGACCCTGCCCACTTTAGCGCGACCAAACAGCAGTTTTCTTGTACCTGGTCTTTGGTGGTGACAAAAATTTGATCCGGTGTAAGGATAGTGAGTGCGGGGCTCTCCTGGCTTCCGTTTGTTCTTTTTTTGCGCCCCGCCCCTTTAAGAGATCTGAATGCTGCCGGGAACAAAACGGAGGTAAACCTGTAGTCTTTTCTTTCTTTTTTCTCCCTTCCTCAGGCACCCAGCAACCAGGAAGTGCGGAGGGGGGTGGGGACAGAGGAAGACATAGGAAGAGCGACGAACCCCTAAGATCTCTGGTCCGAATTTTTAAGTGGCCAGCGGATCTTAGGGGTCGTGTAAAAAGGCCCATAGAGAAGCCAAATAGACTGACATTTGACGTTTTAATCGAACGCTAGCAATGAGATAGCATCCCCCACAACACCCAAAACACACATTCAGTTAAGGACATATTGTTCTGGCCACCAATAGAAGGGAACCACCAGGAGACTCTGGATAAAAAAGATTGGGGAATATTGTTATTGTACCTATCACCTCACTACCTGAAGCACTTGCCTCACTCTGCCTGATGGTAGAGCCAGTTTGTATTTAACAAAGTATTTACTTACACTAATGCTACAGTAATGTTGAATTTAAAATGAGTTTAAGATTAAATTTCAGCTAGGCTAATCCCGCTGAGTTCTGCTGGACCCCACAGACCCAATAAAGAATCAAGCAGGAGAGAGATCCAGGAAAATACTGTGTTTATTGAGCCCAATAAAGAGACAGTAGGCGGACACAAGCTGAAGACAGAGCTAAGATGTCCGGCCCCAAAGACAAAGAAAATCACATTTTTATTAGTTACCTCCTTCCCTCCCCCCCCCAGCGGCGCCTCCCAGGGGTGGGCAGCGGCTGGTCTTCCAGGATGTCCAATCAGAGTAGTCCAGGTGCTTGTCCAGAGGCGGTTCTGGGCAATCAGGGGATGTCCCTGATGGGCTGGAACCAGATACCTGTCCAGGTGTTACTAAACCAAATCTGTTCTTTAATTGGGCCATCAGGGTGTGACAATGAGAAAAGGGGAACAGGGCATTGTCCTTGGGTCCAGGTAAACTTGAGAAGATTGGAAAGTCAACGGGGGGGGGGCAGAGAGAGTCAATATGGGAATCAATGGTGAGGTTGGAAAGCTGATGAGATAAGCCTGGGGCTGCTAGATAGTCCTTGGTGAGTGTTGAAGGAAAACAATAGAGAGCCCCAGGCTGTGGCTTTAATCCAGAAAACAGCTGCAGAAGGCAAATTTTTTTGGAATTTTGTTGGAATTTGTTGGAATTTTGATGAAGAATGGAGCCTTGCTTCTGGAAGATGTTATCTTGCAGAGCCGCCATGGTGTCTTTGTTTCTTTGCCATGAACCCTTTGCCCGAGATGGCATAGGTATAGGAGCCATAGGACAGAGTAGAAACATGTTGAAAGCACATCTAGGGAAGAGGGGTTGAAGGGAGGAGAACAGGAGGGAGGGAGAATGGAAGAGAGGGAGGGGGAAAGAGAAAGAGAGAGAGAGAGAGAGAGAGAGAGAGAGGGGGGCTGAGGTTGGCTGAGGTCAGAGACCTGGGCCAGTGTAGACAAATGGATATGATGGAGGTAAGCTTCCCAGAGGGAAGAGGGGGGGCTGGCTATAGCTAAAAGCCAGGGTTCATATAGATAGAGGGGCAATGGAGGTAGCTTTGAGAGTAAAGGGGTGTCCCCGGGGGTTGATCTGTGGCCGTCACCCCATGAGCCATGACCACAGTAGGGATGAACTGCCAATTCAGGGGGATTCGACCTGAATTGTGTGTTTGGCTCTTTTGAATGTCCTGGAAATGAATTATTTTATCCTGGCCCAACAAGGAATGTTTTGGGAGAGGTCTCAGGGGACCCCAAACGCATATCTGAGAATTTCATTATGCCCAATTATGACTTAACAGTAAATCAGTGTGAAGAGGCAGAGGGATACTGATTGGTAAACTGGAATACAGTATTGTGACATCATCCAGCTGGCCAATCAGCTGCAGAATTTTGGATAACAAAGGAATGGCCTGGGATACACAGTACATTTACTTTTTGTGGAAGAGTTAATATTTTACAATTTTTACACATTAAACCATTTGTGGAAAAGAGACGCACTAACAACAATGTCAAGAAAGGCTGATCCTATGAATCTTGGGCTTCTCTGGAGGGGTGGGTCTAAGTCTAAGACTAACAATATTGTCAGGTAAGAAAAAAAGCTTCATGGCATATTTTTGTCAGGATGGGATGTGATTATCTTGGTACGGTTTGTTGTTGTCATCTGCTGTCAAGTTGAAACCCACCCTAACAGGGCTTTCAAGGTAAGTAGGGAATTTAAGGAGTGGTTTTACCAGTTCCACTGCAATTGGTTATACATTAGAAAGGTTTACTTCATCCCAAAATGGTACTTCAGTAAGTGGCAATTTTTATATATTTTTTTCTACAAAGCACTATACGACCTGGGTCCTAGTTACCTCAAAGATCGAATTTCACAGTATGAACTTAATTAACTCAGGTGCTAAGGTCATCAGGAGAGGCCTTTCTCTCCATCCCGCCACCCTCACAGGTACGTCTTGTGGGAATACATGAAAGGGCTTTATTGACTGCTATGCCAAACTCTGGAACTCTCTCCCACTAGAGGCCAGGATTGCTTAATTTCTGCTGTCTTTCCAGAAAAAGGCAAAGACCTTTTTCTTTAGGAAAGCTTTCCCTGAATGATGGACTACATTTACAGTATGTGACTTTTATATGAATCTACCATATATGACTACACAGACTTTGTGCTTATAACCACTCCTAACTTTGTGTCTATATCTCTTCTTGTGTGATTGCATTGACACTATGTTTTCAATGTTAGTTTCCATCCCTCATAACTTTTAAATGGTCTATTATACATGATTACGGTACATGGAATTTATATACTATTGTCCTACTGCTCACGTCCTCTTTTAGCTTTAATGTTGCCTTTTAATGCTGTAAGATACCCCTCAGTTCCCTGTTCCCAAAACTGAATATGTCTTAATTGTACTGGACTGCATATTGTCCCTCATTACTGTAAGCTGCCTTGGGTCCTTTCCAAGGAGAAAGGTGGGGTAAAAATATTCAAAAATAAAATAAATAAAAATCACTTGCGCATCCCTAGAGATGTAAAATTTCTGGAAATTTTGAAGCTCTGAAAAAAAAAAACCATTTTCCCTAGTTTTTTGGGAGGGGGAAATGGAATTTTTTGAAAAAAATTGAAAAAAATGCTACATTAGCACTCCCCACCCCCTTTATAGCTTGAAAGTCATTCTGTCACTTTAGGAACATAAAATATGTCTATAGACAATTTGATGGCATAAAATTATCACAACTAGCATATTACTATATAGTGTATCCAAACAATTATTACAAACAGAATTTACTTTTTAAATAACATTTATTTGTAATTGTAGGTAACAAATGGAGTAACAATTTCCTTAACTGTTTACTAGCTTATTGGGGGGGGGGAACCCCTCTACAAAACAATGTTTAAAAATCCGAATTGACAATTCATAATTCCTCTCCACAGTATTAAATAAAAATAAAATAAAAACTTCAATCTGGTAAAAAGAATTGAAAAGGGGGCAAATGTATAGAAGGAAGTTTCAATGAATGGGCATGAAATTTAATCAGAACCATTTTTGCTGCTCTGTATTTTCTTCCAGTGCTTTGAGACCTAGTAAAGAGGACAAAGCAGAACCAAACACACCCACGGACATGCAAAAACAAAAGTGAAACCTTTTTTCCTTTTCCTTGTGACAATAGCAGCACCTCTAAAGGAAGAAATGCATCTTGTTCTTTCATTGGTTAGTTCAGTTTGTAACCTAGGATTTGCTTGTCCTCAGTGCACAGAAATTAGAATAATCTGACACTATGCATATTTTTAAGAAATGATTTGGAAAATATTAGAACACCCAGTGTTAAAATATTTTATTCATCATGTTAAAATAAAACATTCCATAATTTTTTTTTTTTTCAATTTTTTGGGGGGGAAAAAAACCCAAAAGGCTTCAGGAAAAAAATAGGGTTATTTTCTGAATTTTCCCAGGCCTTCACATCTCTATGCATCCCTACTTTTATTTACATTGGAATTGACATCTGTCAGGATGGCATTTTTTTATATAATGACAGCTTTAAGAAAAGATCATGAAGACAAGTTCATGGAGAACAAGGGTATCAATGGCTATCATGATGGATGCCTTTGCAGGGAATCATAGGCAGGTGAAGACATCTGCTTGTATTTGTCTTTTGTGACGGCTACACGGCTCCTTGAATTGTTTTGGGAATACCCTGAAGCTAATGGTGAGACAGAATGCTGTGTGAGACAGAATGCTGGACTGGATGGGCTGTGGCTTGTTCCAGCAAGGCTGTTCTTATGTTCTTTTGTAGGGATCTTATTTACAACAACCACAACTCCCTTGGGGAGCGGAACAGACTGGAAAACATCGCGCTGCTAGGCTTCAAAGCTCAACTTTTTTCTCCTGGGTTTGCTAGGTCACTTTTCCTGGCGGCCCGGATAGAAGACGCGGTGGGTTCGGGGAGGGAAAAGGGAACGGCTTCCGACCCAAACCCGGAAGTCCACTGTTTGCTTTCTCTCTCCCCCCTCAGGTCCCTCTAGCCGGGTTTTCGCTGGTGCGCGAAGGGGGCTTCCTATAGGGGAACCGGGACGTCGCGCGTGCGCAGTGAGCGTGTGCGGCCGCCTTTGGCGTGGCTTCGAGCGGCGCCTCGGAGGGAAAGTGTCCCACCGGCGGAAGCTTCCCGCCATTTGAACTTCCCGCCCGCGAGGATTGCGGGGGGCGCGCGCGCGGCGGCTGCTGCTGCTGGTGGTGGTGGGGTTTAGAAATCGTCGCCCTGGCGTCGCCCTAGCGAAGGTCTTTCCGTCGCCGACGCCATGTCGGCGGGCTTCTCTTTCGGAGGGGCCACTTTGCCTGCGGCCACCGGCGGGGGCGGCTTCTCCTTCGCGGCCACGCCGAGGTAAGTGGGGGTGGAGAATAAAAGGTTAAGGGCAGCCCGTTCTCCACCCGGCTTTTATGGGGCGAAGGGCATCGGGTGGCGGCGTGGTTGCTAGATGGATTTCTACATTGTTTTCCTCGAAAGAGGCGCCCGGAAAGTGCAGGGGGTGAGGGTGGGGGGTGGCGGCACCTAACCCACGGTTCCTATAAAATAAATATAATATAAAGAGAAGTAACTTCTCCGAGGCGCCTTCTTCCACTTAAATCTGGCTGTTAAAAACAAAAAGCAAAAACGACAGTAGGTCCCTCCCTATGAGGCGCGAAATCCCCCTTGGATATTTAAAATATGCCTGCAAGGGCCGGAAGGCAGCGTTCCAATTCCCAACACATAAACTTTTCTGCAATCGCACAAAAGCTTGGCCATGAACTCGGCGGAACTTGCTTTCCGAGTAACCATGGATCAAGCTGCATGGGTATGACTTAATATTCTAAAAGGAACGCTAGGAGCAACCTGTTGCTTAGTTTTTCGCTTGAAGAAGCAAGAGTTTTAAAATTAGACAATATATACACAGCATATGCAATACAGTGGTACCTTGTATAAAGGAATTAATTTGTTCCAAATGAAATTATGTTAAGCAAATTTTCCTTTATACAAATTTCCCATAGGAATGCATTGAAAACAGAATAATCCATAATCGTGACCATTTTTATGTTGTATGGATTTGCCCCATAGAAGATTCTGTTAAGCAAATTTCCCCTATCTCCAGAATTGTTTATGTTGTACAGATTTTATGTTATACAAACCATTATACGAGGGTCCACTATTATTGCATATCAGGAGCGACCTGATTGCATTATGAATATGGCTTTCTCTGAAATTATGAAATGGCAGACAAGGAAAATGGTCAGTTCAGTATTGATTGTGGCATTTGAAAATTCATTCAAGACATTGCGGCATGTTTATCATGCTTTAGTGACCCTTTGATGCTTTACTGTCTTTAAAGTTTCCCTTCCTAGTTTGTTTGACCATAGCTTCAGAACTCATAGTAAGTACATATTTGGCATACTGAGATGTGGTCCTCGTTTACTGACAAGTTCTAAATTGCCTGCCTCCAAAGATATTTTATTCCATCTTTCTTTAATCTTATGCCCTTAGACATAGACACTTTTAGAGGATTTATTTGTCATTGTTGCTTATTTTTCTTTTTTGGACTTTGCTAACCATGTTTCCTTCACTGTGCTTAGTATTTCACTTATGTGTATGAATGATACAATTTAGGCATCATGAGAAGGCACAGTTATAAAAGTGTGTGCTTTACAAGAGTCTGCGTTGTGGAACACTTTTATGAACAGTAAGTAAAACACAACACGAGAGTTACATTTCACTAATAATTATTTACCTTTTAATTTAGCTCAACTGGAGGGCTTAACTTTGGGACACTGGGCTCAACCGCTACCGCAACTACAACGACGCCTTCTGTGGGTTTTGGAACTGGACTTTTTGGCTCAAAACCTGCTACTGGCTTTACTCTAGGAGGGACGAATACGGGTAAATACGTGTTTCTTTCTTGTCAGAATGAGCGTTGATTTGGTAACTTTTATTATTAGTACCGTTAATTATGAAGAAGACTAATGAAACATGAATGGGTCACAGAATTGTGCACACAGTTCTATGAATATAGCTGGATAGTTTAGTGGTTTAGTTAGAGGTTTGGAGTTTGATTTTTCACTTTGTCTCTTTGGAAAGGTCTGGACTTGATGATCCACAGGATCCTTCCTAGCTCTGCCATTCTAGGAAGTGAAGCTATTCTGCCCAGTGCAGTGAATGCAACTTTATTAGTCCATCAGCAAGAGTAGCTATGTTGTCTATAAAGGTGTTGGGAAGGGTTGCATAGGTGTGACTTTCATGCACCTCAGGCCATTTTACATCTAACAAGACTGACTATTCAGGCCATTGTCCACCTAAGGAGCCTATTTGGGCCAGGGTGATGTGAAGGTGAACTATAAATTGGAGGTCTCACCACTAACTTTCCTCAGATTGACAGCTGCTTAGATAAGCAGTGAAACGTTTCAGTCTCTCAAGGAAAAGAAGTCCAGTTGCCATGGCTCAACTTCCAGATTGTCTGTAACAGGCCTGCCCAACAGGTAGACCGCGGGCTACTGGTAGCCCACGAAGGGTTGTAAAGTAGCCTGCCGGCCATCAATAAAAAAGTGAGGGGATAAGTTCTCCACCCTTCCTTCACCCACCCCAAAGACCACCACTGTCCCAGCAAAGTTCTGGGCCTGCCAGCCCACTGTCTCAGCTGAGCGGGGCAGTTCAAGGACCATGGCACATTGAAATCTGGTCCATCTAGAACAGATTAATTGGTTTTCAATGCATTCCTATGGGAAACCGCTGCTCTACTTACAAACGTTTTTGCTTTATGAGCATGTGCTCGGAACGGATACAGTTCGTAAGTAGAGGTTTTAGTGCAGTAGCCCTTGGCCTGTTCAAAGTTGAACAGCCCTGGTCTATAAGAGCAGTGCCAAGAAGATCTGTATTAGGATATCTTTATTAGCGCAGCTCAAGGTTGTAAGAACTGTGGCTTTTGACTTTAGGCTTAAGGATAGAGTCCCAAGGATGTCCTGAAAATCCTGATTTTTTTAATATTTGTTTTAATATTTGTTTTAATATTACCAGAAACTGGGATAAAATGTTTTTGCTTTTAGGGGTAGATAAATTAAATTAATATCTGTCCTTCAGACAATTGTTTATTTTTATATTATTTCATAGTTCCGATAGATGGCATATTCTTCTGCTTAAACTAAATAGTTACAACAGTATTAAATAGATCATGTTCATTGGTGACATTGTGACATATTTAAAGCACATAGATTTTGTTCTGCTCCTACTTAAGAACCATTGGATCTATGGGCTTGCCTATGACAGTAAGATCTGCACTGGTGTTCGTCCTTCTGTTTTGGAAATATGCAAGAAACTTCAAATGCAGTGTAACATGCAGGAGAGTGACAGAAATAAAATTGTGATTTGTTCACACTCATTGCGCTGTATTGAAGGCTTGATCCTTACAATAAATGCTTCCATATACTTTTTGAAAGTACATTAATCTAGGTTATCAAGTGTTGTTGCTAGAGACCAGCCAGAAGGTATTGATATGGTACTCTCTCTCTCTCTCTCTCTCTCTCTCTCTCTTTCAATCTCAATCTCAATCTCAATCTCTCTCTCAATCTCTCTCTCTCTGTGTGGTACCCTTTGTGACTCCACGTCCATGGAGTTTTCTTGGCAGGAATACTGGAGTGGCTTGCGCCTATAGCACCTGGTATTCCCTGGTGGTCACCCATCCAAGTACTAACCAGGGCCGACCCTGCATAGCTTCCAAAACCAGGCGAGATTGGATGTGCTTAGGGCATCTAGGCAGCATGGTATTTTGTAGGCAGTGATAAATCTGTTAGGCAGTTGATAGTGTAAGTGTGGTTTAAACTTAGTTTTGTTTCCATCACTACACAGGAACAGCTACAACCATTGCTACAGGATTACTTGGTAAGTAAAATATATTAATTGGCAAAATATATTAATTATCCAAGCCAGTATTTCATATCTGTATTTCTTTGGATGTATTTGTGATTACTGCAGAAAAGACCAAGAAGCAAATTATTAAATCTAGCATCTCAAGTTGATTTTAAAGTATAGATTTTCTAAATGTGCCATTTCTAATGTGCTCTGTTGTGCACATCTGGAATAATATGCCTAGGAAATAATCAGCTGAGTTTCACTGAGCCAACCCAGTTTTAATGTAGTAATGGAAAGGGGCATCAAAGCAGGTCTGGAATTGAACCTTTATTTTACAGGCACACCTGCAACTACAACTGCCACTACCACAGGCCTTAGTTTAGCATTCAACAAACCTGCAGGATCCGCCACACCATTTGCTTTGCCAATAACCTCTACGTCATCTGGACTCTCTCTTTCTTCTGCCCTCACTTCAGTTCCAGCAGCAGGTAAGGCAACTGTAGTTTTGTGTTCAGACCATGCTTCTTTCCATTTTGTAATTGCTGCTTGTTTACAAATGCTGAAATCTTAGTATCATTGATCATTTGTTTACTTAATTCGGATCCCATATTTCTCCCAAGAGGAACCTATTGTGACTTACAATGAATTCTAAAGCAAAATAATAATAAATGACTATAATGATGAATATGTTTAAATCATTTCTCGATAGTAGAGTCTTTGGCTTCGTTTGGAAGTAGATCTACTGTCCTAAGCTTCTGGGATAATTTAATGAATATGTGAGGGTAACTTGTGTGAATAAACTAACCAACAGTAATATTAAGTAGAACAATTGTAGTGCCTATAATTGAATTCAAGAAGTATGTGTCGTAGATGTCTGTTTGGTATTAAAACCATGGTGTGTCCCTTGAGATTATTACTTTTGTATTTAATTATTCAGGATCTACTGGTTTTACACTAAATTTGGGTGGTACAGCTGCGCCAACGACAAGCGTATCCACAGGACTTTCTCTGGGGGGAGCTTTGGCTAGCTTAGGAGGAACACTGTTTCCAAATGCAAGCACAGCTTCAACAGGTAATGTTCTTTTATGTGTATCTGTTTTTTGCCATTTTTTTCAAGATGTGTCTTATCTAGACAATTTTTAAGATGTGCATTTTGCCTGTTATGTTTAAGGAAATAAATAAATAGGAATTGCTGTTAAGATGTTATTCCAAAAATTCTTGGGGTTTGTGGTCATGTACAGCAGTGCTCCCCAACCTTTTTGTCCCCGCGGACCGGGAAATTTTTGATAATTTTTCTGTGGCCCGAAGCTGGGGGTGGGGGTGGGGAGGGGGAGAATGCGAAAGGGGGTCCGTCAAAAGGGGGATGAAAGCAAAAGATGGGAGGGAAGGAGGAGGGGGAGGCACGAGAGCGGCGGCGGCGGCACTCACCGGCTTGGGGCGTCGGGGGTGCCACTCCCCCCACACACACACATGGGCGGGGTGGGGGAACCCGGGCTCCTGGGCAGGCGGCCCCCCGCCTCCTCCAGCGCCGGGAGCCGCGTGCGGGTCTCGCTGCTGGCGCCCCGCTTGCTCCTGCTGCCGCCTCCGCCGTGGGCCTCCTCCTCCGCTGGGGAAAGGGAGCGGGCGCCAGCAGCGCTTTCCCGGCGGAGGAGGAGGCCCATGGCAGCGGCGGCAGCACGAGCAGGAGCAAGCGCGGCGCCAGCAGCGAGACCCGCGCGCGGCTCCTGGCCCAGGCGCCCGCGCGCGGCACCCGCCCGGCCGCGCCAGGAAGCGCCCTCGCGGCACCGTCCTGCTCCTGCGCGCCGCTTCCTGCTCCTGCTCCGGTTCCTCCTCCTCCTCCTCCTCCCGTGCCGCCGCCGAAGGAGCAGCAGCAGCAGCAGCAGCAGCGAGGGCAATTGCGGAGGGGTGGCGGCGGCGGCGGGATGGGGGCGATTGCGGTGGCGGGGCGATTGTGGGGGGGTGGCTGCTGCTGCAATCGCCCCCATCCCGCTGCCGCCGCCGCCACCCCTCCGCAATTGCCCTTGCTGCTGCTGCTGCTGCTCCTTCGGCGGCGGCGGCGGGAGGAGGAGGACGCGCTGCCGCCGCCGTGGCTGCTGCTGCTGCTGGTGGTGGTGGAGGGCGAAGAGGAGGAGGGCAGAGGAGGAGGAGGATGCGCCGCCGGCGGCGGTGGGCGGAGGAGGGAGGCGGCGGCTCCTCCTGCGCTCCTCCAGCCTTCCTCCTCCACCGGCCGCCTGCGGGATAGAAGAGGAGGAGGAGGAGGGCGGCAGAGGAAAAGGGGAGGATCCTCCCCGGCGTCCCCAGGCGGCCCGGTGCCGACCGGTCCGCGGACCGGCACCGGTCCGCGGCCCGGGGGTTGGGGACCACCGATGTACAGTATCCATTACTTAGAGCAACACTCTATGTACTTGTTGGAAACTAGTTTTCAAAGAGTTAGTCATGAGCATTTATTCCATCGTGTAATAACAACAAAGGAGGTGAAAATGTAATTCACAGAAACTCACGAATTGCTTAATTTTCAAGGTGCCACAATACTGTTTCTCCCCTCATCCTCTTCATGAAAGCTGGAAATTCTTAGTTCGACAACAACAGTTTGGCAAGGTGATTCCACGTGCCTCATATGAAGACTGCAGTGCTGTGCAGTCTTACGTGGAAATCAGTTACATTGAGCCAGGTGGGGAGTTAATTCTTAATACAGTGGTACCTCGGATAATGACTGCCCCGGATAACGAATTTTTCAGTTAACGGCTGCACATTTCCGGGTATAGGACTGCCTCGGATAACGAATTTTCCCTATGGGCTGCCTCGGACAACGAATTGCAATTCTAGGTATAGGTCTGCCTCGGATAACGAATTTTCTCTATGGGCTGCCTCAGATAACGAATTTTCCCTATGGACTGCCTTAGATAACGAATTTCCAGCATGCATCAGTAAAAAGAATTATCCCAGGTGGCATTGCATCTGTACCTTTAAAGTGCACTTTATGAAGAGTTTTAAGCAAAAAACCAGGTGTCTGTGCCTTTTCCCCTAGGCTCCGGAATGGATTAATAGGTTTCCCATTCATTCCTATGGGGAACCACGTTTCGGATAACAACGAGATTCTGATAACAAGTAACCTTGGAGAACGAATTACCGTCGTTATCCGAGGTACCACTGTAGTCATGTCTTGAATTGTGCTTGAAGACATCTTTTTGCCTTCTGAATACACCTGAGGTCAGGGCACCATGACAAGCTTCTTCCCCTGTTGTCGGCAAGGCAGACAGAAAACTGACCCAGGGTACCTATGAAGTTTGACAATATTCAGAGGGTCTCCAAAGCAATTTTTGATGTCACACAAGACTTGTGGCTCTCTTGTCTTACTAGCCACTGGCCACAGCTCCTCCAGTGTGATACTTTGGGTGGGCAAGGGGGAAGCGTGGCCTGAGTAGTGCTTCCAAGGATTCCACAGTGACTCTGACTGGGTTTTAGGTGCCCCGGCACATTGTTTGAGAGCCACTGGTCTATCCAAACCGCATAACTTGTAGATGCTTGTTTTCCAACATCTGTGTACAGCTTCTCAGGGGTTCAGTCCATCATTCTAAATATATGCCTGGAATTGAAGATATATTGGTTTGAAACAAAAATATAGTACAGTGGTACCTCTACTTACGAGTTTAATCCATTCCAAATGCATGCTCTTAAGTTGCACAACTCTTAAGTAGAGCAGCCCTATATAAAAATTGAAAAACTAAAAATAAACGTAAGTAGAGCAGACAGCATCTAAAATTTGTAAGGCAGCAGTTAAAACGCCAACGGTTTTTTGCTCTTGTCAAATTGTTTTTAAGTCGAGCCGCTCGTAAGTAGAGTACCACTGTATTTAGATGGCTTTCAAAGTTGATATCTGCAAACACTAAGATCTAATACCAGTTGCTGCATTATTTGCAGGACTTGGACAGAATGCTTTTGGCTTAACCCTTGGGACCTCTGCTGCACCTGCTACTACAGTCAGTGAAGGTCTTGGAGGCATAGACTTCAGTAATTCCTCAGATAAAAAGAGTAAGTTTTTATTAGAGATCTTGGAGGGTGAGCTTTCTGAGAGTAATCATTGCACATTAGCAAATAAGTATTGTAATGGCTTTTTCCTCTAACCCCCAAAGAGAACAATGAATTAATACAATTCAGTTTTATAAAATTGAGTTTTGACCATTTCTTTCACTTCATCATTATGATGTCTGCTATAGAACTCATGTTTCTTGCTGTCTGTTGAATGGGCAATACTATTAGTACTGATTTACACTTTATTTTTTATCTTCTCTAATACGAGTCAGCTTCTGGTGCTATATGGGTCCTGAGCATCTTAAAGTGGTTGGGATCCTGTGTAACGGCAGTGGATCTTAGCAGTCCAAAAATATACAGGCATACCCTGGTTTACCTTTCATAATGTGAAAATTTCGTAAACCGAAAATGCAGGGGGTGCAGTGCATCCTGGGAACGGAAGTCCTTTGGGGGGGAGTGTAAACCAAGGTTTTCCGGGGGGAAATTGTAAATGGAGGCATTATATTCAATGGATTTCCTTTTGTGAACCGAAAATTTTGTTAATGGAGGCATTTGTAAACCAAGGTACACCTGTATATCTGATTCCCACCTTGTCATTGTAAAAGCAGAGACTCCCCTTTTCAACTAATGGGGTTTCCACTTGCACAGAAGACACTGGATGCCTCTCTTATACAAAATTCCTAAATTGTCAAGCCTCCCACGCTGCTGAAGGGATACAGGCAGCTGTTGCTGAAGTGCTCATGAATATTTGAATTTTCTTTTTGAGTTGAGTTATTGATGGGAATGTTCTTGGTTTTTGTTTTTGTTTTAAACCCAGTGAAGTTGCATATCTTGAAATAAATCTGTCATTTTCTTAGATGAAAATTAAATTCTGTTTCTTAATGGTAAGAATATTTTTTTCTCCTAGATGACAAAACAGGAACAAGACCAGAGTAAGTATTAAATATTGTTAATAGTTTTATAAATATATGGGTCTTGTATGTAAAATATGCAAAAATATTTGTATGTTGGTTCATAAGGTGTAATGTGAATGTTAGCATCCTAAAAATAATTGAACTTAAAGTTAATTTTGCTGAGATAATATAGCTTCAAGGGAGGAAGAGACGGTTTGGAAGGCAAACTCTCAGAAAATGGTTCATTTTTACCTTGTCATGATTTCTTTGAGGAAATGGTATTTGGGATGATTGAGGGGGATAAAAAGAAAGTAAGGTATGGGGGAGAGTTCCTAATTTTGCTGATTTACATGCTTTATAATATTTCATGTGGAAGAAGTAGATAAAGCTCAGAGTCAGAATATAGGATGATGTTATTTACAGATGCAGTATGAAATAAACACTCCTCTGCTAGTTTGTGCTGATAATTAAGAATCTGTTGTCTGTTGGCAGGGACAGTAAAGCACTAAAAGACGAAAACCTACCTCCAGTTATCTGCCAAGATGTAGAAAACCTCCAGTAAGTATATCTTCAGGTTTTAGAAATTCCATTCTGTTCCAAAAATTTAATTCCTTGAAAATAATTCACTTAACTACAATGTATTTTTTTTAATTGATAGAAGTACTAAATTTTGACATTGGTAGTAACACTGCATACAGTTCCTCAGCTGCTGTGAAGGAAGTTTTGTGGCAGTGGGGGAGGTGGTGGTGGTGGTGGTATCTCTTACCTTGCCCGGTGAAACGTAATGGGAGTTTGCCTGTCTCAGCCCTGATTGTTTCTCCTTGCCTTCACCCTATCCTCACCCAGGAAGTTTGTAAAAGAACAGAAGCAGGTTCAAGAGGAAATCAGTCGAATGTCTTCCAAAGCAATGCTTAAGGTGCAGGAAGACATCAAAGTCTTGAAACAACTTTTGTCGGTGGTTGCCAGTGGATTGCAGAGAAACACTCTCAACATTGATAAACTGAAAGTGGAGACTGCTCAGGTATAATAAGATTTCTCCACATGCTTACAGTCTTCAGAAAAGCATGCTAACTTGTCTGGCAGCTGTGTATGACTGATCTTCTGTCCTTACAGCTGAGAATCTGTAAGCACAATAACATCGAAATTGCAATGTTTTAGTATGTTCCCACATATGGAGAAAAGTAGTCATTTTATAGCTGCTTATTTTGTCTGATCTTCACATCCTTGGAGACTGTTGAGGAAATTCAAGGGTTAGTCTCTTCCAGCCCCTAACCATTATGTTTATCAAACCCTCTGTGTACAACAACTGAGACAGGAGGTTTAGTGTCATGGTTTATAAACACATGGCATGACCATATCTCTGTGTGCTGTTTAGGGTTTTGATGCAGTACAGAGAATAGTCTGGTTCAAATGGAAACAATCTTGTTAGTTGTAACAAAACAGGCCTAGTGGAGATTGAAAAAGTATCCTTGCCTGTATTTAATGCCTTCTCTGATCTGTTAACTGAGTTAAGAAAGTTTAAATCATTATTACACCTTTAATTACAGGTTGTATTGGAAGATAGAATGGCCGGGCTAGCTTTTGACTGGGGTGTCAGTCATTAAGTCTCTTTCTCATATCAGGCACCAACAGTTATGTATGTGAATATTTTCTGGATTTTTCTTGACTTTTAATAGTATTTCCCCCCTGTGTCTAGTAGACATGCTTAGGAAAAAGTTCTCTATTTGCAGTGTGAATTGAATTGATAGGAATATGTTATTCTCTGGGACAGGCTTACTTTACATAGAAATATTATTACTATCAGAATTTTGGAACAGAGATGTACAAGAACCATATTTCTCCTTGTAGGAACTTAAGAATGCTGAAATAGCATTAAGAACACAGAAAACCCCTCCTGGCCTTCAGCATGAAAATACAGCACCTGCAGAGTAAGCATATGTTTAGACTTTGTCATTATGATTTGCGTGCATATGTTATGTATTGTAATTAACCCCACATTCCATATGGATGATATGTAAATTGTCCTGTTTTAAACCTGGAGTTTGTTTTCCACCGACCGAGATTTCATACTTGAATACTTTGCACAAATTAAGATTCCTCTGATACTGGGTTTTCCTTGACTTGTAAGGGGGGGATTGTCTATACGAAAAACAAAAATTCCAACTTTTTAGGCTTGGATAACAAACCATATTTAGCAAGGTTTCATTTTGTTTTCATATAAATTATGCTGATAATTATGAGTCAGTGAAGCGTACATGAAATCACTATTGAGCAAGATAGTTTCGGCCTGAAAACTTGTGATTTGAAAGGGATGATGAGAAAGGAAAAAATAAATACATGCAGACTTGACCCTGGTCCCCTTTAGTCTTTTAAAAACAGGTGAAAATTCTTTTTTGTGGAAGATATTTCATCACATTTGTCACTCAAAATATTTTGAACTATGCTCATCTAGCTACTTCCGAGCCTTGATAGAACAGTTTGAGGTACAACTGCAGCAGTACCGACAACAGATTGAAGAACTGGAAAACCATCTTGCTACTCAGGCAAACAATTCACATATAACTCCACAAGGTAAAAGCTATCTTTCACTTGTTCTCTTAATTTGTAAATCAGACATGGCCTTCGGCATTTGGGAAATGTGCAGGAATTTTTATTCAGAGATCCTCAAGGCAGTAGGATTAACTGTAAATATCACATGAAGTTCACTCATTAACCTTTAGTCTTAAATGATCTCTCATTTTCTTTAAACTAAAAATTTGTAATGTTGCCTGTGTTTGCATAATGAGCTCTTGTATCCACAGAGTGGTCGTTAAAAGCCCTTTTACTGAGAGCCCCAAACACTTTTTATTCTGACAGAGGTCTCTAGGAATTTGCAGAAAAATGCTGAGCATGATAATTGATTGGAAGATAGCTAGTGTGATAGTGTTGGCATCTGCTGACAGTGCTGATATTTGCCCTGATACGGTATTGATCTCTACATTGAGGCATGTTTCTCCAAGTGTGAATATTAAATTAAAGTGATGGCTTGGAAACTTCTTAAATCAAAAATAATTTGTTCTTCATAAACCACCAGAAGTATTATCTCTTCCCTGTTCCAGTAGCTTGGGTTGTTTCCCAGCATACATTTGTAATCCTGTGAGGTCTTTAATTTGATCCTCTTGCTCAGTATAGTAAATCATATTAGAGTGGGACCATTATATCCATGGAAATTTGGTGAATCAACTACTTAGTAGGTACCATTGATTCGAATGCAACATGAAATGCTAAAGTAAGTTGCAGTTAGAGTCGTTCTTTTTATGATGCTAAGCAACAAGATTTGGGCTGGGTAAATAAGAAACTTGCAATTTTAATATTGGTATCAACATGATTTATATTACAATACCATGAAAATTTTCAAATCATGTTTCACAGATCTGTCCATGGCTATGCAGAAAATTTACCAAACCTTTGTAGCTCTTGCTGCACAGCTTCAATCAATACATGAAAATGTGAAGGTAAAATCTATTTCTAGATGTGATAATGCTTATACAGTGGTATCTCAACTTACAGAGATCTCGACTTAAGAAACATTCAACTTAAAAATAGAAATCTGTGGGTATAGGAAAAATTCGAGTTACGAAAAAAGCTTGTTTTCTCCAGGTTACGAAAGGGAAAGGGAAATGAAAGATTCCTTTTCAAAATAGCTCCTGCTTGTTTGCAGTACCATTACTGCTATCTTGTGGCCATCAAACTCCAGTGCTACAATTAGGAAGAAGAAGGAGCTATTTTAAACAGAAAAGCTGAGAACTGGGGCTTCTTTTTTAAAATAACCTTTTCCAACTGCTTGTTTTGGATATATTTGGCACCATTTTGGGGAATTTTTGGAACTTTTGGGTGGATTTCTCAAGTGGTTCAATGACAGGGGGCTGAGCTTCTGTCATTTGTATGCCTGTTAATGTGTTTTATTTTCTTTCTGGGGGGGGAATGATTTCCCACTTGGGACGGATTAATCCATTTCCATTGCATTTCTGTCAGACTTAAGAAAATGCATTTGGAATAATTTGTAATGGATTAGTTTGTAACTAGAGTTACCACTGTAAATCAAATCAGATATACCATGTTTGTGATTTTAGAACAGTACTTGTTCCTAATAGGACTTCTAGTGACTTCCCCTGTATTATATATAGTGGATGCTTGGTTTGTTTCCTTTGCTTTTTCTTACAAAAAGAAATAGGCTGGTGATAGATTTCTTGAGGGGCTTTTAAGATGGGAGTTCACAAATAATAGAGAACGCACATATATTTTGGTAAAAAGTAATTTGCTCTTCCCTGTCTGTCAGCCACTTTCCTACCAAGTCACTGCTTTTATTTCATTTGAAGATCCCTGTTTATGAGTTCCTGTTCCATTTGTCTAACTATCTGTACCAGTCAACCTCATGCCGTGGTGCATCCTTGATAGAATGCCAGGAGTTGCAGTCCCAACCATGTATGGAGAGCCATCTCCCATCTGTGCCTAAATACTGTCTAAGCCAGTGGTTCCCAACCTGGGGATTGGGACCTCTGGGGTTTGAACGACCATTTCACAGGGGTCGCCACGAGCCAAGGAAGAAAAAGGCACAAACAACTTGGGTCTGGAGGGGGAGGTCGAGTGTTCCTGGTGATGTGGAGACTCTGGGTGTAGAGGGGAGGGCCTCCCACTCCCGTCTTGGGAGGGGTGAGGCTGGAACATTCCATTCCTCACATCTTTACATTAAGTGTCTCACAGAATGTCTGCAAAGAAGTCTGGTGATTTTCTAAATTAGCTCAAAGAGGTGAAGTCAGATGGGATGAACTTAAGTACTTTCCTTTTTCTTTTTAGATGCTCAAAGACCAATATCTTGGTTACAGAAAAACCTTTCTGGGGGATGCAGTGGATATATTTGAGGCTAGACGAGTAGAAGCAAAGAAGTGGCAGACGGCGCCGCGGGTGACAACGGGGCCTACACCGTTCAGCAACATACCGAATGCAGCAGCCGTTGCCATGGCTGCAACACTTACACAGCAGCAACAGCCTGCTACAGGTCTGAGTGCATTCAAGTTATAGCTTTTAGTGTTACAAAACTAGTAAGCTTGTATGATGTTTTATATGCAGTCTTCCTTTGTTTTGGAAAACTAAAAATTTTGAGTAACATTTCTTCAAAATATAGGTGATAGAAAGTGCAGGCTAGAGTTAGCAATAATTATACACCCAATATTTAATCTTGTGGTTTTTACTTGTTATAGCTTGTTTATTGTATTGCTCAGCCCTTTGGAATGTGAGTCTTTGTCACCTCTAAATACACATAGGATAACACTTTTTCAAACGTTATGACACTGTTGTATAAAGTTTTCTTAATTTGTTGCAAAATTCTAAATCAGATTTGTTTTCTTCATGGAAAACCATAATTTTTCAAAATTGCACTTTGTAACTTGAAGTATGCCTCAAAAGGTGGTAGAGCTGAAGAGCCATTACTTTATTTTTGAAATGGACTTGGCAAGAAAAGGTTAAGAACTAGGAATTCAGAATTCTTGCAAGAAGGAAGAAGATAAAAAACAAAATTGATTTTTTTGAGATGATGCTCATTGGAAAGTAAGCTTGGGTAGAAATTAACTGAGGGGAGCAATGTTGGTTCTGAATTTTAAAGACACCCTTTTGTTTGCAATTGTATGCTTAGGTGCTTGAAGCTGGAACCTGAAGGGGTTGCTTATGGTGCCTCCTTTCTAAAACGTTCTGTATCTATAGGTCATGTTTAGAGATATGTGGAAATGAGACTATATAACTGTATGACTTGGAGCCTGACTAAAAAACCAAGGTTGAAGTGCTGTAATCTCTGTTCTTGCGGATTTGTCTGGGTATATCTGCCCTACTTCAGTTGCAGCTTTATGTTTGTAAGGCTTGGCAGAAAACAACATTTTGCTTGCATAGCTTACTACCTGGAGGGCCATTAATTGAGGTACTGCTGTTGGGTAATGGGATCTACAGGGTATTTCCAGCTTTTAACATTGTTGTTAATCCTCTAATGTGTGTGTGTGTGTTGTGTTGTTACAGTCATGACTGACTCTTTGTGACCCCATGTCCCTGGAGTTTTCTTGGCAGGAATACTGGAGTGGCTTGCCAGTTCCTACTCCAGGCGCCTACAGCACCTGGCATTCCCTGGTGGTGGCCCGTCCAAGTACTAGCCAGGGCCAACCCTGCTTAGCTTCCAAAATCAGGCGAGATCAGATGTGCTTAGCATAGAGCAGTGGTGTCCAAACTTTGGCCTTCCAGATGTTTTGGACCATAACTCCCATAGTCCTTTGTCATTGGCAATCTAGGCTTCAATTTTTGGGAGTTGTGGTCCAAAACATCTGGAGGGTTGAAGTTTGGACACTCCTGGCATAGAGGGATCAAAATAGAATGTGGGAAGAATAAAAGGATCACAACATTCTTTTAATTTAACAGTAGCAAGATAGTGAAATCTGTACTTAAAAACCTTTGTTGTATATTTCAGTATGTGACATAGAACTTTAGAATGCTTTTTACAGTTTTTATACTAAAATATTTATTTGTTTTATAACTACCAAACCCATAGTACTATTACCTGCTGACATTTATTTATTATGGATTCCCCCAAATTCAAAGCAGATGTTGGGGGTACATGGGATAGCAAATAAGAGTGGGTATCCTAACCACCCAGTCAGTTGAATAAATTGTGTTGAAGTTGATACTAAGATAACATCATAAGTGGAAAGTGAGTGGTGATGAATGCTGTACTATTTGCACAGTGTTCACGGGGGAATGGCAGTTCTATAATTCCTCCAATTCTGCAATCTAAGAATACTTGTGGGTTTAAATTCGGTGTCCTCATACAAGTTCTTAGCGCAGAGTAGAACAATGGTTCTCTGAATGGATAGCACCTGCTGCATTTAAAAAGGCACCTTTGACATCCAGTCTTTTGGTTTCTAGTCCAGAGGCAACATAATTGTAATGAATTTCCATCATCCTATAGCAGTGTTGGCGAACCTATGGCACAGGTGCCAAAGGTGGCACTCGGAGCCCCTTTCTGTGGGCACCCGACATCATGCCTTCACAGCCGTGTGTGTGCGTGTGTGTGTGCATGTGTGTGTGTGTGTGTGGTGCCATTGCAGTCATGTCCATGTCCATAGAGTTTTCTTGGCAGGAATACTAGAGTGGCTTGATAGTTCCTACTCCAGGCGCCTACAGCGCCTGGTATTCCCTGGTGGTCGCCCATCCAAGTACTAGCCAGGGCCAACCCTGCTTAGCTTCCAAAATCAGGCAAGATTGGATGTGCTTAGGGCATCTAGGCAGCTCTACAGCCACTTGTATTCTGCTTAAATTGCTGTACAGTATTTGGGCACTTGGTCTCTAAAAGGTTCGCCATCACTGTCCTATAGAGATGTTATTGTGCTATTAAAATAGGAAAGTACCAAGAGGAACTATTCATTTGCCCTTACTGTCCACACAGTGTAACAGAGTGTCCTAAATTATTTAGGTGTAGCTATTATGAATAACAAAAGTGTCGGATGTGATAGCTCAGTGGCTAAAATGAATGTGTTAGTTGTGCAGAAGATCCCAAGTTCAAATAGAGGTAGAAGGAATTTGGAATTAAGTAACTCCTCTTCCTGGGAGTTTGTAGAGTTACTGCAGCCCAGTGAAGTGTGCCACAATCAGGAACATGGAAAAAATTCTTAGAATCTAATGACCCATGCTGGCAGGGAGATCATAGGAATTGTCTTACTGCAGGGACTTCTGTGGCATTTATCCCTTCTGAAGTACTGCTTAGCACACACCTAAATAATCAGCTTGTAGCCAAAAGGTTTTACCCATTCTTGTGAGCTGAATTAACAGTTTGTCTTCAACAGATGTATTGTAATTTGATGTTAATGTGCTGTAGTGCATAAGAAGATTTGTCTTCATGGGGTTAAGGGTTTTTTCCCTGGAATAGAAAAGTAACTTTTCTCTGTATTGTGGCAGAAGTAGTAACTTGAAAGCTATCACTCATTCAGTGTTAATATAACATGCATTTTGCCAACTCTTCAAACATTTTCTTAATTCCAAATCATTGCTTGTAAAATGGTTAAATGTCTGGGAATAATGGTGCTTGCTCTACTGTAGACCAGCATCTAATATTTACTTGATGCAGCCTGTAACTTAGCCAGTTTAGGTGACTTGAAATGTTGACATACTAATATATAGTTTCACTTGATAGTTGTGCCATTAAGGTACTTTTCTAGTGAAAATAGGGTGGTTACAGCCTTGTGCATGTAGCTACTAACGGGGCAATTAAGATTGTTTGGCTTACCTAAAAAGCACTTTGTTCTGCTCTTAACACCTACTAGCACTTAAAGCTTTATTGTTATCATTTGATCTTGCCAAGAGCAACTTAAAAATTTAAAGCATTGGTAGGCTCAAACGCCTTACTAAATTGGACCTTATGCTGCTTGAGCTGGTTTTATGGTTAAAAACCCAGCTGTTGCCACACAGATGAAATTAAATATTAATTCATTTTATGTAGGAAGTGGATTGGCCTGATCAGAATTGGATTTGCACCTTTATTTTCAGTATAGGAATATTTGAGTAATGATATCCCAGCAAACTATGTTGGGACCTTGCTGAAGTTTACTCTACCTGGCCTTTTACGTAGCAATCCTAAACACGTTTACTAGAAAATAAGCCAGGTTGTGCTGCCACCTATTTCTGAGTAAGCAGACACAGGATTGGATTAAAAACAATCAGCTTTGTTTATGAAAGCAAACATGCTAGGGCAGAATGTTTTGCTATAGGTAATTATACCTTAAATCTCCATAGAATGCTACCCAAAAGTTCCAGTGTTCACTTAAATATTTTGGCATGGACGAACTGTAGCATTATCTAAATTATGTACACATACAGTGGACCCTTGTATAACAAACAGTTTGTATAACATAAAATCTGTACAACATAAAAATTCCAGAGATAGGGGAAATTTGCTTAACATAATCGCCTATGGGGAGAATCCGTACAACATAAAAATGGGATTACTCTTTTTTCAATGCATTCCTATGGGAATTTGTATAAAGGAAAATTTGCTTAACATAATTTCATTTGGAATGAATTAATTCCTTTATACAAGGTACCACTGTATCTAATTCTTAATCAAAGTTTGTTTGCTTTTCTGGTATAGAGTCATACTAATTCAAGGTTGTTATTAAGCTGAAGGATTTGTTGGCTTTGACTATGAAATCCTGTTTTTCTTTAACTTGAACTTAAAAAACAACCTTAAAAGCACACTAAAATGCAAAAGGCTTGGAGGACTGTGATGCTATCAAATTGTTATAGGGTCTTCCACCAATGGTGCCTCTTCTTCAGATGAAAAACCGATATATTTCCTTTATTAGAGAATGCGGGACTCTATTTTTGTTTTCATTAGAAGCCTAGCTGACTTTGGCGTGGAAACTTTTAGGGAGCTGCTAGATAGAGGATATTAACTTGTTTACATCCAGTTTTTAATCTGTAAGAACAACATTGCTGTAAAAGATTTGATCCTGACTTAAATCCGTTGATCTTGCTGATTTTAACGGGACAGTCGAGGGTTTACTTTGTTCCCACTGATTTCAGGTAGGAACCAAATTCAAACAACAGCCTTGGTCTATCCCCAGTTCTCTTAACTGGTGGAGTATCCTTGGAATGCAGATAGAACCTTGACTTGCCAAAAACAAGTGCTACATGCTAGTTGCAGATTTGCAGCTCATTTGCCCTTTGACTTAATGCTACCTTGAACATAAAGACCTCATTTTTGTGTTAGATCACCTAAAGATTGAGACGTTCCTTGCAAAAGACGAAATACAAAACAGTGCCTTTTGCTTGATAATTTGGTTACCTGTTGAATTAGTGTTGTAGAGAACCTAAATCTCAAGTGTTTATGTAGTTGCAAAGCCCAGAAGGGGACCACGAACACTACTTGATCCATACAGTTCTGTTCAACGCAACCTACAAACTGTTGCCAAGACGTTCTTTTTTTTTTTGTTTACTTGCAGTCATAAATGAACGTGCTGTAATACAATAATAACGTAGAGAAAGTCGGGTTTTTAAATAATAGATGAAATCAGTGTCTGGAAAAATAATTGGTAGCCCTGAATCTGGAGTTGAATTTTGATACAGTAAAAGACATTTTGGCAAACACTATTTTTTTGTGTGCATTCTGTACTAGCACTCTTGGATTCATATGGGTCTGAAAGACATTCATGTTCAGGAAGCAGTTTAGCTAGTGTGGCTGTACATTCTTCATTAAACTGACTGAACCTTCACCCTTAACTTGACAGGAAATAGACAAATACGAAAAGTCAGGCACAGTAAATGAACTTGACAAATCTTTCAAGTTCAACTAATGCACTGATTGCTGTGCTAAAAGTAGGAATACAGATTGTACTGTGAAAGCTGTTATGTAGCTTTTGAAAGTTACTAAAATAACCTCAAAATTATTTGTTGTGACTTATTTATAATGAGGGGCTAGTAATAATTCTGCCCCCCCCTGCACAGAACAAATGAACTAAGGCTGTAAATTTAATTTTGTATAGACTTTGGCAGTGTGTGTATGTAGGGAATCCTACTGTCCCCAATCTTCTAAATGATGTTAGAAATCTCTGAAACGAAAAAATTTGAATGTATTGAGTAAGGTACATGATTGTGCCTTTTCTGTAAAAATGTTTATTTAAGCAGACGAAAATGGTTGTAAATGTAGCAAAGTTCTAACAACTTAGTAACTATCATTTTTGTGTGAAACAGTTTGAATTGTCATGTTACTGTGTAATTGACTTGCTCTAAAATGAACAATAAATTTAATAAAACAAAGTCATTGTCTTGTGTTCTATCGACTTGTTTTCACTTTGTATTTTAAAATAATGGATAAAGATGCTCACATGAGTATTTAATGACATTGGTAACGTGATGATTTTATTCAAACTTGATATTAAAATACTAGCTACTTATGGAACAGTCCAATGTTGTCCCACCAAGGAGCAGAAATTCTAACTTCTTGTAGCATGCTGCGTTATCATTAAAACTGTGGTCTTATGCTTTGGCGTAATCTAGATTCCTCTTGTATTGCATAGTTTGCCTAAGACCGTTTAAAGCACAAAGATAGTTCAGGGAAGAATTCTAATGAGAGCAGGGGTACTTGGGAAAACATTTGTGGTTTATTTATATATATATATTTGAAAATAAGAGTTTACATCATGGATCTCTGTTGCGAAAGAGTAAGGCAAGCTTTGTTTTCATTTTTTTTTTATACCAGGGCCACAGCCGACTCTGGGAATTAGTTTTGGAACGCCATTCGGTTCAGGTATTGGCACTGGCTTGCAATCAAGTGGCTTAGGCTCTTCAAGCCTTGGAGGTACACTTTAACTTTTTCTAAATGTTTCACTGAATAAAGTATACAGCACTTGCAGAATTGCACTGAACAGCACACGTCACTGGGAGAGCTAAATGCTTGGTTGTGTTATGCTAAGTCCATGAAGCCATTCTTTTGTATTCTCTTAGTGCAGGCATGTCCAAACTTTGGCCCTCCTGACGTTTTGGACCACAACTCCCGGAATTCCAGGCCTGTGTTTCCAATGGCAAAGGACTGTGGGAGTTGTGGTCCAAAACATCTGGAGGGCTGAAGTTTGGACATGCCCGTGTTGGTGGATCAGAAGCTGCTATTTGCCCCCCTGTTCCTATATTTTGAACCTCTAGCTTGGGTGAGAAAGTCCACTACAGTTGGAAGCAGATGTCGGGAGAAGGGCACTCTTCGCCCACGCACCAAGCCCCTAGTATCCTTGGATTTTTTTACCATTCATAAACAAGGAAGTCGGTCTGCAGTGCCATCTTTATTACCTCTTCTTCCCACTTACTCTGCCGTGGTCTGTGTAGGGAGAGCCATTTTGGCAAGCTGAGATGAGTGTTGTTTTCTGTCATTGCTGCAGTACGTCAAGATTTAGGCTGACAAGGCAGCTCTGCTGTGATCGTTGTTGAGGGTAGTGGCCATTGCCCAAAGCAGAGAGAGGTAACCTGGTGCTCTTGATAGATATTTTGAGCCACAAATCTCACCAGCCAGTTATCTGCACAATGAGTTATCTGGGATCATGGGAATTCTAGTCCAATTTTTTTAAATTCCAAATTCAGACCACCACATTCTTTCAAAACATCAACTGCAGAGTGTATACCTGTCATAGCATAGATTGCAGTCATATTTTTGGGGGACCTCAGAACTTGGTTTTAAACATGTCGCCTTCTGTGCTGTGTTTATATAGATATGCCTATACAGTTGTCCCCCGCCGTTTCGCGGTTCATATACTGCGGTCCCGCTGTATTGCTGGTCCGCAGTATATGAAAAAAGGCCCCTGGGGTAAGGAGGAAAGTGCTTCCCACAAACCGGAAGTGACTTCCAGATCCCTAGAAAGCACTTTGGGGGCCTCTGGGGGACTGGAAAGCCCCTTGCAGGCCCGTTTGGGGCAGCGCCAGGCCTGGGATAAGTGCAAGATCCCCCAGACAGCCCGCCCAGTGTCGATCTGACCCAGCATCCTCATATTGTGGATTTTCAATTATTGTGGGTAGGGTTGGGTCCCTAACCCCTGCGATAGGTGGGGGGTTTTACTGTATCTGGACATATATTTTAGGAGTTAGGATATACTTGAAGACTTTAGTTCGTGATTGATAAAACGTACTTTTACCTTGTTAAGCATGTTGATGCACTGCCGTTTTCTGTCTTTGTTGATATACTTTCAAAATCTGTTACTGGAATCAACTGATGTAGCCCATACTTCATTCTGAGTTTTATTCATGACAAGCACATTTGTGGAACAACAAAATGTAACCTTACATCTAGAGAGGTGTTGCTTTACATATGATGTTTAAAAGTAGGAAAATGTGGAGAAGCTTTTTTCCACATTTGTATCACAGAGGATACTCTTGAGTAGCCATAGCAATGATCCTTGCCTGTTGGCTGCACTGAGACATTGTCAAACCTTGACACTTGGGAAAAACATTTTTGCCTCTTCTTAAAGCTAGTGTCTAGTAGTTCAGATACCTTTTTTTCCTACAATGGAAGAAGGTATCCAGATGTGTTTCCACTAACTTTGTCACATAGGTGGAGTTGTTTTGATTAAAGTTGTGACTGTTCTTTAGAACAAAAATTCATCTGTGAGAAATAAAGCACAGAAGCATCAGGATGGATGCCTAACCTGATGAAGTAGTTGACGGTAGTTATGACGTTTGAGATTACCAGAACAGTACACTAAAGAAGTCAAATAAAAATTGTTAAAGAGTGCTAAGACCCAAATCTAACTGTTAGTCCTGACTGGAATAAACCTCTCTGAACAGTATAAAATTGTTGAGCCAACAGTTATGTAAGCAGCCTTGTTTATGCAGGTTAGAATTAATTGGATTTAGACCAAATTCTTTCAAAAATATCAGCTGCAAGGTGCACACTTGCCATTGCATTAATTTTAGCCATATTTTATTGGGAGCTTGAGTATTTAGCCCATAGGTTGCCAGTGAGAAGTGGAGGGATAGGTCAAACTGAGTATTCTCTGTAAGTTCAATAAGTTGGCACATCTACCTGGTTGAAGCAGGAGGAGAATGGCACTTGTCTGAAGTGATTTCCACTTCAAGCAATGGGGGTTAGGACACTAAGCTCCTACTATTCATTGCTCTGAATAAACTGTCAAACATGCAATCCAGCCCTTATGTGTATCTTAACTTGTATTCCATGTCTCCACTACTATTCTGCTAGGATTTGGAAGTAGCTCTGGTTTTGGAAGCACTGCCACAGGTGCACCATCGTTTGGATTTGGAGCTACAAATAAGCCTTCAGGAAGCCTTAGTGCAGGTTTGTTCTATTCCGAATGTTAAGGTCTTTTAAGTGAATCAGTATTAAACTGAGCAATAGGGGTTGTGCAATTCTTTTCCTTCCCTATTGATTTCAACTCCCAGAATTCTGGCTCATAGGCCCAAACCTAAAGACACACCTACCTTTCATTCCCCAAGTGAAAAGTCTTTCTCAAAGGCTCCATTACCTACCTCTGGCCTAACTAAGCTGTGCCTGTTTCACCTAAGAATCCTGGGAGGTGTAGGGTGTCTCAGGCTGGTGCCTTCAAAAGGACACTCAGGGAGCACCAGTGTGGCTTCCCTTTTTTAAACCAGAAGCTTGGTCCTTCTCCAAGGGCTCGGTCCCACGTCCCTTTAAAAGCAGTTTAAACTACTAAATAAACTGAGTCCAAAAATGCTGTCCCCAAGAAAAAAAAAAAAAAAGAAAACCCGGTAATGCTCCCTTAAGCAAGGTTTCTGTGACTCACCTACGAGGTAGAGAATGTTTTGCCTTGCTTTGAAAATCCAGCTTTTAAGGAGGCAGGCGCCGTGGGACCATTCTGATGATCCGGGTTTCTTTTTCTTTATTTGGCTATTCCTGGGGCCGATGGGCTGTGGTTTTTTTTAATTAATTTTCACCTTCGGAGAAACTGGAAGTTCTATCTGGTCCTACAAGCATTAATTTCCCCCAGCAAAGAGGTCCGTTTTTTTTTTCAAATGCTAGCGCCACCTGCTGGCCAAGGGGGCTGAACTGTACTTTAAAATAAAAACAGTGTTTGACATGAGAACTCTTCACCCGGATATTCAATCACGTGATGGGACAAAGAGGAAAAGCTGGACCTTCAGAGCAAAACATAACTTTGTTTGTGGGTTGTGTTGTGTGTGTTGTGTTATTACAGTCGTGACCGACTCTTTGTGACCTCATGTCCATGGAGTTTTCTTGGCAGGAATACTGGAGTGGCTTGCCAGTTCCTACTCCAGGCACCTACAGCACCTGGTATTCCCTGGTGGTCTCCCATCCAAGTACTAACCAGGGCCGACCCTGCTTAGCTTCCGAAATCAGGCAAGATCGGATGTGCGTAGGGCATCTAAGCAGCTCTTGTGGTTTGAGACCCATAGAATTCTGCCAAGAGAATTCTGGGATTTGGAGTTTTTATAAAAGCACATGAGCTGACCATCTCAATTTCTAAAATTCAGTTCTTCCATTTATATCAAAATTCAGACAGAAACTAAGGCAAGTGGGATTTGGATGCACTCGCCTATTGAATGAAAATTCATAAAGTATCTTTTAAAAGTGCATTCCCACTATTCCTTCCTTAGTTCCAGAATCTTGGATTCACTCTGCTTGTTCAGCATGCTCAGGGAAACTTGAGGCTGCTTCTTTTAACACTAGCTTTTCAATGCTACCTAGCAAAGGTCTGTTGAAAATGAGAAATACACTGGTACCTCAACTTACGAATTTAATCCATTCCGAATGCATGCTCTTAAGTCGAACTACTCTTAAGTCAGGGTACCTATCTAAAAAATTGAAAAGATAAGTTAAAAATGAAAAAAAATGTAAGTCGAGCAGACCATATCTAAAATTTGTAGGGTGGCAGTTAAAACGCCAACAGTTTTCCGCTCTTAAGTCGAGCTACTCTTAAGTCGGGGTACCACTGTAATTGAAAGGCATTCCTTAGTGTGGCACTGGAATCAACAGTTTAAAGAGAAAAGTCAACATTCTTATGAATGTCCAACAGTTGTGCACACACAGGCTTCTGTTTCATTCTTGAGAAGTGAATTGTAGTGATTTCAAACTTCAGCTCTTTTTGGTTACCATAAATTTCTTTATCTGTAGCAATACTGAAGCCAAGTACTGTACCATTTCCTCAGGACTTTTAGGTTGGCCAGGCTTAATGTTAAATGAGAGCCCAAATTTTAACCATTTGAAAGTTAAGATTTCTTTAAAGGTGATGTGACATGAGTCCATTTGAAGCAGAAAACATATCTGACTTTTTTTTCCTGCGTGGTAAATATCAGGTCATAGTTGGAAGAGGTGTTAAAGGCCTTGGCCCGCATCTAGTATAATATCTGCCAAGAAAAACAGTACATTAGCGAGTTATGTTTTCATTTGGATATGTAGTGTCACAGTTGTTCTTGTTACCCTCCCCTTTCGGAATGTTGCTGCTTGCAAAGGTGGAACTTGCATCTGACCCTGCTTTCCATTGTGTGTAGTCTAGAGAGACGTTTGCGAGTTCAACATGCTTTGTGCTAGTACAACAACATAACTCCTTCTAGCCACTGTGAATTAGCTGTCCTTTGATTGCTACGCTTTCTAATAGTTGCTTATTTCAGTTCATCAAAAGAACTAAGTGCTGTATTTGCTGCTGAGTTTTCCCCAAACATTTGCAGGCCTTTCTGTGAGATAAATACATTCCTTTACCAGTGCCATGATAAACTGATCAGTCTTTAGCAGCGTGTCCTCTAATTTTCGTCCCTGGAATTCCATCACAATCGAGACACATACATGGGAGCAGAAAACCCCTACGTGAAGGGCGCCAGGGGCAGGCATGGCCGCACAGCTTAGAGCAAGCATGTCCAAACTTCGGCCCTCCTGATGTTTTGGACCACAACTCCCAGAATTCTAAGCTTAGATTGCCAATGACAAAGGATTGTGGGAGTTGTGGTCCAAAACATCTGGAGGGCTGAAATTTGGACATGCCTGGCTTAGAGGGAACATTTGTCTTGAGCATCTGGCCTTCAGAATAATTAAGCAGTCGACTAGCTTAACGAAACAGCCAAAGGTTAGTTTTATTAGTTTGTCGCATAAAAAAAAGAAAATGTGGAGTTTTATACTAACACATTTTTCATGGTATGAGCCTCCATAGCATAGTGACCATTTCATTTGGTGCACAAAGTCTTATCCATTGACAGGTATATGAAAGAGAAAAAGAGGAGAGCCACTCTTTTGAGTCTTTCCAATCTGGGCAGACTGGGTTTTACAAAGCCTGGGATGTAGGGGAGTTCAAAATCCATCCTGGCCAATCATGACGCAACCTGTAGTTTCTTATACTTAAATATGGAGATTGCAGGCTCAGAAAGTTAGGTTGAGGTAAAAGCTCAGGAGCCTCGTGGCACAGTTGTTAAACGGATGTACTGCAGCTATAACTGTGCTTATGACATGGGTTTCATTCCCAGGTAGCTGACCCATGGTTGACTCATCCTTCTGAAGTTGAAGTCGATAAAATGAGTACTCAGCTTGCTGGGTGGGAGGGGGCAATGTGTAGCCTGCATGATTAAATTGTAATCCACCCAGAGAGTACTTTAAGCGCTATGGGGTGGTATATAAGCAGAACACTTTGCTTTCCTTTACCTCCAAGGGTGATGTGGTAAAATGCAATAAGTACATGGCACTTTGTGAAAACAATGTTAAACCTTAAATATATGTGAAGTAAGTATTGTTATCACTGCAACAGCATATAATGTTAGCATTGCTGATAAAATAAATACAGTGGTACCTCGACTTATGTTTTTAATCCATTTCCAAAGGCATCTTTGGAAGTCAATCAATTCGTAAGCCGAACAGCGGTTTCCCATAGGAATGCATTGAAAACCAATTAATCCATTCTGGAGGGAACTGATTACAGTGGTGCCTTGTATAAAGGAATTAATTTGTTCCCAATGAAATTATGTTAAGCAAATTTCCTTTTATACAAATTTCCCATAGGAATGCATTGAAATCCCTAATTGCAACCATTTTTATGTTGTACGGATTTGCTCCATAGACGATTCTATTAAGCAAATTTCCCTTATCTCTGGAATTTTTTATGTTGTACAGATTTTATGTTATATAAACCGTTTATTATACGAGGGCCCACTGTAATAGGTTTTCAATGTGTTCCTATGGGAAGGCTGTCTAAACCCCTCTCAGTCAAGAAAGAGACAATGGAAGGCTGCTTTCCACTTTCCCGCCAGACTGCTGACTTTGACAAATCAGCTGGGGGTTTTGTGGAGAGCAGCCTTCTGCTGCCCTTGATTGATGGAGAAACCTGGGTGCTTTGGAGGGGAAGTGCTTACCTCAAAGTAAACACCCGGAAGTAAACAATTGCCTTGCAAGGCTCCGTGGCAATCTTTGGCTGCTTTCCGCTTTCCCACCAAACATAGGACTTACACAGACACACCTCCTTTCCAAACTGCCCCGGCTTCAGGAGGATGCATCCATCCCAGGGATTTCCTGGGGTGCATGCATGTTCGCCCAGCCTGGGCACCTTGCAAGGCAAGCACTTACCTCAGAGTAAATGCTAACTTGGAGCTAAGTGCTTCCTTTTCAAGGCTGGTTTCCACTTTCCCCCCAGGCATATGACTTTGTCAGGTCCGACCTGTCAAAGTCATATGTGTGGCCAGAAAGCGGAAAGCAGCCAAAGGCTACCTGGAGCCTTGCAAGGCAAGCGCTTACCTCTGGGTAAGTGCTTCCCTTCCAAACTGCCCAGGCTGCCCAAAGTTGCATTGTTCCCTGGGAATGATGCAACTCTGGGCAGCCCGGGTGTTTGGAAAGGAGGCGCAGTGGTCACCTCCTCCTCCTCCTCCTTGGTTGCTTCAATCTCTTTTGCAGAGATGGAAGCTACCAAGGAGGAGGAGGAGGAGGAGGAGGTGGCAATGCTGCTCTCCTCATGACAGCTGACTTTGACAGGTCGGACCTGTCAAAGTCAGCTGTGATGCGGAGCACAGAGCAGCGTTCATAAGTCGAATTACTTGGTTTTCAAAGCAACCATATGTTGCGGTACCACTGTATCTCTAGTGAGGCATAGTTTTAGACCAAAAAGAGAACATTATTTGATTCAACAATGTTACGAAATACTCTCTGCTGAAGAATGGCAGCCTTCTCCCATGTATCCAAGGGTGGGGGAATCCATGCAGTTAATGAAGTAGAATGTAGCCCCAAAAGGTTTGGATATTGTACATAATATAAGGTTCTGCAAGACCTCGTTGTTTTAGCACAACATGTGCCTCTTGCTCACATCTGTCTTTGTCATTTCCTTTGACCATGTCACAATCTGTTTTTCGGACTCATCTGCATCACTCTTCTGTCTAATGCAGTGCTTCATTTTACACCTTAACCGCATGTCCACTTCTGGTGTACATTTCCTTTTTCTCTAAACCCTTACTAGGCTAATTTTCAGAATTTACTTGATGTCCAGTACTTTAGTCAATATGAGTTCATAACATAATGAGGAAATTATGTGCCATCCTTCCCCAACTGTTCCCTCTCAAGCATCTAGCATCTTCCCCTGCTCCTCTTGAGAAAACAAATTGCCCTCCCTTAATATGTGTGGTGGTTGGCTTCATTAATTTATTTTAATGAGCAAGGTTAGTTGAACCAAACAATCTTATGCTGGAACATGTGAGGAGAAGAAATAGGCCCAGCCCTTGTGCAGTGGTTAAACTGCAGTGCTGCAGCCAAGACTCTGCTCACAACCTGACTTCAATCCCTGCAGGTTCAGGTAGCCAGCTCAAGGTTGACTCAGCCTTGTGTCTTTTCTGAGGTTGGTAAATGGAGTGCTCAGCTTGCTTGTGAGTGGGGCCAATGCTTTCTTGAATAGGCTGGTCGAGGGGATAAAGGAGAGGCAGGCTTTTAAAATAATACACAGCATTCTTGGTGGAAGGATTGGCATTAGGAAAGGACAGTAGCCTTTGTATCATCTATTTGTAGCTGGGAGTCTTGTTTCGGTCCAAAGCATTAGAACTCATTTTGCCAAAGTTCCCTTTGTAAAAGTGAAGAAAAAGCAAAAGCAAATCTGCAGCACCTTTGAGTCTACTTTTTCTGTTAAAATAGACAGCAGACTTCTCGGATGTATGAGTTGTACGAACTCCCTGAAATGATGGCTATGTTATATATAGCAGTGGTGGGCGAACCTTCGGCACTCCAGGTGTTTTGGGCCACAACTCCCACAGCCCCTTGTCATAGGCAATCTAGGCTTGGAATTCTGGGAGTTGTGGTCCAAAACATCCGGAGTGCCAAAGGTTCGCCACCACTGTTATATAGGGTTACTATTTCACCCTTTAAAAGTTAGCTGGCTTAGAAGATTAACACGGTCATCGTATCTTCTCACCTTGAAATATTTTCCCCTCCTCTACAAGGCTTCGGCAGTTCGAGTACGTCTGGGTTTAACTTCAGCAATCCTGGCATCACAGCATCTGCTGGCCTGACGTTTGGGGTGTCCAACCCAGCCTCAGCAGGCTTTGGCACAGGTGGACAACTTCTCCAGCTGAAGAAACCTCCTGCCGGCAACAAAAGAGGGAAAAGATAAAACATGAACAAGGCAGCCGGCTGGGTGGAGGACAGTTGGGGTCGGAGAAAAGTGGCCATGCCTCCCATTGGTTGGCCCTGAAATAATCTATTTTTTTAAGCTGATTCTCTGTGTCCTTGGAGGTTTATAACGTTTTGCTACTCCTTCGCATTCTGGTTTATGTAATGTAATTGTAACAAACAGCTTTCTTTTTTTTTTTTTTTGGCAAATATGGTTCCCATAAGAACTTTTCTTTTTGGTCTTTTAGATATGTACTTCATTATTATTAAGGACTCTTGTAAATCCATTTATTTAACATAATGTTAGCAACAGGATATTTTTGTCGACATGCTGAAAACCTTATAGAGAGATGCTTATTTGGTTTCTTTGTACAAATAAAGTCTATTCTAGTACAAATGATTGAATCCATATATTCTTTTTCTTGATATGACCTCTTTAAAACATTAGGATCATTTTGTGTATATGTATGTAAATATATACAGTACAAATGCACACTTGTGTACATAGAATGCCTTTCAAAAGTTGTCTTGTTGGACAGAATGTTTTCCTATTTCCATTTGGGGAACTCCCTACCCCATAACGTTAACATAGCAAAGACCGATTGCAACATTTACTAATGCCCATAGGACACCTGTGTGGTATGTTATTTTTCCATTTCTGTTTTGTTTCCCATTCAGAGCTGTGAAGGAAGTGGCTGTTCATAAGCATTGTTTTAAGATTGATGATACAGAACTGTAGCAGTATATCATGAGGTTACAGGGCTTCTGAAGGGTTTTTGAGAACTGCCAGATGGTTTTGAAGTCAATACTGTCTGGGTCAACTTTCCCCTCGAGTGACCGGTTCAGTCAATCTGTGCAACATGATAGAAGATCTCTTGGGAATGATACAGTTTCACAGTAGAGCGTGCTAAGAGTGCAGAAACTGGTGCTCATTTACATGGGCACCATTCCCCCACATTCTGTTGTTCATATGAACAAGCTAGTATACCTTTGCATAAGGCAGTACTGGAAGTTTAAATAAAAACAACTAAGCTATTCTGGCCTTGATCAGAATGAATTTTGAATGAATAGATAACATCTCTTTCTTGAGTGGATGCTTACCTGTTTCAGCAGAGTATCAGCATGATCATGAGCGATGTGCATGAGAATATAACTGTTCCACATAAACATAATAGAATGGGTCTCACGTTAGGTTTCAGGCTGCATTGTCTTTGTTTGTTGGTTTGCATTTCCTGCTCACCAAGTGTTCAAAACAACAGGAACATTTTATTGCCTTAAATGAAGAGCTGCAGTTATTTATTCCATTCATTTCAGCAGGGCTTGGGCGAGGCCAACAATTTATAACGTTAGCTTTTCTGGTCACTGCTGCTTGGGTATGCTCATATGTGTGTCTGTGCACACAGAATTTTAGTGAAGTCTAGCCTTTTTTTAACACAATACTTTGTATATAACTCAAGTTAGATCTTCATCTAGGCACTTTCCCTAAAATCCCCAGTGTAAGCAAAGTTTCTGATTTTGAAGTCTGCTTTCAGTTGTTGAGTTCTATTTTTGTGAGATGTGACTGTTTTCTTTTTATATGATACAAAGTTGTCTGGCGGATATGTGAGTCCCAAATGGGACAGGTTCAAAAGTAAGGGAAGTAGTGCAGATTTTTTCCACCTTTGTACACATGAATTAATAGCATCTGAAGTATAAGCAGCTTTTTAAAAAGAGGAAGCTTTTTAAACTTGTCAGGATTAAGGGAAGCTAAAGGCATTTTCTGACCACATTTTTGTATTTGTTTTGGGCTTTAGTAAACAAATATGATATATGTATGTTATTGCTTTTTTCAGGACTAAATTGTTGAACCACTAAATTTCCTTGTTGTACATAGTCTGAGCCTATTTTTAAAAATTGTGTTGTTGTCTGTGTCCTTTTGTGCAACTTTTGTTCTTCCAATAATAAAATTGTTTGAAGTGAGTCATGTTATTATTTCTGGTTTGTGTTATTTTTCCATGAATTGTGATCTCTCCCCACCCCACTGAATGGAAATTGGTCGGTCCGATTTCCATCAGGATCCATGTTTGAATATCCAAACAAGATATTCTTCTGTCTGCGTCTGTCTGAGTCTTACACGTGAATCAGGCCATCACTGTGACCAGTTGTCCTTTGACGCCGTTAAAATATGTCACCGTATTGAGAAGGGCTGCTGGTGGGTCTTCATTAAATGGGATTTTCCCCACAGGACTAAATCCAATTGTTGGCCCCACTTAGATGGCAAGTCCAGTCTGGCCTAGTCAAAGTGAGATGGGGCCAGCAGTAGAGCCATGCATTTCTCCGCTGCCTGACATGGCTTCTTTCTCTCTTCTGCCCTCCACTTACATATCTTGGTGGAGGAGCTTCCCCCACCCGCAAGGGGAGAACAGGAGAATGACAGTTGCCTTGCAACACAGTCTGGGAGGAGAAAGAGTGCTGTGTTGGTGCATTTTCCCCTGACACTCCCCACCTGCTTATCCCAGCAGAATCATTCTGTAGGGGAAAAACTGTTCCACCAGTGGTTGGGGACTGTCAGACAGTTGAGGATTTCCAGCTAGTTCTCTGTATTTTGTTTCTTCAAAGAATCATATAATTGATCTCGAGGATTGATTACTGCAACACCCTCTACATGGGGCTGCCCTTGACCCTTGTCTGGAGGCTTCAACGGGTGCAGAATGCAACGGCCAGACTGGTGGTGGATGCTCACAGATACGACCACATCACCCCAGTCCTGGCACACCTGCATTGGCTCCCCGTGGCCCTCCGGATAAGGTTCAAGGTTCTGGTTTTGGTTTACAAACCCCTCCATGGCTTGGGTCCTGAATACCTGTCGGAGCGTATCTCCCAGAGGTCAACTGAGGCCAGGCCCACTAGAATGTCACAGCTGCGCTCACTCTGGGTGGCCATACCCAGGGAGGCGCGGAAGTTGCTCACACGCAACCGTGCCTTCTCTGTGGTGGGCCCTACACTGTGGAACCATCTACCGAGTGAGCTGCACCTAGCACAGTCCCTGCCCGCCTTTTAAAAAGCGCTTAAAACCTTGCTTTTTATAGAGGCATTTGGTGACCCCACCCTGATGCCTCTTGCTGAGGGAATCGCCTCTATTCTGTTTTGTACTGTTGATCTGTTTTGCACTGTTGATTTTAACCTTGCTGTAAACTGCCTAGAGTTCCTGTTGGAAAAATGGGCGGTATAGAAATAAAACAAACAAACAAATAAATAAATAAATTGGCCCATCCTTAATATCGAGGATTGATATTAAAGAGACAGAACTATACTGTACTTAGATCAGTGGTTCTCAACCTGTGAGTCTCCAGATGTTCCTGGACTGCAACTCCCAGAAATCCTGGTCAGCTCAGCTAGTGATGAAGGCTTCTGGGAGTTGCAGTCCAGGAATATCTGGGGACCCACAGATTGAGAACCACTGCTCTAGATGGACAAACTGAAGACTTAATATTTGAGGTCTGTTTGAGATGTGTGTGAATTCTTTGGTAGCACAATGATAATACATGCTTTGCAATTATGAATCAAAACACTTATTTTTTTTGTTAGTCCTTATTGCTTAAAGTATTAGTTGCTGCAGCGATCAGAAAAGGTGTAAACTAATAGACATTCTTCCATTTTAGTTGATTCTGTAAAGTAAGCCATGTTCTTTAGTTTGCAAGCCATAAGCAAGGCTGTTCATGGGAGAACCTTCCGGAAATCTTTAATTCATAGGGTCACCATTTGAGCCATCTTCAGTCTCCCAATTGGAAGAAAGTTGACATATAAATGCAATAAATAAGTTGGAAGTGACTTTGCAATAAATAATGATGGTTGTTTTAGTACCTTAAGCAGAGCTTCATTTGCTTAAATTACCTATTTGTGTCCTTGAACAAATGGTTTTTGATGCGTGGAGCAGGTATGCCTCAATAGATTGGCTCATGTCTTCATTTGTTCCATCCAGCATGCTTTGATAACAGAAACTAAAATGGCCACTATCCCTTTGCAACATTAGCTGTGCTATTTGAAGGGTGATGATAGCTGTCCTCCACACCTGGAGGGTATCAGCTTGGAGAGAGTCAAATCATTTACTGATCCCCCTTCCAGTTGAATGGAATTAATGTTTTAAAGGGAGGGGATTTCAGCTGTAGAGGTTTTTTCTCTCTCTTTTATTTCAACAGAGTACTGCATATGGAACATTAAGCAGGGGCTTGAGGAAGTCTGACAGTTCTGTTATAAATGGAAGTTGGCATTAAAATGTCAGTGTGGTTTTGTATATTGCAACCAAAGGAGTCATAAAAATATTTACCAGAATCAAATTTGAGTCATGGCAACTAGACATCGTTTCTTGAGAGATTGAAATGTTTTTCTATCCATCCAAGCAGCTTTGTCAGTCTGAGGAAAGTTAGTGCCGAGTCCTCCAATTTATAGCTCAACTTGATTTCACATCACCCTGGTCTGAATAGGCTTATAAGTTGGACAACGGCCTGAATAGGCTCCTTAGGTAAACAATGGCCTAGGGTGGGTGAAAGTCTTACCTATGCAACCCTTTCTGATACTCATTAAGTATGGGTCGTTAGCGATGGCCTTGCTGGTGGAGGTGTGAAGTGCTTCTGATTTGTCTGGGGATTGATGAAAGAGCAGCTTGATAAGTAGCAGATAGATTGTGCCTGAGTCCACCACCTCTGTTGAGAGAGAATCAAAGTTGTTTAGATTTATGGACGAAGTTTCTGAGAGAAAACTACTATGCTGTATGCTGCATCAAGAGCATCCTTACCTTTTCAGAAAATTCTTAGAATGCATGGGCTGATATTTTTTTAAAAAAAAATACAAATCTACAATAAACCCTCCTCAAGGTCATGCAATCAGTGATTCTTTGGATCCCAGCCATTGTGGCTGCAGGCTTTTGTCTTATAGAAACTAGCATGTTGATGTGCTAGTAGAAGGAGCAACATAAACTATTGCTTTAGTAGTTTACATTGTGAATTAAAGTAGAGTATCAGTGTTAGGATCAGGGCCACAGGACTCTGCCTCTTTGCAGAATCAGGCCCCACTCAGGCTGAGGCAATGGGAGTGCAGCTGGTGGGCTTGGCTACTGGCACAAAGCCAGCAGATAGCACTCCCTGCTCCTTGCCTCAGTAAGGTGAGAACTTGGACTAGGCTGGGGAAACTTCGGCCCTGTTATCTCGATCCTTCCCGGATCTCTGCTACTCCGTAAGTCTTCCTGTTTGGCATCCCCCTCCCTCTCTGACTGTGTTTGTGTGAATCTTAAACTTGAACTGGCTGATGAGCCTCTTTATGAATCTTGAACTTGGCCTGGCTGATGACGCTCTTGGCTTCTGGGAACACCCTGGTCCTGGCCCCCTTGCAGATATCCTGGTTGTTGCCTACTCCCTGGCTGTTAAAATCAGCACATTTCTCCAGATGCTACCTGTTCTTTCAGCTTGAGATGCATTTTCTTCTCAAAACATTGATAAACAGAAACAGGAAGCCTGCACTAATTCACTTGGTGTGTTGCTGAAACTATGAGAATCCTTAAATAGCTGTTAATTTGAGTTGTTCATTCTGTTTAGTGTTTATTAGGATAAAAATAAATAAATGCTTGTGTTCTGTTTCAATGGAGATTCTCCAGAATTCCCTAGTGAATCTTGTCTTCAACCACCTGCTATTGAGGAATTGATACGGAGGCCCTCGCTGAAGACTGCCCCAGGTTAGCAAATTTCTCTAAAACCACTGCTTTAGATCTTGAGCTCTGATGTAGTTAATGGATTAGATGTTTTTCACTGTAAAAAGTTTTTTACAAGTCACATGTAGCTTTCCCAACAGTACTGTGCAAACAGGCAGGTTCAGAAACCTTGCTTTGCTGAAATTTACTTGATGAACTTCACAGATGGTTGAAGGCTCTTGACGTATGTCTTTTTCCACCAAAGCCAACTCCCACAAGATCCAAACAGGCATATTAATGATCATACGGTACAGCTAACAATACCTCACACCAAAGCACAGTACAGTAATACCTCGGTTAACGAAAGCCTTGGATAGCGAAAAAAAAAAATCGGATAGCGATCCAGCATCTTTGGCCAGTGTCTGGAGCAAATGACCTGTCCACAAGCCTGGGTGGGCAGGCGCACACACAGATTTACTTACCATGGGGAGACTGCATGGCCCCAGCATACTCGGCCATATGGCTGCCCTTCCCTCAGCCCCGTGCTCTCACACAACTGCGACAAATGCGAGTCTGGAACTGCCGCCTGCTGGCTTGCCTGGCTCCTCTCTGAGCCCACATCACCCAGTGGCTCTGCTGGAGGAAACCCACTGGAGGGCCACTTCCTGCCTTGCCGTGGCGGGGGAGGGGGGTCTCACGTGTGGGATGTGACTGGGAGCCACCCTTGGGAGCTGGCCACTTGCCAGGGGCCCCTGGAAGCAGATGTGTCAGGGCAAAGCACCGGTGTGCCCTCCCCTAACACCTCGGGCTGCGTGGCTGGGCAGAGTGGCGGACTGGGCCCGCTGCCCAGGAAGGTTTGAACTTCCTGGGTGCTGCTGCTCTTGCCTGCCACTGCTCACTCTCATCCTCCATGGGCTTGTGGCAACTGCCAGAGGGTGGGTTCTTACATACTCCTGAGAAGAAGACACCCAAAAAGTGAGTGCCTTCTTTTCAGGGGTGGGTAAGGACAAGCATGGGGGGGATGAAAGACACAGCCGAAAGCTGAATGAACCTGCATCTTTCATCCCCCCTGTGGTGGTAGTGAAGGGCGGTGGGCGGGTCCTTACCCACTCCAAAAAGAAGGCACCCAAAAAGCAGTGGCCTTCTTTTTGGGAGTGGTTAAGGGCCCGCCTGCCACCCCTCACTACTACCACGGGGAGCAAAGGTGGGTGGCGACGACAAAGGAGCTAGGTGTCTGAAGCGAAACTGGCCGTTGGGAACAGCTAGCTCCTTCGCAACCACCACCCAACTTTGCTCCCTGCGTTGGTAGTCTCGTTTCCTCAAACTTTCCCGCATTGCTGGGTTCAGCTTTGGGTCACCTGATCCAACACTTCTCCCCCCCGGGCACTGCAGCGAGGGAAAGGAAGTGAGTGTCAATTAATCCGACCTCCGGTATGGACTAATTGGTTTCCCACTCATTTCAATAGGAAACTGTGTTTCGGTTCATGAATTTTTCACACAGCGAAACAACGTGCGAAACAGATTAATTTCATTAACAGAGGTACCACTGTATACATACTTTGATTGCACAGACTGTATATACATTTGTTTAAATCTGTCAGCTCTAACTAAGGTACCTCAGGTAGTAAACCTTGTAAGGCTTTTTTTTAGGAACATAAGAGCATAAGAAGAGCCCTGCTGGATCAGGCCAAAGAGCCCATCTAGTTCAGCTTCTTATATCTCACAGTGGCCCCACCAGATGCTTCTGGGAGCACATAAGCCAACTAGATACCTGTCTCCTGATACCACCCCCCATGTGGTACTTTGGGGTACTTTCTTTTTAAGCCTGGAGAAAACATGTATCTCTACCATAGCTTGTAACCTGTGATGGACTTTTTCTCCAGAAATCTGTCCAATCCCCCCTTTAAATGCTTCTAGGCCTGATGCCACCACCACATCTTATGGGAAAGAGTTCCACAGGCTAACAGCACGGCTGTTGTGTGTGCAGTTCACCTGAGCAGGGCTTAGCCGTTTGTCTCCTTCTGTCTTTGTCTACCCTAAGTGATTAAACCACAGGGATACTGAAGGCATTAAGAAGTGTCATGATAGAGCAGTGGCAAAACTTTTAGAGACTGAGTGCTCAAACTGCAATTCAAAACCCACTAATTTTTTTTTTTTGCAAAGTGTCAATACAGTAATTTAACCTGTATACAGGTGGCTATGAAGGGGTGCCCACAGAAAGGGCTCCGAGTGCTACCTTTGGGCATCCGTGCCATAGGTTCGCCATCACTGTGATAGAGAGATGTGCATTATGCAAGGTGGGGGGGCACTTATTCCCAGGTGAGCAGCTCCTGCATTGCAACCCTAATGGTTATATCTGACTTGGAACAGAATTCCTTACGTGAGTAAATGAGTGTAGAAATTTTGCAACTCCAGCATACTGTATGTGGATGGATTTCATGTTTTTTTAATATCAAATTTTGTTTTAAAAAAATAAGCTTTCTCCATTTCACCAGTACCATATGGGACCGCATAGGAGTCCTTTGTTGCTTCTGTTGAATAATTTTTCCTCCAGCTAAAGTTGGACCATTGAAATAAGCGGACCGTTTCATCAGTGCTAACATAGGTTGATTTATTCAGTTTGCTGTTGTTTGGTTTTATTTACCTGATAATGTTATTATGTCTCTGTTTTTCAGTACACCTCCCAGAATAATGCTATGCACTACTGGGGTGGTATTTAAAATCCACAAACAAACAAACCTCATTTACTTCAATGAGTCAGATTGGCTGCCCTCAATGTTGGATAACAGTCCAGTACTTGCTAGTGGCCAGAATGCTGTAGCCTGTTTATGCTTCCCATAAGTCTTGGTGGCAAATTGCAACTCATTTAACAATATGCTGGGTGTGTCCCTGGACATGTACCTGATTACAATTGGATGCATCCAGAAGCACAGCTCAGTAACTTGTAATGAGAGGCAGTTTGCCATCAAGAGTTATGCCACTGACCATACACAGGCATAAATTGGGAACAGACAAAACTTCCAAGTTTGGTAAAATAATTTCTGAAAAAACATGGACATAAAATTAGCACAGTACAGTATACTATGCATTGTATGCAAAACATGCCCGGTCCTAAGAAATGGTGAGAAAGCCTTCATTTAAAAAAATGAAACATTTGGGAGTTAACTGAATGAAGATACAGCCAAATGAATTAAAGTTCTAAATGAATATAAGTCAGCCTCATGTCTGATAATTTTATTCTTCTAAATGTCATATTTGCCACCAAGTGTCCTTTTATTTCGAACAAAAAAATTAAAATTCTGCTGGATATCCTCACTCGAAGTTACATTTGGTCTATCAGTCTCAAAAAAGTTGATTCCAAAGCAAGGTGTACTTGGTGGCAAAACTGATTAATTTTTTTTATTACAATGTTTTCTGTATATTTGTAAAAACAAATAAAACAATTAAAATGCAGAGAGATTTTGTGTGCATTTTGTAACCATTCTGTCTTGAGTCTGAATATTATCATACACCATAATAACCACTAGGTGTCAATATATACCTGATTATTTTTCTTCTTCCTTGCCTTCAGACACAAATAGTGCCCCCCCCCGAAATATTAGTGCTGAGTAGAGATGGGCACGACTCAAAAAATGGTGTTTTGTTTGTCGTTTGGTCGTTTAGGGGTCCGTTTCGGTTCGTTTTCGTGACGTTTTTTTGCAAAAAAATTCATTTTCGTTTCGTTAGGTAATGAAATGAAAAAACAAAAATGAAAATGAAAAATTGCTGTTTCGTTAGCATTCTTTTTAGTTCAATGCATCTGCTGCAACGAAAACGAAAAACACAGCAAATTTGGTCGTTTCGTTTTTTTTTGTTTTTTAAAAAAATTTGTTTCGTTTTCGTTGCGTAATGAAACAAAAAAACGAAAACAAAAATGAAAAATCGCTCGTTTCGTGCCCATCTCTAGTGCTGAGCTATACAAATGATTCTGAACTGCTAGAAAGCTACCACAGCTTCTCCACTTTGCATGTTTTATATACTTCACAGGGCTCTGCAAGAACAGTGCACAATTTTGTAATGTCTCCGTGCCAACACTAGTGTGCTGACTGAGAAGAAACAATACATAGGGAATCTCTGATTGGACCTCCCAATGTATTTTCATTTTCACCTGGAAACAGTTAAAAGGAGTGTAATGTCCTTAGTTGAATCAGAGCAGCGGAGAAGGTGCTTCATCTTATCTGCCATAAATTGGTGGTTGTCCAACCAGCGTGTTGGATTGGGAAAGCAATAAATTGGTGGGTTTTTTTTCACCCAGCGTGTTGTTAGTCTGTGGAACTCCCTGCCACAGGATGTGGTGATGGCATCTGGCCTGGATGCCTTCAAAGGGGGATTGGACAGATTCCTGGAGGAAAAGTCCATCACAGGTTACAAACCATGATGGAGATGTGTAATCTCCAGGCTTAAAACTGGGGTACTTCAAGGACCAGATGCAGGGGGAGTGGTATCAGGAGACAGATATCTAGTCTTGTGCGCTCCCAGATGCATCTGGTGGGGCCACTGTGAGATACAGGAAGCTGGACTAGATGGGCCTTTGGCCTGATCCAGCATGGCTCTTCTTATGTTCTTATGTGTGGATGCAAGTGAGATGGAGAAACAGAGAAGAATTAAATACCTTTTACCTCCAGCCATATGGCTGAACTCCAGTCTAGGAGTATCCCTGAATGATTTTAAGCGAAATTAAATAGATGGATGTCTCCTTGGGTTCTTAGGAAAAGTATAAATATTTGCGGTACAGTATAGCCAAAGAGCATTCTACTGCCATAGATTTTAATTTATCCTTTGACCTTTGGGTGACACATATCAGTTCCTCCATGGTAGTTGTGCTAGGCGTTTGAAGGAAAAAACAAGTCTTTTCACATCCAAAACAGTTACACATTAAGCTTTAATGGATGGCAGGTTACTTCATCAGATCTATGTACAGTCGCCCACTACAGGTTATGCCCATGTTAGCCTTTAAGTCAGAGTGAGACTTCTTTTAATGTTACACAATGCACTGCATGTTTGAATGGGGTTAGTGACATAGGCAATGGAGTCCCAGGGCTGACATTCTATTATTAAAAGTCCACATCACCTTTGCTTTCCCAGTCCTCTGGGTGTGGAAACCTGGAGTTGTAGTCCAACATTCTAGCTACTATGCTTTCTCTTTGGGGAGAGATTTCGAATGGAGAAATAGTCAGGGGGAGGGGGTTATGCACCCTTTCCATCCTTCCGTTTACAGCCCAAATTGCCACCTACAATTAACCCTAGAGCACAGGAAGTGGGGTGTGTGGAGGGAATAGCACAGGAAGCCTTGGAGTGTCACAATACGTTAGATTAGCTCCTCAGACTGAGGGATCTCTTACCAAAGATTGCAGGCTGGGACTGCACCTTTGCTGCCCCCATCCATTGCTACAGCCAATAGCACATTAGTAAATAAGAAACCACAAACAGTAGGGCTAGGGAAACTGCCGTTGTCCAAAATGCCTGTGAAGATTCTAAGTCATCCAGGTGAGCTTATCAGGAAGTTGAGTCATGGCAACTGTTTGAGACCCAAAGAAAGGATCTGCTCCTACTTGGAAAAATAAATTGGAGGCCTTGCACCGATATTCCTTTGACTAACGAAGCTGCTTGGATGAGTAGTGAAATCTTTTGGTCTCACAAGAAAAGAAGCCCAGTTGCCATGACTCAACTTCCAGACGCAGTTGACCGAGTGCCACCAGCCTTGCCCAGCATGAGCAGCAGTGATGGATGCTGGGAATGAAAGTCCAGCAGCATCTCGGAGGCTTTGCTCACTGGAAAGTATTTAGGAGCTTTTTTTAGTGGAGGGATATGCAAAATGGAAGATCTCTTGGGGGCCATTTGCACTCTGTGAGTGGGAAGGAGACTCTCTAGCAGAACCTTCCTCAACCTAGCGTCCCCTTCCCGAATGCTCTTGAATTGCAGCCCAGTACTCTCAAGGGGTACACCTGCTCATATAAAATCTGTCTGGAATCTTGGGCCTGGATTTGTCTCCTGCTTCCATTGCTTCTTGAAGAAGAATTTTGTTCAAATCGAAAATGTCCTTGCAATTTTCCCCAACGTAATGCACTAAGAGATATTCTGCAAGTGAATGTCTCTGTCCACTGCCCTCTTGTAATTGCTTATCACTGGAGCCCAAATCTATCCCTACCTTTTATCATAGTTCTTTAAACACTAAGTGAGTATTGAGATAAATGTCATCAACAGGGAGAGTGGTTCCATGGTGGAACAGAAGGCATTAGGAGCGTCAGGGCTTCTGCAACTCGATGGGCCCAAGGATATCTCTATCTGTTCCCCATGAGATTTGTCTCTTCCTCTAGAGATCTAAGGAAGCATCACGATTCCCCAAGGCTTCAACGTGTTCTGAGAGCGAGCAACCCAAAATATGTTATGGGATCTGTCAGAAGCCTTCTTTCTCTTTTCGCTCCAGGCTTCACTAAACGGCGGTCACCTACCATGGCAAGGCTTAGCACTATCTTGGAAAATGGCGAGGTGGCATCCAAATTCCAAGGCTGATCAGTGACTTCTGGGAGTCATCCAGTTCATCTCCTGTGCAAGCCAAGGGTCATGCTCCTCATCATCATCACCACTACAACCCTGGTTTGAATACAGCACTGGCTTGGTTACAAGAGTGGCCATTGTCATTATCCTTTTCAGAGGTGTTGACTTATGACTACATTAGTAAAGCTAATGTGGACTTAGGGGAGCCATCTGATTGCCCCCCCCCATTGCCTTTAGTGTAGGCATGTCCAAACTTCGGCCCTCCAGATGTTTTGGACAGCAACTCCCACAGTCCTTTGCCATTGGCAATCTAAGCTTAGAATTCTGGGAGTTGTGGTCCAAAACATCAGGAGGGCTGAAGTTTGGACAGGCCTGCTTTAGTGCCTTTAAACAACCAGATGTGCAGCAACTAATCTTACACCTGTATCTAAGATACAAAAAAGTCACCTGCTGACTTCTCTGTATTGAACAGTTGTTCCCCTATACAGTCCAATATGTATATGTGCCAGCTGCAGGGAAGTCCAAAGGTAGAAGGATCTCTGATAGTAGAGACAAGCTCCATTGGTGTGTGGGTTATATTCTGAAGAAGTCCTTGTTATACCCTCAGAAAACTCCAGGGACATACATCTATTGACAGCTGGAGGCCTCAAAACGAATTGTTCTGGTAACAATATCAAGTGCTGGAGTAAGTCAGTGGGTTGGAGCACTTGGCTGTGAAGTGAGGGACCAGGAATTTAATGTCACTGTGTTGCCCAAGAACGCTGCATGTGTCTGTGGCTGATGGGATGACATGCACTGCCTCCTTTTTGGTCTTGGGTACACAGCGCAGTTCCCGAGCACCACCAGAAGACAGGGGACTGGTAATTCTTTTCTGAGTGTTTCATAACTAAAAAGCCCTGGCAGGTTTAGTATCAGGCGGAACTTAATTATTATTGGTGTCCGATGCAGCCTTGGATCTGCTAGATCAAAACCCCTTCTTCCTTCTCAGAGACTCCCGAATCAGGCACGTTGATTGTGCTAATCTGAAAAGAGTGTTGCTTAATTGCCTCACTGCTTAGTCAGAATGCAAAACAAAGATTGACCAGTTCTGCTTGGAGGGGAAATATAAAATAAAACGCATGCACACCTGGTCCTGATCACATCCCCAGCCTAGCTTTGGAAACAGAAGGTTCCAGACCACTTTTCTTCCTGCAAACTAGCTGGAATGTCTTTGCTCAATGCAACAGCTATGAAGATGACATAAAAAGTGGTCGCCAGAGAATGCGGCTGTGCTAAGTGCTCCCATGCCTCCAGCTGACAGCTGCTGTTCTTAGGAAAGAAAAGACCTCTAGTTATTTCCCATGAAAAGTTGGAGAAAAGTTAAAGCAAGCAGGTTGACAGGCAACAGGAAATAAAAAGCCCTTTCTTACTGGACAAAGGACTATCGAGATGTGTTTTGTTGCAGAGCAGAGGAGGACTATCTTCCTTGTGGCACCAGTCATGTGGAATGATTCCCCACCCACCCACCCACGGACTCATAGGGTCTTCCGTTGCCGAAACCTCACCAAGAATCCTTTTGCTTCCCAAAGGCACTAAGGTGGTTACTTCACATCCTTCTTTGTTCCACAACCAGTTTTGTACCGTGACAGCGTTGGATGCGATCACATGGTTTTGTCCCTGTTTCAGTGTTCCCATGGTCGTGATAACTTGTCTCATGACAAGTGTTACCTCACGGTCTTGTACCATGACAAACACTGAATTTGTCTAGCTTCCTTTTACCTTTTTGGGGGGCTAAATTCTTTTTCAGTATTTTGCTTCTGAAAAGTCAATTTTTTTAAAAAAATGGGCACAATTTCCTGAGAGAAACATATGTTTTGTTGCATGACAGTCATTACTACACAGTGTCTTGTCTTGGAACAGAAAGCAGGAACAAAGAGTGACAAGGGAAAACCCTACCCCAGCACTAGGTACAGTATTGTCGCGCTTAGCACAGGGGGGCGTGGTTGAGACAAATTTCAGTAGTTGCACAACGGAAGTGAAGTAACCTTTTTATACCGCTCCTAAGCACAGCACTAACAGAGAAAAAAACGGATGTGAAGTAACCACCTAAGTCAGGTAGTCTAGAAGCCCAGTAAGTAAGTAAGTAAGTAAGTAAGTAAGTAAGTAAGTAAGTAAGTAAGTAAGTAAGTAAGTAAGTAAGTAAGTAAGTAAAAGTGGCAATACTTTAATACAGTAATTTGCCACTCTGATTTATGATGTTAAAAGTTCTGCCCATTGATTTGTCCAGGTCCCCCTCCCCCTCCCAATTATCTAATCTTGCTAGTTATCTCAGCTGATTTTTTATTTATTTATTTATTTATTTATTTATTTATTTATTTATTTATTTATTTATTTATTTATTTTTGCATTTATATACTGCTCCCATTTCCCAAAGGAACTCTGTGCGGTTCACACAAAAAGCTTAAAAACAAACATCAATAAGACAATATAATGAAACATATAATTGTTTCAACACGGTTTTATTACTTTTTTAAAAAATATTTACACTCTACGTGTGGTGAATCTTCACAAGGTGTGAAAGAAAGAAAAGTTCCTCTCTACAGTGGAGTAGGTGCTGTGTAGGCATGTGGGTGATCAGTCCTGTAGCAAACCCACAATAAAGGAAGCCAAGTGGTTAAAATTCACTGTTATTAAGAAATATCAGGCACAATCCAAATAAACAAGACAAGACAAAAACATGTGGCACTTTAAAGTCTATTATATTTTAATGTGAGATTTTGGGGACCCATCCACTTCATCAGGCGTACGGAAACAATGAAATGAAGTACTGTCTCAGGTTTGCAAACAGAACAGTGCAAATACTCATTGGCTAGATTCCAGATACAAAAGCTTAGATAGACACATGATGTCTTAGGGCCTTTTCACACGACCCCTAAGATCCGCTGGCCACTTAAATTCAGACCAGAGATCTTAGGGGTTCGTCGCTCTTCCTGTGTCCCCACCCCTCCGCACTTCCTGGCTGCTGGCTGCGTGAGGGGAGGGAGAAAAAGAGAAAGAAAAGCATGCCGCTCACCTCCATTCCGCCTCTCGCTCTTGCCGGCAACATTCCAGTCTCTGTAAAGTAGCTCTTAAAGGGGCGGGAGCCAAAAGAACAACAAACAGAAGCGAGGAGAGCCCCGCACTCACTATTGTTACACCGCATCAAGGAATTTTCACCTCCAAAGAGCAGGTACTTGAAAGGTGCGCTGGGACGTGCTAAAGTGGGGGTGGTCGCACCTAATTTTCTGTAAACTCCATAGCTGGTGAGGAAACATTTTTAAGCTCCGGAGCTGGGAGCCATTTGCCCCGGAGTTTAGGAGTTGTGTATAAACGCCCTTAGAGGGCACACTGGAGAGGAGAGACAGCATGCCTCCTCCTGAGAGAAACGGGTTGGGGAAAAACAAGGAAAAAGCCATGTGGTCCCCAAGATTGTACAGTTGTAAGAGTGGGCAACCTCTTTCACTGGAGCACTGGAAATCAAACAAATTGCAAGCTTTCATGGAGAAAATTCCACTTATTCAGGCTTAGCACCACCTCTTCACTGATAGTGCAGAACATTTGGCACAAGAGTCCAAAAACTGATGGCATATTGTCTTCAAGAGTTTATTCATATCTTCTAAGGCTGCAGTCTCAAGTCTCTTTGCAGCATGATCTGGAATTTTTACACCCATTGGGAAACTCTCTCTCTCTCTCTCTCTCTCTCTCTCTCTCTCTCTCTCTCTCTCTCTCATATGTCCTGCTTTGAAACAGTTTCTTTTTGCCTGTGGGGATGGGGGAAAAACAGTACAAAACCATAGAAGCCTCCAGCACAAATTCATTCATTCATTCATTCATTCATTCATTCATTCATTCATTCATTCATTCATTCATTCAATTTATTTGCTGCCCACTACCCAAAGGTCTCTGGCCACTTATAACAATTAAAATGAACAGTTTAAAATAATCATTAAAAACATTAAAATACAATGCACTAAAATTGCCATCCGGACCCACAATCTATGTTGTATCCATTAAAAAAACTTCTGGAAAAGTACGATTTTTACCTGGCGCTGAAGTGTCATCAATGTTGACGCTAGGCAGATCTCACTCGGGAGGGTGCTCCATAGTCTGGGGTCAGCTGCCAAAATTTGGGATTATAATTGGGTTCATTCAAGTCCCCTGGACTGCAAGGAGATCAAACCTATCCATCCTGAAAGAAATCAACCCCGAATGTTCACTGGAAGGACAGATTTTGAAGCTGAGGCTCCAGTACTTTGGCCACCTCATGAGGAGAGAGGAGTCCTTGGAAAAGTCCCTGATGTTGGGAAAGATTGAAGGCAAAAGGAAAAGAGGACGGCAGAGAATGAGATAGTTGGGCGGTGTCATCGATGCAACCAATATGGATTTGACAAAACTCCGGGAGGCAGTGGAAGATAGGAAGGCCTGGCGAGCTCTGGTCCATGGGGTCACAAAGAGTTGGACACGACTGAACGACTGAACAACAACAACAACACCCAGTGGGACTAGCCAATTGCACCAAAATAACATTTCTACCTGGTGAGCATAAGGAAATGTTTCTCCAGATTGGAGTCACCTTTTGGTGGATGGCCTTGAGGGTCCACAAATGACACTGATATGTGGATCCTAAGAGGGTCAGTCTAACAACAGTAAACAGGAAGAAGTGAAGATCAGAAAGTCAAAGGAAACAGACAGGTCTCCCTGGCTTCTATTCCCAGATCTCCCTGCTGGTCATCTACACCGGGAAGGTGCTAAGATACAAGACCTGGAGCATGCCAGACCAACACATTGTTGACCTCTATTATTATAAATTACTTTGGGTTTTTTTTTCTTACTGGTAAAGTCACCTAATAATGTTTTTGAATAAATGAAATGAAACGGCTGCTGGATTTCATTTTTTAAACTCCTCTGTCGGAGACAATCTGGGTATTTTGACCATCAACAACAAATATAGTGTGTTGCTTATATACTACCCCATAGAGCTTAAAGCACTCTCTGAGTGGTTTACAATTTAATTATGCAGGTTATGTATCCGTCCCCCACCAGCAAGTTGGGAACTCAACTCAACCTCAGAAGGATGGAAGGCTGCGTGAACCTTGATCCAGCTCCCTGGGATTGAACCTCAGGTCATGAGCAAAGTTTTTCCTATAGTACAGTAGTTTAACAACTCTGTCAGAGGGCCCTTATCAACACACATGAAGATACCAGAACAATGGATTGTCCTAGTTGTGTGGCTTAGCCACAGGACATGACGAATCTTCATGCTACCACTGAGTGTTTTTGGCTGAGCTGTGGGAACTCACTGTCTGATCAGAAGAGTCTGAATGCCATCTACAGCTTTTATATGGCAAACCACCCAACTAGTGTGACCATTAATTGATAGTAACAAAGGCAAAGAGTACCCAAAGATTCAGAAAAACCCTAGGACAATGAATTAACATGTCAGATAATTTTTGGCTAATACTGGACAATATTAAGAGCCTTCAGCTACCATGAAATCAACCACAGCACATGTTCAAGGACTTCGACAACACCACGACAGGTGCTCTTATCCACAGTCACAAAGAACTGAGTTGGTGTGCAAGTCCCATTGTCATAAATTAACTTCGGTTCTGCGTAATCCCGTTCAACAGCCTATTAAGTGACTTCTGTGTAATCCAGTTCTCATTGTGATTGAGGCTAGACTTCCTGTGGTTTCATCCATTTTAAGAGGTGGGTGGTTCTTTCTCTCCAGGGTCTAGTCCTGGCATTCTCTGCTGCTGGTTCAAAATTCACATGTATTCTGAATGTTCCTTGGTTTTAATTTTGGGGGTCGATGGGTTGATAGCCAAAAGATGGATGATTATTTAATATAGATGCTTTGAACCTTTGGCTATTAGTTGCTAGCATTCTTAGTATGTCACTGGGCGTAATGCCTGATAGATAATTGATTTTATCAATAGGGGTTGGCTTCAGGCCTCCCATGTTTCTATCGTGTTTATTGAGTGGTATGTCTACTTGTTTTGCATGGGCTGAATTATGCTACAGCAGGCTGGTCTGTTCACCTGGGTAGAAAGAAGCACAGAGATAATGTAGTTCTTAGTGTCTGTGGTTGTATACCACAACCTAGATTTCAGAGAATATAATTCACTGTGGAGGTCTTTTACTGTTGAAGAGACAAACCCACCATTAATTTTAAACAGCCATCTTCAGCATTTCTGCCTTAGGCTAAAAATTAAGTATAGCTTTTTCCCACATATACATATCCGTTCTTTGGGTCTCAAAACAGTTCCTATCTATAATGAAGCAGAATTAAAGGTCTATGACTTATCTTTCAGGAATGTTTGTTTTTTTCCCAACCTATTGCTTTATTTTAATAATTGCATCTGACATAAAGTCTTTAAATTAGCTAAGGGCTAGATTAAATTTCAGCGGTGTTAATTTCAAAGATTAAGGCACTGCTGAAATTAATTTTAAATTGCAGCTGAATTTATGTTAGTTTAACTCAAGGCCATCCTGCATCTATTCTGTGGATAAACAGATGACCTCATTTCCAAGTGCCCTCAATTTTACACCTTTCATAAGCACTGAGACTGCTTAATAAAATAAAATCGGTGTCTTCCCACAGCCCTCCGCCCTCAAATTGAAATCTATTTCCAATTAGAAAAACAGCACAGTAACAGTATATCTGGAGAGGGGAATACTTCAAAATTAAATTATAATTTTACATATAATATCTGTAGTAAGGGAATACCTTTACTAGCACCAAACAAAGTGCCACATAATAGTGAGTGAGTTTAACAGGTTCAGCAGGGATGCCAATTAAATACCTCCATGAAAATCTCTCCAAGATAATGGGAGGAGAACTTTCCTCAGACTGATGAAGCTGCTTGGATGAGTAGCAAAACGTTTCGATCTCTCAGGAAAAGAAGGTTCAGTTGCCATGACTCAACTTCCAGATAACTGTAGATTTAAAAGTGTGTGTGTGTGTGTGTGTGTGTGTGTGTGTGTGTTGTGTCATTACAGTTATGACCAACTCTTCATGACTCCATGTCCATGGAGTTTTTTTGGCAGGAATACTGGAGTGCTTTGCCAGTTCGTACTCCAGGCGTCTACAGCACCTGGCATTCCCTGGTGGTCTCCCATCTACTTTGCCAAAAATGTTTCTTTTTTCAAGAAAAAAAATAAGCAAACCAAAGAAGGTGTATTTTAAAATGGTACCTAATAATACATTGCTAGCCATTTTTTTATCCTAGCAGTTATTATTGATCATCATGTAATATTTCTAATTTACAAGCTGTTTTACACTCCTTTCTTGTTGTTGTTGTTCAGTCGTTCAGTCGTGTCCGACTCTTCGTGACCCCATGGACCAGAGCTCGCCAGGCCTTCCTATCCTCCACTGCCTCCCGGAGTTTTGTCAAATTCATTTTGGTTGCATCGATGACACTGTCCAACCATCTCATTCTCTGTCGTCCTCTTTTCCTTTTGCCTTCGATTTTTCCCAGCATCAGGGACTTTTCCAGGGAGTCCTCTCTTCTCATGAGGTGGCCAAAGTACTGGAGCCTCAGCTTCAAAATCTGTCCTTCCAGTGAACATTCGGGGTTGATTTCTTTCAGGATGGATAGGTTTGATCTCTTTGCAGTCCAGGGGACTCTCAAGACTCTCCTCCAGCACCACAGCTCAAAAGCATCAATTCTGCGGCGATCAGCCTTCTTTATAGTCCAGCTCTCACTTCCATACATCACTACTAGAAAAACCATAGCTTTAACCATCCTGACCTTAGTTGGCAAACTGATGTCTCTGCTCTTTAGTATGCTATCTAGGTTTGCCATTGCTTTCCTCCCAAGAAGCAGGCGTCTTTTTTTATTTCATTGCTGCAGTCGCCATCTGAAGTGATCAAGGAGCCCAAGAAAATAAACTCTGTCATTGCCTCCATTTCTTCCCCTTCTATTTGCCAGGAGGTGATGGGACCAGTGGCCATGATCTTAGTTTTTTTGATGTTGAGCTTCAGCCCATTTTTTCCACTCTCCTCTTTCACCCTCATTAAGAGGTTCTTTAATTCTTCCTCACTCTCTGCTATTAGAGTAGTATCATCTGCGTATCTGAGGTTGTTGATATTTCGGGCAATCTTAATTCCGGCTTGTGATTCATCCAGACCGGCCTTTCTCATGATGTACTCTGCATATAAGTTAAATAGGCAAGGTGACAGTATACAGCCTTGTCGTACTCCTTTCCCAATTCTAAACCAGTCAGTTGTTCCATATCCAGTTCTGACGGTTGCTGCTTGTCCCACATATAGATTTCTTAGGAGACAGATAAGGTGGTCAGGCACTCCCATTCCTTTAAGGACTTGCCATAGTTTGTTGTGGTCTACACAGTCGAAGGCTTTGGCATAGTCAATGAAGCAGAAGTAGATGTTTTTCTGGAACTCTCTGGCTTTCTCCATAATCCAGCGCATGTTGGCGATTTGATCTCTAGTTCCTCTGCCCCTTCGAAATCCAGCTTGTAGTTCTGGAAGTTCTCTTTCCACATACTGCTGAAGCCTGCCTTGTAGAATTTTGAGCATAACCTTGCTAGCATGTGAAATGAGTGCAATTGTGCGATAGTTGGAGCATTCTTTGGCATTTCCTTTCTTTGGGATTGGGATGTAGACCGATCTTTTCCAGTCCTCTGGCCACTGCTGGGTTTTCCAAATTTGCTGGCATATCTTATGCAGCACCTTTACAGCATCCTCTTTTAAGATTTTAAAGAGTTCAATTGGAATGCCGTCACCTCCACTGGCCTTGTTGTTTGCAATGCTTTCTAAGGCCCACTTGACTTCACTCCTTTCTTAGCCAACCTCATAACTTCACCATGTGGTCATGGCTTGGAGTTGTGCTTGCTTAATTAGCACTAGACCCCCAATCCTGTTGATAATTTATGCTGCTATAAGAGTAACTGCATAAACTGCACCAGGAAATTGATACTACCCTGTTTCCCAAAAAATAAGTGTCCTATATTAATTTTTGTTCCCAAAGATGCACTAGGTCAGTGTTTTTCAACCACTGTTCCGTGGCACACTAGTGTGCCGCGAGATGTTGCCTGGTGTGCCGTTGGAAAAGCTGAAGAATATCAGCTTTGTGTTCAGCCAAACAGGCCCAGGTTGCGCACTGAATAAAGTATTTTATAATTTTTCATATTTCTGCTTAATATTTCATAATAAAGTAATTATAAAATACTTTGTGTTTATTTGATTCCTATTCAAGAGAATTACTTTATATATAGTCAATATAGGTACAGAGTTAAATTTTTTAACATTTTCTAATGGTGGTGTGCCTCGTGATTTTTTTCATGAAACAAGTGTGCCTTTGCCCAAAAAAGGTTGAAAAACACTGCACTAGGTCTTATTTTCCGGGGATGTCATATTTTTTCCATGATCATTTTAAGTGATCCCCTCCCGCCCCCGCTCCCCCCGGTGCCAGTGGACACCTTCACCAGACATCCCCCTGCCCCTTTATCAGACATTTTCCCCACACTACCTTGTGTTCGGGGGAGGCCTTATTATTGGGGAGGTCTTATTTTCAGGGGATGCCTTATATTTCAGCAAAACTGAAAGTAGGCAAAACTGTAAGTAGGTCTTATTTTCGGGGATGTCTTACTTTTAGGGAAACAGGTTAATTAATAAGATTGACTCACACTCCTGATTGGGTGCCAGTCACCTGATCAAGAATGCTTATTAGCAAGTTGCTAATTAGTGGCAACCTGCTGCCACAATTTATGCAAATAGATCTCAATAGGATCTTGTCATAATTTTTTTTTAAAAATGAGCCAGTGTGAATAATATGATCAAAAATTTTAAAAGAACTTAACTAAAAATTTACAATGTAAGCCAGAATTGCGAGGGAAACTGCTGGTTTTGGACAGCTTCCTTCAGTGGCAGATCTACTGTACTATAAAGCAAATGAAGCTGATGCTTCAGGGCCCCTAATCCCAGAAGCAACTTGAGTTCATGTGTTTTTTAAAAAAACATCCTGAACTGTCATGGAACAACCCTACTGAAGAAGATTAGCAGTAGTTCCCAGACTTTGTTGCTGGTTGCAGTGGGTCCCCCATAACAGTTCAAGCTTAAAGGCCCCCAAAATTTAGGTCCATCACTGGTTCTCATCATTGCCCATATCCTGCTGGGTAGAAGATTCTATGTTTTGGAGATCAATAGCTTCCCCAAATGTGTGTACTCTATATCCATGTGCACAAGCTCTACAATCTCCATCACAAGGGGCTCTTATTAGGGCATTACCTGTACCTGCTGCAACACAGGCCATTGTCCTCGATAGGCATAGCATCAACACGCATAGCCTGCTTGCAAGGATCCAAGAACTTCAAAAAGACCCACCAACATTGACATTTGGCCCTGGTTTCTTCAAGCTAGGTGGTGTATTGCGCGGTGACCATTTTAAACTTCCCACAATTCCCATTCTTGTACTCAACATAGTTTTCAAGGGAGTTCCATGGCTGGGGCACTACAGCATCACCATAACTCACCTAGCCTCACTCCTTACTCAGTGTAGGGACTGTTGCAGGCAACAGATGTTAGGCATCATAGTGGCAGACCATAGCTGGCTCTCCTGAGTCTCTCATTGGTCCCTACAGCTGGAAGATACTGAGGTGTGTCCTTATTTTAAATCCCTTACTGTCCTTCACTGTCATTGGGGGGTAAGAATCTCATCAGTAATTGAGAATCTCACCATTGTGATCAACATATGTAACAGTGATGGGGAACATCTGACATCTCAGAGAATGTTGGACTGCCACTCCCACTGTCTTTTATCATTCCTTATTCTGAGCTCTTTTTGAGGACAGTGGCAGTCTACCAACATCTGGACTTGATGGGTTGAACTTGATGGCCATATGTGTGTTGTGTCGTGGCCGACTCTTTGTGACCCCATGTCCATGGAGTTTTCTTGGCAGGAGTACTGGAGTGATTTGCCAGTTCCTACTCCAGGCGCCTACAGCACCTGCTATTCCCTGCTGGTCGCCCATCCAAGTACTAACCAGGGCTGACCCTGCTTAGCTTCTGAAATCAGGCGAGATCTAGGCAGATGTCTCATATGTAACCTGTAACTTTAGTTGAAGGCTAAAATGCACACAGATACAACACACAGACACACAGGACACACCAACATACAGTACTTGTGATTACTTGTGTTTGGAACTGGAAATACCTTCTAATCTTTTTTTTTACCATTTTAACAGCCACAGAACTGTTAGTCCTTTTCTAGGAAAACAATTATTTCAAGGTAGTATTTGTTGGAGAAAGCTCTGGTTCCTTACCCTACCATCAGGCTTTTGTGTTGTCCACTCCCAAGAACAACTTATATCAACGAGCTGAGACTCTACATTGAGACACATAAACATGAGTTTTATTGATCATGTCTGCACTGCTCTGCCTTCAATGAGAATTCACACCATGCTAATCTGAACTCCCGGAGCCTTACCCAGCATGCACTGGGCTGCATGTTAATATTGAACAGCAGACTCCTGAGGCACCCCCCCCGGCCCGGTCTTTGGTTCTATGCCACCGTCTTCATTTACTTGGATGGGAAATGTCCCTGGGAGTATTGCGGAGCTTGTTATTTTGATAGCCCACCTGTCTCACAGACTCGTTTGTATTTCTTAAGTGTAAATTGCCTAGTGGTGGCTTTCTGCACACCCGGCATTGAAACTAGCTACTGGAGTCTCACTGAATGTGTAGCATCATGAGAATAACAACAGTTCCTGCTGAAGGTCTAGAAGTGATACAGCAAAATTCTTTTTCTGGTGCTTTCCTTTATGTCTCATTTCTCTCTTTATATTCTGAGTACTGTATAGCCATGGTTTGGAAGTGATAAGAGCAATGCCGGTTATTTAAAATGCATTATTATGTGGTGAGTGACCAAGAGCATAATGAAATTCCGTTTCAGAAACAACATGAGCAACTCCGGTTACTTTCTCGTTATGTTTAAAGCATAGAATCATAGAGTTGGAAGAGACCTCAAGGGCCATCTAGCCCAACCCCCTGCCATACAGGAACCCCCATCACAGTGCTTCTGACATATGGCCATCCAGCCTCTGCTTAAAAACCTCCAAAGAAGGAGACTCCACCACCCTGCGTGGCAGCATATTCCACTGCTGAGCAGCTCTAACTGTCAGGAAGTTCTTCCGAATGTTTAAATTCTATCTCTTTTCCTTTAGTTTGAGACCATTGCCCCACGGCCTAGTCTCTGAAGCCATGGAAAACAAACCAGTCCCTTCTTTAATGTGGCATCATTTCAAATATTTAAACATAGCTATCATATCCCCACTCAGCCTTCTTTTTGTAAGGCTAAACATCCCCAGTTCTCTAATCCGCTCCTTGTAAGACATTTCTTCCAGACCCTCAATCATCTTGGTCGCCCTCCTCTGGACCAGTTCAAGATTGTCAGCATCCTTTTTAAATTGAGGTGCACAGAAATGGACACAGTACTCCAGGTGGGGTCTGACCAGAGCAGAATTGAGTGGCACTATCACTTCCCTTGATCTAGACACTATGCTTCTGTTGATGCAACCAAGAATCATATTGGCTTTCTTGGCCGCTGCATCACACTGCTGACTCATGTTCAATCTGTGGTCCACCAAGACTCCCAGATCTCTTTCACAGGTACTATTTTCCAGCCAGGTGTCTCCCATCTTATATTTGTGCAATTCATTCTTTTTATCTAGATGCACCACCCTACATTTCCCTCTTTTGAACCCCATTCTGTTAGGTTTGGCCCAGGACTCTAATCTGTCAAGGTCCTTTTGGATTTTCATCCTATCCTATAGGGAATTAGCAACCCCACCCAATTTGGTATTATCTGCAAATTTGATCAGCCTACTCTCAATTTCTTCCTCTAAGTCATTAATAAAGATATTGAATTGCACTGGACCCAGGACAGAAGCCTGGGGCACCCCACTGGTCATGTCTCTCCAAGCTGAAGAGAAGCCATTAATGATCACTCTTTGGGTGTGATCAGCATATTTTAGAGGCATTTTGAACATAATTCTTCAGGTTTTATGCCATTCTCTTAACAATATTTTTAAAGCAATTAAAGCTGCCATATATACTCAAATATAAGTCAAGTTTTCAGCCCAAATTTTGGGCTGAAAAGGGGGGCCCTCAACTTATACTTGAGTGTAGACATGGGCACGACCAGAAAAAATGACGTTTCGAGTTTTCGTTTGTTGGAACGGGTCCGTTTCGGCTCGTTTCCGTTTGTCGCGAAATTTTCCAAAAATTTGCCGTTTCCGTTTGTCGTTTGTCGTTTCCACCGCGATTTAGCGCGATTTGACTTCCCAGAGCATAGGGGCGTCCCGCAATCAGGGCCGGCGCTACGTGTTTTTGCGCCCTAGGCAGCGGGCGGGGCGGGGGGAGGTGCGGGCGGGGGGCGGTGGCGGTGGGCCATGGGTGGGCGGTGGCCACGGGCGGGTGTGAGGGCGGGTGGTGGCACGGGCCGCAGGCGGGTGGCGGCGCGGGCGGACGGGCGAGTGGGCAGTTAGGATATCACTTAGGAAGGATAGAGGTTCTGTTCTTGGCTTGCACCCCAAATGTGTGTGTGTGCAAGCAAATTGAAGTTGGGAAAATAGAAAATAAATGGTAGTATATAATATATTTTTAAAATAAATCCACACCTCCCACTCCCAGTCGAACCTCCCCCTTTATCCAATATCAGAAAAAATCCTCACAAGCTGCCAGAGAAGAAATAAAGAATAAACTGCTATTCCCTTCAGCAGACAAAGCTGCAGGGAATCAAAGAAATTATTTTCTAAATTCAATTCCCTGCCTGCCTGCCTAACTTAAATCCTAAAGCCTCCAGCCTCCCTCCTCAATCTCGATCGGATCACACCAGCACCAGCAGCCAGCCCTCCTCCCTCAACCACATCCATACACCCGACTGCGATTTCTGGAAGGTGCCGGCATCCAGAAGTGTCAGTCAAAAACCTGGCAATGCCATTGGTGGAATGGTTCAAAAAATGTGCATGGTCCCATCCCATGCCCAGCCCAAATGGGCAGGTCTAAAAAAATAAAAATAAAATAAAATAAAATAAAATCAATACGATGTTTTATTAATATAAAAAAACCCACTGCTGCTACTATTAAAATTCAGGCATTTAAAATAAATAAATTTCACATGTTTCTGTGGTGATTTGGTGTGGTTTTTGACCACGATTTCAAAAGAAAAATTGCAGCCGCCATTTGGGATCCCCCCCACCGCATGGCATGCAGCGAGACAGACGACGAGGATGACTCTCCCCCCAGCCTGGTGCAAGCAGCCCAGGACAGGAGAAGAGGGGGGGGGAAAGGCCGGGGACCCCCCAGATACCACCCCTCTGGTAGGTGGCAAAGCCTCAGGTAGGCATATTTTCGCCTGCTTTTTTGGCCAGGAGTTGGGTTTTTTAAAAAAAACTTTTAAAACTTTTTCTGTGCTTCGCATCGCACAATTGCTGCGATGCCACAAACAGAAACGAAAAACCCGACGAAATTTTTCTTTTTTCGGTTCAAGTTCGAGTTCTGATGGCTTAATTATCGTTACTGTTTCCGTTATGTAACGGAAACGATAACCGAAAACGGAAATGACAATTTCGCCACGTCGTGCCCATGTCTACTTGGGTAAATACAGTAGGTCAATAGGGTGGTGGTGAAGGAGAAGCAGTGGGTTTTTAAACCTTCTTTTCTCTGATGTTCTCGTGATGTTCACCATTGGCGCTTGCCTTGGGAGAGAAAAAAAGTTTTAAAAACCCACTGCTTCTCTCTCTCCCCCCCATATCAGAAGAAGAAGAGGGGGAGGAGGAGGAGAAAGGGAAGGGCCACAGTGGTGGCAGCAGCCGCAGCCGCCGCCAGCACCAGCTTGGGGAAGCCAGTGGAGGGAAATATTGACTCGGGTTATACTCGAGTAAATCAATTTCCCCACTTTCTAAAGGCAAAATTAGGGGCCTCGACTTATACTAGGGTTGAAGTATACAGTCACCCCCTGCAGATCGCATGGCTTAGGGACCCACCCCCAGGGCCGGCGCGTCCATTAAGGCGAACTAGGCAGTTGCCTAGGGTGCCAAAATGGACAGGGGGCGCTGGCCAGCCTGCTGCCCCCCGCCCCCCCGCCGGCCCCTGCCATCCGTCCCCCCACCGCCCGTCGTCACCTGCCCACCCGCCCACCACCGCCACCCGCCTCCCCGCCCCCTGCCAGTGCCGCCTGCCCCCGCCGCCGCCTGCCTGCCCGCCGCTCCGCCGCCTGCCCCCCACGCCGCCCGGCCCCCTGCTGCCCCCGCCGACACCGCCGATGCTGTTCCCCCCGCCAACGCTGACGCTGAAGCTGATGCTGCCACCCTGCCCCCACCGATGCCTGTCCCCCACCCCTCGCCTAGGGCGCAGAAAACCCTAGCGCCGGCCCTGCTCACCCCACCCGTGATGCATGAAAATCTGCGATATGCAGAAGCGGGTGGGGTGGGGCCTGGGGGCAGGGGGGTGATTACGCGCCTGTCTGAGGCTTCTCGGAGGAGCGCGGGGGGCGGAGTGGAGCGACCCAATTGCCCCCCGCCGCCCGCCCCACACGGCTCCAAGGCTTCTTGGAGGAGCACAGGGGTGGTGCGGAGCGACCCAATCGCCCCCCATGCCCCCCATGGCTCCAAGACTTCTTGGAGGAGCGTGGGGGTGGCGCAAAGTGACCCGGTCGCCCCCCGCAGCCCCCCCGTGGCTCCGAGGCTTCTCGGAGGAGCGCAAGGGGGTGGCGCGGAGCGACCCGATCGCCCCCGGCTTCTCAGAGGAGCACAAGGTGGTGCGGAGCGACCCGATCACCCCCGCCGTCCCCCCAGCTCTGAGGCTTCTTGGAGGAGCGTGGGGTGGCTCGGAGTGACCCATCGCCCCCCCCCCCGCAGCTCCGAGGTGCAGGTACTACGGTCCCGCACTGTAGTGGGACCACAGTACCTGAACCGCAAAATGGCGGGGGTGATTGTACTCAAGTATACACGGGTATATATGGCCTTATAAATTGTCCCATAGTGCTTAAAGCATTCTCTGGGTGGTGTACAATTTTAATTATGCAGGCTACACATAGGTCCTCTTGTGAGCTGGTACTAAATTTACCAGTTTAAGAAAAAGATGGAAGCCTGAGTCAATCTAGATCCCATCAGGATTGAACTGAAGTCATAAGCTGAGTGTTGGCTGCAATATTGCACTTTAACCTATGTGTCACCAGGCCTCTAATTAAAATGAAACTAGCTATTTAACAAGGCTAGTTTGTTTGTTTAGCTACATTCAGGGTAACAAATTACTTTTCCTGGACTTTGAAATATTACTTAAGTAAAGGAATTATTTTTAGAAAGTAACTTTTCAAGGATTTTTTAAAATAACTGATCACCATACTGCTAGTCCAGATAGGCTAATGATTTGTGAAATTGGGGAGAGTATCCTGGGAGCTTCTATATACAAGCGGACCCTGGTAATAACAAGCATTTTGTTTAACAGAAAATCCACTTAAAGGAAAAAATTTCTAGAGATAGGGGGAAATCGCTTAACAGAATCGCCTATGGGGTGAATCCGTACAACAGAAAAATGGTTGCAATTAGGGATTACTCTGTTTTCAATGCATTCCTATGGGAAATTTGTACAAAGGAAAATTTGCTTAACATAATTTCATTTGGAACAAATTAATTCCTTTATACAAGGTACCACTGCACATTTGTTATTTATTTATTTATTTATTTATTTATTATTTTCAAATTTATATACCGCTCCTACTTCCCAAGCGGGAAATCAGGGCGGTTCACATAAAAATATAAAAGATTAAAAGGTGGCTAAGAACAGGAGCAGTCACAATAGCAGTCCAAGCGCACATAAGTAGGCCGGGGCAAAGGAGGAGGAAAGAAGAAGAAAAAAAAATCCCTAGTCATTGTTGAAGGCGTCCCTGAAAAGCAGAGTCTTTAAGCCTTTCTTAAATGACGCCAGCGACGGAGCCTGCCTAAGTCGCTCGGTAAGCTGTTCCAAATGGACGGCCCCACCACCGAGAAGGCCCGCTTACGAGTGCTCGTTTTGCGGGCCTCCTTTGGAGAGGCGGTCCGGGGCCAGAGGGCCAAAGATGAACGTGTGGGTCGGGCCGGATCTAATTGTCGGGAGAGGCGCTCTGCCAGATAATCAGGGGCCAAGCCATGGAGGGTTTTGTAAACCAAAACCAACGCCTTGAACCTTATTCGGGAGGCAACGGGCAACCAGTGTAGGCGAGCCAGGATGGGGGTGATGCGGTCAAAACAACGCGCACCTACCACCAACCTGGCCGCCACGTTCTGGACCCGCTGCAGTCGCCGAACAAGGTTCAAGGGAAGCCCCATGTAGAGAGCGTTGCAGTAATCCAGCCTCGACATGACCAGCGCCTATACCATTGTCCTCAGGGAGCTCTCGTCAAGGTACGGGCAAATCTGGGCGATAAGCCTTAGGTGGTAAAAGGCCGACCTGGTCATGGCTGACACCTGGGACTCCAGGGTCAGATCCAGATCCAGGACAACGCCCAGATTCCTCACTCTTTGCGCCAGCTGGAGGGTGGACCCACCCAGACTGGGAAGAGGGCCACAGTACCCATCCGGGTTGCCCCTGAAGAACAGAACCTCGGTCTTTCCAGGGTTGAGCCTGAGTCTGTGAGTCCTGGTCCAATCCAAAACTGTGGCCAGGCAGCGATCAAGGGTCTGGACGGCCTCCACTGCACAGGTGGAGAAGGAGAGATAGAGCTGCGTGTCATCAGCGTACTGATGACAGCAGACTCCAAAACTCCAGATGATCTCAGCCAGCGGCTTCATATAGATGTTAAAGAGCATTGGGGAGAGGGATGACCCCTGAGGCACTCCACAAGAGAGTGTCCAGGGAGCCGACAACTCACCCCCCAAGCTCACTCGCTGGGTGTGGCCCTCAAGGAAGGAGCGGAGCCAGCCAAAGGCCAGATCCCAATCCCCACCTCTGAGAGCCACCCCAGCAGGATACCGTGGTCGACAGTATCAAAAGCCGCTGACAGGTCGAGAAGGACCAGCAGGGTAGAGCAACCCATCGGCCCTCCTCAACAGATCATCGTGCAGAGCGACCAGAGCCGTCTCAGTTCCATGACGCGGCCTAAACCCAGATTGGAAAGGGTCCAGGACATGGTTCTCCTCCAGGAATGACTGGAGACGCAGGACTCGACCACCTTGCCCAGAAAGGGAACATTGGCTATGGGACGGTAGTTAGATATATCATCCACAGCTAAGCTGGGTCTTTTAATAATGGGCTTCACCACCGTCTCCTTCAGAAGACTGGGAAAAATCCCATCACTGAAGGAAGCTGAAGCGATTAGTGAAGCCCATTTCGGCATGCTCCCTCCTGCGATCTTGATCAGCCAGGACGGGCAAGGGTCGAACGGAGAAGCTGCAGGCCTGCAATGTCCCAGGGCCCTGGAGGCATCCTCAGGTGTGACAGACCCAAACTCAACAAACCGGGGCGACCGAGGCAGCCCAGTACCAGCCACAGCGGGGACTGGATCAGAGCAACCAGCGTCCAGCTCAGAGCGGATGGCCTCTATCTTAGATTTAAAAAGGGCTGCGAAAGACTCACTAGTAAATTCACTAGGAGGAGGCCCAGGCGGACCGGGTTGGTGAAGTCTCAAACCACCCAGAACAATTCTGCCTGGCGATTCGAGGCCTCACCAATTCTCAGGGCAACAAATGATCTCTTAGCTGCCCTTATCGCTCGAGAATTCAAAGCCATTTGAGCATTCCGCCATCCGCTCTCTAGCCTTCTTCGCTCTTGCTTCATTGCCCGCAGCTCCTTGGTGAACCAAGGAGAGGAGCGGGCTTGGCACTGGATCAGGTGCTTGGGGGCGATCCGGTCAGCTACCCCGGCCACCTCCTCATACCACCTTTTGACCAGGGAGTCGACCGGATCGTCATCCAGACCGTCTGGCACAGCCCCAAGGGTCTCCGAAAACCGCACAGGGTCCAGGAGTCCCCGGGGGCGGGCCCAGATGGAAGGGCCCTGCTCCCCGCGGGGTGGGGTGGTGATTGACAGGGAAAAAGTCAGCAGATAGTGATCTGACCATGACACGGGACAGGCCAGCAAACTCCCGACCCCCAGATCCAAACCCGCCGATGTGGAGGTAAAAACCAGGTCCAAGGTGTGTCCTCCCTTGTGAGTGGGACCGGTGACAAGTTGGGACAGGTTCATGGAGGCCATGGACTCCATGAACTCCAGAGCTGCCCCCGACAGCCCAGCCTCGGCATGCACATTTGTTATCTGTCAACTGGAAAGATCCTACAAGTTCCAATGTACCATCCTCATCCTCCTTCCATGTCTTTTGAAAGACAGAATGAATGTATATGATAACCCTAGGATTACATCATTTTTTCATCAGTCCAATAAAGGGATTGCCCACTTTTTCAAATGTATCATATAGTGTGTGTTTTTCCCTTTTTTAATTTCTTCTTTTCTCTTTCTAAATTTGCAATTTAAAACAAAATCAAAATTATTCTCTTAAAAGAGCATGCTTGTATGATCCAAAAGTCTATTTCTTGTTCACTATTTTTATTCTATGAAAAGTGGTATTTGTCCCCCACCAAACAAAAACAAAAATAGTCAAAAACCTGAACAAGCTGATGATGTCCATTTTCAAAATTTCCAAACTATAGCAAGATACATTTTTAAACACCTGAAGAGAAACCACCCTTCTTGAGCTCTAACAACTGACATTGTGAGATGTGTTATTTGTTCCAGTCTTAGTCAAAAGCTTTTCAGGAAACATGATTAATCTTTTAAAGTATTGCAGGTAGATGGAATCACCTTCCCTGATTTTGCCCTATGGCTAATTATCTGGCACAGACTCCTCTCTAATTTTTCTGACACTGTTGTCACACCTCATTGTGACTGATGTAGATGCCTTTTGCATCATGAAGGAACAATACCTTTGAGCTAAGATGGAAAAGAAGGTGGTGTAGTAAGACACATGTTAAAATGATAAGAGACGCAAGGCCTTCACAGCCTATCCAGATGTCCTGTTCCATCTGTCGAGATTGAAAACTGTTTGGAAAAATGAGTGCAGGTGATTAGGGAACTTGTCCAACTATCTGCGAAAATGAACTTTGACTTCGCTTTCTTCCAAGTTTACGTGGTTCCAGTTCATGCAGACCTATACTCCAAAAGCCAGATGTGCTCCGTAGCCTTCATCTCTTTCTTTGCCCCCTCCTAGAAAACAGCTTTAAGAAAGCTACGGGAACCAACCAGAGGCTTCCCCCACCCCACCCCCACAAGCACAAATTCTGTGGACAAGGAAAGGGTATGGTGAATCATCCCTCCCGTTTCCCCCAGGTTACAACTAATATAATAATCATATGCCATGAAGCTGATTCTGATTTACTGTGACCCTTTCAAGGGTTTTCTAATTACACGAGTGATCGCAAGTGATATGGCATTCTTCTTCTGAGACAGTGGAGAGGACGCCCACAAATCAGTAATGATGAGTTGCCAAGTGTTGTAGAAAGGCACTAGGGTGAAGTAATACATAAATAAATGGCCAGTTGAGAGGAGGTCAGGTTGATGGTCTAGAGCAGTGGTGGTGAACCTTCGGCACTCCAGATGTTTTGGACCACAAGTCCCAGAGTCCTTTGTCATTGGCAATACAGGCTTGGAATTCAGGGAGCTGTGGTGCAAAACATCTGGAGTGCCAATGGTTCACCACCACTGGTCTAGGGATTGAAGAAGCCAAACCCCGTTTGGGCTTGTTATCAGACCGTTCGGAGAATGTGATCCGTTTGGGCATGAACATTGGTGATGAAGATCTGTTAAACTGAACTGGTGTTCTGAAGGATGGATAAGGCCAGATGGGTGGGGTATAAATAAAATAATATATAAATAAAATGAGTAGGACACTCCCATGGCTATCAATACTGTATGTGGTTGCTGAGAAGCTACATGATTTGTTATCCAAATACATGAGAGGGATATGATAGGTATGTCTAAATATTTGAAAGGATGTCACATTGAACAAGGGACTTGTTTATTTTCCATGGATTCAGAGATCAGGACACGGGGCAATGGTCTCAAACTACAGGAAAATAGATTCCATTTGAACATTAGGAAGAATTTCATGACGGTTAGAGCTGTTCAGCAATGGAATATGCTGCCACGGAGGGTGGTGGAGTCTCCTCCTTTGGAGGTTTTAAAGCAAAGGCTGGTTGGTGGGAGTCCTGGCAGGGGGTTGGACTAGATGGCCCTTGAGGTCTCTTCCAACTCTATGATTCTATGATTCTATGGCAACTAGTTACTGATAACCATATCACTTTCAACCAGATTTGACCTCTGCGAGAACAAATTACTAAACAGATAATATTCCTGTCACTGTTAAATAGACATAAATGGCCTTTGTAATCTATTGCACTCAATATAATATCCGTCCCCCCCCCCACTAGCTGCATTAGAATTAGACCCAGGATCTTTTTAAATTTATTTCTCTCAACTGATTTTAAAAAGCAAGATTTTATGAACCCATATAGAAATGGAAAGATAAACCAATAGACCCCTGTTAAGACTAGACAAAATAAGACTTTTAGGTATCACAGTAGTTTTCCTTTTTTCTCACCTCATCCAAGAATCCACTGCCATTTCCTCTTCTCGGTCAAGTGTCCCTAATGGTGGCCAACCACCAACTTCCCTCTCCCCCCCCCACTCCACCCCAAAGACCTCCAGCACCACAAAACCTCAAGCCATATTTTTTAATTACTGCACACCTTGGGTAGACCTCGGAAGGATGGAAGGCTCAGTGGTGGCAAACAGGCATTTAACCACTGCGCCTGCCAGATGTTTTGATGTTTTGGACCTTGACTCCCACAGTCCTTTGTCGTTGCCGATACAGGCTTGGAATTCTGGGAGTTGTGGCCCAAAACATCTGGAGTGTCAAAGGTTCGCCACCACTGCAAAACCCTGTGAGGTTCCTGCGAAAGGACACACATCTGGCAAGAGGCTCACGAGAGGACAGCACACCTCACACAGCAGGGGCTGCTTCTCCCACTGGAGGCACAATGGAATTATAAATTGGGATCAAGTGGGCGATGGAATTATAAATTGAGATCAAGTGGGCGGCCCATCATTCCTACAGCAACTTTGCATGAATTATTTTTGTAGTTAAAGAAGCAGCTTCCCTTCCCTCTCAGTTCTTGTTTTCCTTCTGCTCTGGCCTAGGACTCGCTGTGACAATATAAAACCAGTAAGTTCTGATGTTTTGGCTGTCCAGAGTACGAAAGGACCAAAGGTGAGAACTGTCAACATAAAGGCGGGTCCATGACCACCTCTTAGCTTCATCTTGTTGTTGTTCAGTCATTCAGTCCTGTCCAACTCTTCGTGACCCCATGGACCAGAGCTCGCCAGGTCTTCCTGTCTTCCACTGCCTCCCGGAGTTTGGTCAAATTCATACTGGTTGCATCGATGACACCGTCCAACCATCTCATTCTCTGCCGTCCTCTTTTCCTTTTGCCTCCAATCTTTCCCAACATCAGGGACTTTTCCAAGGAGTCCTCTCTCCTCATGAGGTGGCCAAAGTACTGGAGCCTCAGCTTCAAAATCTGTCCTTCCAGTGAACATTCAGGGTTGATTTCTTTCAGGTAGCTTCATCTACCACCTTGCATTTCTTTGCACTCCTTGGAAGAAAGGTTGGGTTATTAATACAAAAAAATTGTGGAAGGCATTTGCTTTTGTTTGAAGCCATCCTCACTCTAGACTTAAACAAAAGGCTCTTTTAAGCAAACCACCTCCAAGCTATCGGATTATACATTTCCTGACTAATTAGCGAGGATTCCTCACTTTGGTTTTGCCTAAAGGGACTCAAGGAAGAAACCTCTGGTTTGACAAAAGAGTCTTAATGTTCTTTTAGAGTGGGTATATCTCTGAATGAGCTGTTAAGCTGCAGAGATGGGATTTTGAGCTGAGTGCTTGGCAAATTATGTGTGAGCATCAGCAGGTGGGAAGTTTTGGGAAGAAAGGCAGAGAAATTTGAGGGTGGGGGCAGAAAGGATAAAGAAATGTAAGAGTTGGCTGAACCACGGGGAGGGGGGGAAAAGCAGCACCACTCTCAGGAAATGACATTCCACCATCTTCTTGGTGCTTTTCTAGAATTCAAAGATCTTCCAAATGGAACTTGGTTCAACAGAGTTCCAATGCAGAATTGCATTTATTTTTCTTCGATATCACCATCTCGACTATCGGGAATTCCCAACAACACTTAATCCAAGTGTCACTGGGTTGCTGCTCCTACGGTCTTTCATCACTGGGTTATGCTAGCAAGGACAGATGGGAACTGGCAGTCCAAGAACATTTGGAGGGCTCCAATCCAGCCATTCCTGGATTAATACATACGCGGAAGTGGACCATATAGATCATGACAGTTCACATCATGGAGGGGGGGGAGGTGGAGAGGTTGCTCCTCTGTAAAATTCCACAGGTCTCTTGTCCTCTCAACGGCTCCTTTCCTGGTTTGAATGTGTGCTTGGCTGGTCTGGCCTCATGAACCTAATGTGTATCCTGCATAATTAAAATTGTAAACCACCCAGAAGCTCAGGTGAGTGAAGAGATGACCAAGTGGTACCTCCTTCCACCACCAACCTTCCTGTGTTGCACTGCTAAGGGTTAGGAGGCTGTTGTAGTCCCTGCGCTGGATTAGGACTCCCCAGCCTTCAACTCTGCTGAGTTCAAATCTCAGTTCACAGCTATAAAACCCTGCCTTTCTGAGTCTGACCTATCTGCAAAGGCTGTTGTGAGGAATGGATAAACTGAGAAGAGGGAACTAGGCCCTGCTTTACCTTGTTAGTTAGTTATGTGCGGTCAAGTCGGAAGACTTGCCATGACAAGGAGGGTTTTAGTGAGTCTGCCTAGTGAGAGTCCATACAGTCCACTGAGGACTGGAACCCGGGTCTTTTTAGTCAGTCACTCTATCCATTGCACCCCACCAGTCGGGACCCTTCCGTGACCTTTTATCTAGGAAACGATTTAGGGTGGAAGAAAAACGCAAGGGCACCCCCCCCTTCCCCACCCCCATCCACTCTCTCCGGGAGCCCAACGGTTCCTCTTCCAAATGCCGGCGCAAAGAGAGGATCAGCAAAGGGGGTGTCAGGCGGGGGCGGAAGGCAGACCCCCCTGGCCTCCCCCAGCCCCGCACCCCGCGCTCTGTCAGGCTTTGCTCCAGGTCGAGGGGGCTCACGTGAGAGCACCTCCCTCCACGTCAGAAGCGCCGGAGAGCATCCACGCGCATCAGTGCTCCAGACACGCCGCTGCTTTACTTAATCCTGCGGATGGGCCTCCGCGTGCTTTCTCTCAAACCCGGTTGCTCACCGCCCTTCCCTCCCCGCGAGGAGAGGAAAATCAAAAAGCCCTCCATTCCTAGAGCCGGGCAGGGCAGGGCAGGGCAGGGCAGGGCAGGGCAAGGGAGTCCGGGAGCGAGAGACCGACGGCGCGGCTGGTCTTGCGAGCGACGCATGCGCGCCCGGAGGAGAGCGGAGGGGCGTCTATAACAACAGAGGAAGCAAGGGAGCGCCGGAGTCGCGGAGGGAGCCCGCGCACGCCGGCAGCTCCGGCTTTGCGCTCGCCTCCGGGAGGGAAACAAGAGTCTGTTTTGCAGACCCCGGGTCGGCGGGCGTTGCTGGTGTGTGAGTGTGTGTGTGTGTGTCGTCGGGTTGCTCTTTCTGCGGAAGACTGGCTTTAACCACGAAGCGTTGACTGCCTTCTTTCCTCGACCGTGGAGAGAAGGAGCTCGAGCCGTGCCTGGGGCTCCCGCTGGCCTCTCCAAAAGTCGACCGACCGGGTGGTGGTGGTGGTGGCGGCGGCGGCGGCGGGGGGGGTGGGGAGCAGACCAGCAGCCAAGAAAAGACCAACGGAAGCCGGAGAAGAGGACGGGAACCCAACGGAGCCGAGAGAGACCCGTCCGCCCCGCCTGCTGCGCCGCCCGTGGAAGGGACTGTTGCTCCGGCGTGGGCGGCAATACCTCGGGTCCGGACCGGGAGCAGCCCGGCGCCTTGGGTGGAAGCAGCGAGCGCGCTCACGGAGGGCGCCGGGAGCCGACGAACGGGGCTGGAAGAAGCCGGAGGCGGCCCCGTATCCTTCCCTCTCGGAGGAGGCGGGCGGCCCGAGAGGCGAGGGGCGTGTAAAGGAAGGGGGGCGTGAGACGGCGCCCCCCCCCCACCGAGAGGCACAGGCGAGACGCGGACCGCGAAGAGGCCAGTCCGGCGCGAGCCAGCGGCGGCGGCGGCGGCGTGTGATGGTTCCCGGCGTGGTCTCCCCCGTCCCGCCCGCCCGGGGCCATCCCCGCAGCCTCCCGGCCCCCGCAGACCCGCCTCTCCTGCTCGCCGTCGCCTCCTCTGCGGCGAGCGGACGGCGCCGGCGGGGAGGACTCTGACGCTCCGGCGGGGGAAGCATCGTCGCCGTCTCTTGGGCCGGATCGGCGGCGGCTGCCCTGCCTCGGACGGATGCGAGAGGACGACTTCATCGCCGGCCGGGAGGCTCTCCACGGACGACGGTGCGCGGAGTTGCCCGGAGCCGGGAAAGCGCCGTGAAGCGCCTCCTTTTCGAAACCTGGCTTGCGTCCCCAGAGTTCCGCCGGCTGACTTCGCCCTCCCCGGCGTCGTCGGCTTTTTCCTTGTCGCGAGCTCTGCCAGCTGCTGAGCCGGCCCTCCACGCCAGGACCTTGTGCTCCCGAGGTCTCCACCCCCGGCCCCTCCGACGCCTCTCTCGTGCGCAATCCTGGCCTCTGGCACAAGCCCCACGTTGTTCTTCAGAACTCCCCGGCTGACAATCCCTTGGACGGCCGGGAACCGGTGACTTTGGCGCCCGGCAAAGGATCAGCACATCCCATCCACGCGGCGGGAAGCGACATCGGGGGGGCGCAAGGCCAGTTTGGCGCCGCTGAAGGCGTGCCCCTTCTGGGTCTCCCGGAGAGGACACCTTCGCGACGGAAGAGTGGCTGGTGGGGGGACGCGGGCTCTTTGCCAGCCTCGGTAGCCCCGGCGCGGTGGACGGCCCCGCGGCTGCCATGTGGAAGGGGCGCGCTTCTTCCCCGCGGCCGCTGTGGCTGCTCCTCCTGCTGGTGGGGTTGGCCGCCCGAGGGGGACGGGCGACGGGCGAGTACTGCCACGGCTGGCAGGACGGGGCGTCTTGGCGCGACGGCTTCCAGTGCCCGGAGCACTTCGACGACGGCGACGCCACCATCTGCTGCGGCACCTGCGCCCTGCGCTATTGCTGCGCCCGACCGGAGGCGCGCCTGGACCAGGGCGCCTGCGACAACGACCGGCAGCAAGGGGGGGCCGAGCACGGGCGGCCGGACAAGGACGTGCCCGACGGAGCGTCAGGTAGGGAAGGCGATCGAGCTGATGTTCCCCCCTTGTTTAACCCCACCGTCTCTTCCTCTCCCCACCTCCAGGGTCTTTGCACCCTTCCTTCACAATGGCAAGCCACGTGCTGGATAGTTCAGCGGCTTGGGTTTAATAAGGCTATGGAGCCAGAGTTTGGGGTGGGGTTCGATTCCCCGCTGCGTCTCCTTGACAGAGGCTGGACTAGATGACCCTTCGGGTCCCTTTCAAGTCTGCAGTTCCAAGAGGAGGATGGTGATATATTTTCATAGACGTGCTTTAGATAGCAGGAAACATAACTGACCCCCCCCGCCCTTCTCCATATGTGTAGATTAAGCCGTGCATAATTCACAACGATCAGCTGAGAAATGATGCCTGTAGTATAGAGATCATTGAGACTTGACTCTTGGGAACGTGTGTAGGTCGCTAGTGCTACCATTTGAGCTGGCACACCACTGGGAGCGCTCTGGTAAGCCTTTGGGGGCCTTTTCCCCACGTGCTATTTCTTGTAGGGCTTTTACACCGCCTTGTGCCTCTTACTGTTAAGGAGCGGGAACTATCCTTTAAAAAAACCCAGCGTTTGCAAACTACTGCACAGTTAGTTCTTTAAATCGCGGTGTATCCGATGGAGGAAATAGGAGCCAATGTTATTACACCGGACATGAGAATGTGCTGTCGACTCTTTCTCAGGCAGCTTGGGCTGTGCTGATCTTGCAGAGGCAGCATGGAAAGATCTTTGTTTTACCCATAAAACAAGAAAAGTTCCCAGTCAATGTAAATATGTGTCTGAAGTATTCTGAATTATAACCTATGTAGTACCTTTAGGTTCAGTGACACCATTTTAAATGTATTAATATCATGTTTAGGAGCAATGGGTCTATTGCTGTGTTGATAACGGTATTCTGCATTCCTTGCATAAATATCGACTCTGTCTTAAATCTAAGTGAACTTATACATTCACCACCGTTTTAAGACCCTTACTTTCTCCTTTGGAAGCTTTGTGGGCCATCAAACTGTTTCCAGCTTAGGGTAACTCTAATGGGGACCTTCAGCTTGTTTTTAGATGTTCAATGTGTGATTTACTGTTAGATCTCCAGTGAGTATCCATGGCAGAGATTTGAAACTGAACCTGTTGTGTCCTAATTTGACACCATCCATCACACTGTATTACTCAATCTCTTAGAAAAGTGTTACTATATGGACATATTATAATTCTTCAGGCTTCATCAAAAGTACTTGCCCCACTTCAAGGATGGTATCCTCTCTGGGTGGGGTTTTTTTTTTTTGCCTTTCCTATGTTAATTGTGGGTGAGGGAAGGGGTTGGGGGATATGTCTGTGAAGATTCTCAGTCCTCCAGGTGAGTTTATCTGGAAGTTGAGTCATGGCAACTGGACTTCTTTTCTTGAGAGATTGAAACGTTTCAGTGCTCATCCAAACAGCATCGTCAGTCTGAGGAAAGCTAGTCGCGAGTCCTTCATTTTATAGTTGTTTGACCTCATGTCGTCCTGGTCTGAAATAAGCTCATAAGATGGATAATGGCCTGAATAGGGTCATTAGGTGGACAGTAGCCTCAATAGGCTCATTAGGTGGGCAATGGCCTAAGGTGCGAGAAAATCCCTTTACAACCTTCCCAACACCCATAAAGTATGACTTCCTGGCTTTCCTGGTGGAGACTGAAGCATTTTTATTTGTCTGGGGATTGTTGAAATCACTGCTGGATAAGTAGCAGATAGACTGTACCTGAGCCCCCTGTTGAGCCTAAGGAGCCTATTCAGGCAATTGTCCATCTTATGAGCCTATTTTAAGGTGGCATTAGGTCAAAGTGAACTATAAGCATGGAAGACTCACAAGTAACTTTCCTTCAGACTGACAAAACTGCTTCAATGAGCAGCGAAACGTTTAGTCACTCAAGAAAAGAAGTCCAGTTGCCATGACTCAATATTCAGGTAGTTGGGGAATACATCAGTTGCTGCAGACTGTCCCTTATGTGCTATTTTAATAAAAAGTTATATGCAATCTACTTGTGCTAGACATGGTGTCTTAGCACTACAGCCATGCCTCTAAACGTCCAGAAAAGTCACCCAGGACTTGCTTCTAAAACCTCCCATTAAGCTCTTCTCACTGTCACTGCAGGACACAGAAGTTTCTCATATCACCATGCAAAGTTCCATTGCTGTTCTGTTGTTCCAGTTGCCTGGCGATCCATTCCTCCCTTGACTTTGTGACCCAAATGATCTGAGAGGCACAATCTGTATTTGCCATCACAGATACACAAGGCAGGCAGCTGGAAACAACGCCATTAACTTTAAAAAGTCACTGCTGTCACATGTCGAGTGGGCTGCAATTCAAGTCATGTCATTTGGGGGGTCATCTGGTTCAGGGACTCCAAATCCCTAATAACTTAACATTTGGTCATCTGTAAGGAGCCAGAAGTGAAGGACAAGCTCAAAATGTGTCTGCATTTATAAGGGTTAAAGGGAGGAAATCACAAAGAGATGACCCTCATAGGTTACTCAAGAACTACAAAAGATTTTCAGGATATCCATGGAGTCATGTTGTTTTATTAAAGGCATGATGGGGGGGGGTCAAGAAATTTCAGTGCTTTATAAATGACCTAAACACATCCGATCTTGCCTGATGTTGGTAGCTAAGCAGGGTTGGCCCCAGTTAGTACTTGGATGGGAGACCACCAGGGAATACCCAGTGTTGTAGGCACCTGGATTAGGCACTGGCAAGCCACTCCAGTATTCCTGCCAAGAAAACTCCATGGACATGGGGTCACGGAGAGTCGGTCACGACTGTAATGACGTAACACACACAAACAAGCAGAAGCTACTCTTGCTATTGGCCATGTAGGCTGTGTGGTGCTGGGGTTTGCAGTGCAAGAACAAGTAACTCTTTCCACCTCTGAGTCCTATTTAACTGCTCTTAACTTTGACATGCATAGAGGTGCCTTGCCGTGCTCACTGAATTTGGCGCTAAAGAGATGGGTCCCCAGTTAGGCACTTGCTGAATGTTCCTGCTGAAATCCATGAACTGGCTGGATTGGGTCTTTTATTCAATCATGATTAAATTAGAGTTTTGACAGCCCACAGAAGATTTCAAAGGAAGTTTGAAGGACTTCGGAACTGTGTGTGAGGGTTCTGTCTTTGCCCAGGCTTCCTGCCCTTCCAACTTTAAAGAAGGCATCTCTCGGAATGAACAAACAGAACTTTTATTCAGTTCTTCAACAATAAATGAGGTTTTTCTTCTAACTACAGTTTCAACATTTTTAACGTCAGTCGTAAACGGATTATTTTTTCCTCCATAGATTGGTGTTTCTAGAATGTGATCAAGTTCCCCACCGCCACCTGGGGATAGCCGGCTCCACCACTGGTCTCCTCCTCCCTCTCTGAGACCCTCAGCCCCTCCACTTGTATCCCAACCTCCTTCATGGAGGGGTTGGGTTTTCCCACTTGCACCCCAACCTCCGAAGTGGACCTGGGACCAGGACGTCTCCGCTGGGGTGTACGTAAAGGATAGTCGGGTCTCTGAGTCAAGTCCTCCCGGGGGTCCAGTTTCCCGGTGTTGGCTTCCATCCGGATCTTTGCCAGCCATTCTTCCAACTCAATCTCCTTGCGGATCTCCTTGTGTTTTCTGTTGTATTCCCGGTACTCCTTTTCTCCCCAATAGGGGCACCCCTGTTTGCGGGCCCAGTGGCGGTAGCTTTCAGCCTCCTTATGGGGCATCATCATCTGCTCCCATTTCCCTGTCCAGGGATCCTCCATCCACACCCACTCCCATCCTTCTGGAAGCACCCGTTGGCTGCCCTTTTTACAAACCCCGAACCCCACCTCCACGGGAGCTGATTGGTCGGGATTTCCCACCTTGTCCTTCTCTTTACTTCCTGTTGGACCCGGGTTTTCTTCTTTCTCCCTTTCCTTCTGCTGCTCAATTATTTTGAGGGCGTCATAGTATCCCTTCCACAACATAACCTTGTCCAGAGGTGACAATGCTGGTTGTTTCTCGAGCTCCCCCTTTCGCCGTTGTTTCTCTGGCCACTCATCAGGGCATGCAGGGGTCCCTCTCTTCCCTTCTGAGAAGTTTCCCTCACACTGTACTTTGCGATCATTGAGTACCTATAACATTCATCACATTATACTAAATTTTAATGACTTGCTTGTGACATTTTTATATCCCACTTCTCCATTGAGCTGCAAGGATGTCACAAGTTCAATAGCCTGAAGCACTGTAGCACACTGACACTTAACAGGAGAAACAACAGAATATATTGGCTGGAATCCTATTGCTTAGCATGGTAAGTCACAACTAGCATAGGCCCATTGAACGAGTGGGATTTATGGAATAATCGATTCATCCAATCCCTACTGGTTCAGCAGCCCTACTCTCCTTGTGCCTTAATATGCTCATGTCCAGCTGCTAATTAAGCAGGCAGTTTTTGAGGAAAAAAACATTATTGTTAAAGTGCAGGCAATTATAAAAAGTGCAGATGCTAAATATATAAGAAGGTGCATTGTCCCATCTCATCAGATATGGGGGTAGGCAGGAATGCCTCTGTGTATTTTAGACCTTGTGAAAGTGTCATATTAAGGCAGGCATGTCCAAACTTCAGCCCTCCTGATGTTTTGGACCACAGCTCCCAGAATTCCAAGCCTGTATTTCCAATGGCAAAGGACTGTGGGAGTTGTGGTCCAAAACATCTGGAGGGCCGAAGTTTGGACATGCCTGTCTTAAGGGTAAGGAAGTGTGTTTTTCATTCAGAACAGTTGAGTTCCATTCTTAACTGATTAACAGACTGAAATGATTAATTTTGCTTTAAGTGGGTGGTAGAGCAGCATATTTTCTTGACACTTTAGGGATGTCTATATATCATAAAGAAAGAGTGGGAAATAGTGACTTTTCGTAGGTTTCGTAACTAAGCAAGTATTTCAACCTTAGTTTCCTCCTTCTAGGCAAACCTAGTTTGATCAACTACCCTGTAAGACATCCCCCAAAATAAGACCTACTTACAGTTTTGCCTCTTGCTTGAACTATAAGGCGCCCCCTGAAAAGAAGACCTCCCCGATAAAAAGGCCTCCCCAATAATAAGCCCCCCGAAACTACCGTAACTCTGGACTCTGGACCGTAGCGGCGGGTGCCACCGCGTAACTCACTGTTGGCCACAGCACAGCTGGAGCAGACAGGAAGTGTGAGGTCTCTTTTAACCAGAGAGCCCGCGCTGTGGCCAGGACAAGCTGCCGCCTGCTTCTCGCTGTGCACTGACGGAGTCTGGCTGACTCACAATTAGTAAGTCATGCGAGGCAGGAGTTGGGCGCATTGTGTGGACACACAGGGGTGACTGAGGTAGGGGAGAAATGTCTGATAAAGGGGTGGGGGGATGTCTGGTGAAGGTGTCCACTGGCACAGGGGTGGGGGGAGGGGGAATCACTTAAAATGATCATGGAAAAATAAGACATCCCCTGAAAATAAGACCTAGCGCATCTTTGTGAGCAAAAATTAATATAAGACGCTGTCTTATTTTCGGGGAAACAGGGTATCTTCCAGTTGTTTCAAAGCAGGAAGTAACATTTGTAACCTCTTGGTGAAGAAAGCTGTGGATGGCCTGTCTTCTTCTCATGGCCTCGTTGCCAGCCACGTCCACCAGGCTTTTGTGATGTAGATGGAGATGCAGTATCCTCCTGGAGTGGCAGAAGATGACACCAACACCATTTTAGTGCCATACCCCTTCTAGGCATAACAGGCCAACATCATTTAGATGTTACCAGGCTGCAAAGCAGAGGTGTCAGTGAGGTGGAGCTTTAAAAAAAAAAGCACAGTGATAATGGGAAGAGATGTTTGACCTTATGTGTTGACCAGTGAAAACCCACCTATGAGATGCTTATTTCAATTTTCTGCTGGGTGAAACATACACTCTGAATGATAACTTGGCTTCATTGCCAAACTATGTGTTATTTTAGAAATATAGGTTTTAAGAATGTACTTTTCAAAAGTATTTAGTAACAGTTACAGCTTCACCAAAAATAACTGTTCTTGTTATTCAGAAACAACGAGTTGCTTTTTACAAATCTGGTAATTGCTTACAACATTAATACATTTTAAAATGTGGGTAAAAGCCCTGTTATAAAACCTTGTGTCCTGTGGTACAAACATGTCTTAAGCAATGAAATCCCATATTTCATGTAGCATCTGCTACTTCCTCATCAGTTTAACATTCACAGTGGAGACAAGATATGTGACGTTCCCTTCTCCACCAGTGAGGGAGACTACATCTCCATAGTAACTAAGTTACCCTCATTAAGTTATGTAAAGTAATTTATTTATATTTTCATATTTTCAAGACTCAACTACAAGTAGCTTATTGGCAATAGCCATCTCGTGTAGCTTTAGAAATGATGTAACACTGTGAAGTAAATAGTCCCAAATTGAGAAATAATTTTAGACATTATCAGGGACATGTTGAGTATTATGCATCTCAATCTTTATTGTGATTTCTTAATTTGAAGCAATTTGCTTCCACAGGTTACTCCACTCATGCTATGGCTGTTGTTTCTAACTAATTATTTCCATGCCTCGATCATACTAGTGACTAAACCAAATGTAGTATGAATTGTATGTGAAGGTTTGTGGGGTATATTGATTACATGAGCATCAATACAGGTGCAAAAAGGGATTAAAAGCAGTATCCAAATGCTGGCGTCGAGTCCTTAATGTGATTTGAACCCTTTGTATTTATTCTTAAGTACAAAAGAAAAGAAATTGTGTCCAGAATTCTGTTGTCAGTCTGTGTTTGCTCTAAGGAAGTACAGTACAACCCCCTTATCTGCTGATTCAGTTGGTTGGTGACCAGCGGGGGCGGGGGGGCGGCAGGGAGGGGAAAAACATAAAAGTAAAACTGATTTTTGCTGATATCCGTCCGCCCTCCTTATCGCTGCCATCCTGGGCCAGCCAGGTACCCTCTGGAGCGGTGGAGGACCTGTCTGGCCAGCCAGCCTTTGAACTTCCTGCTTGGGTCTCCGGTGGATCGGAAGTTTTGAACTTCCCGCTCAAACTTCCGGTCCGGTCCACTGCCTGGGACCCAAGCAGGAAGTTCAAAGGCTGGTTGGTCATGCGGCTCCTTAAAGTGACAAGCCCACTTTAGAGGCACCCGCGCTCCTCACCCAGAACACCAGGGGCGGCAGCAGAAGAGGTGTCCACGCCACGCTGCTCGCCCGGAACATCGGGATGGCAGCAGAAGAAGCGCCTACACTTCCTGCAGGCATCTGCAGCTCCATGTGAGTGGCTCTTCCGTTGCCACTACCGATGTTCCGGGTGAGCGGCGTGGCATGGGTGCCTCTTCTGCTGCCACTCCTGATGTTCTAGGTGAGCGGCGCAGTATGGGCTCCTTTTCAGCTGCCACCACTACCCCTGCTGAGGAGGTTCCCTCCTCCCTGAAGAGAAGATTCCTGGCCTGGAGGTAATGGCAGGGGTGGACGGGGTTGCGGGCTGGGAAGGTGGGAGGCTTCTCTTTCCTGACCACCACTGCCACCTCCTTCCACTACCCCTCCTCATTACTACTGCCACCCCGGATAAAAGTGTTAGCTGTTATCCGCAGATTTCTGTATCTGCGGGGGTCCCGGAACCATCTCCCACGGATATGGGATCCTACTGTACCATCAATCTTGGCAGGCAGTTGCCACATACTGAGCAAATGCTGATTGCATTCTTGGGTGTGTATCCATGAGTACAGCAGTACCTCATTAATGAGTGTCAGCTTGCCACCAAAATTTGTGTGGTTTCCCTAACACAAGCATACCTTGGCAACAGGATTCCAGGCCATGTGTAAGAGGGCTGTAGAAGCAAGTGGGCTCTAATGCTCTGTTAACTAGGAGAGGAAGGGTTGTTGAACAGAGAATTTCTTTATTCTTATGTTTGTTATTAACAGTCTGCTTTACTTACTTACTTACTTACTTACTTACTTACTTACTTACTTACTTACTTACTTACTTACTTACTTACTTACTTACTTACTTATTTGATTCTTATATTGCCCATCTGGCAGCGAGGCCACTCTGGGCAGTTACCTATCTGTATAAACTACCTAGGAAATAATTGGACAGAAGGTGTGTGTAGGACATTAACAGAAAATCCAAGGCTAGATGTATCCCTGCCCAGGGATACACTGCAACAGATGTTAATAGAATCACAGAGTTGGAAGAGAACTCAAGGGCCATCCAGTACAACCTCCTGCCGTGCAGGAACCGCCATCACAGTATTTCCGACAGATGGCCATCCAGCTTCTGCTTAAAAATCTGAAAAGAAGGAGACTCTACCACCCTCCGTGGCAGCATATTCCACTGCCGAACAGCTCTGTCATGAAGTTCTTCATAATGTTCAAATGGAATCCCTTTTCCTGTAGTTTGAAACCATTTCCCCGAGTCCTAGTTTCTGAAGCCATGGAAAACAAACCTGTTCCCTCTACAATATGACATCCTTTCAAATATTTAAACATAGCTATCATTTCCCCCTCAGCCTTCTTTTAGAGAGGCTAAACATTCCCAGTTCCCTAAGCCGTTCCTCATAAGACATTTCCTCAGACCCTCAACCATCCTGGTCGCCCTCCTCTGCACCCGCTTGAGGTTGTCATCCTTTTTAAATTGAGGTGCACAGAACTAGACACAGTACTCCAGGTGAGGTCTGACCAGAGCAGAATAGAGTGGTACTATCACTTCCCTTGATCTATACACTATGGTTCTGTTGATGCAACCAAGAATCGTGTTGGCTTTCCTGGCTGCCGCATCACACGGTTGACTCATGTTCAATTTGTGGTCCACCAAGACTCCCAGATCCCTTTCATAGGTAATATTTTCCAGCCAGGTATCTCCCATCCTATATCTGTGCAATTCATTCTTTTTACCTAGATGTAGCACCCTACATGTCCCTCTGTTGAAACCCATTCCGTTAGCTTTGGCCCAGTGCTCTAATCTGTCAAGGTCATGTTGCACTGAGTTATAACCTTGTTCTCAAACAAAGTGAAGGGAATTGGTCCATCCACTGGTGACAAAAGTAGAAATGGGGGACAGAGTTTCTAGATACTGTATATACAAATATTGTTAAAGTAGACTGAAGCCTTCTTCAGGAGCTAAGCATAAGAAAATACATAATTCATTTAAAATCATTTCAAAACAAGTCAGTTATATTCAGTTACAGTTCATTTTTCTCTTGTGTTTAGCCTGAGTATCCAGTTGATTTCCTTTCTCAATAAGGATCTCTCATACTTTGAGGGAACCACATCTGAGTCCCAGAATGGTAAATTTCTTGTAGTGTGGTTGAATTCTATATAGTGGCCAGCAAGAAGGACTATCCAGTCTTCTACAGTAATACTGCACCTTTGTATACGAGCATAATCCATTCCAGAAGCATGCTTGTAAACCAAAGCACTCTTATATCAAAGCAAATTTTCTCATAAGAAATAATGGAAGGTCAGATGATTCATTCTGGGGCCCCATAGACTAAATACTGTACACACAAAATGCCAAAACTCACAGAAGAAGTTGGCTAGAAGTCCAAGCCCACACCATAGTTTAGTTACCTGGCTGCAGAATCTGCTCTGCTTGGGACTAACAACTGGATTTTACTCTGTGTTTTTAATGTGGCAATAATAAAATACAATTTGTAGCCCTATACACACTTTTACTAGCTGCCCCATGACTAGAAATGGTTTGAAAAATAAGAAAGGATGTTGGAAACAAATTAAATATAAATATAAATATAAAGAAAAATAAAGCTCTAACCTGCACTCCCCCTTGAAAATGTTTCTGGCTGGTAGAAGGGAGACCTCCGTTCCTCACTTTACAATCACCTACAATACAAAGGAGAGGAGAGAGAGAGAGAGAGAGACCATTGACTCACTTGTGATCATGTGACCTGCACCAGTTCTTGTGTTGCAAGACATTGCTCATTGATCAAGGCATAACTGATCGGAAATGGTTGCCTGTCTTGCAAAACACTCTTAGACCAAGGTGCTCACAAGCCAAGGTATTACTGTATTTCTTAAATTACTACTCAGGTGTTCTATTTGTTTCTTAAGAGGCCTGGAGGCCTTCCATATATACAGTTTTCTGCAATGACAACGTATGGTATTGATCAGTCCTTTGGTATTACAGTTGGTGAACTTGTTCAGGGTACATAACTGTATATCTTGACATTCTTTGGATCTTAAAATTCTGTTGTGTGACACTTAGGGACAAGGCCCACATGGATTGTGTGCCTTTTGGGAGGGGAAGAGCCAGGCAGAATGTGTGGGATGTATGGTTGGTGTTCATTCTTTACTAACACATTCCTTAGGTTTGTTGTTCTTTTGAATATCTGCACTCCCTCCTTACATCCTCCTGTACTTTATAGTATATGCCAATGTCTCTTTAGGCTTTGTTGCAATTTAATAGTGACATTTATTAGTGACATTTGCATAACCTCATGCTGGCCCTGGTGGCAGTGGATAGTAGGAGCTATTGCCCAGCTGTTCTAGAGGGCACCGAGTTGATAATGGTTGGTAAACTTGCTCTTGGCCTTTTAAGACAATAAACAAAATAGTGCTTAAATGCAAGTCAGAAAATTGTTTATTAACATGCTAGTGAATGATGCAATTATTCCTTCTTGCACAGCTGCTGATGGTGAAGAGAATAGGCCCTACCACAAAGCACACAACTCAGCACTCCATTCAAGCTTTATAAACCGGATAACTTCAAATTGTCTTTGTTTTAATGGGAAAAAGTACACACAGATTAGCCTTAGTTTTCTAGATGGCAGCATTTCCTAAGGCATCTTAAATAGGTTGTATCTCAGACCAGATTAGCATTTTGCAAAAGTGTCTTTGCTTCCAATGTAAAGAAACAAACAACTCAGCAAACAAGTTCCCAGAAATAGAAGGCGTTTTGTTTTTTTAAAAAGGTACCTAAAGTAACGTGTCATTTAATACCGGCTGCTAATTCAACCTATTGCAATAGTATTAAGGAATAAGCAGCACTACTACTTCAGGAGCATGCCTTTGTGTGCCTAGAGTTCAAAAGTGAACTTCAACCCTTTGGCTTCTGTTTTTGGGAAAGCCGTGGTGGTTTTCTAGCAGCTTTCCCGCTGTTCACAAATCCATTCAGAACTAGCCTGCAGTTATGTTATAATTAGGGCTGGCTTACTCCTGGAAGTGGTGCATGCTGTAGTGGGTACATTAATTTCAATGAGGTTTGTGTGGCGAATGTGAGAGCAAGCACCATTATTAATAGAGATCACACAGCAGCAACGTTTATGGGATTGCTCTCTCCACCTCCCCAGACGTTTCAACCTAAAGCCTGTTTCTCTGTTATTTTGTACTATAACACTTCTCTGGGAAGTGGTGTCCTTCTACTCAGGTACAACAAGCCCCACTGAGCTGAGCGAAATTTATTCCCAGATACGTTTGCATGGAGTTGTAGCGCTGAGCTTTAAAAAATTGACTTTGCCTTGTTGTCATAGCCTTGTTGTGACCAATAATCCCTTGTGGCTTTCCACTTCCAAGGGTCCCAGTAGCCCTGGCTAGAAAATGCCCACATACACACGCTTTACTAGAGCAGAATCCGTACATGCTGTCTGCAGTGGGAGAACGTCATATATTCAAGGGTGCAAGTGGATGTTAGTAAAAACATGATGTCACCTCTAAAAAAAATATCCTTGGTGTCATTTTTCCTTTTCTCACCGCAACCCCACCCCTTGTGTATTAATTAAATTGTACACTCTTACCTCATCACACGGTGCATTTTTCTTCTGCTGTAATGGCAGTCGGTGACGTGAGGCTGCAGAGGATAAAAACAAGATGGTGTATCATATGAAATAGGCTAAGCTGGGCTTTAGATAGTGTCTAGTTCAGGGATGGAGGGGGTGCAGACCACATTTTTGGCCCCCTACCCCCATCCCGGCTGCACAAAGCCTGGACATTGTCAAATGTCGGGGAAGAAAATCAGCTCAAGAAGTGATCAGAGGAGAAAAAACTATTATTTACCCCTCCCCAAAAAGCCTTAGAAAGAAGGTTGTTGGATTTTTGTGTGTGTGTGTGTGTGTGCCTGGCTCTGGTGCTAAAGCATGTAGCTGCACTTGGATCTCCCTCTCCTGTCTTGTTCTCTGCTCTGTTCTAAGGCTTTAGTGATTACTAAATAGTTAAGGATGGTATTTCTGGAGCAAAAATACAGAGAAAAATGGGAACCAGGTAAGCATCCCTCCATTCCTAGTGTGTTCCGTGCCCTGTGGCCATTCTTGCACTGGTTGCATATCACAGTGGTTGCCAGAACAGAACAGATGCTTACATGACGGTTCTGCCATTCCGTGTTTCTGCAACAGAAGGCTGACCTAAATGTCTCCTTTCTTTAGGGTAGTGATGGCAAACCTTTTAGAGGCCGAGTGCCCAAACTGCATTTCAAAACCCATTAATTTTTTTGCAAAGTGCCAATACAGCAATTTAACCTGAATACTGGTAGCTATGAAGGGACGATGTTGGGTGCCCACAGAAAGGGCTCCGAGTGCCACCTTTGGCACCTGTGCCATAGGTCCGTTCGCCCACACTGCCCGAGGGCCTTTCCTTCCCTCAGTCCTTGTCAATAAACAGGCTTGGAGCTCTTTCTTTGTGTGCAAAACACATGGTTCTCCACCGGTGTCATTTCTTTAACAGCGTTTCTTTTCTCTTGGCAGTGCCTATTTACGTTCCGTTCCTTATCGTTGGGTCCGTTTTTGTCGCCTTCATCATTTTGGGATCCCTGGTAGCGGCGTGTTGCTGCCGATGTCTGCGACCCAAGCAAGAGCCTCAACAGAGCCGCGCTCCTGGAGGCAATCGGATCATGGAGACCATTCCCATGATCCCAAGTGCCAGCACCTCCCGAGGATCCTCCTCTCGTCAGTCCAGCACTGCTGCCAGTTCTAGTTCGAGTGCCAACTCGGGTGCCCGGGGTGGCCCTACCAGGTCACAGACCAATTGCTGTCTACCGGAAGGGACCATGAATAACGTGTATGTGAACATGCCTACCAATTTCTCAGTATTGAACTGCCAGCAGGCTACGCAGATTGTCCCTCATCAAGGCCAGTACTTGCACCCTCAGTATGTGGGATATGCGGTGCCCATGACTCCATGCCCATGGCCCCGGTGCCACCGCCTTTCCTGGATGGCCTGCAAAGCGGGTACAGGCCCATTCAGTCTCCTTATCCCCACAGCAATAGCGAACAGAAGATGTACCCTGCAGTGACGGTGTAGCTTTCAGAAGGGCAGGCGGGAATGACACACAGAAAAGGACCCAGAAGTAAAACCGATGAGCAAAAATGATTTCTGTGGCAGGCTGTGAACAGAAGAGAAATGCTTCTGGATAAATTTTGCTGAAAGTAATTTGTAAATAATTTTGGAAGGCTCATGCACGTCAGACTGTATTTATAAACAGATTTCTTTTCATTGGGTTTGGTTGCCAAACAAACATACAAACAGAACAAAACCCTGTAAGAAAATAGCATAGAACTAACGTTTCCAGAGAATGCTTCCATTCCGGTGCATGATTTACAGAGGCAACGGATTATAGAAAAAGGCATCTACATTTCAGCTAGGCAAGTGTGCGATAGAGGGGATTAAATGCCTGAGCCAGTAAGTGCCCTTCAGGTGCTTTAGAGTCAACAACAGTATTTTCCCAGTCAATAGACAATCCTATGTAACACGGTACATGATAATGTTTTAGAATGGGTCTTTTTTTAAAAATCCCTTGCCCGGAGTCTAATGACACTTCCTATTGCTGAACTGACAATCACACTCAATGACAGCAACAACCCTGATCAGTGCAATCCTCCTTAGTGATCTAGTCCTGTGAATGCAAAACCATAGGGGAGGGGCCAGAGTTGAGTGGCAGAGCCCATGCTTTGGATATGGAGGGCACATGTTCAATCCCTGGGTTTCCATTTGGAACAGGAGAAGATGCGGTAGCACGTGACTGAAGAAAACTTCTGTACGAGACCCTGGAGAGTTGTCCAAACTTGACCGTGTTGGTAGAGGGACAAGTACTTTGACTTCTTAAAAGGTACATACAAAGTTCCAGTTTATCCAGTGAGGAGCTGTTTCTTTTAAAACAGGGAAGGGTAGCCGTGAGAGGTCACACATTGTTATCCTTGGAACCTAAGCGGAGACACATATTTACACAGCCCTATATGCCCCAATGTTTCACAACTAAAAAAGCCCCCTTGATATCATTTTGTGTCTGTGGAGACAAGGATGTTGGAGCTCTGCAGAACATGGTATGATTGCCCCTCCCCTTCCCTAAAAGGCATAAAGGGACATTTTGGGACATCCCCTCTCCTAAAAAAATTATTTTCATGGGTGTCAGATTCCTGGGAGACCACATTTTGTCCCCTGGAGACAGGGCACTAAAATTACCTTTAGAACAGTAGTGGCCAAACTTTGGCCCTCTCGATGTTTTGGACCACAGCTCCCAGAATTCCAAGCCTGTATTGCCAATCTCAAAGGACTGTGGGAGTTGTGGTTCAAAACTTCTGGAGGACCAGTTTGGCCAACACTGCTTGAGACGAATCATGCAAATATCCAGGGTTTCTCAGAAGTATCACTGCTTCCCAAGGAGAACCATCTCTGTGTCATCTGACAGGCATCCAAAACTAGGTTGTACAGAAACCACTTGGTCTTTGAGAGTGGCTTTTAGAGAAAGTTTTAAATCTCCTTTTAAAGAAGATTTTGAATCTGTTTTTAAACAGTGTTCTTAATAATTTGATTGTCCTTTGTGAATTGCTTTGAGAGCCCAAGTGGGCAGAGAAGTGATAAATATGATAAATACATTTAAAAATATATTTAAAAGGTATTCGAAATGAAAAGTAACAGTACCAAAATGTGGAAAGAGCTTGCTGTCTTGATAGGGCTCCACCATTGTATAAAATTTTACTTTCTTAGCCAAAGTTGTGTATTGGAATCTTTGGGGAAAGTTAAACCCTGAAGCAAATGGCACAGCCCAAGAGATGATATTGCACTATATTTGAGTGACTTCATCTGTTATCAGCTAATTTCCTGCCAAATGTTTTGAGAGGAACAGAAGGTCTGTGTTAATTTTTAATGCATTTCATGGTTCAAAAATCTAGCGCTCTAGGATTTACTTTCTCATGTTAAAAAACCAGTATGTAGCAATAAATTGAACACATTGTTTACCGAAGCTTGATGCTTCTTGATTCAACACTGTGCAGATGTTTTGCAATTCCTCCAGAATATTCTGTTTACAAATAATAAATGTACAATAATGAAATACAAGTATCACATACCATACTGGTATTTCGATCTGGATAATCTTACATACCTTGAATATATCCTTGGAACTCATAATAATTCATTTGGTTAGGGCACCTCTCTGTTTTTGTTGGTTGTCATCTTCAAAGTGCTGTCCATAGATTGTTTGTCAGAAGAGGTTATTTTGCACTCACCCTAATTGTGTTTGGTTAATAACATCTTTCTGTCAACTTTTGAGAGGTGCAATATGGAACTTCTTGCAGAGAAATTGAACGTTATACATTTACTTTGGAAAGAAACTGAAGATGCAGAGGGACTCCTTCAATGGCCTGCTGGACTGGTGTTTCTTTTTCTTAAGAGATGACCTCATAACATCGATGTTAGCTTTTTTTCATCTGAGAATAAGTTTTAACACTCCCTAGGACTGTAATTGTATACACAACTATCTGTAAAGACCAAACAAACTCAGTAGGACGTACTTCTGAGTAGGGATTGTGATCTTCTCTCAGAATTCACTCTGTTCCATGCACGTGTCCCGGTACTTCCATGAAAATCAGATGGATCTCTTGGTTTACTTGTTTTAAGAAATGAGTAAGGTGAATGGAATATATGTAATTAATTTACAACAAATGAGAAGGGGGATGCTTTGATTTTTAATTAAAAGAAGTTTGCGATATGTGGTGTTTTATATGTCATGTATAATACTGTAAAACCAATGTTACTGTTTGGTATAATTTTTTAAAATTTCTTAAAAGGGCACTTGAGTGATTCTTACAAGTGAAAAGAAAAGATCTTTTTGTTTCGTAATAAATATTTTATGGTGTGAGTTTTGCTCTTTTGAGTGTTTTCCAGCCTTTCCATATTTGCTTATATTTTTGTGTGCATTATGTCTAGGTCATAATCGTAGAATCATAGAGTTGGGCAAGACCTCAAGGGCCATCCAGTCCAACCCCCTGCCATGCAGGAACCCCCATCACGGTATTTCCGACAGATGGCCATCCAGCCTCTGCTTAAAACCTCGAAAGAAGGAGACTCCACCCCCACCCCCCGTGGCAGCATATTCCACTGCCGAACAGCTCTAACCGTCATGAAGTTCTTCCGAATGTTCAAATGGAATCTCTTTTCCTGTAGTTTGAAACCATTGCCCCACATCCTAGTCTCTGAAGCCATGGAAAACAAACCTGTTCCCTCTTCAATATGACATTCTTTCAAATATTTAAACATAGCTATCATATCCCCTCTAGACTTCTTTCTGAAAGGCTAAACATTACCAGCTCCTTAAGCCACTCCTCATATAAGACATTTCTTCCAGACCTTCAACCATCCTGGTCACCCTCCTTTGTACCCGCTCGAGGTCGTCAACATCCTTTTTGAATTGAGGTGCACAGAACTGGACACAGTACTCCAGGTGGGGTCTGACTTTCCAAACCCTATGTTTTTCAGAGGTCACTTGTGCTTAGGATGTGATCCCTCAAATTCTCTAGCTGAAACACTACAGATTCTGAATTTTGAACAAGCTGAAATTTAAGCATGAATAAATCCCATTGCTGTCAGTAGAAGCACTATAAACATTTGCACAGGCAGTCTTTAGAAATAATGAGATCCTAACGGAGTCTTCAGTATGTCCATTTTTAAAAAGATCAAATGCATTAATCAAACACAACACATTTTGTCAGAAGTAGAATCTTGGTAAAATGACAGCAGCTAGACTAAGTCGTTCTTTGTCATGAGTAATTATGGTTGTTGTTACCCTTTCCCTTAAAGAAATAAATGCATGCATAAAGGTGTTTTTTTCCTTTATCCCTTACCATTGTCTGTATTGGCTAGAGACACTGAGACCCACATTCCAACAAGATATAGAGCCCCACACTTCACAACCACTATCCTACAACTAGAACTTGAATATTTTTCTTTTCTTGTTTCTTTTTAACAATAAAAATAAAAAAGTCTGGTTTGATCCATAGCAATAAGCCAAAAACCCACAAGTCACCAGTACCTTTATTAATATCAATTATAAAATTGCAATGTATACATGCAGGAATCATATGGCAAATCTCCCTGGGGAAGAAAATGTGGCGAATTCGTCTTGACAACTGCAAAAGATAGCATCGACTCCGATATCTGAATCTAGCGAAACACACCCTGCTTAGCTTCTGAAACCAGGCAAGCTCGGATGTGCTTAGGGCATCTAGGCAGCTTAGTTCCATGAACTTTTATTCCGCAAAAACTAATAATGAAGATGGTTTGGAAAGTAGCGGCCATTTAAAATTATTCATTGGGGTGCCTGTCAAGAAAAGAAAATTCCTTTTACCATTTAGATGGTATTCATCATTTCACTCCTCATTTTGGCATTTTGCAGCCTGCTTACAGTACAACATGAGTTTTTTTCTTTGGCTACTCAAGAACAAGTATATCGTACACTGGAGCCTTAGATGCAGCCCTTCCTCAAGAACAGGTTTTTAGAAACTGTGCAAATGCCAAGAAACAAAATACACATTTTTGGGGGCATAAGATTTCTTTGCAAAAGGGAGAGCTTTCATTCAAGGGGGCTCACCCTGCCAAGGTACCGAACCAATGCCTTGCATGAGTTTAACTTGAAGCATGCAATTAAGCACCGATTATACAGGCACGAGACTCCTTGCTGAATTAATGTCTAAACTGTTTCCCATGGAAAGCTGCTGGGTTGTAACTCCCTGCACAGCATCCAAATTGTGTATGATCTTTCACATTACAGCCTGCACCTGGCAATATCACATAAAAGTACCAAGTCCTGGCCCTCTTGAAGTCTTGTGGGCATTTTGCCACTGGCTGCAACTGGAGCCGAAGCACGGACCATTTCCACCCCCCACTCTCTCAGCAGGGAAAAAGGTGGTATAAAATGATATCGTTTGCTGAATAGCTGCCAGACAGTTAAATCTGTATTCTTAGATTCTCAAAGCAATGTTTTGGGGCCCCAGGAAAGTGCGGCGGACGGGGTGGGGGAGAGCAAAGCTGATTTTAGTATGAATAAATGTATCAACATAATTATTTTAGCGAGCACAAGGAGAGTATACGTTTCCATTAAAGAGGGGTACCACGAATATTCATGGTGCAGCATTTATATTATAACTGGTAACAGGACAGCCAGATTGGTAGGAACTTGGATTACATGTCAGCAGCCAGAGATAGAGTTCCCTTCCAATGTGTAGCCAATACATTCCAGTGATGGGAGAGGCTTACAAAAATCATTGAAATCATAGTGAACTCGGCTTCTTGAAGTCACCCCGTAGAGTCAGAACACTTGATAACCTGATTCCTGAAATGGCCAAACCACAAATACATATTTGGGGTCACCTGAAGTATGAACTGTTTTACACAATCCGTCTAGCTGAGGAATAAAGCAGCCATGTCGTGCGGCTTCTGTTCGGTTCAAATATAAATAATATGAATTGATTGAGAGCTTGGGAAAATTGCCTTATTAGGCTACAAGCTTCCCTGCCCTGCGTAGCCAACTTTGGTGGCATTAGTTGAGATGTACAGTACATAAATCACAGCCCCTGTATAATAGAGCTGAAGACTAAACAGACGTCAGCAACGAGAGGGGAGGAATTTTGGCAACGATCCCTGGTTGCAGCTTATTAAGGTAGCTCTGTTGTGATTGCCCAGATTTGCAAGAGGCATGGGTACATAAGAGCTATCTTAACAAACTGGAAAGAAGGACTCATTACCAATTTCGTTCTGCCTCCCTTCTCCATTCTCTCTCTCTCACACACACACACATGTGCACCATCAGTCCTTCAGGATAGCAACCAGTTAAGACACTGATGAATTTCAAAACAAGAAGTATCAAAATTGTCCTGATTGTGTAGAGGACATCTCTGGCATGTGAAGGTTGGGTTAAAAATGCAGTTCCTTTTTCCCCCTCTTCCTATTCCCTGGGTAGTTAATATTATCAATTTACAAGGGTTCATTCTGAATTTCCTCTGCTATAAGCTAGTCTTGGAAAGGCTGATTACTATTTTCCCCTGTCCTTTCTTCCCTCCCTCTCTCTCTTTTGTCTTCTAGGTTCATTGGGGGAAATGACTCCCCCATGAGTGCCCCTTTGCTTCTCTTTGAACTAGGAAGCTGGAAGAGCCCATGAGATCTTGCAGGTGTATCAGTACAAGTGATTGCACCACCTGAACTGATGCAAATCAATTCAATTTAGAAACAAAATAGAGACCTCAGAGGTAGAGAGGGAGGGAAGTACAGATTGCAGGGAATAGATTGCAGCTGATTCACATTGACTATATGCCATGCAGTCAATTGAAAATAAGTCAAATCAGACCATCCTAATCTCAGTGCATTATCTATCAATATACCCACCCTTAAAACCGCAACCCTACAGACATTTATCTGAGAACAAGTCCCACTGAATAACATTTGGTTTGAAGATGATATGCCTGGGTTTCATTCTCTGTCTTGTTAAAATCAATAAAAGGTTAGTTGAAATGAAACTCACTGGAGAGTCATTGATTTCAATGAGACGTAGAAGTAACTACTATTTCTGAATTGGAGTCATTTGTGGCACCAAGACAAAAAACATTCCATAACTTCCCCTCCGTTGCTTTTCAGTTGCTTACTAATGCCTCAGCATATGTATCTGGCAGTATGTCTAATCACACAGTGGACAAAATCTTGTTGTGTAACTTGGCCTGGGCACGGGAAACACATAATGCACACTAATTTAAAGCTTCCTATCCCCCACCCCTGTTTAACACTCGGAGGCTCCCTTGGCCTTTCTTTTGCCAAGGAGCCTTTGGGAGCCTTGGGGCAAGAGAGGGAAGATTTAGGGAGTCAAACCTTGCTGCCAGATGATCACAACCAGGATCAGGACTACTGCTGGTTGGATGAGGTGCAAAATTATTAAATCAACACAATTTTCCCCAGTGAAAATAAATTCATAACATACCTATGTGGACCAATTTTACAGAGCGGCCATAGTGACTCAGGGGTTATTAGGAATGTTAACTAGAAAGTGACTTACTTCTATGTTGACATTCCGACACTCTGCAGTATAAGGACAAAATTAGAAATGGGTTTGCCAACACAAAGCAATGAATACTGTAACAAATACTCTATGTGGTGAACGTGAAATGGACGAACAACTGTGTATGGAGCATTCCCTTCTCCTCTGTTGGGCTCCCCATCATGCATTTGGTCACACAACCACTACTGCAACCCAAGGGAGACCATGGGCACAATGGGGATCTTAAATGAGTAACAATGTCCTGTCCTTTCAATTACACTCAAAATATGTGCCTGAAGTGGCTCCCCTACTATCCTAAAGGTAACACTGTGCCCTTATTCATCTTTCCTATCAACCTTCCACATGCTGTTTTCTCACTCCTGTCATTTGCCATGTTTGGAAAAATGTTCTGTCTAGCCTTCCCTTAGTCCCTGATGTGGAAAAAAAGTTTTGCTGTGGCTTTTAAAACATTGTTTAGATTTCAGTTTAGCAGCTAGTGTAGCCCAAAAAGAATGCATATTTTTAAAATATTTAAGCATAGAGAACTAGCTACATGCATCTGTAGATGCTGTGAGAGAATTGATGAGAATTATTTCAGCTTGACTGTAAACACATTAGGTGCAAACAAGCCAAACTGAGATCTGTGTGATGTCATGTTCCAAGAGTTGCAAGTTTGAAAACAAATTCTCTTTCTGTGTAAAGATGCTTGGGGCTTTCTCACTTGCTCACTCACTGAAAACAAACATTCTTGGGGCATTTTTTTTCATACAAAATAACTGACATTTGATACACATAGTAGTTCAACACTCTCTGGTTTCTTGAAAACAGTGAAAATAAGAGTTGTTGAAACCTTTCTCTGTCTTAATGGGAAAAAAAAACTTGGTGGTTATCGATGGGAGCAATGCAAACTTTTTGTTTTTATAGTTTTGATTTCTGAAGGAGAGGCGATGTTGTATTTCATGTTAAAGCTTCTATATTAAGCCGTTGATCAAAGAACTTATAGTTGCTGTTTAAATTATCTTCTAAGGCCCTTTGTACACGACCCCTAAACTCCGCCGCAAATGGCTCCCAGCTCCGGAGCTTAAAATTGTTTCCCCACCAGCTCCGGAGTTTACAGATAATTAAGTGCGACCACGCCCACCTAAGCGCTTCCCAGCGCACTTTGCAGGTACCTGCTCTCTGGAGGTGAAAATTCCTGATGCGGATATAACGTAGTGACTGCCCGGCTCTCCTTGCTTCTGCTTGTTCTTTTTTTGCCCCCCGCCCCTTTAAGAGATCTGAATGCAGGGCCGGGAGGGCAGAACGGAGGTGAGCGGCATTCTTTTCTTCCCTTTTTTCTCCCTCCCCTCACGCAGCCAGCAGCCAGGAGTGCGGAGGGGGTGGGAACGCAGGAACAGCGACAAACCCCTAAGATCTCTGGTCCGAATTTAAGTGGCCAGTGGATCTTAGGGGTCGTGTGAAAAGGCCCTAAGCTGTCTTGGTTTCCGGTCTTTGGCAGAAAAGTGGGATCGGACTCAAATAAATAGACGTAGTTTTTATACTTTTCACCAGCTTGGTTGCCCTCTTCTGAAAACATTCCACTTGGACCTACTTGCCTCACCGAACATTTAGCATTTATCAAACTTGAAGTCATCACCCCCCATTCCCATGTAGAACTATACACTAATCTTGAGCAATTTGGTCACCAGTGACTTACAGCGCAGGGAATGGAAGGCATTTCTTTGCTTCGTTTCATTCACTACCATTCTCTTGGATTTCCTTCACTATTTTCTTTCAAGGTTCACACCTCTCAGATTTATGTCTTCTCTTAGACATAGCTCACCACCACCATGGAGAACTAATCTGTTGTTTGTGTAAATAAACATTGCTTAGTTAATTTCCTTTTGGTTTCCTGCTCTCACAGAACTGTATATACAGTAGTATCCTAGACGTGACACCCAAAAGATTGGACAGGGAAAGTCTTGTTTCTTGCTTGCTCCACGTCATCATATGTACAATAGCATGCCATGTTGGGAAATGCCCAAGTCTTATATTCGTTAAATCAGGGATCTACTCCTATTCATAAAATGATAAAATATGCATGATAAAATAGCTCTATAAAATACTCTGTCTGAATTTCATGGTTCATAGTAAAGTGTTGTGCCATCCATCCATCCATCCATCCATCCATCCATCCATCCATCCATCCATCCATCCATCCATCCATCCAGTCTAGCTTCAGGTCGGGTTATGGGACAGAGATTATTCTGGTGACCTTGGTGGATGGCCTATGCCAGGAACTGGATGGGGAAGTGTGTCTCTGTTGGGTCTTTTGGACCTCTTAGGTGCTTCTGATATCATTGACCATGGTATCTGTCTGGCCTGTCTCTCTGGAATGGGACTAGAAGGCACTGTTGTATGGTAGCACTGGTCCTTCCTGGAAGGAAGAACTCAGAAAGTAGTGATGGGAGACTCCTGTTTGACACCCTGACCACCAGCCTGTGGGATACCAGAAGGTGGTGGCCTTTTTTGTAGGTTTAGGTTGACTGCCAGTGAGGCTTTAGCTCTAGGTTCAACAGGGTTTGGACTAGTCTGTTCCATGATTCAGGTTAGAAGAAGGTGAAAATGTAGCTTGTGTTTTAAAATGCTGTCTAGTTCAAAGTATTTTCTAGTGAACAAACTCTGGGAGATTCTGGAAGGTATTGCCTCAGAAGTAATTTTTCATTTTTTTCTAATTTTGGAAAGCAGGGGTTATGGTACAGACTAGATTGTCCATATCTGTGAGCAGATTTGGCCCCTCTAATACCAGTTGCCAACTGTAACTGTATGGTAGTACCTGAAGGGCCCATGGTCTAAGCCAGTGATGGCGAACCTTTTAGAGACTGAGTGCCCAAAATGTGATTCAAAACCCACTCCCCCACCCGCAAAGTGCCAATACAGCCATTTAACCTGAATACAGGTGGCTGTGAAGGAAGGGCTCCAAGTGCCACCTTTGGCACCAGTGCCATAGGTTCGCCAGTACTGGTCTAAGCCTTAATCCCACAGAAACCACAAGCCTAGCCTTCTGTTTATGTTGCAGGATTTGGTACTTACTGGATTAGCAAAATATTCCTCCATGACTTCCTTTTTTTAACAAGCCCCGGGTGGTCCTGCAGTTTGATAGCAAAAATAGAAAATGATCCTGTTTTTTTGGCTCTTTCATTTCCCTCCCTCTTGGAAACACAGCCCATGTACTCTGACTGTAGAGCTTTTGTTGTGTTGCTGTTTAGAACTGCTGAAGGAGGTGAATCTTTCACATCCCTCACGTTCATGCCTTCATCCTTTCCCCTTGCTCCTCCAGGCTGTATTGCCTGTAAACATTTTGTCTGCCAGGCGGTGCTTCCCTAGGAGGGACAATAACAGTCATGGGCAGCCACCAGGGCAGAGGAATGTTTACCGTCAGAGCCTCTTCTCAGAAACTGAGGGGTACCCGGAGGCAAAACGTTCTACTCTCAGTGGGGACTGGCAAGTTCTGTAGCCGCCACAGGTCTTGTTTAACAAGGCAAAGGGTATGATTCATGGTGCTCCTGTCACAACAACGGCTGGCAAAGAGAAGCAACCGGGAATTCACTAAGGCTGAACTCTTTCACAAAGGGCAGATGAGACAATATATCCTCCACAGCTTCGGACTTGAATACTTGGCAGAGCGGATCTTCCAGAGATCAACTGCGGCCTGACCTGCCAGAATGTTGCAGGCGCTCTCACTTCAGGTAGCCACGCCCAGGGAGGCTAGGAAAGCGGTAACCCAAAACTGAGCCTTCTCTGTGGCTGGCCCTTTCCTTTGGAACCATCTCCTGAGTGAGCTGCGCCTTGCACAGTCCCTGCCAGCCTTCAAAAAAGCCTTGAAGACCTGGCTTTTTCGTGAGGCGTTTGGCAACCTTGAATAGCTCCCCCCCCCATCTTGCCAGATATTTCTTTTATTTTGCTTTGCCTTCGTTTTAGTATATCTATTTTATTTCATATATTTTACCTTTTGTTTTCGTATTATCATTATTATTTTTGTTGCATTGTTGTTATCCTATTGCTTGCTTTTTAATGTTGTAAACCGCCCGGAGTTCTTCCGGAAGACGGGCGGTATATAAATTCATAAATAAATAAACAAATATGTTTGGATGGCCAGATTTCAATGCACCTCAGTTTACACACACACACACACACACACACACACACACACACACACACACACACACACACACACACACACACACACACACACACACACACACACACACCATACAAGCTTATTAGGTAGGAGGATTCCAGTCTATTTATTTGCTGGGGAACTGAAAGCAAATTTACTGTGCATAAGAATCTTTCAGTATTTGTTATTACTGTTGTAAGCCCTTTATAGTTTGTTGTTGTTATACGCCATCAAATCAGAAATGACTTATGGGGATTCTAACAGGGCTTTCAGGGCAAGTGAGATATAGGAGCAGAGGTTTTATAAGTTTCACTCCTTCAGTGAATTTCTGTGGCTGAGTGGGGATTTGAATCTGGGCCTCCTGAGTCTTAGACCGCTATCTCATGGCAGATTTGAGGCGTTTATTTAGAAAAGATGTCTTTTCCGGTCATGTGGTACTGTGCCCAAAAGGTGCTTTGCCTGTCCTCTTGTAAGCACATTTTGTACTGTTTAAGGGTTGTCCCCACAGTCCTGAGGTGCTTTTAAACCCTGACTCTTTTGTGCCCGTTCATGGATATTTTCCCAACGGCACGCCATCATACAGATGCCGTTGTGTCGTGTTTGGAAACTGTGGCATGTCGGCATACAAATGCCGATTCTCCTTATGCATTGACACTGGCACATTGACATAAGTGGGATGCCTCATAGTCTGAGGTGGGGCAACCCTCAGTAGTTCCATCATGCATGATGGCCCTGATTCAGAGAATGAGTACTACCAAACTAGTGCACCTACGTAGGGCTTGTAAAAATTTGCCTTTTGGGATTATAGTTCCCAGAATTTGCTAATTTATGAGCCCACCTCAAAGAGCATTTCCCCCCCAAACTCTCCTCTACCTCTCTCTGAGTAAACATTCCATGAGATTGGCAGTCCCTGTATTTATTTTATTTTATTTTATTTTATTTCTAATGCTTGCATACTGTTCATGGGATGGTTTGCAAATAAAACAAAACAGTCAGTACCATCGCAAATGTTGCAATAGAAAAGCAAGCAAATCGGCTGAAATAAAAGAGAGTTTTAAAAATATCAGCACAGTAAAATATTTAAAAATTAGGAGAGAGGAAGAACATTTAAAAAGTGACCCCTGCAATAAAAGTCAACAAATGAATGCCTGCTGGAAAACAACGATGTTAACCTAGTCTCGAAATGCTATGAGTGAGACATGAGGCTGATATTTCTTGGTTAGGGGACAATCTGTAGATGGCAGGCCACTAGAGGTAGGCTCTTTCCCCATGGCAGACTTTTCCTGGACAGGCTTCATATATTCATCTCCTGCAACAAACACTAACAAGTCTTACTTGGGATGTTGTAAATGGCAGTCTCGTATTGCACTCAAACCAGTCGCTGAGTGTTTTCAGCTGAGACATTCTTTCAGCCAAGAATGAACTATAAAACAGAGGACTCGCAAATAGCTTTCCTCAGACTGATGAAGCTGTTTTGAATGAGCAGTGAAACGTTTCAGTCTCTCAAGAAAAGAAGTCCAGTTGCCATGACTCAACTTCCAGGTAAACTCACCTGGATGACTGAGAATCTTCACAGACATTCAGCCAAGAGGCTCCTTCATGAACAGACTTCCCTGACTCTCCCTTGAATGATCTGCTGTCACTGTGTGCTTGTTTCTCATTGAAGGTCTGAATTATTCTTGCTTTCTCTATTGTCTGCGCTTTGTGATTTCATGATCTTTATTTCTTCACCTTAGTGCTTCATAGTCACCCTTTCAAGCCATGAAATTTTTAGCCTCTTCCTGAGATGCTTCCCAGTTTCACATACAGTGGTTTGTATAACATAAAATCTGTACAACATAAAAAATTCTGGAGCGAGGGGAAATTTGCTTAACAGAATCGCCTACGGGGCAAATCCGTACAACATAAAAATAGAATTACTCTGTTTTCAATACATTCCTATGGGAAATTTGTATAAAGGAAAATTTGCTTAACATAATTTCATTTGGAATGAATTAATTCCTTTATACAAGGTATCACTGTATTTTGATGTTGTTTGATCTCAGATGTTGATTTTGACTATGGAACTTGACATTTAATGTATGTCATACATGGTTGGGTTCTTGGTAGCCACACTTCAGTTTTCAGGCTGACTTTCCTGCTGATGTTGAACAAGTCTCAAGACTTTTTAAAAAATAATGTATAATTTATTTTATGTAAGCTAGGGATAACGCCTACTCTTCTGGCCCCTCATGGTGCTCTGCCTCATCCACAATAGGTTCTGTGCATCTTTCCCAGTAAAATACACAAGAACAATGTGGGGCCAAATGGTGACCTATAAGCAATAAGAACCATGAGAGGGATACATTTCTGACTTTGTATAAGACCCTTTCCATTCCTTTGCTGGCCAGTAATTGAGCAGGAAAATTCTTTAAGTGAATGATTAAAAGAAAAAAGATGCAAAAAGGATACCCACAATGTGTCTTAAAATATTACCTGTTCTCCACCTCTGAGGAAAATTAAAATCCCAATAAAATATAAATCTCTTATTCATATACCAAGTCAAGCTTATGAAAAAATAGTTTAAGAAATGTTTGAAGCAGCACAGGATGTGACAGGCATTATGTATAATTCTTTTCCTCTGAATATGAGTAGATCACGTTGGGATGAAAGGTTGCAGTAGGGAGGGTGTGTGTGTGTGTGTTGTGTTGTTACAGTCGTGACTGATTCTTCGTGACTCCATGTCCATGGAGTTTTCTTGGCAGGAATACTGGAGTGGTTTGCCAGTTTCTACTCCAGGCGCCTACAGCACCTGGTGTTCCCTGGTGGTCTCCCATCCAAGTCTCTCATCCAGATGTACATCTACTAACCAGGGTACAACTCCTTAAATTTTGTTCTGACTTTTGTGCCAGGGTGGGGTGGGGAGGGGGCTTTATTTATTTAAAGGCATTTTTTAAAATAAAGAACACATAAATCCCTTTCTTGTGGGTTCTTCATGAGAATTTGTCACATTTATTCAGCTCTTCTTATCACCCCCATTATGATAGTGGTCTTTATGTCTAAACTAATTGAGAAGCAGGATTGTATTAATTTTTCCCGGCTGTGACTAAATTAAAGACTAAAACACTAAATTAATTTGCTTGGAGGTGTTCTTCGTTTTCAAGATTAGAACTCAGTTTTTTTCTTTCCAATTGTACATTCAAAACTTTTTTTCTTTCTTTTGTTCTTTCTTTTTCTTTTTACCAAAACAAATTCTGGGTGTGTCCAACCACACTTGGCAAATAAAAGGATTTTGATGCTGATTCTTTTTCTTTCTTTCTTTCTTTCTTTCTTTCTTTCTTTCTTTCTTTCTTTCTTTCTTTCTTTCTTTCTTTCTTTCTTTCCTCCTCCTCCTCCTCATAAATAATTTGAATGCAGCTGCTGTTGACCGTGCACAGCAACATATGGAAGAATAGTTAGCCTCAGAGCTTTGTACAAAAAGCAATGAATGGCTCTTGTTTTCCTCGGGAACAGCTCAACCCTAAATCCACGGAGTCAAGCTTCCTTTATAAGTGGACTCCAGCCCTTCCTTGGGGGTCACTGGTTGCCCATTTGATAGCACTGTAACCAAATACATTCATATTTTTTTGATCGTTTGGTACAATGGAAAAGCGCAGCCTGTGCTCAAGAAGCACTGCTGAAAAGAGGCTGGGAATGTTTGACATGAGGGGCAAATGAAAGGTTCAGAACATAGAAAGCTTCCCGATGCTGAATCAGGCCAGGGATGCCACTTGCCCAATGCTGTCAGCTTAGACGGGCAGCAAGGGCTCATCGTGGCTTCAGGCAGGATCCTTTTCTTGCCTTCCCATTGATCCTTTCATTGCCTTAACCAGTGAGCCTCGTGGCACAGTGGTTCGATGCCTGCCCGGCAGCTAAAACTGTGTTCGCAACCTGGGGTTCAATCCCAGATAGCAGGATCAAGGTTCACCCAGCCTTCCATCCTTTGGAGGTCGGTAAAACGAGTACCCAGCTTGCTGGGGGGGGGGCAATGTGTAGCCTGCAAAATTAAAATTGTAAACCACCCAGAGAGTGCTTGAAATGCTATGGGGCAATATATAAGCAGAACACTTTGCTTTTAACTAGATGCCCACGGTGTTCCTGCACCCAAGTACTAACCAGATGGGACCCTACCTAGCATTTGAAATCAGATGGGACTGGGTGCATTCAGGGTGGTTTATCTGTCATAGGATTCACTGTTATTATTTTTAAGCACTTTATTTCACTCTGTCCTTTTTTCCCCATAGAATTTTACTCAGCTTCCACTGAAGGCAATCCTATCAAGTGCATTGCTGCCTTGCATGCTCTAGACCAGGCCTAGGGAATGCTTTGAGCTACTTTTCCCAAAATCCAAGGGAGCATGGCAAAGTGATTAGATATTGTGGAAGCTGTAGCTCCAGATATCTAGAGGGACCAAATCTTCCCTATCCAGACCTAGACACATCAATGTAGTTCGTATTATAATCCCACGGAACCCCCTTCTGTACACCCCATGTGCCTACTAGGGATGTGAAGAGGACCTTACTAAATTCTTCCTGTCTCGATGCAATGAGACACCATGATGAGGAATTTTTCAAGCTGTGAAATAGTCTTCCACTCTAGCACAAAAACAAGAAAAGAGGGTGGTTTTTATTTGTTTTGTTTTATTAAGAACTTTCTGCACTTTGTGCAGAATGTCAGTAAAAAAAACCTCATTCCACCCTCCACGTGCACACACATTCAAAGCAAGCAGGTTGGTTGATTTGGCAAATGGATACAACCAACCTATCTGACACTTCTTATTTTAGCAAATTCATACCTGAAGGAGGTAGCTATTTTCATTTTGTATAATTTGCATAATTTGTAGAAAACTTATTCTCATAAATGGGATAACTCTTGGGAAAACTAGCCCATTCACTTTATAGGCAAAATAAAAAATATAAAAAAAGACATTTAATCTGTTTAATGGAGTTTTTTACTCTTAAAAAAAACTCCATTAAAAACATGGGGGGGGGGACCAGACAGGGAGAGAAAGTGTGGAAAATATGCTTATACCGTACTCAAAATGGCCAATTGTTTAATGAGTACAAACTCTGGGCTACATTTTAGGTGTTGGATAAATAAGATGCATATTTTAAATGCTAGGACCAGCGGAGGTAGGGGCGGGCGGGCTGGGCTGCTTAGCTCTTCCTTGATCTCCTGTCACTCTCAAAAAGTCTGGAACGGAGACGAGGAAATGTTTTGGTGGCATCTGAAGTCTAACAGCTGCCAAGTTGAGAAAATCTCCCTCCATTTCCTGAAGGCAGCGGACGAACAGGGGAAGCGAAGACAGTGGACACAACAGCTGCTCAGTTGTGCTCTCCAAGCAACCTTGCAGACATCTTCTGAACGGATGGATCCATGAATGCCAAAAGTACATCTGGAAGATCTCAGCAAAACCACCCAGTAAATTTGTCAACACTGCAAAATAACTAGTTGACTTCAGGGTAGCTTTCCCCTTCCCGCCCCTTCCACATAACCAGAGAGTCTTTGGTTTTCTGCCCATGCCTGGCTGGTCACAGTTCTTGTCAGGTCACAGCCTTGCCCATGTTTGTTTGAGAAGCAAATGAATGCACCTGACAAGGGGTAGAATGTGTGTGGTGTGTGGGTTTAGGGTTTTTTTTTTAGGGGGGAGGAACAGTATCTCAAGACAATTTGCTATGGGGGGTTCTTCTGCGGTAGAGCTCCTTGAAGGAAAGTAGCATTGTGACTTGAAAGATACAGAGTGCTAGCCACTTGAGAAGAGACTATAGGGTGTAGACAGTCTTTTCTTTAATCGAGAACATGCTGTTTCCAGTGAAAGGTCACACACACACACACACACACACACACACACACACACACACACACACACACACAGAGAGAGAGAGAGAGAGAGAGAGAGAGAGAGAGAGAGAGAGAGAGAGAGAGAGAGAGAGAGAGAGAGAGAGAGAGCTGTGGAACCAATTCTGGTGTTAGACAGTGAGATCGCTAGTTCAAGCAGCAGATTCTGATCGAGTGGAAAGAGCTGTATTGAGGTGTGAAAGGATGGAACCCATCTTGAACTCCAACATTTGTCCTTTTCAGATGTACTCCAGATACTGTCCTATTACGAACGCTGTGACAAGATTTGACTAGCAGTTAGTTGGCTTTGGGATATGGCTTGAGTGAATACAGTTTATCTTTTAGCATGAGCAGGAAAAATCTTTTTACCTTGATATTGATTTGATTCTTGCTTCCCCTTAGATTCAAGCTTCTACCAAGAGGAGCCTAGGATTGTTGAAGGTGATGCACTATCAAGAGCAGGAACACTTCCAGGCATTGATGTGAGCAAGCTCTTTACATGTGACCTGAATCCATAGAGGCTAGATCAGTGGTTCTCAACCTGTAGGTCCCCAGATGTTCCTGGACTGTAACTCCCAGAAATCCTGGCCCAGCTCAGCTAGTGATGAAGACTTCTGAGAGTTGCAGTCCAGGAACATCTGGGGACCCACAGGCTGAAAACCATTGGGCTAGATCAATGGTTCCCAACTATTCCTGGACAACAACTCCTAGAAATCCTGGCTATCACAGCTAATGGTGAAGATGTCTGGGAGTTCTAGTCCAAGAACATCTGGACAGCCAAGGTTGTGGGCCACTGGGCTAGATGTATGAGCAAGACTTCTTCAGTAGGAGAAACAGTGACATCGGTGGAAAATCACCATGGGAGACTTGTTAGCCAAGCTGTCATAAATTCAGCATGTCTGGCTAGGGCTGTCAAATACTTCTGCATGCCTTTCCAGTGTAGTCCAATACCCTGCCCTGTCACAATAAACTGGAGCTGAGCATAAGCTGAATATATGCTGGTGTATATCTTAAAAAGAGTTGCTGCCTCTTAGATTTTTCTGGAGCTCAGGACTTCAGTTATATTGGGAACCCTCTAAAGACCAAGCTCTCCAACTTTTTGCCAGCAGATTGTGTTATATTGTGTTGTGTGAGCTGATTGTGCCTTTGGTTAAGATATGACTGATGACTTTCCAGTATCTTGGAGTGACAGACAAATCAGATGTCTTATCTTCAGTTATCTCTTCCCCCCTTTTTCTTCTGTAGTAGTCAATATACATCCAGCCTTTCCATTCAAGAAGGCCCAAGTGGGCTAACCAAAGCAATACAAAATAGTCAATATAAAAATTAGACCTTGGAAAAGTCCCCTTCTTGTTGGACTACAGTGCCCAGGCTCCCCCAGGCAACTGCTAGGGCATTCTGGAAGATGTTCATCAAAAATAAACAATTTTCATACTCTGACCAAAACCAACCTGAATGCAAAGCAGTTGCACATCAAGTATTCCAAAACAGGCAGAGGAGGGTAGAGTCTAAGATGAGAAAACCTGCATTCCTGAAACGTACCATTGTCTCTGTTTTTTCCTTTGTTTTTCCCACTGATTGGTTTCAGGATGAGAGAAAACAAAGATGCCAGCTTCATAGTTAACATTGTTCCCCAACCACAACCCCACTTCCAAAGGAAAGAGATACTTTTGAATCCAGTCCACTCATCCGCACACCTCTTGATGCTTCCTGGCAAAGTTTTGTTTATCCTGTACGTGCAGGTAGGTAATAGTCTTATGACACAGTTGTTAAATGTCTGTACTGCAGCTACTGTATAACTGTGCTCATAACCCGGGTTTCAAGTCCAGGTAACAGGTTCAAGGTTCACACAGCCTTCTCTCCTTCTAAGGTTGTTGGTTAAATGAGTACCCAGCTTGCTGGGGAGGGGCAATGTGTAGCCTATATAATTACTTAGAAACCACCGAGAGAGTGTTTTAAGCACTGTAGGGCAGTATAGAAGCAGCACACTGCTTTTTAGGTACATGTGAAAATGCCTCTTATGAAAGTCTTTTCTGAAAAACGTTAGATCATTCAATGACAGATGATAGATAGATAGATAGATAGATAGATAGATAGATAGATAGATAGATAGATAGATAGATATAGATAGATAACTGTATGAAACTATTTCTGAGGTTAAATGGGATCTTGAAGGATCCATGGGCCAGGAACTGGGGCTGTTTCTTCTTTCAGCTACATATATTTAAACGCACCTGCCATCAAACCATAACAAGAGAAATTTGTGTTGCTTGATACCACTGCGTCATCTTTCCCGTCACAATTTCTTGGATGGACCATAAGATTTACAAATCATGTCTGCATTTACCCCCTAATGATCCATCACAAAACAGAGGCATGGGGATTTGCATAATGTGGGGTGATGCAAGCGAATGCTAGGACTATCAAGTATCTTTTATTACTTCAGAGAGCTATGTTTCTAAGGCCGTCCTAACTGTATTGTTTAGTTTGATGTAGGTTGAAGCCACAATTTTCCCTGACACTCTCTTGGCTTTTAATGGGTGGAAAGGTCTTGGAGCATGTAATATACCTGGAGGGCTGAGATATATATAAAATTGTTCAAAGGCTGGAGGGAAAGGCAAGAAAGAAAACTCAATAAAGCTCCAACTTTAAAGAATTTTCAGAACTCAATAGAAATCTAGCATTCAAGGTTTAAAATAAAACAAAAAAGACAGTATTTCTTCCAAAATTTTTAAATAAAGGTAAGGCTTTTTATTTACATGACAGCAAGGTATAATAAAGCCATGTCTGTATGGAAATTTTACAGGTAGGGTCTTGCTCTTATACACAGAAACATTACAAATTATTACAGTTTGTGAAATAATACATTAGAAGCAGATAGTTCAGGTATTTTTCACATTGACTTGCATTAATATCACTTGAAATATAACAGGAGCCATTTCCATCTATCCTCAGTCCACCGTGTTCCTTTATGCTAGACTAGACCACATATAAATATGAAACAACAATAGGAATAAAGAGGTGTGTGGATAAAAAAATTACACATAGTAAATGCATCTGAACATGGAATGAAAAGACATGTAAACTGCAAAAGTGGAAATAAAAATAGAAGGATAGTGTTCTAGATCAGTGGTTCCCAACTTTGGGAATCCTGGAAAACCTGGTCAGGGTGAAGGCTTCTGGGAATTGCAGTCCAAGAAGAACTGGCTGGGAACCATTGTTCTACATCACGTCTGGGGCCTGGAATTAGTAAGCAACTAGTGGCAGACAGATTGATCATAGTAAAAGGGAAATGATGTTGGTGACAAGGTTGAAGGCCAAACATCATGTAAGAGAGAAGCCATCATAATAACTGAAGGCATGCTAACATCCAGATGTTACTGAGCAGTCAAAATAGCAAATGAAGAATGCCCCTGTGTCTTGAAGTGTCATTCAATGCAAAGTGACATCCAATTTAGGGGAGGTGAAAATAAATCGCAATGGTGACATTTTTGCACAGTCAGCACTTATGCAAATCCCTGTTCTGGATTTGGGTTCTCTGAAACATTTAATTTGGTTCAAACCATTCAGATGTGTGTGTTTGTTAATCTATTTTATGGCCATAGCACTCTTACTTCTCTGAGCAGGATTGTATCCTGTGTTGTCTTTTGGACCTGGCACTGTTTCATGTCCTCTTTTCGGACTGATTTAAACATAAAGTCATATAAACGGTACATGTAAAACTAGCTATTATCTGCACCTACTATGAAGGTATTTCTGTGGCGTCTTTTAAATCAAAACATAAAAGGCTTTGAAATAGAGGAGACAGAAGATTGTCAGTTATTTTTCCAGAAGTTGGAGACGTTCTCCTTTTCAAAAATAAAAATAAAAATTGCAATATAGTACTTGAAATCTGGAAGCCAGTTATGACTGCTTTGGGTTCCTCAGACAGAATGCCCTCAGAAATCTATCCTTTGTGTGTGGATGCCGGGGTAGATCGAACCACTCATAAAACTACATAACCATTTTTACTCCCAAGGTTCAGAACTGACCATTGGAACCACAAACAAAATACTATTTCTCCACAAGTGTTTCTTTCTCTTTATGACACTCTCGTGTTTTGTTTTGTTTTTTTAATTTCCATGAGCCCCATGTTGCTTTCCCAGTTTCTTTCTTTTCCCTTGGGAAGATCTACTTCCCAATTGTAGGTGTTGATGAATAAAATATAGCTTTCTGCAGAGGGCCTAGCTAACACCACCACACTGGTTATATGGGAACAAGGGAGGCTTGAAGTGAGGAATCACACATAACTCCAGACCAACCACCATTCTGTCCCATCATTTGGTTTTAACAACTCGGGATCACAAGCAATCATCTGGTAAACACTATTCCGCTTGTTCTAAAAATAATGTCACTGTGCTAACAAAAGATTCTGTTCCAATAACTTCTATTTAATGCTATTGGCTGTGAAAGAGAAAAAACACTGTGTGGTCTAGCAAAGCACAGATTACCAAGGCTAGACTGCTGTCTTAATTTACAGCCTATATATCTCATATTGGCTCTAGGGTACATTTTCTAAGTTTCCTTTTAACCCAATTAGCAACTGGCCTTAATGTACCCAGTAGTTTTATAGCAATTCATGGCTGCTTTCTGACAAGTTATTACCAACTTCCCCTAGCAGCTCCCTAGAGCAAGACCTGAAGCCTTGTCAAGGAACATGCGCCGTCAACGGATTTCTCAGCAGAGCTTGACTCAGCCCCCTGTACCATATTTTCTCATTTGTGACAAGACATTTGTTAAAGGACTCACATCTTTTGTGCAACCTGTCTTGGCAGCACCTTGTATTGATCCAAAGGAACAAGTCCTATCTGGTTTTAACAAGGGAAACAGACACGGGCTTCTCCTTACAGTAGAATGTTCCAGAAAAATCTGACAGGCCAGTCAACGTACAGAGCTACCACAGTGTTCTTTCTGTTCACTTCCCAAGCTGTAGCATGTTTGATCAGCGAGGAATTGTGAATTCAGATTGGCAAGCAAGACATCTACAGCTTATTCTGCCTCACTTCCCTGTGGAGTTGATAACATTTCCACATAACTTTTCGAAGTTGAGTCTTGCTGCCCTCTGCGTTTCAACAAAGGCATTTGGAGTTATGTTTATACAAGGGTTTTTCTCCATTTGGCTGATAAAGTGGTCAGGATATGTTCTCCTGTCTGCCACTGATTCACACATGATGATGGGGAGTCAATGAATTCTAGGGTAGGCAACAACTGAATGTTTGGTAATGATGTGAAAAGCTCTAAGGAATGACAGTTCTGCACCCAGGTGGGTTTTGTAAGATTAACCCAGATCCAAATTAGGGGCTTCCAGTGCTGACAAAGGTTTGTCTTGCTAGTCCTAATTTCGCATTCCAAATAGCTGTGTGACAAATTCCATGTGCACTTTCCATTGAGCTGACACTTGACACATGTATCTCAGTTCATGCTCACTGGGCACTCGGGGGAGTAGCTAAATCAGACACTGGCTGACCTCAATTCCAAGACAGGTCAAAATGACACTGCCCTTATTGGCTTTGGGGGTTAAATCAATCATGTATACGGACAATTGCACCTCCTCAGAATTGTTCACTGTTCCAGTTTTAAGCAAGGAACTGAGGCTGAAGGGAACTTCTGAGATCTCAAAACAGTAGAGAGGCAACATTACTCCGTCAGGCATATTTATTTTGCCCTGCTGGTCAAAATATTTGGCTGATGTAGCTTGGTAGGGGAAAAAAAGAATGGAACTAGGAATTTTGCTCTTTGAGTCTCTTTTTCCCCTATCATTTCTCCAGAGGGCTGTAAGCCAAGCATTCTGTCTCTTAGCTATGTCTTTTTCAGCTAAAGTATTAAAATACTGATATTTCTTAGGGTAATAAGAAAGATCGCACCATGTGTCTGTCAAGCTCAATACTATATATCAAACTTTCCAGGGTTTCAGGTTAGAGGCTTTGTAAGCCTGACCTGAAAATGCCTTTTCTTTTCTTTTTGGATGCAAAGCATTGAGCAGAGGTCCTTCTTTACATGGTTGTTGTAAAGAGTTTGTTAAAGGCTTCCAGCTTTTAAAAGCAAAATATGATTTTTATTGCAACTTGTGGGCACAAGACAATGTATGCAAATCCTCTCCAAGCCACTTACTGACCCTGTTTTTTAAAAAAATCATCACTCCTTTATGTCCTGCCTGAGCAAATGTGTTTTGTTTACTCCCCCTCCAACAACCTTCATTTTGTCAATCTGCAATGTGCATGGCCGTCACCCTTTGCTGGCGAGGAAGGGTGGCAGAAATTGGCCATCTCACTGGAGGCAGGCTTGAGATCTGCCTCCCCCAGCCTGATATCCTCCAGTTGTACTAGAGTATGACTTCTACCATCTCCTAGGCTGGCTATAGGTGACAGGAATTGTCCTGGAGCATCCAGATCCTGGATAAGTGGATAGAGGGAAGCTCTTCTCCCTCTCACAAAATACCAGAACTAGGGGACATCCACTCAAATTGAGGGTTGAGAGAGCGAGAACAGACAAAAGATTTTTTTTTACCTAGTGTGTTGTTAGTCTGTGGGACTCCCTGCCACAGGATGTGGTGATGTCATCTGGCCTGGATGACTTCAAAAGGGGATTGGACAGATTCCTGGAGGAAAAGTCCATCACAGGTTACAAACCATGATGGAGATGTGTAATCTCCAGGCTTAAAACCGGGGTACTTCAAGGGCCAGATGCAGGGGAATGGTATTAGGAGACAGATATCTAGTCTCATGCGCTCCCAAATGCATCTGGTGGGGCCACTGTGAGATACAGGAAGCTGGACTAGATGGGCCTTTGGCCTGATCCAGCATGGCTCTTCTTAAACAGAAGAGGAGGGTGCATCCTAGAATTATATCATGGGACGGACTCTTCATGCTGTTTAATTCAATTCTTGTTTACTGTGGGACATCCAGAGATACAGCATCCTTAAAAGTTTTCCTTTGCCTAAGGAGGAGGAGGAGGAGGAGGAGGAGGAGGAGGAGGAGGAGGAGACAATGAAGGTGATGCAGATGGAGGAAGCATAAACAGCATCATAGCTAGGGAGGGAGTGGAGAGGGGGTGGCAACAAGGTGGCAACAGGTATTTCACCTCTGTCCAGCTGTGTTGCTTGGTTTCACTAGGATTGAATTCTCCAGGTTTGCACTGAGAATCATTTCGTCAGAGGTTAGCATAGTTTAACTTTGTCCAGGAAGGGACAAATTTTGTTTAAGGGTCCACACAAGACTAGACCTAACCTCTAGTTTCAGCCACTTGCCTCATCCATTGGGGCAAAGACCACTTGTGGCACAATATGTTCCAACTGATCTACTGCTTTTTGTCCCAAGCAGTGAGTATTACATGCCATTTTCAGCAAACCGTGACACAAAGGTGGAAAACTATGACAACCTGCTGGTTATTCATAGTTTGGGGTCATTTGACGGGAGCAGGTGGACACCGGGATTCTCATTAGTATCGGGAAATGCCAACAGTGTACATTAAATCGAAGCTCAGGTCACCCTATGGAATAGGGAAATGTCCCGGGCAGTTGACACGATCGCACCTAAGCGCCCTCTCCCCTTGCGCAGAGCCCAGACGGCTCCTTGGTATACATCTGAGCTGCGGGCAATGAAGCAGGAGGGGAGACAGCTGGAGCGCAAGTGGAGAAAATACCGCTGTGAGTCCAATCGAACACAGCTTAGAGCCCATTATCGGGCCTATTCTGTGGCAATACGGTTGGCGAAAAGGCAATATTTCGCAAACCGTATTGCTTCCTCAGAGTGCCGTCCAGCAGAGCTGTTTCGGGTGGTCCAGGACCTTCTTCAACTGAGAAATACGGATGAGGTTCTGGACCACTCGGCAGCCCGTTGTGACGAGTTTGCTGTTCACTTTGAGGGAAAAATCGCTCAGATTCGCAGGGAATTGGACTCCACTATTGGTGCAGAATCAAGGGATGTGTCCAGTGCGCCGTGCTTAGGTCCAGTATTATTGGATGAGTTTCAATTATTGAGACCCGAGGATGTGGACAGGGTGCTTGGATCTGTCCGTTCTACCACCACTCTGCTCGACCCTTGCCCTTCCTGGCTAATTGAAAGATCTGCCAGGGGGTTCGCACCTGGGTCCAGGAAGCTGTAAATGCCTCATTAAGAGAGGGAGTGGTCCCTGCTGCCTTAAAGGAGGCAGTAATTAGCCACTCCTAAAAAAACCAACCTGGACCCAGGGCTGGTGGGTAACTACCGGCCAGTAGCGAACCTCCCTTATTTGGGCAAGGTGTTGGAGCGGGTGGTGGCCGGACAGCTCCAGGCGCTGCTGGATGAAACGGATTTTCTGGATCCATTTCAATCTGGTTTCAGGCTGGGTTTTGGAACAGAGACTGCCTTGGTCGCCCTGTACGATGTTTGCCGGGAGAGAGACAGGGGAGTGCAACCCTGTTGATACTCCTGGACCTCTCAGCGGCTTTCGACACCATCGACCATGGTGTCCTTCTGGATAGGCTGGCCAGGTTGGGAGTTGGAGGCACTGTTTTGCAGTGGTTCCGCTCCTTCCTGGCTGACCGTGTCCAGAAGGTGGTGCTGGGGGACAGTTGCTCCGCCCCGTGGCGTTTACGTCATGGGGTTCCTCAGGGCTCAATACTGTCTCCCATGCTGTTTAACATCTACATGGAACCACTGGGAGAGGTCATCAGGAGGTTTGGGCTGAGGAGTCAGCAATATGCTGACGATACTCAGCTCTACCTCTCATTCTCCACCAATCCAGGTGAGGCAGTTTCTGTCCTGAACTCGTGTCTGAGCCAGATAATGGACTGGATGAGGGTTAATAAATTGAAACTCAATCCAGACAAGACGGAAGTGCTGTTAGTGGGTGCTTCGCCGGACAGGTTAGAGGGCCACTTCCCTGTCTTGGACGGGGTTGCACTCCCCCTAAGGGACAGGGTCCGCAGCTTGGGGGTGCTTCTGGACCCTGGTCTAACTCTGGAAGCCCAGGTGGATTCGGTGGCCAGGGCGCCTTCCTTCAGCTGCGGAAAATATACCAGCTCCGCCCCTACCTAGACGAGCAGAGCCTCATGACAGTTACGCATGCGCTGGTAACATCCCGTATTGATTACTGCAATGCGCTCTACGTGGGGCTGCCTTTGAAGACGGTCCGGCGATTGCAACTGGTTCAGAATCGTGCGGCGCGGCTGGTGAGTGGTGGGGCCGCCAGAGATCACATCACGCCGATTCTACATAACCTGCATTGGTTACCAGTTGCTGCCCGAGCCCAATTCAAAGTGCTTGTCTTGACATATAAAGCCCTAAACGGCTTGGGACCTAGATACCTGAAGGACCGCCTCCTTCCATATGAACCTACCCGGCAATTAAGATCTAGCCAGGGGGCCCTCTTGAAAGAGCCATCCCTCAAGGAGGTGAGAGGGATGGCTTGTAGACAAAGGGCCTTCCTGGCAGCTGCCCCCAAGTTATGGAATGCCCTCCCAAGTGAGATCCGCCTGGCGCCAACATTGATGACATTTCGCGCCAGGTAAAACCTTCCTGTTCCAGAAGTTTTTTAATTGATACAACATAGACTGGGGTCCTTTGATGGCAATTTTAGTGATGATTTTAGTATAAGGTTTTGCTGATGTTTTAATTATTTATTGATATTTTATGTCTTAACTGTTTTAATTCCTTGTTGTAAGCCGCCCAGAGACCTTTGGGTAGTGGGCGGCATATAAGCTGTAAAAATAAATAAATAAATAAATAAATAAATAAATAAATAAATAAATAAATGTACTCATTAACTGTGGCTGTTTATACACGACCCCTAAGCTGCGCTGCAAATGGCTCCCAGCTCTGGAGCTTAGAAATGTTTTCCCACCAGCTCCGGAGTTTGGAGACAATTAAGTGCGACCCCGCCCACTTTAGCGCGACCCAGCGCATTTTTCATGTACCTGCTCTCTGCAGGTGAAAAAATGTTGATGCGGATAAGAGTGCCGGGCTCCCCTGGCTTGTCTGTTGTTGTTTTTGCCTCCCGCCCCTTTAAGAGCTCCTTGAGACGGAACCAGGAAGTAACGGGGCTCGGGGCTCGTGGCAAGTTTGACGGCAGGTTAGTAAAGGCTTCTTTTGTCCTTTTTTTCCCTCCCCCCCACGCCGACAGGAGCAGGAAGTGCAGAGGGGTGGGGACGGAGGAACAGAAACGAACCCCCAAGATCTCTGGTCCGAATTTAAGGGACCAGCGGATCTTAGGGGTCGTGTGAAAAGGCCCTGTAATACACTGGAATTCTTATAGGGTCAGAACATAACCCAAAACTCACACAGTGCAAACCTTTAGAGAAATCAGAATCCCTGAAGGTTGAACACAAATGCTTTCAAATGAAAATAATAATGAAATGGTGATTTTCCCACTCTCACCAAAATAAGAGGATGTAAAAGTACATAACATTGGCTGATCATATCAGAAAATTAAAAAAAAACACCTAAGAAGATATAATACTGGAAGTTTTTATCCTAACATATTTCCAGTTTGCTCAGAAGTAAATTCCACCACATTCAGACCTAAATTCTAGTTATAGCTTACTTGTGATGTTAGTCTCACTTTTTTACGTTGAACTCATTATTTCCTTTTCTTCTCAAGATCTTCATAATCTGACATGCTCTGTCATAGCCTTACAAGGAACATAAAACACACACACACATTTGGCCCCTTGACAACCATGAATATTGGCAAATTGTTTTCCATGTTGTTTCCGTTGCCTCCGCCTCACCCTCTATTTACAATGAAAATAGGAGTGTGTGCACAGATGTTTCATCCCAGTTCTCCCATTGCGATCCTCCAAAATAGAAACAAACAACACAACACAACCTCCTGCAGAATGCTGAAGGATGACAACATTCACTGTTCCAAACGGAAGGCAGGATCTAATTTTTTCCAAATGGCATCAAGGAGTCAGTGAAAGGGTGGCACCCAAGCACTGGTATTCATTTCAGACTCTTTAGAGAAATTAGGTCAGGGAGGCAATCAGATGGCTGCTTTGGTTTGGTCTGGTAAACATAAATATTCATATATATAAAGAGTGTTTTTTTCTTGGACATGCTCAAATCAGTTCTGTCAGGCAGACAGCCAAAGGACAGAACCAACATTACCATTTTAAGGGTCCATATACAGCACATGCGATAACGGAGTAACATGGCTGGATATAAGGTTCTCAACAGCATTTATTTTAAGCTACCTGTACATGGAGTCTGGCTTAATAGAGCATCTCTGAAGGACAGTACTAGATGAAGCTAAGGATTCTATTCATCGTTTTTCTTCCCTGAGAATCATGCATAATTCCAGGACACAATCCATTACATGCCCGATCCATTGAGCATGCTAGCTAATTAACCAAGTAGGAATTCTTTGCATTTCACCTGAAATTATAAAATGCTCAATGCTAAGGCAAATAAAAGCCAAGAGAACTCCCCAATGAGTAGGGGACCTTGTTGATGGTAATGCTTGCTAGGCATGCCAGCTTTTTCCCCTGACAGAGTTTGTGCCATTTACAGCTATTTGAGAAGGACAATGTAGCACATGGCATTTCTCCAATAGAGAAAATCATCATGTAATCAATATCCTTGTCACAAAGATATTCAAAGCATAGAAACTCTGTCAGAAGAAACTTGATAGCCTAACGTTGCATCCACATTTAAATTTGTGTATTTCTGAAATCGTAGTCCATAGTTCTAAGCATCAAGTTAATTCTTGTCAAATTTTCTGGCCTTGTGTACATTTTTCTCTGCGATGGACAGACAAGAATCTAAGGGCGTTTATACACGACCCCTAAACTCCGGGGCAAATGGCTCCCAGCTCCGGAGCTTAAAAATGTTTACCCACCAGCTCCAGAATTAACAGGAAATTAAGTGCGACCCCGCCCACTTTAGCGCGTCCCAGCGCAGCTTTCAGGTACCTGCTTTTTGGAGGTGAATATTATTTGATCCGGTCTAAGGATAGTGAGTGCGGGGCTCTCCTTGCTTCTGTTTGTTGTTTTTTGGCTCCCGCCCCTTTAAGAGCTACTTTTACAGAGATGAGAGGCAGAACGAGGTGAGTGGCATGCTTTTCTTTCTCTTTTTCTCCCTCACCTCACGCAGCCAGAAACCAGGAAGTGCGGAGGGGGGTGGGGACAGAGGAAGAGCGACGAACCCCTAAGATCTCTGGTCCGAATTTAAGTGGCCAGCGGATCCTAGGGGTTGTGTAAAAAGGCCCTTTCTCACTATTTGGATTGCTTTGGGTGTTGTTTGGTTCTAATCAAATTATGGTGTCCACGCATATTTTAACTTAGATTGACCCATCCTGCCTTTTTTTAGTGCTGTCTTGTATATACTTCTATTTGTGCTGCACTTTTCTAGATAAATGAGATACACTGGCAGCACGATGTATACTGTGCTAGGTAGACGCATTGCTGTTTCGCTATGTCATTTCCTTTATTTAACAGCAAAACAAGGAAAGTCACTCTGGCCCACTGAATGATGACAGTGGGAAGAGGCGGGAAAGGAGCAGGAAAAAGTCATGAATCGATAAGGGGACAAATTGGAGTGATCTAAAGGTCTGTCTGGAAACCCAATCTTCAACCATCTTGGAGGAATTGAAGAGAAGAGTCTGAGGAAGGTTCTCTGCAAATTTGCAGTCTCTAAGTGCCTGGGGAAAACGTTCCTGGGGGTGGTGGCTATTTGAGGATGCGTAACTCAGATATCAAAACCTCAATCTCCAAATTCGGAGGGATTGCAGAGGAGAGTCATGGAGTGCTTTCCCAAAATGTGAGGCCCCCAGGTGTCCTAGGGGGCATTGTATGGCCTGACAAATTAACAGATCAAAAACTGCTTGCCCATTCGTATTCACTCCATTTATGACAATACAACTTGATGTATTTTGACAAACTGCCTAACTCTGGCAGAAAATGTGATTCATTTTTCAGTTTATCCTCATCTCTATGTCTGTGAAGATTCTCAGTCATCCAGGTGAGTTTATCGGGAAGTTGAGTCATGGCAACTGGACTTCGTTTTCTTGAGAGATTGAAACGTTTTGCTGCTCATCCAAATATCTTGGTCAGTCTGAGGAAAGCTATTTGCAAGTCCTCTCCTTTATAGTTCACTTTGATCTCTTGTAAACCTGGTCTGGAGAGCAGCAAAAAAATTCAATCTCTCAAGAAAAAGGAGTCCAGTTGCCATGACTCAACTTCCAGAGGTTCTCATCTCTAATTTCTAACCATGAATGATTTGACTGAGAAAACCAACTGTCTCAAGGATGTGACAGATTCTTGACCCACCTCTTACCTATTATGCAAATGGGATGGTAAGACACCAGCTGTTTTTGTTTGTTTGTTTGTTTCCACTCCCCTTAACATTCGTTTTGTTGTGACTCACCAACATGAACAAAGGGGACAAGCTGCTTGAACCCAGGCAATTTTCGAGAGTTCCTTTGCAGCAATTCACATACAACCTGAGAATATTTTTGTGGATAACAGCAAAGAGATTTGATAACAGCAAATACAGCATTTTTAAAGAAGTGGGCAATAGTCCTTGAAAGCAGTTGTGAGTTTTTTGGGCTGTTTGGCTGTGTTCTAGAAGTTTTCCTTCTTGACGTTTCGCCAGACTCTTCAAAAGGAAAATCTTCAAAGGGCAAAGAGCTCAGGGAGCTAGGAGTTCTTTCTGTGCTCTGGGGTACAGAATGAAAATCTGGGGTATAGAATAGAAGTGGGCACAAAACGCCAAAATGGCATTTTGTTTCATGTTTTAAAATTAATTTCATTAATTTTGGAACAAAATGAATTTGGAACAAAATGAATTTTGGAACAAAATGAATTATTAAAGAAAAATTCATTTTGTTCTTCATTTTGTTTCTTTTTAATGTTTTTTTTACAGCCAACCAGCCATGCTGGTCAGCACTTTTTTAAACCTAGCGCCGACCAGCTGGCCCATGGGGAGGCCAGTCGGAGCTTATTTATATTATTTATTTTGTCAAGTACCGAGATCAGCGCTTGTCAAAATAAATAATAAATGAAAATGAAACGGAATGAAATGAAAATTTCTGTTTTGTTCTGTTTCATTTTTTTAAAAAGGGCACTTTGTTTTTCATTTCGTTCTGTAATGAAATAAAAAAATGAAAAATGAGATAAATTCATTTCATGCCCATCTCTAGTATAGAATCATTCTATACCCCAGGGCACAGAGAAAACTCCTAGTTCCCTGAGCTCCTTGCCCTCTGAAGATACCAGCCACAGAGTCTGGCGAAACGTCAGGAAGAAAAACTTCCAGAACATGGCCAAACAGCTTGAAAAAACTCACACAACAGCTATCAGATCCTGGCCATGAAAGCCTTCGAGAAAACAGTCCGTGAAAGCTTATAAGCAAATAAAACTTGTCAGTCTTTAAGGAGCCACAAGCCTTGTTGGTATTTCTGCTGCAGCCAATGCACACTAAAAAGTGTCAACGAGGAATGTTGCTGATTCGGATGGCTCATGCCTAAAGCGGAAGAAGAGCATTCAGATACACTCCGGTAATTAACAAGCCATTCCTTTGAGCAGCATCTTGAGCAGAATGCCATGCAAACAGCACCCATGGTCCCATCATGCAGATGACGAGGGTGGTGGATGAATAAATAATGTGGCAGAAGTAAGTAGGTAAGGGTGTTCCTGTGTGTATGACACAGCGGTGACATGGTATTTAAAATCTGGTGCTTGTATGCCTATTCTTTCTGAAAAAAGCTGGCGACATGAGCCCTTACAGCCGTATTTCAGCCTCGATATTTTCTGCACAATAACATTTGTTTTCCCGCCACCCTGGCTCTCCATAAAAATTTATGTCAAATAAACAGTGAATATTAGGAAGGCTTCTGACATGCAGCCTGGTACACGTGAATCTAAGCCGGACAAAAAACAGGAAATGCCGGCACTCTGCCTTAAACGAAGCAAGGGCATCATCTCGCGTGGAACCATGCAACCTTTTTGCTTTTCTTTCTGGAACTGTCTACACATAGCTTATTTGCCCTCCTTTCTTTTTCAAACAGTGAGAAACCCCTGTAAGTGTTTGCATTTTTACACCTCGCACAGCATAGCCGAGTGTTTCATGAGCAACATATAAACACATGTCAGGTGCAGCAAGGTGGCCGACTTCAAAGGAGGATTCTGCTCCCAGCCCCCAACCCGTACAAGAAGCATTAAGTAACAAACTTTGTTGGCGAAGGCCACGGTAAAGGGTTTTCCGGTGTTTACACTGCCGTTGCCAACCTGACTCCAGGATATATTAACAGTAGGCGCATTGATCCCAATCTTATTGCTCCAGCTACCAATCAGGCAAAAGGACCTTGTTATTCTACTCCAGCTCTCTGTTTTGTCGTGTCGTAGGATCGGACAACTTGAGACTGGGAAACGACCCCGTGCTCCTCTTGAGAAAATGCATAGCCATCTGAAAAAAAAAACACAAACAAAGAAGAGGGCAAAAGGTTTGACATCTAGACTACAGCATGCTTTTTAAACGGCTGAAAGAGAACACCACTGCTTTGGGAAGAGGATGCCTGACTCAGTTAGTTAGTGTTGGGTCTATTTAGCTCTTAAGAGTAACGGCTAAAATGCAACCAGTTAGAGAGAATAACATAATCCTTTTTAAAATAGGAAAATAAGTTCATCTCTTGAGTCTGATAGGTTTTTTTAAACATTTTTCTGAATCTTTTCCCAGTATTACTTTTGTTTTTGTAACTTAGTGTAGAAATAAAGCTCCATCTAAATATATCTTGCCTTGCATGGATCATTTTAAAGAACACAGCAGAACCTATTATTATTGCCTTTTGGGGATTTTTTGTTTTGTTTTGGGGAATGTTTGCCTAAGAGAGAAAGCAACCTCCCTGACTGGAGTCTAAATTGCCTGCTTCGGCCTATGGGTGCAAAATAGGTTTTAGTGCAGAACCCTTATCATAGTCCAGTGCACCGGGAGGAGTGAAATCGGATTCACAACCACACCCAGCCCCAAAGAGGACTGGAGTTTCCACTGTGTGTCTATATAGTGCACATCTGGGAGGGGAGAGACTGGAGCAGAGCAGTGGGACTGGGCAAGGATTCATTGGTAACTCTTGCATTGTTCTGCTAAACCGGTTTGTTTGGGAAGGTGGGGGGATACAGAGAAGGAAGATGGCACAAGGGGATGGGGTACAACCCTCCTTCTCTCAATCCCAATGCCCTCCTCTAAGTCTTTCCTCCCTTGCTATTCCTTTGAAGTAAGATCAAATAAATACCCTTGGAAGATTTGCGTGCAGAATTCCCCTGCAAGGGTCAATCCATGTATCCTGACTAGTCTTAGAGGCCAACCGTTGACCTGCAGGTTACTGGAAACAGGGCTCTGTTGCATTCTGATGGCAGGGACTTGTGAAGCTCAGCATAACTTTGGGCTGAAGGGTTGAACCTCAATCGATCCCCATACAGGCAAGGCTGAGCTGCTGCCTCTTCCCCTCATTTTCTGTCCCCTTTCAGAGCTAACCCGGGGTCAGCCAATGAGTTCCCACTGCCAGTTGTTGGGTACACTGCCACTCCAGCCAAGCCCAGGCTGACTGGCACAGGAATGGTTGTTGTGCCCGTGGGTGGGCATGGGTGGCATTAGGCAAAACCCTTGCGTTTGAAAGAGCTGAACAGAAATGCTTGAAAAGCAGTAACTAAACCAACCCTTCCTGCAACTGAAGTATGTTGGAGGAGGCGGAGGAGGGCATGACAGAGAAGGAAGGAGACCTTGCATGGGGTACTATGTGCCTTGGAGAATATGTATGAAGCCCAGTGCTAGACATGCTATCTTGCCTGCTGAGCTTAGTGCTGAGGAGGAGGACCTGGGAAGGGTCGTCTTGCTGGCTCATGTTACATATTGTCCCTTTTCTGTCCCTTCCCTGAGCAGCTGTTCTGCTCAGTGTGGCATCATTTCCCTTTCCTATCTTGGCCAGTGTGTTCTCTAGCACCTGTCATCCATGCGCACATGCTCAGCATACCAGCCATCCTTATAGCCTCTTGTGTTGTGCATGTGCATGCACTGAACACACACATCCCAGACATTCCACCTGGTTCAGACTGAAAGAAGCATGGATGCACTCACATGCTCAGGAGTAGTTCAAGCACTCAGTACTTCTTAGTTGTGATGGGTGTGGGGGACGGTAGGTGGGAGCAAAAGGTTTACACTGATTGATGCTGGAAATGGTGTGTGTGTGTGTGTGTGTGTGTGTGTGTGTGTGTGTGTGTGTGTGTGTGTGTGTGTGTGTGTGTGTCGCTCTTGATCAGTGGTTTCTTTTCTGCACATCTCAAAGACACAAATTTCGCTCTGAGACAAACCTCAAGTTTTTCTAGTGTGTTTTGAAAGCTTTCACATATTCAGGAAAACATGGCCTTTGCTTTGTGTTTTGCTTATTTGGAGAACAGCTGAGAATGAAAATTCCATGTATGGGACTTAGCAGAGAAACCTGCCACCACCACTGATTTCAAGCAGGTTCCAATGTTGGATCTCTGCCCTTGATCCTAAAGTCTAGATCCCATCTATTTCCATTAGAATATTTACAACTGCAGCAACGCTAAACCTTTCCCTCTGGCTTTCCGGTTTATTAAAACCCCAACTTTCCATAGGCAACAAGTGGGGCAGAGAGGGAGAAGCAAGCAGGTTTGCATATGTTGATAAACACATCAGGAAGCTATGGGAGATCAACACTGATAATTTTCAGGGCACATTAATGATGTCAGGCTGGAATTTTGGAAACAAATCAAAATGTGTGTCAACACCAGCTCCCATAGTGAGGATGCAATCTGATGGCTAGAAAAGATCTCATTGGATTTCATCTAACTGGGCTAGAGAGGACTGATTTTCTGAGATTGACATCCTGGTGAATTTGGGAGCTGCTGCAAAAAAGTAACATTTTAAAGCTTTGGATAGAATATTAAAACTCAATTAAAGTACCTTCCTGTTGGTGGTAATCCTATTATGTATTTATGCTAATGTAAATCAATGGCTTGTAAATTTCCATTGTGGAAGGCCACAAGGTAAAAACACCATAGGCACCTGCTCTGTGCCACGTCACTCAGTGCAGATAAAAATTCAAACTTCTTAATTGGTAGCAATGCATTACTTACATTTACGTTGTGTCAGCAGGTGCAACTAAAAGGAATACAGCCATAAAAATGTCTACTGTTCCAAAAGCATGCATGCAGAGAAGGCCCTTTGCCTTCTGGTTAAAGGACAAGAGGGAAGGGTTGAACAAACCTCTTTGGGAGAAAGAGACCTCCTGCAAAGATGTTAAAGTCAGAGAAACTCATATGGGAAGTTTGGATGGGAGGACACCAGGCAACGCCAGTGACCTTCAGGTAAGGCTATGAAAGCACTTATGCCTGCCACCTTAAAGAACTGCTCCCAGTTCTTTGGGCTAGAAGGTCAATGGTCAGACTCAACATAAATAGCAGCTTCCCATAACACAGTGGTTCCCAACCTTGCATACCCAGATGTTCTTGTACTATAATTCCCAGAAGCCTTCATCACTAGCTGTGTTGGTCAGGATTTCTGGGAGTTGTATTCAAGAACATCTTAGGACCCGAAGTGAGGAATTACTGCCCTAAGACATCTCTGGAACTAATCGGATCTGAATACATCTATGTCCCTATGTCTCTGCTTTCCAGATGGTTATCATGATGTGCATTTGTGCAAATTGCAAGCCCTGGGCATACAGAAATGAAAAACTTGGGTATGCACTGAGTTGCTAGTTTTGTAATTTATCATTATCTTTTAAAATCTGTATTGTTACTGTGCTGTTTTGTTCTTTTTCTGTATGGCAGTAAAGGCTGATGGATGGATGGATGGATGGATGGATGGATGGATGGATTGACAAAGGCATTAAAAGAGCTTGAAAGCTTGCACATATTTTAAGACCTGGGGAAGGTGGTCTAGTTCCACAACACACATATATGGTTACACATAAATACAGTGGTCCCCCGGCCTTTCGCGGTTCATATACTGCGGTCCTGCTATATCGCGGGACTGGAGTATATGAAAAAAGCCCCCTGGGGTAAGGGGGGGGAGGCCTGTTTCAGGCCTCCTGTACTTACCCCAGGACTGGTGCAACCCCAAATGGGCCTGGAAGTGACTTCCGGTTTGCCAAAAATCATTTCTGAGGCCTCTGAGGGCCTTTCTAGGCCTGTCAGAGGCCTCAGAAACGATTTTAGGCAATCCAGAAGTCACTTCTGGTTCGCAGGAAGGCCCTTGCAGGCCCGTTCAGGGCAGCGCCAGGCTGGGGGTAAATACAAGAGCCCCCAGCTAGGCCCCTCAGGCCTGACCTGACCTGCATCCGCATATGACAGATTTTCAATCATTGCGGGTTGGGTTGGGTCCCTAACCCCTGCGATAGATGGGGGATCACTGTAATCTCTAAACTGAAAAACTAGCAGGATGAGCAGAGCTCAGGGGACTGACCCCACCATAAGTTAAACTGGGACAGGTACTTTACATAGCAAATATGGAGTAGGTGGAAGCAGCAACCGTTACAAGCTTTTTAATGCAACCTAGGTGTGTGTACACACGGTGTCCCTGAAATCCAAGCTCCCCTTTTGCCTACAGGGGCTATGGAGGACAGTTTGACCTTAACCTTGGTCAAACTGAACAAAGACTTAGTCATTCTCAATATCTGACACATACTCAACACTGCGTGATCCTATCATTCAGTGAAAACTTTTATATGATTCTATGAAATATAAGTTAAACTTCAGCCAGAATCTATTTAAAATACAGGCACATTTTAAAGCAGCCAGAATACTGCAGTATGGTTCTTCTTATGAGTGTTGCATGGATCATAGAAGACGTGGTGGCTGTGGAATTACTCTTTTAGACTACAGATCCCAGAATCCTCCAGTCAGATTGGACACAGACTGGACACTCACTTTTCTTTTTTCTTTTCTTTCTTTCTTTCTTTCTTTCTTTCTTTCTTTCTTTCTTTCTTTCTTTCTTTCTTTCTTTCTTTCTTTCTTTCTTGATAGTTCAAAAAAGTAATTTTTCCAACTTCTGGGACATTATTATGTGTCTTAATAAGTTTCCTTCTGCTTATTGAGACTCTGATAGGAATTTCCAGGTATCTGGGATATTTAGTGAGTGGCTTTATCATTGCCACACTTTCAGTGAGCTTCTATGACAGAGCAAGCAAAGCAACTAATCCTAAAGTCTCATGAGTCCCAGTCTGTCCACTACACTGCAGTAGTTCTGGCTTGTGAAATGTTAAACGTTTTAGCAAGCATTCAAAGCTATTTGAAATCTCGGCAGGCACACATGTTGCCGTTCCAAATTTATGAGCTATTTTTGGCCGTCCTGCCTCCATGCTAGATCACCCTTACCTAGTCTTTGATTTAGAAAACAGGAGAGAAGATTGGTATGGACATAATTAGCCATTCTTTGCATCTGCACAGTTTCCATTCCCTTCTAGAGGATGCTGCTGGATTCTCTGCTTTGTCATTTAAACAAAACAAACAAACCTGTGGCATTTGGGACCTGAGACACATCTGCACATGCTCTTTTACTCACGTGAGACGCCTTGTTGGACGGAATGAGCACGGAAGAGACTCGGAGGGGTTTTCCTGCCAAGCCGTTTTAACAAGTGGTCACGTTCATTCATGCTGCAATAAGAACAGCAAACCAAGTGAGTCCTTAAGAAAGGCATCATCAACCTTCAGAAAAATAAAATAAAGAAAAATGCCATCTGCTGGTCCAGGATCTGTAAGTCTTTGGCTAAAAACCTTCTAGAACAGGCCAACGCTCAGCGAAGTCTGATCCATTCTTTTGGAGAGGCACAGGAAACACAAACAACATCCATATATATTCCCCAAGTGAGCTGAAAGGTTTTGTGACATTTCAAATGCAAAGTTGGGCATGTCCTTAGTGCCAAAACTGCTATAGAAAGAGAAGTCATGTCAAGTATACCTTCCACCACTCCCACCATCAATATGGCTATCCTAATTCTAGAACTGTGGTATAATAAAAGTGGTTTCTTTAAGTTATGGAAATATTTTCATTATACTTTTATGCAATGCTGTTAAGATAGACTGATTTTACCTAATTTTTTAAACAGGCTTTCTGTTTTCGACAAAGCTCTGCAAAAAGTAGTGAGGTCATGTATGTGAAAAAAAAAATCTCATTTTATGCATGACAAGGTGCATATTAGAACGTGGAGTCACCCAATTAAGGCAAACGGTCGGAGTTTCAGTATGGACTGTGACATCACCTACAGACAGCACTGCACACATAGTGCCTAGTCAGTAGGTCATATTTGATATGTTAAGATGTCGGCCACCGACTTAAGATGGGTATGCCACCGCCATTGCCGTTGCCGTCGTCGTCATCATCATCATCATCATTTTAGAACTGGAGAGCTAGAAGGGACACTATGAATAACTGAGTCCAGGCTCTGTCAAGGATCCCCAGTCTGGAATCAAATTTAAAAAGAACTAATGGTGCTTTTACATGACCTCTAAAATCTTAAATTCGGACCAGAGATTGTGGGGGTTTGTTCTGCTTCCTGTGTTCCCACCCTTCTGCACTCCATTGCTCCTGTCTGCGGTGAGGGGAGGGAGAAAAAAAGGGAGAAAAGAATGCAGGCTCACCTCAGCTCACCTCCGTCTGCCATAGGGATTCCAGGCTGTTAAACGGGCGGGAGGACAACAAAAACAAACAGAAGGCGAGGAGAGCCTGGAATCCACAGCTTTATAATCTGCTTTGGAATTTTTTTTACCTCCGGAGACCAGGTACTTGTAAAATGTGCTGGGGTGTGCTTAGGTGGGCATGGTCGTACTTAATTTTTTTAAAGTCCGCAGCTGGTGGGAAAACAATTTTAAGTTCTGCATCTGGGAGCCCTTTGCCTCGGATGTTAGGGGTCGTGTAAAAGCAGCCTAAGGCAAATAACAGAAGGATATCCATGTCCACCGATCATTACGGCTCTACATCATCTTCAGTAGCAGAAGTGGTAAGCCTGTGCAAACATCTGTCACTGAAGAACAAAAGGCCTTTGTGGCCTGCTTGTGAGCATGGCAGAGGCATTGTAGTGGTCACATTGGGAATAGAATTCTGGACAAATCAGGCCTTTGGCATTATCTAAGGGAACTCACCTTCCGCTTTTAAGGTCAATAAGTAGCTATGTAATCTCCTTTCCTCTTTGAAAAGATCAGGGAATTCTATACAGAAACAATCTACGAAACCCATGCTAAGATCACTCCAATGTCCGTTTCCATAGCATGTGTCTGCCAGAAAACAAGCCAATGCAAATGTGCTCATTCTCCCTCAGGCTTTTATAGAAACTGTGGCTGATTTTCACCATAAGTGAACCAAAAACCAAAGTCCAGAAGGGGTTGGCCTGTGTAATCCTGTAGCATTTGTACAGACGTCAAAAGGTAAGCAGGAACAGAGATGACGTGCAGGAACCAGGAACGTCACAAAGCTATGTGGCAACATGCAGACTGTGCAAGCGTCCCTATACCAGCACACAATCCCCTTTTACATAGTGCGAATCATGGTAGATCAGGTGCTGGGTGCTTAGAAGACATGGTATTGTGTACAGACAGTAAGTAGAAATCCCTATATCACTGCTGCTGACCATTCATTTTTGAATGTCAGTGAAATCTGTCCAAAGATACCCTAAAGAAGCTCTAATAGAAGCTCCTCCAGTTGAAAAACCTCATCTTTAAACGAGTTTCCAAGGACCAAACTAAACATGATGGATAACCTGTCATTAAGCCTGAAATCCCATCTGTGTTTCAGAGGAATGATTCAGGCAGAATTTCATGACCGAAGAATCACCATTGCAAAGACAGCAAATGTTTCTCTCCTGGACCAATCACAAAGCACCCAACTCATCTGCAAACTGTGTTAGGTGAGAGATGCTCCACTTGTGAAATCCACAATCTGTCAAGAATTAAGGAATTTCTGCACTGGAATTCACGCAGCATCTTGCATAGAAACTGAAAGCACATGATGGGTTATTTGTATCCTGTAGTTTAGGCCTAAAGAGATATGTACAAGAGAACAGCTGTGTATCAAGGACAGGATGTTTTTTCAGGAGAAAGCAGGAATGGGGCCAGAATACTTTGGAGATATAATGTGGGAGTGGTCTCTCTCCTTCCTGACATGTGTTCGTCTGGCAAATTGTTGGGATGCTAATTTTCAAAACACTCTACTCTTACAGTCCCTTGGTGCTCATATTGCTTGATAAATAAATACGAGAGGTTCTGCCAAGGGAAGTTAAAAACCCCTCAAGATATTAACCGATCATTTCTAATAAGGAGATTTCCTGTCTTATACCCCAAATGATGCATTCCCCTCCACCACCAACCAAGGAAGTGGGTTGGGTTGGGAATAATTGTTCAGGGCATCAGCGAAGCCTCCAATTATCAGGCGTAAAAAAGAATCTTTGTTTTTGCAGTCCCTCCTCATCTCTTCCCTGGAAAGGCGAGCCCTCCCCAAGCCTTGGCAAGAAACATCTGTCTTTACACATTCAGAGCAAAGAGCATCAAAACAAACAGAATAATTCAAAGCTGACCACAGGGTCCCACTGGCTCTTTCGTGGAGGAGTAATTAAAAAAAGATGAGCTTCGCCACCAATTAACCTAGCAGGCACTAATTAGCGTTAATGAGGATTCCAGGCACTTGCTGCAGCTTGACCCAGAATGTCCTCCAGAGTTCATTAATTGGCGAATGGCAAAAAGAGGGCGCCGAGAGAAGGGGAGGTTAACGCAGGAAGAATGCAGGTGTCTCGCGAATAGAACAGGCAGACCCTGGGAAACTGTGTGCATCCACTTGCACATGCACACATGCACACGCACCCCCCCTCTATACTTTGAGTCTCTAATAAGAACTACTGCTTAGAGTCACTGCTCTGACATGCTTTGTGAGCCACAGCACAGAACATGGTGGGTAACAGTTAAGAGTTTGGAAGTGAGGGAATGCATTACAGATTGCAGTATTATATAGCCTAGCGTGAATGTGGGAGGGATTCTTAAGGGTTCTAGCCCCCTTCCCCCAAAAAAGCATTTTTCTAAGTTCTTGTAATTTTTATTGGATGGGTCGTTTACCATCTACTAGGGACGTGAAATGGACAAAAGCTGGTGTCTTAACGCTTCTGGCTTCTTATCTCTTACCTACTCCATTGGGGTCAGTTGCTTTATCCCAGCCAGGGATAAAAACATTCAATGGACACAGAAGACAGGGAAATGCTCGCACAGAGCGGGCGAGGGTCTCCCTCCCCCCACTCCCAATGCTATCAGGCTTTTCTGTATTTATTAATGCCCTGCCATGAAATAAGCAATTTTCTCCATTAAATATGCAAATTGTTCTGTGAAATAAGCACATCTTCACAGTGAAATACAGGGTGACACATGGCCTACTTTAACTTTGTCACCAGCCTTGCAGTCCCCCTCTAGTTCTTTTCCAAAAGTACAATTAATAACAGTACAGAAAGAATTCCATCTCCTAACATATGCAGTGATACTTTGGAGAGAGAAGGAGAGCGAGAGACAGTAAAGGTGACAGCTCTCAGAATAAAATGAAATAAGGAATTTCCTCTGGTCCATTTAGAAAAACAGTTAACAGCTCACTCCAATATGTATCTAGTCAGAGCTGTGGCCCTTTGACACAAGCCTTGTGGCGCAGTGGTTGGGTTCAATCCCAGGTAGCAGGCTTAAGGTTCACTCAGCCTTCTATTCTTCTGAAGTCAGTAAAATGACTACCCAGCTTGCTGGGAAGTGCAATGTGTAGTCTGCATAATTACTTGTAAACTGGCCAGAAAGTGCTTTAAGTGTGACAGGGTAGTATTTAAGCAACACACTTTGCTTTCAGTATGCCTCCTTGCTCAGGTAAGGAAGTATAGGCCTGCAGTCTTAGGGCCTGTCCAGACACTGAAATTTGGAAGGCCTGGTTCACCCTTAAAGGTTCTTGTTTTCAGTGTGATCTCTTTTATCTCTCATTTGAACAGTCCTTCTCTTCACACTGGATATTTTTGTTCTACTGTTAGAAGGGTGCGCACAGGTCTGAGGATAGTGGTGGCACAGAGGAAACAATTGGGGCGAAGAGCTGTGTTTTGAGGTTTTATTAGGGCGGTGACGATAAATTGGTAGATAAATTGAAGGTCTTTTACCAACCTTCCTGAGACTGAAGAAGCTACTTGGATGAGATGTGAAATGTTTCAGCCTAACAAGAAAAGAAGTCCAGTTGCCATGACTCAGCTTCTGGATAACCTCACCAGGATAACTGAGAATCAGTTACAAGAGGAAATCTATAGGTGTTTCTCTCAGTTCACTGTGCTCTCCTGCATTGGATGTCATAAGCACTGCTGTCTAGAGCAACTCAATGGGAGCACTCCATGAAACTTTTGGGTGCTAGATCTCAAACAAATAAGAGAAAGCATTTTTTCACCCAGAGGATCACTGGTCTCTGGAACTCCCTGCCAGAAGAAGTGGTGACAGTTGTCAGCCTTGACAGCTTTAAGAAAGGATTACACAAGTTCATGGAGAACAAGGGTATCAATGGCTATTATGATGGATGCCTAAGGACAAGCTCCGGGTTGGAGAGATAGGCAGAATATCTCTCAATGCTATTTGCAGGGAATCGTAAGCAGGTGAAGATATCTTCTTGGGAATACCCTGGTGAGCCACTGTGTGAGACAGAATGCTGGACTGGATGGGCTGTGGCCTGTTCCAGCAAGGCTGTTCTTATGTTCTTATGAGCTTTCCATATTGAAAGTGAGATGGAAGGCTTGCATTAACTGAAGCGTACATACAGAGGCACTGAAACATCAGATTTTATTGCACATTAAAGGGACTAGCTCAGTGGTTCTCAACCTGTGGTTCCCCAGATGTTCCGGGACTGCAACTCCCAGAAGCCTCTACCACTTGCTGTGCTGGAAGGGACTTCTGGGAGTTGCAGTCCAGGAACATCTGGGGAACCACAGGTTGAGAACCACTGGTCTAGCTGCATAGGCACTAGTCTGCGACGGCAGAACTATAGTCAGCACTTAAAATGGGGGCATGATGGAGGCTGATGATCTCAGCATACAATTATGAGAAGGAAACTGATACAAGCCTGCTTCAAGAAAGCAAGCAAACCAATCCCGCTGCAAGGGATTTTGCACTACTTTGTGGCAATTCCAGTACCATTTATTAGCAGGCTTTGGAAACTGCTTTTTCTTTAAGAAGGATCAATTTCAAGGAGCAAATTTGTCTTGATTCAGAAGTGACAGTAATGCAATGAATGCAATCAGTTCAACCAATCTTCCTCTTATCTTGAAGCCAGTGATAGCCATGTTATGACACTTGACTGGGAAAGAAGAGACTTATGGAACCCAGACAAGAGTTCTACCACCTTGTCTACAGGTTACAGAGTTGGAACCTCCATCTTGTCCCAACATTACATCTATGGAATTCCATCAGGAACTAGTGGTCTTTTAAACTGCTACTCCTGTCCCTCCAGCAAGACCTGCATTAGAAATAAATGTAGACTGTTTCTTAGACTTTTTGTGCTGTACAGAGATCGGTCTAGGCATGTTGCAGGATGGCAATGGCATGTGTCATGCGGTGACCAATGAGGCCAGTGACGGTGAAATAAAATAAACCATTCTATTGTGATCAAAGATGTAAAGTACTTGCATTTCTAGGGCCGTTGCAGTTCAAAGAAGGGGGGAAGGGGGAGTGCAATCATTTTAAAAGCAAAATATGGGAAGATACAGGCAGGAGAGGAAGTAAGGAAAAACTCTGCAATGAAATTCTGTGAACTACCATAAGATAAATAAAATAGTCTGGTCTAAATGACAACAACAAGCCCAAAACAAAAAGAAAGAAAGAAGAGATGGTGCCCTGAATCAGGTCAGAAAAGAATACCCAGTGACAGCTTACATGTCTTCCAGGTATGCATGAACCAAGAAACATTTAGTGAGGGATACCTGCAGAAATATGACCAAGAAGCACTTAATATTTATACAAAAGTATCCCAAGAGAATGCCTAAACAGTCCTACCAGAATTGTCTGCACCTGATCTATACAAAATTCAGCAGGGGAAAAAAAAGCTAACTGTACTTATATTAAGATAGCTACCTGTCTTTTTTCAAAGGCACACAGGACACTTCCAGAATCCTCTAACAAGCATCCCCAGTGGAATTCTGGAAAATGGCTTAGGGACTCTGTGCGTTTCAGCACTAAAAAAGTAGCACGCCTAAGTTGTGCTCCTGATAGACAGAGCGTAGTCTTCTAGATGTTAAAAAAAAAAATCCAACCCCAAGTCTCAGTGGAAGGTAGGAAGGCAGAGCCAGGAACCCTGAAGTTGTGCACCACACAGAGCAACGCAATTGAAGGATACAAGTCAAGCAGGTCACAGTGTTTATTCATCAAGACAAGGGGTATTGTGTTTTTATATGAATAATGACACATTGGCTGAAATCCTGTTGCTCAGTTGACCTAAAGGTAAAACAGCTGAATGTTAAGAAACCTACATACCGTGTTTCCCTGAAAATAAGACACTGTCTTATATTTATTTTTTTCTCAGGAAGACACACTAGGGCTTATTTTCAGGGGACGTATTATTTTATTAAGTATAATATGCTTTTGAATGTCAGCCCTGCACACAACCATAGCCACGCCCATCACTAGGTCTTATTATCAGGGTAGGGCTTCTATTTAACAAATGCATAGAAATCCTGCTAGGGCTTATTTTTTGGGGAGGTCTTATTTTCAGGGAAACAGGGTACTTTATAAGGTAAGAACTCTTTGTAGGCATTATGCCTACAGAGATTTCGTGAGATACTGCAATTCACCTCCCAAAACATGGCTTTTGCAGAACAGCAGACCAGGATTCCAGCCATTATTTAAATGTGCATCATCATTTCTAAATTTGCATCTGAACCTATAATATATACAAATATAATGAAAATTCCTGTCCTCTTTTTAGAGTTGCATTTCCTCTTTTTCTTTTCTTTTTCTTTTTCTTTCTTTCTTTTTTTTGGTACTGTATCCATGGCCAAGTTGGTTCACACACCTCCCCATGGCCAATTTCATGGTAAACAAAAACAGCATAGTTATTGGCAAGAGATGAGTCAGGAAAAATCAAAGCAACACATACAACCAAAACATGGAAAAAGTTACTTTTTTGACACAAGGGTTATTTTTTTGGACTCAGTTCCCAGAGTCTCCCAGCAGTATTGCCTGAGGGATTCTGGGAGCCGCCGTACAAAAATCTACCTTTTATCAAATCTGAATATCAGAATCTTGTTTTTGTTTTAAAGAAAGAAACTGTGGCCAAATAAGACAGGCTGCATGAGCAGAGAATTCCCAGTGTCTTTTGCCTCATAAGAACATAAGAACATAAGAAGAGCCATGCTGGATCAGGCCAAAGGCCCATCTAGTCCAGCTTCCTGTATCTCACAGCGGCCCCACCAGATGCCAGGGGACAAGCACATGTTTTCAGGCAGGTGTGAAAGAGCCGGGGCACAAATAGAGCGATAAAAGACAGAACAGAACCATTTTCAGAAGGCACTGGAGAGGCCTCCTCGTCTTAAGCATGACACATCAACTTCAGGCAGGCTGAGATGCCATTATCTAGTTCACAGATGGACCACCCAGAAAAACCTGGGTGCAATTAGGAAGGAGGAAAAACCAATGGACCGTGGAGGAAGGGAGGCGGGAGACTCTTTTGGGAGGTGGAAACAGGGAGAGGGCGGCTGGCAGTGATTCCTGATATTGTCCGCTTACAAGCATTTGGGGAATGCTGGAAGCCAGCAAAGAGGAGCCCAGATGAAAGAGCCTTGGAAGAGAATGCAATGAAATCAACGGCTATGAAAACACATACCGTCTAAGAACGAGTCCGCAGGCCCGGCTGTGACGTTTATGGAATGACCAAACAGTAAGTCAACAGGACCGGGGGCAGAAATTGATCACACGCCTTGAGACAAGTTGTAAACACTGTGACAGTTAAGGGCACCCATGTGCAATCTCTCTCTTGCACACCCATACACATGGTGCCTCCAAGGTGAAAATGAATAAGGTGGCTTTATAAACTACAGGATGCATTTGGAACAGCTGCAGCTACACACAGAGAATTGCTTTTAGATAGCAGAGATCCCTCAGATTACAGATATGGTGGGGGCTGAACACAAAGGTGTAAAACTATTTGTTGAAAGCACCTGTAAGTAAGGCTGCAGAGCATCGTGGAGCACTTTTTGACCAGTGCTCAATCACAGATACTGTCACCACATATTTGAATGTGTATTAGCAAGATTAAAGATCATTCTATCTTAGTAGTGAGTTTCAAAAGCTGGAAACAAAGGTGCAAACCAAGATACTTTAAGATCTGAGATGTCTTAGGATGCGGTTTGACATCTGCTATACACTTTTTGCGGTTTGGACACATCCTGTTGCCATTCAGTTTAGAAACTCATGTCTGCAGAGATGGGGGTGCTTTGCAGAAATACAGAGATGATGCTTTCAGGACATAGTTTAAAGAAATGATGGTTTTAGGATATCTATGAGGCAGAGGGCAGAATGAAGAACTGAAGATAAACTCAAAACTTGAACCTTACTCTCACAATACCTTCATAATATGTATGCTTCTGCAAAACAGTATGTCTGTGAAGATCCTCGGTCATCCAGATGGGGTTATCTGGAAGCTGAATCTTGGCAATTGGACTTCTTTTCTCGAGAGAGCGAAACATTTCGCTGCTCATCCAAGCAGCTTTGTCAGACAGACGAAGCTGCTTGGATGAGTAGCAAAACGTTTTGAATCAGTTTTTTTCAAGAAAAGAAGTCCAGTTGCCAGGAGTCAGCTTCCAGATTCTGCAAAACAACTTTCCAAACTCTGAAACAGACATGAAAGTTGACTTCTAGGATTATTATGAAGTCAGAATAAGTTATATTCACATGATACAAATGCTGAAATAAAAACTAAATGACATATCAGTAAATAAGTTAATATTGTGATATTTACTATAGAAGCATGCCATTGTTCTGGTGTATATAATCAGTAATGCAACCAGGTTTCAGGAAAAGAAAACAAGAAACAAATTCATTCCTCCCCCTCCCCCGAATTTCAGAAACTTTTAGCTAGGTAAACATGCAAATCACAAGAAGTCTAACCCATTGATGGCCATTATAACAAATAAGCTAAAAAGTACAAAGCAGTAGTTACTACCATACTGTTCTTACTGCCAAGACTTCTTCATGGCTAACTGTGATTTGTAAAGCGTTATTTAAGGAACCGGGCATTCAGGTTTGCCCCCTTTCACTTGCTTCAGCAACAACAACAATATGGCAATTAGTTTCCTTCAGAATAGATGCAAAAGAATCAAAGCCTGACCCTGCCCTTGCAGAAGAGAGTTTCTCTCTGAAGTCCCTTTCCACTGGGTTGGGGTAGTTGAGAAGGTTTGTTCAAATCCCGCTTAATTATTGTGAAGTTCCTCTGCAGGTCACACGGTACCATATTGTTTGAAGAGCACAAGTATTAGTTATAAAACCTTTTCAAGCTTGTAGAGTTTTCCTATTTGCTGAGGCACAACGTAATTTTTTTAAAAAAATAAGGGGTGAAATGAAGCCATCCCATGGAGCAGGGGAAGGGAGAATGCAAGAAAAGGCCTTACTAGACATTTCTCTGGTATCTTTCACATCAGAACTAAGTCCCTCCAGAGCACATACATTCCTATGCAATGAAGGATTCAATAACAGCAGAAGGGCCCATAAGATCCACAGGGACAATCATCTTTCAAATGAGCACACTTTTAATCATATAGCTTAAAAATGAACATCTTCCTAGGCTGCAAGGTGACCTTGGGATAATGTTTGCTGGCCAAGTGTTCTACTCATAAAGTAGATGTAACTGTACTCTACTGCACAGACCAAACAGTGTGGCAGGAAAGACTGGATAGGAATTCGCCCTGGCGTTATTCAGAGCAAAGACACAGAAATTAATAGGATTTCAGTCAACCATGTGAAAAACTTTCGGCTCTTAAGTGTTCTGTACTGGGTTTCTCTATTGTCATCTATGTCATTCTCATCCCATTCTTGAACAATGTCGTTCTCATCCCATTCTTGAACAAATATTGGCTTGGCTACTTATGTGAAAATTCATACGCATCCTCCAAATGCATCATTTTAGATGCATTTTTACTACCTTGTCAAATCCCATTCTTGAACAATCATTTTAGATGCATTTTTACCTCCAAATGCATCATTTTAGATGCATTTTTTACTACAGTAAGCATTGCTTAGATATTTTTCTCCATTCACCAGAGAGTGTCCAATTGTATACATTGTCATTTGCATTTTTAAAAATACACATACTTTCCCATGCCATTTATTTCTCTGAATTATATCACAAACTCTACAAATGTGACAATCCTTGAGGCAAGCTGTGTTTTATCTCACAATGAATTTGGGCATGTCGAGTTAATACATTTGCTGAATATTGTAACTCCAACAACGTTCTTCTCTATTCCCCTTATTTCAGTGGAACAACTCGAAGCTTGATTGCCAAAATCTGCAGTTCTCAGATTCATGAAGGCTTGTTTCACAACAAGCTTTCGTGTCATCACAACAAAGTTTGATAGAAGACAGGATATTTGTCTATTTAAGACACCTGTGCTCCACATATGCAACTGGTAGCTCCCCAAATGGCTTCAGAGTACAATGGTACCTTGGTTTAATAATTCATTCATTCTCTGGGCCATTTATTATTGTGAAAAGTTCTTAAACCAAAACAGGGTTTCCCAAAGGAATGCATTGAAAACCAATTAATTCATTCCGGAGGTCAGAAAAAAAGGCAAACCAGGGCATTTCATGTAAAAATTTCTTAAACCGAGTCATCCCCATTCTTTTCATCAGGCAAACATCACACACCAACTTTTAATACATTATGAAAAAAAACTTAAGCCGGGGCATTCCACTGAAAAAATTGCTAAACCAAGGCATCCCCATTTCCAATAATGCCTTTTCTTAAACCGAGTTTTTCTTTAACCGAGGCATTCTTAAACTGAGGTACCACTGCATTTGGGTATGTGTGTTTGGGAGCAAAATATTGGAGGCAGACATAATTTGACGCTTTCTGTTGTTTCTCCATATTTTTTGTATGACCTTAGTCTGTTTTCAGTTCAAGCACAGCGTGGACGTTTTAGCACTACTGCTAATGTGGTAATACTAAACTTCTAAAGAAATGTAATTTACTTACATTACAACACTGAGAAATTATGAGAATTGTTTCGTTACATTAACAATTAATGACTCCATTAAACATTAAAATGCTGAATAAAAATAATCTTAAATTTACTAAACAGAGCTAAAAACTAACCAACCTGTCAATGCCAAGTTACCTCCTAAAATAATAATTGAAATCAACGTGAAAAATTGTTATTCAGTATTTAATCACGTGGGCAGTTAACAATGAAACAACTGAAATGTTAAGTCACTGTTGAACAATCTAATGAAAAAAGAGTTAATAACTTAATTTCTAATAAACTATCCCAAGCACTGGTTCACAGGCATAGTCAGTCCACGAGCAAAGCAACAACGGAAAAGGAAAAAGCTCCTGAAATCATAATGTGGAACAGTTACCATTCTAAACAACCACCAGCAGCATCACTGTGCATCATACAAGAAGCAGTATATAAAGCCTTGGAGTTTGGTTTCATGCATCAACATATGATAGGTAGAGGAGTGAAAAATGGAAGCTTGGACAACTAAAACAAAGCAGGTGAACGGGCGAGGTAGCAAGGAGCCTGGAAGATTCTATCAGGCAGCAATGCATGGATTAAAAAAATAATGATGTGTGTGTGGGGGGGGGGGGAAGAGGGAGATAATTGATCCAGCATGCTTCCAGTTTAGATGGAATTTGCCCCCACCTCTTTCCATTACTATCTCGTAGCATAGATTTTCTCAGCTCTTTGGACTTAGCTTCCAACTCCTGAACCTGTTCCAGCAAAGTTTTATGGTAGGTATGCTTGGCCCTGTATCGCAGGAGAAAAAACACACACACACACAAAAACCAAAATAAAACAAACCAACACATCAACACTTCTTGGCGGCAGAAAGCACACATTTCATTATGCAGGGACAAACAGACCAAGATCTCCTGTTGTCCAAGGCAAGACACGGCATTTTGGGTCACCCTCAAATCTTTTGCAAGGTTGCAGAGGATCTCAACCCCCCCTCACCCTGGATCATGTCTGAAACTTTTAGTAGCACCAGAGACATACAGAGTTAGCAATCCAAGATTATGTATCAGAATGGGTTAGATTTGACCATAGGCCTGACACATGGGCCTGTTGCAAGGAATACACTATATTTTCCTAAACACAGAGCACAATCCCATTCTGTTTTTTGTCTGTTTCTTTCTCTTTCCAATGTTTCATTGGAGTAATATAGGAGGAACCCCCCCATATCTACAGTTTGAAAATATTGTAGATAGCATGGTATCTGGCGCCATCAGCTGGTGAGTTCAGGCAACACATGTTAAAATATTTTTTCTGGGGTTTTCCCTGTCCCCTTTACTATGGGCCTTTTCACACGACCACTAAGATCCACTGGTCACTTAAATTTGGACCAGAGATCTTAGGGGTTCGTTGCTCTTCCTTCCTCCCCACCACTCCGCACCTGTCTGCTGAGGGGAGGGAGGAAGAAAGTGGAGGGGAAATGCAGACTCACCTTGGAGAAGCTGCCGGAGCTCCGTGTGCTGATTCCTTCTCTTTTGTTTGCTTTTTTTCCCTCCCGCCCCTTCTCTTAAAGGGGCGGGAGGCAAAAACAAACAAACAGAAGCCAGGAGAGCCCCGCACTGACCAGATTAAATCCGGACCTGGCGATTTTCACCCTCCTCGAGCAGGTACAAGAAAAGTGCGCTGGGATGCGCTTAGGTGGGCGTGGTCACACTTAATTTCCTGCAAACTCCGGAGCTGGTGGGGAAACCATTGTAAGCTCCGGAGCTTGCAGCCATTTGCTGCGGCGTTTAGGGGTCGTGTACAAAGGCTCTGAATTATATATTTAGCATTTGCTATTATACGTAGATTTCTGTATCCGTGCAGGTGGGAAGAACCAATCCTCCACATGTATGGAGATCCTACTGTATACTCCCTCTTCCTAATGCAACACTTACAGAGACAGAAAGAGAGACAGATCCAAAGAAAGAAGAGCACAGAATTTTGCAATGCTGGCCCAAACATAATTTCCATGTGCTTTGACAGACATCACGCCAGGATTCATGGATTGAAGAATTAAGCCCTTGTTCTCTCCAAATATTTGTATCGAACAAATAAGTTGCTGAAGTGCTGATCATTTTCTCTGCAGGGCAATTTCATTTTATGTTGCTCGAATGAAACAATTGGCTTACTGTGCGTCCATGTAGTGATCAAAACCCTATTTAAAGCAGCTCTGTAATAATAATAATAATAATAATAATAATAATAATAATAATAATAATAATAATAATAATAATAATAATAATAATAATAATAATAAGCAGCTTTCTTTTCTGGCTTCCTGGTTGTTGCCGCAGTGAGCACACTACTGAGGAAGCTGAGGAGTGGAACAACTGATGGTAGTGTAGAATTCTGCAATTGTCTCCTAACACTGCACAGATTCTATTGGACTCTGGCCCCTGGTTTCATCAGGCCTTTTTCTTGGTCTTGCTACCTTCATGGGTGCGTCTGATGAGGACACAGGAGAGGGTCATTCTCTGTTGCTGCTCCTAGACCAGTGGTGGTGAACCTTTGGCATTCCAGATGTTTCAGACCACAATTCCCAGAATTCCAAGCCCAGATTGCCAATGACAATGGATTGTGGGAGTTGTGGTCCAAAACATCGGGAGTGCCAAGGTTCACCACCACTGTCTAGGACTGTGGAACTCCCTCCCACATGAGGCCAGACTTTCCCCATCTTTGCTGTCCTTCTGCCAACAGGCAAAGACCTTTCTCTTTAAATGAATTTAAGAATAATAAACATTTCAAGCTCTGTTCAGATATTTTCAGTAATCTTGTCTGGTGACTGAAAGGTTACTATGCTCTTGAGCATACAAATAGTATTGGAAAATTTGATGAACAGAGACATTTTGCAAAGACTGGTGAAGAGCAGGAGAGACATTCTCAAATATGAAATCTTTGAAAAATGTCAAATTAGCTTGAGAACAGCAAAAAGGGAGGATTCTAGTTACTGAACTTCTTAGGCAAATTATTAAACTTTGCTTCCTTTTTAAAGAATTGAACTTTAGAAAATTTCTATTAATGCCTGCTTCAAGCTCTGGGCTATTAACTCTTAATCATTTTTCTACCGAGTTTGCCTTCATATTCCTCTTAATTTGACTAAATATGTTAAAAAATTGACCTTGAACTCTTATCCTACTTTAAAAGAGACCATCTTTATTTCAGTAGGCCTTGAAGTTGAAAACAAGGAACTTTAAAAAATCTGTACAGCTCCATCTGTTACATCTTCACTTAGTAGTAAAGTCTGTGAGACTTTGAAACTCAGTATGCATGGGAATGCTATACTAGAATTCTGCTTTTGGGCCAAGAAATCTAGTTTACACCTCATATCTCCATTGTGCTTTCTATTCCCACTTCACATTTATGTTTTGTCTTCAAACTCTTGACAGCCAAACTTCCAGAGAAGTTTCTAATTCTGTTACAGGACCACTCCTACTACTGGACAAGGTGGCATTATATAGGAATATTATTAAGGGGAAGGAAATGATTGAATATTGAATCTGATGTCTCTTATTTAACTTGAGAAAGATTTCCTGAGAAAGGGAAGAAAGCATCCATCTCTCTGCCATTGTCTCAGCCAGACTTAAAAAAAAATTCATAGAAGTTGAAATGTACACATTCCACCACTTCAAACCCTGCAGTGCCATGTCTTTCTACCCAAACAATTTGTTCCTCACCATATACTGAAAGTCCACTCAGCAAAAGGCAAAGTGCACTGATAATGATTTAGGAACACAGCAATCTGTCTTCTACTGAACCTGACTCAAACCACTGGCTCATAGGTGAGTAACTTTGGGATGTCTCATGACCTGATTTCTTCATCCCTAAAGAGTTCAGCTGCAATTTCACATTACTTCTAATATATATCCATTAGGAACCCTGTATCTGCAGTTTCACTTAATCCACTGCCTGAAAATATACATAACATGGTATCTGGTGCCCTCTAGTTGTTGGTTGTGGTAATGTATGATAAAATATATTTTCTGGTCCCCCACCTTTACTATATTATACAGTGGAATCTTGACTTACATGCTGCTTGACTTACAGCATATTTGACTTACAGCAAGAAGGGGCCTGTTTGACTTGAGTCGCAGGCTTTGACTTACAGCGTGGAGCCCCGGCGCAAGGCACCGGAATCTGGCGGCAGCCACGACTCAGCATCGCGGCTGCTGTCTCCAAACTGCTCCTGCCTTCTTCTGGCAGTGGTGGCTTCGGTGAGGCCAGCTCAGAGCACCTGGAGCTGGTCCTCGGCCTCAAGGAAGCCGCCACTGCTGCCAGAGGAGAAGAAGGGCCAGGAGCTCGGGGCTGGCCTCGCTGGTTAGACAGTTGGCTCAGTCTTGTAAAAATCTGGCTGCAGAAGTCTGGTCCACAATGGAAGCATTTTAGTTGGGGAGCTGTACAGTTGTGGGACTCTAACAGTAAGCATAGAGTTGTTCAGAACTTGGAACGTCAGGTTAAAATCAGTAAAACTGAAATGTTAGACATTGTTGCTATGAACATTAAAAAGTGAATGCGTATAACTTGTGGACTATAATTCCACTGCCTCCTCCTCTCTTTGAAGAGACATTTCATTTACATCCCTGGAAGGAATCTCCTATCCCAGTCAAATTTGTGTTAAATTGCTGTTTTCGGGGTCTTTTTCATCATCTGGAACGGATTAATCCATTTCCCCATTACTTTCTATGGGAAAAGTTCATTTGATTTAAGTCATGTTTGACTTATGTCTAGACCTCCGGAATGGATTAATGACGTAAGTCAAGGTTCCACTGTATATTGTATTTAGCATCTGCTATTATCCACATATTTCAGTATCCACAGGGCAGGGGTGGAACCAATTCCCTGCAGATATGGAGGTCATACTCTCTCTCTCTCTCTCTCTCTCTCTCTCTCTCTCTCTCTCTCTCTCTCTCTCTCTGTGTGTGTGTGTGTGTGTGTACTAGACTATAAATAAGTTGAGTCAAGGTTTATCTTATATCCCTGTCCAGTTAATGTTATCCTTCTTTACATGCTTTATTTGTGTTTCAGTTTTATTTTTTCTCGGGTTCCCTTAGTCTTCCTGTGGCTTCATCACTATTTCTTTTAGCACAGTTCATTACTTTATTATATTATGAATGTGCATTTTTGTGTGAATCACCCAAAATAGTGTTGTGGCACTAATTTGATATAAATCAAATCAAATCAAAATCAAATTAAGAAATAAATAGGATTATTGAGAAGAAGAAGAAGAAATTCATTTCAATTTTTGCAGAACTGGGAGAAAAACTCTCTACTTCATATAGACAGTGCAGCGAGCCCTAGTTCTGAGTGGACCGATCCTTCTGGGTTATCTAGATGGGAAATTCTCCCCTTTTTAACTGAAAATTTGCTTTGGGGACAAAGGAAGGGTTGAGGGTCCAACAAGATGCAGAAGAAGGCTGATCCGGCAGAGTCCACTCAAGGGCTACAAGCTGCTCACCTCTGATTTAGCTCAGATTATCTTTCCTAGTTCACAGAGCAAATATATTCTGCTGCTTGAGTTAGAAGACAAGATGGAACCCGACTGACACACATTCTGTGCATATGTCTGTGAAGATTCTCAGTCATCCAGGTGTGTTTAACTGGGAGTTGAGTCATGGCTACTGGACTTCTTTTTTGAGAGATAGAAACGTTTCGCTGTTCATCCAAACAGACCGATGAAGCTGTTTGGATGAACAGCGAAACGTTTCTATCTCTCAAAAAAGAAGTCCAGTAGCCATCACTCAACTCCCAGTTATTCTGTGCATATCTTACTTTAACACTGGCAACAAGGTATGGAATCTGAGGGACAGGGAAGTAGTTTTGTTTACGGCAGTTTTCCATATCCTTGGCTCCCCAGGTGTTCCTGGAGGAGCACTCCCAGAAATAATGACCAGCATTGCTGGTGGAGGAAGTCTTCTGGGAGTGGTAGTCCAAGAACATCTGGGGACACAAGGCGAGGGTTGCCGGGGAGACTTTGCAGCGCCCCCAGACTGATAGACTGAGAAATGGTTGCGGAGAGGAGGAAGGAAGGAGCCTGCCTCCCACTCTCTGCTACCAACAGTGGTTGCTTTAGTCCATCACAGAGGGAGGTGGGCTATGAAGACTAGGAATGGCTTCCCAGGGTTATAGACAAGAATCTTTCCCAGACACATCTGGAGATGCCAACGGCTGAAAGTGGGATATCTTGAAGGCACAACACCTCTGGCCACAGAGTTACAGCTTGTCCCCATCTTGCCAAACCAAATGCACAAAACCAGTGCACTCTCATGTGCTTGGAAGGCCATCATACAGTAAACCGCCACCTATCGCAGGGGTTAGGGACCCGACCTGACCTGCAATAATTGAAAATCTGTAATATGTGGATGCTGGGTCAGGTCAGGACTGGGTGGGCTCTCTGGGGGCTCTTGTACTTACCCCAGGCCTGGCACTGCCCCCAATGGGCCTGCAAGGGACTTTCCAGTCACGCAGAGGCCCCAAAAGTGCTTTCTAGTGATCTGGAGGTCACTTCTGGTTTACCAGAAGTCACTTCAGGTTTGCATGGAAGCACTTTGGGGGCCTCCAATAGGCCTGGGAAGGCTTTTCCTCCTTATCCCAGGGGGGCTTTTTTCACGTACTGCAGACCCGCGATATACTGGGACCGCAGTATATAAACTGCAAAAGGGCAGGGGACAACTGTACTAGAATTTGCAATCGAGGTATAATTGTGATTCTGTTCATCGTGGGAGCAGTAGGAAAGGAATTGTGCCCTGATGGTGCAATGTACAGCATCAGGGCATGAAGAAAATGAACTATGCTTCAATGTTCAGTCTCACACTGGATCAGTCAGAAGGAAGACACCCCTGTGGTCCGGACATTTTGGCAACCACCTCTTCCTCAAATCCTTCTGAGATCAAGATTTTGGAGCACCGAAAATTTACCCTGTCACTTAGTGATGTGCTCGCAGGCACCCCAGCTTCTCTGTCTGGATTGGTGGAGTCATTCCATGCTAAGCCTTTAACATGGCTAGCAGCAGCAACTTGTTTTCTATCGTATACAGGTGTAAGTGGGCTGCCTACAAGCATCTTCTCACGTTTATAAAGCTAATGTAAGTGGATAAGTCAGGCGGTTGCCCCATAAGCCTTGTTTTCATTTCCCAGTCGATTAATTATCGCAGCTCTTCCTGGAAGCCATAACAGCTATACCAATCAATAAGTAGCAAGTATCCAAAATGCTGCTAGCACTGTTCATGATTCATTAAACAATCATTTTTGCTGGCCTCTGCCGCGATCTCCATTCAGGAAGTTAAAAGCTGAATGTCAACCAACTGGGGCAATTCAACTTCATACCTGTTGGATATTATAAAAGGCTTCTGGACATTTGATGACACTAGAGTGTGATCAAGAAATTGAACTTTCTCATCTACTTACATATCAATATGGGACTGAATTATAATTTGGAGAGAGAGGAAGGGAAGAGGGGAGCAAAACACAATCCTATACCCAAAAGAAAAATCTGCCTTTGGCTTTGACAGCGATTGGCCTGGCAGTTGTTCGCAGAGACTAGCCTCCAGGAGTGTAAATTTAGCATAAGGCTGGCAGAGAAAAACAGTGCTTAAAAACAGGGTTCCGCTCAATCTTCCCAGTTGTACAAACATTCAGCACGTTTATTCCTCTGATTCCAAGGCATGCTATGTTGTTGCAACCAATCCTGTGACTGGTTACACAACTGGAGGACTCTACTGCATCACCTTCCCTTGTGCTCACTCTGGAATCTGTGCTCTGGAATGAGCACAATATTATACGCACTAGAGGGCAGAAGCTGGGATACATGCAACAGAATAGTCTTCCGTCTGTGCACATCATGACTGTGAAATCAGTGGTCAAATTCCTAGGGGTGGGGTATAATGATCTGTTTTTGTTTGGTCAGACCTCTTCTCTCCTTCTTCACAGGCTCGGCATCATCAGCTATCAGCCACACGGAATCATCTTCCTCGCCTTGTTCCATTCAATTTACATGCACAAGGCTTGTTCCAGTGGAGGCGACTGCAATAGCACCGGTCTCCTTCTGCTAATGCTTTTCTCCTTTTCATACAGGCTCATGCCCAATGTGCAGTGGGAAACACAGCTGGAGGCTCCTTAAAGATAAAGGTTCCTCCCCCTCCACCGCACATGCGTGCTAGTCATGTCCAACTCAGTATTCAAGCCAAAGAGCCAGTGTTTTGCAAGTCTATGGCCACGTGGCTGGCATGGCTGCAAGGAAACACTGTTTTACCTTCCTGCTTTTTATGGCGGTACCTATTTATCTACTTGCATTGACATGCTTTTGAACTGCTAGGCTTTGCAGCTGACAGTTTTTGGAGTCTTAGTCCGCTGTGCCACCACGCACCCTAGTCTCCTTACTCATCCACAAATACTCCAAAATGGACCTTTGCTGAGCACAAGAATAAATCAAGGAGCCATTTAAAAGACTTTACTAAATGCCTATCTTTCCATGGCATGATCATCTATTGGTTTTAATGCTTAGTAATCAGGGTTTTAAGGTGCAAAGACTACATGTGTAGCTCTTTGTATGTTCATTCACTTCATTCCAGTTTAACAGCTGGATCTCACCTATCAAGAAGCATCTTTTAAATATATCCCTTCAAAGAGAAACAGTCAAAGACATAAGGCTTAAGCACACCGAGTTTAAAGGCATTCTATCTTGCTGAGATAATGGAACAGCAAAACGCACAGGTCTTGTAGAGAAAATGAAAATTCAACTAGGCATTCACAGGGACTAGCTGCCAAGACTGTAAATTTGGGAAGTTCAGGTGAATATTTTCTTGCCGGAGTTGTAAATGTTCCTTTTGATTCAGCATCATTCCAGATGGAATGTGACTTTTGTAGCCATCTAAATAGCAGTATTATAGTCCTTTGAAAGTGGAATTGTGTGTTAGCTAGGAATCCAAATAGTTACCTATATATGGCAAAGCTTTTATAAATGAGATAAAGAACTGATTTATTGCTTGTGATGGGGAAGCTGATTAACACCTTCTGACAATGCTTTTAACAAATCTGCAGTTAATTTATCATTGAGATTAAAGACAGGGACTGTTCTGACTAAAACAGACTGCTGCATTTTCATTTTAAAATCGACATTTGCTTCTACAAGAGGCACAACTTAAGAGGTACATTCCCCTCCCCCCTCAACTTACGCTCTCCATGCTATATCTTTAACAAGGCACGCGGTGGGCACCAACAATAAACCGAGCCAGAAGTATCCACACTTCAGCACCATTCCTGCCTGCAAAGAAGCAGCAATAAATATGGAATTAGTTGTGAACTTATTGCAGAATGTAGTGCTGCTGACTGAAATGAAAGGGTTTGCTGAGAATTATGTTGAAAATACATGACACTTATTTCAAATAATGAAAAAGCAACATGTTGATAATACCTTAGATACTGACCAAGTTATTTCTTTCAAAGGAGCCTACTGATGCTGTGGTTGATTAAGATTCCTATTACAGGGGTAGAAGCCACACTAATATCTATCTATCTATCTATCTATCTATCTATCTATCTATCTATCTATCTATCTATCTATCTATCTATCTATCTATCTAAATAAATAAATAAATAAATAAATAAATAAATAAATAAATAAATAAAATTTCCTCCTCTGAGGATGGGCTGAGGCTTCTTCTCATGCGGCTGTCCAGTCTCTCAAGTGTCCTTTACCAAAGGACTTGAGTTTAATGCTCACCAAGCATCATAACTGCATAATCAGAGACTTCCAAAATGGATATTCGAAAGACGTTCCCTGAAAGACCCCTCATAGTCCTTCAGAGCAGAGAAAGAAGAACACCAGCTTTGGAACTGTGATCATTCATCTCTTTCTTAACATATCTGTGTGGAGCACAGTCTGCATCAGTCCAAATAGATTTTACATGAATGAACCACTGTGTCATTGTGACTGATGCATCTGGTGTGAAAGATCTACCTTAGATGTTTTACTAGTGGCCACTTTTCAATCCATCTGTATTTAGCAACAAAGTCACCAGAGCAGCACAAGTGCTAGACAGGTGCCTTTTAATTCACCAGTCCGTCCTTTGATGCTAAATCCTCTCTACTGTTGCTGGAATGGCAGAGGAATGGTACATCTTCTACAGCAGTGTTTTTCAACCACTGTTCCGCGGCACACTAGTGTGCCGCGAGATGTTGCCTGGTGTGCCGTTGGAAAAATTGAAAAATTCGAAAGATTTTTTTTTTAAATGTTGAATTGTCGCCCACTAGGCGGGCGCTGGACTGTGTCCTGGGTATGAAGGAGTGGGGTTTTTGACCCCATCCTCGGCCAGCAGGGGCGCCAATTGGCGCTCCTCAGGGGGACACCCTCCACTTTTCTGATCTCCGGGCTGTGATTGGTCAAGACCCCAGCCTGGACCTATCACAGAGGACATCATCTTCTGACTTCCTTCCCGCCCGAGCACAGTGTGCGCAGCAGCGGAGAGAAGAAGACGTCGTGACTCGAGTCACCAAAAGGAACCGATGCAGGAGGAGACGGACGGAGACCAGGACTCTAATGGTGGTGTGCCTCGTGATTTTTTTTCATGAAACAAGTGTGCCTTTGCCCAAAAAAGGTTGAAAAACACTGTTCTACAGCATATAAAGATAAGACAGGATACAGGCTAAGGCATTGAGACATACAGTGGGATCTCCTTGAGCAAGAAGTAAACACATTTTAGCCTCAGCATTCATTTTAAGAGCGTAACGCATATGGCATAAATTCACTTGCTCATGACAAAGGCATCTTCAAAATAATTATGTGAAAGGAGGTATAGAAATGTAGGAGAACATCAGCATAAATCCAAATCCTTGTCCCAACAGAGCTGATCCTTGAATCAATGGGATTTATGTAAGCATTTGAGTCAATGGTCCTTTTGTCATTGGGACTAGCACTCAGCTTTATGCCAGCCTGAATGGTCATGGTAGATTTTCCCCTCCTCTCCCATGGAAATGACCTATGATTGTTCATTCCTATCAGATGGAATGGTTTAATGCAGGGATGTCCAAACTTTTTTGCAAGAAGGGCCAGATTTGGTGAGGTGAAAATGTGGGGGCCCAACCATTTAGCCGCATTTGGCCCCCAGGCCGGACTTTGGACAAGCCTCTAGGACATGCAAGGAGATGGGGAGGATGCTGCACCAATGGATCTGGGAGTGGGTAGGCTGGGCAGGTGGCTGGGGGAACAGACGGAGGCAAGGAGGGCAGTCAAACCATAAAACTGCAAGCTGATGTCTCCATCCAGAATGGGGAGGGGCCAGCTGGCAGGGATGCATGACAGGCTGAGCTGGCTGGGAGAAGAGGCTGCGGGCTGCTTGAAATTTGAAAACAGGTCACATTTGGCCCCCGGGCCTGACTTTGGACATGTCTGGCTTAATGCTTCCATATTTATAGAAAGTTGTGGTCATTTTGAGCTATCCTAGGACCAGTTTTGTTCAACATCTTTATAAAAGACTTGACTGAAGGAATGGAAGGGATACCCATCAAATTTGCAGATGACACCTAATGAGAAAGGGTAGTTAATATTTCAGGAGACAGAATCAGGATTCAAGGCAACCTAAACCAATATGAGAACTGAGCCAAAGCAAACAGAATGAGTTTCAGCAGAGGAAAAAAAATCAAGTTCTACTTTTTGGCAGGAAAAAAACATTTCAACAAATATGAGATGAATGAAAGCTGGGTTGGCAATAGCGCATGTGAAAAGGATCTAGGAACCTTAGCACATCATATGCTTAGTATGAATCAGCAGTAGCAAAAATATAAAATACATTACTCAGTTGCATCAACAGAAATATAGTGTCTAGATCAAGGAAATAAATAATTTGATTCTATTCTACTTTGATCGGGCTTCACCTAGAATTTTGTATCTCATTATGAGCACCCCAGTTTAAAAAGGATATTGACAAGTTGGAACTATATCCGGAGAAAAATGATCAGGATGCTAAAAAGCAGTGAAACCAGTTCTGTAACAAACAATTAAGCCAGGGATTTTGGAATGTTTATCCCAGTAGAGATAGAACCAAGAGTCATCACTACAGGAATCTTGGGCTAAGATCTGACAAAATACTTGAAGGGCTGTCACATGGAAGATGGACCGAACTTATTTTCCATAGTTCCACATGGTAAGACCAAAAGTAACAGGTCCAAATGATCAGAAAGGAGATTTTGCCTAAACACTGGGAAGAACACGTAGACAGTAGAAAGCTGTTTGATGGAAGGACGAGACTGCCTTGGAGAGTGGTGGACTCTTATCTCATTGCAGGTTTTAAACACAAGTTGGATGGCCATCTGTCAGGGGTGCTTCAGCTATGGGCTCAAGGACTTAGGAAGTCTCTTTCAGTTCTACAGTTCTACAATTTAGAAAAAACCGCAAACTATGCATCAGAAAACACTTTGACAGTTCTTAGCCCAAGACAGATTTTACAAGGAAAAAACTAGCATAGCGTCATAGCAAAAGGTTGCCCACAAACATGCAAGGAGGAAGATGAGGGGTCCTGGAAAAAAGTCTGCAGAATCTAAAATAAAAGGTATGTTATTTCTTAATATGTTTTTCAAAGGTTTTGAACTTTATTCTGTTACCAAGTGACCAAATTGTCAGGACATCTGTTTTTACACATTAACATACAGGAAAGAACGAGCTTGCTATTAAACCCACCCATGAGGGACATAACAGTAATATCTCAAGATTTTCTTTACTTTTTTTCATTCTTCGATCTTTATGTAATTATAAAGAAAGCATTATAGGAGACAAATTCCAAGGGGAATTCATTTTATTTCCCCTTCTAGCTCTTCCAGTTGCTCCAAAGGCTTCCTTCCTACACAGGTGTGGATTAGAATGTTAAGTGGAATTAGTTTTAAACACACACGCTTTCATGTAAATACTGTACTCTCTGTCTTATTAATGGAGTTAGAGTACAGGTCAGACTTGAAATCTTGAAGATGTATCAATGTATAAATCTAGATTTAAATGCACCATTTTGCTCATCAGATGCATTCTCCATTCACATAAGGGCAAGTGTAAGTCTCAAGATAGTAATATATGAGGGTTTGTTTGCTTTTAAAATTGCAAACATTAAAAAATTGCTCTCAGACCCCTGGAAACTGGGTGCCTTTGGTTTAAACTGCTGATAAAAGCATCTTAACTCTCCAGACCCTGGAAACTGGGCACCTTTGTTTTAAACCACAGACAGAAGTACCTTAAATTTCCAGACTTCTGGAAACCTGGTTCCTTTGGTTTAAACCAGGCATATCCAAACGTTGGCCCTCCAGATGTTTTGGACCACAACTCCCACAGTCCTTTGCCACTGGAAATACAGGCTTGGAATTCTGGGAATTGTGGTCCAAAACATCAGGAGGGCCAAAGTTTGGACATGTCTGGTTTAAACTGTTGACCAAAGCACCCTAACTCTCCAGAACCAATTACCTCAAGAGATGGCAAGTGCTTCAACAGTGGAAGCATTCAAGAGAAATTTAGATAGCTACATCCAGATACACGGTCTGGAGCTGTTCTCTGAATCAAACTTGGGCTGCTTTTCTGAAGAGCCCCCTTGGCCATGCCAATTTTTGACCACTGTGTTAGTTTTTTCTTGGAATGACCACTGGGGTGGTGTTTTTTTTAATTGGTTCCTGCACCCCCTTTTAAAGTGATTTGGTTGTATTTGCAGATATACTATGCCACCTTTTTTCTAGTTTCCCCCGTTTCTACCATTTCCTGTTGTAGTTTAAAGTGGTTCAGCCAAGTGCGAACGGGAAAGCCGATTGCTAAGCAACCACTGACGTGCAGACTGCCAAACCACTTTAGTGACCATGTGACCACAGGAGGAGATAAGGCGATGCAAAATAAAAAGCGGCTGCTCAAGGAAGTGCTGTAACGGCTTTGGTGGTAGATAAATCCAGAAATAAATAAATAAATCATTTGATTTGGACTCAAAGGCAACTTCATGCTTCTATAATTCTATGATTTTAGCACCCGACCCGTGATAATTGAAAATCTGCAATATGCAGATGCAGGTCGAGTTGGGCCTGGGGGGGCTAACTGGGGGCCCTTATACTTACTCCCAGCCTGGCTCTACCCCGAATGGGCCTACGAGGGCCTTCCCAAAAAGGCCTCCCTGCAAACCGGAAGTGACTTCCAGATTGCCGAAAATCATTTTTGATTTTCTGTGAACCAGAAGTGACTTCCAGTAAACCAGAATTGACTTCCGGTTCACATAGAAGCCATTTTTGGGCCTCCAGAAGGCCTGAGAAGGCCCTTACAAGACTGTCCAGGGCATCACCAGTCCTGTAGTAAGTACGGAGGGCCTGAAACAGGCCTTCCCCCTTACCCCAGGGGGCCTTTTTACATATACTGTGGTCCCATGATATCGAATTCCAATGGCCAATGAGTAGCCTTTGGACTAGATGGCGCAGTATAGAAATCCAATAAAATAAATAAATGATAAAGGACTGTTGGAGTTGCAGTCTAAAACATCTGGAAGGCCAAATGCTCCCTACGCCTGATCTAAAGAGCCTGCTCTCTTTGGGACTAAGGACTGGATTTCACCGATTATATTTAGTATAAGCCCAATATAAATCACACTGGTGGTATTTTATTCTGTTGAAACTCAGCAAACTTTAAATAAAATTGAGATCTGGAGTTCAAGTGGTGGGTTGATAGTTAAAAAGACAAGACTAAAATCTGCAGACAACAGTGAGTCTTCTGCATGATGTCCATCAGATACACTTTCGATTTTGGAGTAATAGTTAACTCCATCGAACAAAGCAAGAATGCTTAGTGACCAATGAATTTAGATTTGTTAATACTAAGCAGTAGATATGCCAATGGCAAGCTCTGACACGAATTTTACAACATTACAGATAAAGATTTAAAAACCAAGTATTACATCTGGCTTTTTCTTCTAATGGCTGTTTGTCTAGTGAAGTTTAATTAATGTATTTTCTCAATGCAGACACCCAGCTGAGATATTAGTTTTAGAATCTAATATCTAACTTCATTTATTTAAATGCAATAAGTTACTCTTCTCAAAAGACTGCAGGCAAAAATAAAATAAAAGAAAAGCAAAACAAAACACACAAAAGGTGGCATCTTAAAGACTAACTTTCATATTTTAATGTAACATTTCGTGGACATGTCCACTTCGTCAGACATAAAGCAGCAGAATGTGATGTGTAATATAATATGTGATGTTGAAATCCATGTCATACTGAATGTTCATTGGTGGATAAGGGAGGGGGAAGAGGAGGGAGAGATGATTAGCTGTAGAAATGGTGGGAAGGAGGATTTGGCTAGAGGTCATTGATATGTTAAACATTGTTAATGTGTCTGTGGAAGAGGGAGAGATGATTAGTTGTAGAAATGGTGGGAAGGAAGATTTGGCCAGGGGTCATAGATATGTTAAGTATTGTTAATGGGTTTGTGGCCAGGGTCTGTATGGTTTTAAGGTAAATTCCTCAAGAGTCAGAAACAAGAACTAGATAGAGTGGGGTGAGGGGGGGTGAAAGAGAGGGGTGAAAGAGTGTGAGTTTTTACCTTAGGGTCTAGGTGGGAGATAAACTTCTATGAAAAAAGTGGCAATATAGTAATATTACATTTGATAATGACCCAAGAAACCCAGACTTATGTTTAATCCATTTTTGTGTGTGTCCATCATGCATATGAATTTTATCTCAGCTGTTTCTCTTTGTATTCTAGATTTGTAATGATTCTGTTCCAAAGTGATGACCTTCAAAACCTTCAAGGAGTGTCCTGGTAGACTGGAATGGTCTGACACAGATTTCTGTGTATCATGGTTTCTTATGTCAAACTTGTGTCCATTGATGTGTTTTCTTAGAGATTGTCCTTTTTGTCCAATGTAGAGTGCAGATGGGCCATTGTTGGCAAAAGATGGCATAGATGACATTGGTTGAGAAGCAGGTAAAGAAGAAGTCCAGTCAGATACAAATTATTGGATGGGCAGTCATTCCTTGTTTAAACACCTTCCTCCTAGATACTTGATCTAGTAATAACCACAGGTTATTAAAAGCCACATCTAGTTACTGTGACTGATTGGTAATAAACACCAGAACTGATGAGATACTAGGATTCCTTGTTCTAATTTCCCATTATTTTTCAACTAGCTGAGAATTGCGGTTGTAATCAAGCTGTTTTGTTATGACTGATGCCACAGTGCATCTACAGGAATACATCATGATGGTTTACAGGAAACACAGATGTTTACATATCAGTAGCCTTGTTTAGCTATCGTGCAGAAACAAAATAATTCATTAAGAATAAATTCAAGGGACTCTGACAGGTGAAAATCATGCACAAAGGTTTAATTGTAAGTCCTGACGCATACTCCAAAAGACAGTATATTAGTGTTTCCAATGAAGTCACAGTCAGAGAGACACAGAAGAAAAATTAGGAAAACACAGGTCTGAGACCGTGGGACAAAGTTACATGTATTAATCACTCTTTTGATGTGAACCTTCACTCTGCACATAGATGTTATGACATTGGGGGCCACCCTTAGTGATCATCATTTTTTCACTGGTAACAGGCTTTTGTTTACAGCATCTTTTACAAGTAGCTAGGCTTACATAGTAGCTAGTTTTATATAATAGTTATGCCTTTATCATGTATGCTGCAGGCAAAAAAATAATTAAATTTTACAGAAGCCCACCTCTGAATGAAAGGCTCACAGGGAATAATTATACTGAATAGAAGCCAAGGATTCCCAATGAAGACAGCTTGTACAGTAATACAAAATGTTATATCAATGCACCAATGGGCCAAATTAGGACTACAGAGTGAATAATAATACTGGAATGTTCTGCTATCTGTATGTTGTGCTAACAAGAGATCAGGGGAAGGGAATTGTACTGATCTTCTTCCTAGACATTACAGGCAGGATGCTAAAAAGTAGAATGAGCCCCTTTCTTTCGTAAAATGTCAGATTGCTTGAGTATGCATACTGTAGGTCCTAATGCATGGACAGAGCAGTTATGAATTCAAACATTATCCTCTTCATTTCCAACAACTCCATTAAATGTGCCAGACCATCTGATTAAGTTCAGTCAGATGGTCAATGATAAAGGATTGTGGGACATGTAGTCCAGCACAACTGGAGACCCAAATGACTCATAATTAGTATAGGCTATGATAGCAGTACTGTAGAAAACATGAGTCGCAGACTCACTATACATCAAGTGTGGAGGTCCTCTTTCAACCTCACAGCTAAAGTCAATCAGAGATAAGTTCTTGAGAGTTTTGTCTGAATGATGGTCAAAAAGGTGACCAGAAGCAAAAGGACAAAATCAAAAATACCATCATAGTTTGAAAATGTTGTTGTCAGTAATTAGGGCAATATGGTGTTGAGGATGAAGTATCAGAATAGGACTCAGGAGACCTGGGTTCAAGGCCTCCCCTGGCCATAGAAACTCACTGGGGAGCAAAAATGTTGGTCTGCTTCTCAAATATCTCATATAGTTCAATACCCTGTAAGTTAGAAGTGCATAAAAACAACTAGGCCTCAAGGCTGGCATTTGTCAACATTTAAGAATAGTTAAGAAAGCACACAAATGGTAAAAAGTAATCATTTCCTATTGGCAAAGTTGTCAGATAAGGGTGTATTTCTAACTTGTTTTAAATATTGCTTTTAATTACATATTTTAATATGTTTGCTTAATCCCTTTAAAATATTATATTAATATTTAGGGAGTCTCCCTCAAGGCTTTAGATTGAACCTTCCTTGTCTGCTTGTCTTCCATCTCCTGTATGCCTTTCAGCTCATTCTCGGCCCCTCCCCAGTCCACTGGTGACCTGACCGCAAGAAAGTCTCTCTTAGTTGTTGAGAGATGGCTGGGCCCACTGGTGGATAGAGATCTAAACTTTTCACAAATTCTGAAGCTCAGAAAAAAACCAGTTTTTTCCCACCCACCCCCAGAAAAAATCCCTTTCTTGAGAGAGCTGCCTGGCTTCCTCATGCTTAGTACCAGTTAAAAACCTTTCCCTTCCAGCAGGTATATAACCCTTATTTTTACTGTTTATATTTCATTGCTACCTTTTAATGTTCAAATATATTAGCAGCTTGATATGGTTCAGCTAAACTGATTTCATTATAAAAGTTATGGTTTTATTGCATTTTTAATTTGTAAACCAGCTGGGTAGTATTTTTCAAATCAATAATAAATACTAATAATAAAAACAAAGAGAGCAAGTAAGCAACATCTCATTCTCATGAAATATCTGTGGAATTGCCTTTTCCTTTTGAGCGTTCCAGATGCTGAATTGCATGGTATATCAAAACAATCATCTTCTCTCTATCATGTTCTTTCTCTTTGGTGTAGGATGATTTTTGATCTCAAAGAACAAAACTGAAGGCAGTAATAACCAGATGGAACCCAATGCTGCTATGTTTCAGCAAGCAATCTATTTTCAGCACAGAGGGGGATAGCATCAAGATCACAGGAAGTGATAATATCACTCCATTCTGTCCTAGTTAGGCCATATTTGGAATACGGTGTCCAGTTCTGGTCAGCAGAACTGGACACAATACAAACAAGACACAGCGGCCCTAGAAAAAGTGCAGAGAAGAGCAGCTAAGATGATAAGGGGACTGGAGGCTAAATTGTATGAAAAACGACTAAAAGAAATAGGCATGTTTAGCCTGACCAAGAGATGACGGGGGGGGGGAGCAGTCTTCCAATACCTGAAGGGTTGCCACAGGGAAGGGCATTGATTTATTCTCAGTTGCACCTGAGGGTATGACAAGGACCAATGGGTAGAAACTCATCAGAGGGAGAGCCAACCTGTATATAAGAAGAAATATCCTGACAGTGAGAGCCATTAAACAGTGGAACAGCCTGCCTCCTGATGTTGTGGGTGCCCCATTGCTGGAGGTTTTCAAGACGAGATTGGACATCCATCTGTCCGTGATTGTATGAGGTCCCCTGCCTTAGGCAAGGGGTTGGATTAAAAGATTATTTTCCAACCCTACGATGATTGTATGATTCTATGATTCTGTTGTGCACTGGACCCTCCCTGATGAACCCGTTCTACTGCTGGAATTAGATTCTAATTCCATGATTCTGTTCTTGAATCTACCAAACCTTTAAGTTCTGGATGGGAACTGCACCTCTATGTAATGAACAATTTCAGGCCATTGTTAAGAAAGAGGAAGAAATCTGATAGCTCTAAGCATCTATAATACTCCTTGTGTCAGTGATTTATGTTTTCCTTTTAATCAACTTTACCAGAGAAAACATTTGGTTTGGGGAATTTAAGGGGAGCTCCACAGCTGTCTGTTTTCAAGAACGCCACTGCTTCCGCTGGCCCTGCCATCGTCTCTACAATGAATGATTTCCGCAAACACACAGGCCGAAAGCCTCTCTGAAACCTTCCCCATAATCCCCAACATCTGTTCTGTGTCCAATCCAGGCCAACTGTGGGAATCTGCTGTCAGCATCAGCACAGATGAGTAAACATACAAGCGCCTGTGTCAGACGGCCCTGTGATTTCAGCTGAGAACTCCGGACATAAAACAAGTTTGTCACTTAAACGGTTCTCAGTGTAAAGGAAGCACCTGTTCAAAAGAAGAAGAAGAAGAAGAAGAAGAAGAAGAAGAAGAAGAAGAAGAAGAAGAAGAAGAAGAAGAAGAAGAAGAAGAAGAAGAAGAAGAAGAAGAAGAGATCCAAAATAAATTTTCCAGGGTACTTCCAAAAACAAGGAGCAAGAAAAAGGTATGATTGACTGCCCTGGTTCAAGGTACAAAAAGAGTGGTCCATTGTTATTAAGCGAGTTCCATTAATAATATAAACAGGTTGCTGTTCTTTGGAACTTCAACTGTATATGTGGAATTAATTAAAAACACAGGGGCAGCATTAGTTCAGCAGAACTCTGGTATCCACTGATTCACTAACCACTGATTCAGTTATCCATGGTTGGCAGAAGAAAAAAATTAAATAAATAATTCAGCAGCCCCAAAACAAGCTACTGTTACAAACAGCAGCTGTAAATATAACCAACTGGGGACAGGTGCCAAGTTATGTTTCTGGGGATGGAACAATTGCCTACTACATCCATTTAGTACACCAGCAGAAATGAATGTCTTAGTCACTTCATTAGGAGTTTTAAACCAGAACTCTTAAAATGCCATGCCAACTATTCCATATTCTTAGTTAGATGAACACTGTGGTTGAAGGAGAAGTGATGATCTGAATGACAGTAGTGACCTATCTTGGGGTGGGGGAGAGAGAACTCTTCCCTGTCTATAAAATACAAGGTAACCTACCAGTGGATGTTAATCTGTGTTCTGACTGTTCTAATTATATTTGAACTTAACACATTGTAGAAGGATGCAGCTATGCAGAAGTATGTCGATGCCATTAGAAAGAACAAAATCAAGAAAAACTTTCCAATTGTTAGAGCAGTACAACAATAGAATCAATGGAGGTGGTGAGTGCCCCAACAGTGGAGGCATTCAAGAGCAATTTGGACAACCACCTGGCAGGTATCCTTTGACTTGTATTCATTCCTGCATTGACCAGGGTGGCCTTATTGACCCCCTTACCACCTCATTATTCTATGATTCTATGAACATAATGCAGCAACTTCGAGATGTCATGAAATCAGGGATGCACCGAATGTTCTCCACCTCAGCTAAAAACAGTGTCTCAAGCATACTGAGGTCCTCCATTTTAAAAAAAAAAAGCCTTGTGAACTGCTGCAAGCTCTTTCGCTCCTGCATGAGAAGGAAAAGACCACCACTTTTAAAATTGTCATCTGTATTAACTAAATACTTTGTAATGCAAACTAATATTTTTCACAAAAGCTATTTCTGTACTTTATTTACCAATTTTTTTCCTAAAGTGCACGAATGAATGTCTTAACTAATGAATAAAGAAATATTGTTTCAAAAGTTTTGCTGCCCCATAGTGCTTAAAGTAGAATCATAGAATCATAGAATCATAGAGTTGGAAGGTCCTCAAGGGCCGTCTAGTCCAACCCCTTGCCATGCAGGAACCCCCATCACAATATTTTCTTTCTGGGCAGTTTACAATTTAATTATTCTGTACTGGTTACACATAGCCCCCCCATGAGCTAGATACTCATTTTACTGACCTTGAAAGGACTGAAGGCTGAGTGAACCTTGAGTCAGCTGGCAGAATCTGCTGGGATCCAATGCTGACCATGAGCGGAGTTTTAACTATGATCCCAAAAGTTTAACCATCGCACTATGAGGCTCTAGCAAACAAATGCCAAAAGCCCTTTTAACCTTGCATGGCAGAAAAATAATGTTCAAATAGTTCACTCTTTAATAAAACAACAACAAAAACTATTTAATTCCTTTTTGACTGGTCATGCTAGTGGGGGAAGGTGTACCGGGGAGAATATACCTTCCCATACTCCTTAAAAATAATGAAATGGACCTCAACAGCTGGGAAACCCTGACCTCCGATCGCACTGTCTGGAGGCAAGAGATACAGCATGGTCTACATAAATTTGAAGAGGCATTTGTCCAACAGGCAGAAGAAAAGAGGCAGGCACGGAAAGAACAAAACTCGAGGACCAGGCAGGAAACAGAATACATCTGCCCCCAGTGCGGTAGAGACTGCCATTCCCGAATTGGTCTATTTAGTCACACTAGGTGCTGTTTTTAGCATCTCTACTCCAGGCATGATACCATAGTCTTTCGAGACTGAAGGATGCCAATGATGACTCCTTAAAAATAATGAACAATTTTCAAACACTACTGATAGGACTGTCTCTACTAATTGTATGGTATGAAGAACATTAACTAGTGGATGCAAATATATTCTCTATATAAATTCCTCACTGCTGTTTTCGCTGGCAGCTCTCCGCCCTTAATGTTAAGTACCGCAATGACGTTTCTTTTATTCCTTCCTGCCCTAGACAGACTGGCAAAGCTCTAAGACTTGTGCAATGGAAGAAGCTGGGATTTGAATTTCTTAACACATCTTTCAGCAAGGCCAGGCAGCTGTCTGTCTCAATGACACTGAAGTCCAGATGAGATGAGCTTCAAAGATCTGAGGTTTTCCCCCCACGCTGGCTGCCAAAGTAAAGCAAATCAATAGGGAGGCAATCTGCATTTCGACAAGAGCCTGGTATAAGAGAGCATGCGGAAAGCTGCAGAGCCTTGCCGAAGCCTTCACGAAAGAGCAATTAATACTTGCTCCTAAAACAAAAGCCACAGACCTGAATTGTGGTGTGTAAGGTTCCAAAAACGTGAGCTGCTCAACTTGACAAACCATGCCACGTCTGCAGCCGCCAAGCTGAATTCTTCCATTAAATGTGGAAGATGCTGGGGTGGGGTGGGGGTTGATGCTGGGGAGGGAAGTGATTCAAGGGGGAGTGGGGAAAAGTTTCACTTGGTCGACCCAGCCACCATGTTGCTAGAGTTATATAGGAAAAAATAGCCTATAGAATTATGCGGCAGCCATTTTGTCCCCTTAAAAAAAAGATCTCTAATAAAAACATTTTAGATGTTTTAAATCAGTGGCATCAACCTAATAGGTATAATCAGGCATAAAAAATAATTTTCGGATATTTTTGAAGTGTTTCACATCAATTTTAAACGTTTTAAAACAGCTCTTTCCGTCACGTGCTGCCATTAACGAGCCAAACCGCATCTCAATTTTTTTCAGTTCATTTTGTTTAGTTTTGAATTTACTTCTAGGTTCGTTATTCGTTTCATTATGTAATGAAACAAATAACGAATAATGAAACAAACTAAAAGTTCATTTCGTGCCCATCTCTATATAGAAACACAGAGGCTCATCCCAATGAGTCCGTTTCTTCTTGCGAGGCAGTCCTCCCCCCCCCCCCCATTCAAGTCACAAAGTGCAAAACTTGCCAGAAAAAAACAGCCAGGAGTAAAGAACACTAGCCTCAAACCTCTCTCCTTCTCCGTCTAAGAGCCAGCAGATACAGATCTGAGAAAGCGGGATCAACAACACAAGTCCCACTACTATTGGCTAATTGGATCATTCACTTTTTAATAAGAACTCCTCTGTAGCAGACCTAACAGCAATTCTTATATTCACTTATTTTTGCTGCCTTTTAATTTTAATTAGACTTGCCTGAGGCTTGCAACACTGTCATGTTTTGGGAAACTTGTTTTTTTTTTTTAAGGAAAGGTATCTCCAACTACTAGTGAGTTCTCCCATATGAGGTTAGCCTTTCAATTTGCCCTAAGCTTTATTTCTTAGTTATTATAGTTTATCGCAGACTTCTGGGCATAATGAAAATAAAGTTAGCCTAGTTTTATGGGCAATATGGAAATATGGTGTCCCCCCTTTTGTTGAAATACTTCAACCATGAAAATTTCCAAGTATGGCGTGCAATCTCAGAATTAATGGAGAGAGCAGGTTCCTTCCCCATGTGATCAGCACTGATTTACTGGACGGTTTCTTTTTTCACACTATGCATACATTTTTCTCCCCCCGAACAACTTCTGGCTTCTACAATAAACCTATTTGCTACAGGCAGCTGAGCATTATCAAAGGTTTCATTACAGTTGTCAAGCCGTAATGTCTCCGGCAACTGTTGGGCAAAAATGTACTCTTGAAGGTAGGTTAAATATATGCAATTGCCTGTGTTCAGCAGATACCTAAAATGGCCAGAACTAGACCAAAAAGAAATAAATCTTGAATTTAAAAACCCATTGCAACACAAAAGTAGATAACAGTAGAACAGCCTAATACAGCTGTTTCACCCCCACCCCCACCCCCAAATATTGATCTTTACTATAAAGCTCAAAGCAAAAATCAAGCAGTCTTCTCAAATCACATGTTTGTAGTTAAAAAAGATATATGAAGGACTCCGTGCTGCATCCCGTTCTCTCCTAAGTTCCAGGACTCAGAGAAAGAGAGAGGAGTTGGGAGGAGGGAATGATTTAGGGGCACAGCAGTGCAGAAAGGAAGATTTAAAGTGCCAATTCTCCATTAGAGGTTCAGAATAATTCAAAGTGGAGACGGATTCTAAAGCTCTAGGGATTCAGACAGCCCTGCCTCGATTCAAGGAATTAATAACCAATCGCCAGCAAAGATAAGACCCTATAAATATTTAAAGTGGTTAATCTTTTGGCAGTCAAGGATAGCGTTTCCCATCATGCCCTCACTTTTTTTTTTTTTACTCACACAATAACGATGGGATTTCCAAGTTGTCATTAAAGGCCCACCTGATGGTTTCTGGGGCATGAATCCATTTAAATTAGAGAGCTGATTGTTCTCATTGATCCGGCCCCTGCTCTGACAAAGGGCAGCAAACACATTGTGTTGGTGACATGGGCAACAGAGAACAACAAGTGAGTCATATTGTTCCTTTCTGTGAATTGTAGGAATCATTAATGGTGTTAACAACTGGGATGATAAAACTGGACTTTCCTCCTTGGGGGTTTAGTATTACTGGTCTCAGGGTCTATGTTGAGTTCTGCCATGTATTTGCATATTAAATGAATGTATGCTTATAGAATCATAGAATCACAGAGTTGGAAGAGATCTCAAGGGCCATCCAGTCCAACCCGCTGCCATGCAGGAACCCCCATCACAGTATTTCCGACAGGTGGCCATCCAGCCTCTGCTTCAAAACCTCCAAAGAAGGAGACTCCACCACCCTCCATGGCAGCATATTCCACTGCCAAACAGCTCTAACCGTCATGAAGTTCTTCCTAACGTTCAAATGGAATCTCTTTTCCTGTAGTTTGAAACCACTGCCCCGAGTCCTAGTCTCTGAAGCCATGGAAAACAAATCTGTTCTCTCTTCAATATGACATCCTTTCAAATATTTAAACATATTTAAACATAGCTATCATATCCCCTCTCAGTCTTCTTTTTGAAAGGCTAAACATTCCCAGTTCCCTAAGCCGTTCCTCAGTCCTAAGACATTTCTTCCAGACCCTCAATCATCCTGGTCACCCTCCTCTGTATCCACCCGAGGTTGTCAACATCCTTTTTAAATTGAAGCGCACAGAACTGGACACAGTACTCCAGGTGGGGTCTGACCAGAGCAGAATAGAGTGGCACTATCACTTCCCTTGATCTAGACACTATGGTTCTGTTGATGCAACCAAGAATCACATTGGCTTTCCTGGCTGCTGCATCACACTGCTGACTCATGTTCAACTTGTGGTCCACCAAGACTCCCAGATCCCTTTCACAGGCACTATTTTCCAGCCAAGTATCCCCCATCCTATATCTGTGCAATTCATTCTTTTTACCTAGATGTAGCACCCTACATTTCCATCTGTTGAAACCCATTCTGTTAGCTTTGGCTCAGCACTCTAATCTGTCAAGGTCCTTTTGGATTTTCACCATATCCTCTAAGGAATCAGCAACCCCTCCCAATTTGGTATCATCTGCAAATTTAATTAGCATACTCTCTATTCCTTCTTTCAAGTTATTAATAAAAATATTGAACAGCACTGGACCCAGAACAGAACCCTGGGGCACCCCACTGGTTACATCTCTTCAAGATGAAGAGAGGCCATTTATGATAAGTTCATTTATGAACTTATGTTCATAAAAGATCTGTATGCTTCAAGACACACACACAAGAAACAATTACATCAGTGCAGTTCTGCAGAGAGAGCAGTGGTTGGATATCCAGTATTAAGCAGCTGTGATACAAGAGTGTTCCAGTGTTTTAGGCTGATATATTTTGCACCTAGTGCCCTGGATTACCAGGCAGCTGAAGTCTCAAAGACTTGTTATGTTTTCCCAGGTTTCTAGGTGAGGAGACAAATCCTAGTGCAGTGATGGTGAACCTTTTAGAGACAGAGTGCCCAAACTTCAATTCAAAACCCACTAATTTTTTTGCAAAGTGCCAATACAGTAATTTAACCTGTATACAGGTAGCTATGAAGGGGTGATGTTGGGTGCCCACAGAAAGGGCTCTGAGTGCCACCTTTGGCACCCGTGCCATAGGTTTGCCATCACTGTCCTAGTGGAAGTGGCACTAGAGGAGGAGGAGAGTTTGTGGGAGAGGTGGCTTTTAAAACCTGGGTATGGATGCTTCATTTATTCCCAGGTGGCATGAGGGCTCACTTGGCCATGCACGGTGGAGTTGCGCAATGTAGGCACACTGAGAAGCCATGCACAAAGGGAGTGAGTCCATGTACTTGAGTGCATAGCACTATTTTGGGCAAGGCAAGGGGTGGAGCTTTCACAAATTCTTGCTGTTTTGACTTATATACTGCCCCATAGTGCTAGAGCACTCTCTGGGCAGTTCACTGTAAAATTAAACAAGTAATACTGTGCCCACACCAGTTAACAAGCCGTGTAACCAGTTTGCAGACCTTGGAAGAATGGAAGAGTTAGTCAACTCAGGTTGTGAGCAGATGTTTGATTTGCAGTAGTGTAGTTGAACCACTGCACCATGGAGCTTGGCACAGTAAGCATAAATATGGTGCAGAAAGCATTAAAAAACGTAGCCACAAATGGGAAAGAATGATTCACACACCACCTCATATAAGGTTCATCATGCAAACCATACAATTCTGATTCGGCTTATACTGTATTTCAATTCACATTGTGGTTTACAGTATGTCCATGCCCAAAAAATAGTTGCTAATGGCTCCTTAAAAGCTAATGAGGTCATGTTAGACTCTTATTCGCTTTAAACACTAATGACACAAGTTTCCATTCTGTCTGATTACTGTGACAAAATATTGGTCATTAATGCAGAGGTAGACCAACCCCAGTCAACAAACAGAAAAGGCCTATACAATTTTCACAAGTTTAGCTTCCAAGTAAAGGAACTCAAAAAGAAAGCTTTAATGCACATTAAGATTGTCATTAATACTTCCCTTTTAGTTGGTAGACAGAATTTCACCAGAATGTTTTTTAGAATTTTAAAATGAACAAATTCATATCGGTGGGAAATACTGTACCCAGAATCTCAACACCAGGTTTGAAGCAGGTTTGGGATAAAAACTCAAATGGAATTTCCAAAATTTAAGCAAATCAAGACTTAGGATCAAATAAACACTATTCAATTAAACATTACAACAGCAATTAAGAGTTTGGTCTTAACATCCTACAGATGGATGGAACTGATCCTATCATATGAAATGGTTGTTGGAAACGGATCGGGATGCCAGAAAAGTACAGCAGGTTATTTATTTTTTCACTACAGTATATTTACTGCCAAGGAGCATAAGAAGGGCTTGCATCAGAGGATGTATGGCTCATTGGTTTACATAAGGCTCCCTATCTATTTTTCGTACTCCTCGGGTCACTGCTGCAGATCAGAGTCTTTTTTAAAAATGTTGTTACACTTCAGGAGGCCTTCAAAAATAGTGGTTTCTGTATTAAATAGATTAGGGGAAGCCAAACAAAACCCATCCCAACAAAACAAATATGTAAATAGATTTTCAGGCAACTTGATATTTTATATATACTATACTGTACACTGTACAGTACTGTATATATTTTGGGTCTGCTGCAGCTCATGAGATTCTGGGGCTAAAAATGTATCCATCGGGCTCATCAAATTTGCCATGTCTTGGTTTATTATGGGATACCCCCACCCCATATACCAAAATGATGCCTCTGGCTTTTGATATTATGCAGTTTGACTACGTAAGGGCATGATTGGCTGTTCTTTCTCAGGTAGCAAAATGCCTTGGGATGGTCCCTTTTAATTTATGGGACCCTTTGTCTGTCTCTACTTTTTTGACTGATTTCTTCCAAAACTTTGCCATGAGATTATTCCAGGACTTTGGTAAAGGGTTGCAAAGACCATTTGACTCCATTAAAAGGGGTACGTGGCCTGTACTCTCCTGTTCTAAAATTTATCAGGGACAGGGGAATCTAAGCTAAACTTTCCTTTACTGTACCCTTAACAGTTACTGCAGACGATGTTGAAGCACACTCACTTAGTAGCTTTAAATGGAAATTTAATCTTGTCTCAGAGATGTTACAAACTGTGGAAACATTTTGACTTGAAAAAGTTTTGCGTTTCCATATACTGTATTAACATATGTCTCACGCTGGCTCGCATCTGCTCAAATAAGCTATGAAATAAATATTTTCCACACTATAAATATAACACATATTTTAAATGCTTGGAGTTGCATCACTTAATCAATCAAAAAGCAGAAGGCAGCTTCTGCAATTCAGCCCTTCATGGCATGCTTACTTGGTACAGAAGCTAAGCGCATTATTTTCTGCAGACAGTTTAACTTTGCTCCCAGTTCATATTTCTCTTGTGAACATAAACACACAGAAGCAGTAGCTCTGCTGAAGGGCATTAGGGAAAACAAAGGTTAGAGTTAGGTTGCAATCCTATACGTATTACATTGGCGAAAGGCTCTTTGTACTTGATGGGATTTACTTCTGAGTAGATGTGAATAGACAAGGATAGATTGTGGGTCACAATAAATCACCCATAGCATTTGTAACACAAATATTCATGTACATTGCTCTGTTCCTGCACACTCTGTCCTCACAAAAGGAACCCTGAAGAATGCTGAACAGGGGTAGCTGCCTTGGGTCAACTAGTGAGTTTCATGACCAACTAGGGATTTGAACCCAGGTCTCCTGAGCACTAATCTTTCAATATACCCACAATACCATATTGACTGTTTTCTGTAAAGGAAGATGTACATAAAGGAAGGACTGTTTATCAGTGTTTGGGAGAAAGATATTTTAAGACCTTTCTAAATACCATACAAGGACACTTGAACACAATCAAAACAGGGAACACAGATATACACAATGTGAGCACATGTAAAGTAAACGTTTTCAGAACTATGAGATCTACGGAATCAGTCTGAAGCACTCCGAAGAAGTGGATAATAATCATCATCATCATCATCATCATCATCATCATCATCATCATCATCATCATCATCATCATCATCATCATCATCTGAAAACTGAACTTCAGAGACTCTGGCATAAACCGGTACAGGTGGTCCCAGTGGTAATCGGCACGCTGGATGTGGTGCCTAAAGAGCCAAGTAAGTATTTAAAAGAAATTGAAGTTGACAAAGTCACCATCAGTCAGATGCAGAAAGCCACCTTACTGGGATCTGCTCGCATAATTCACCGATAAATCACTGAGTCCTAAACGCTTGGGAAGAGTTCAACTAGTGATTGGTAGTACAAAATCCAGCGTAGAAAGCTGTGTGGTTAATAATAATGATAATACAAAGTCACCATCATTCAGCTGCAGAAAGCCACCTTACTGGGATCTGCTCGCATAATTCGCCAATACATCACATAATCCTAAACGCTTGGGAAGTGTTCAATTAGTGATTTGTAATACAAAATCCAGCATAGTTAGCTGTGTGTGGTGATGATGATGATGATGATGATGATGATGATGATGATGATGATGATGATGATGATGATGATGATAATAATAATAATAATAATAATAATAATAATAATAATAATAATAATAATAATAATAATAATAATAATAATAAAAGAAATAGAGAGGGATATATACTATTTTGACAAATGTGCAAAAACTGACTGTCTCTGGGTATTTGTATAATTCTTGAGTTATAATGGGATAGCAGAAGGACCACACTATCTTCCAGAATGGACCAATGGCACAATGGATCCTTTGTGTCTCATTCAGCACCCAAGAGGTTAAAAAAAGATAATCAGCAATTTGAAGGGAGGAAAAGGAAACTGAAAGTAAGGGTGTGGTCACACAAGGAAATAGATCACATTTGTAGTACTTGTGGAGCAATCTGGTGCAACCTGTTTCTCGGTGATCACACAAACACTGCATGCAGAATTGCACTTCAGCTCAATTGCAATCTGTGTCCAAGATGGACTTTTTTTGGACTAGTTGTGGGGCTATAACTTTGGTGGGGGGCTGTGCTGGACAGTGCCTTGTCAGATGGAAGGGTCACTTTAAGGAGATCACATTTTGGAAAACAACCCTTTCTGGTGAATCTGGACATACAACTTTCCAGCTGTCTGACTGCACCCCCAAACAGAACAAGTAGGCTGAGTTTGCTGACACCAAGGGAGAAAGTGAGTGACACCTGAACTCCTTAATCTAGTCCAGGATCTCCCCTGGATGCTCTGATCACTGAAGCATTAAAGATCATTGTGAAGTATGCAAATAATTTTGTAGGCTGCTCCACCAGCCATTTCCCCAAGGCTGTAGGTTAAAAAGAATAGGCTGAATTGCTCTTTGGATAGCAGGTCTGAAATCTGGAATAGTCTTCCTGTTTTTGGCAGGAGAAGTTTAATATACTAACTTAGAAGATATATTATTATTACCGTACAGCTATTAGGATTGAATGTACTGTGTGAGACGGTTGTACTGTATAGGCTTTGGGTGATCAGGTCATACCACTAGGATACGGTGTGGTTCCTCCCAAGTCACAGCATTCTTCCAGACATTTGCAGATGCACAAACAATGTCATGGATGTGGGGATTCCTGAACAGTACAGGTGGGTTATCCATGATCTTCAAGTCCTTTATTCAGGTGCAGATTGAGTCAGGTGCCTTTGCACATCCTTAGAAACAAATCTCTAATTTTGAAATGCTCTATTTCTACTTCTGTTTTTTTTTCCATTTTGCTCTGTTTTTGTTTTTTCCTAGTTCATGCTTACAGTTGTAAGTCTGAAAATAACGTATAATATAAGGAAAATAAGGAAAATATAGGACATCTCACTATAATAGGGGAAGATAGTGGTCAGGGTACTTATTTAATTCATTCCACTAGACAGGTGTTAAGTGTGGATTCACAACTTCAAGACTCCTGCTTCCCTTATTTCGTATTTTGCAATTGTAGCAGATCTATTTTGCAACAGCAGCAATTTGATAGCAATTCAACTGCTATAGCTTCATCCAATGGAATGATGGGATTTCTGATTAGAGAAGTGTCTTAGAATCTTGTGCTGGAGAGTGCATAGCACACATACCTTTGAATTTCAATAGAGACTTCTAAGTACAGTATCTCCATAAAATACAGGTCCGTACTGGCAAACAGCGATCATGGACTGCTCTGTTAAACCTACAGCATCTTTCTAATTCAAGAACAGTGGGTTTACCTGTTCCTTTAAAACTATGTACAGTATAACTCCCTCACTAACAGATATTTCCTTATGTCTTCTATGATCCCATGCTCCACAGTCATGGTTTTTGTTTTGTTTTAATATGCAGCCATACACAGAGAAAAGCCAGTGCCCTTATCTGAATACCTCATATTTCTGTTGAGGTACCCAACTGCATATGTCATCAAATGTAGTTCGTCTGTGAAGATTCTCAGTCGTCCAGGAGAGTTTACAGTATTTGATAGTTGAGTCATGTCAACTGAACTTCTTTTTCTTGAGATACTGAAATGTTTCACTGCTCATCCAGACTGACGAAGCTGTTTGGATGAGCAGCGAAACATTTCAGTTTCTCAAGAAAAAGAAGTCCAGTTGCCATGACTCAACTTCCAGATAAAATGTAGTTCCTTTTTAGATACAATCCAATCTGTCTACTGCTGATCTGCTTGGTTTATAGACCAGAAGCAGCTACTAATTCCTGGTGATATAAACGTAGCCTACCTGTCAGCCTTTCATAGAGGATGACTGGAGAATAAGCTGTATTTTTATTTTAAAAATATCTACAGGCACATACAGGGAGTATATGCTCTCTTCCCTCACTGTTTAGAAGTCTTTAGATAAGTTACCTTTCTGATCTACAAGTGCCAGGCACCCCTCCTCCCTCCTCTGCTAGATTGTCCTCTTTTTAAGACAATGATTCCCAATCTGGGGGTCAGGACCCCTTTGGGGGTCAAACGACCATTTCACAGAGGTCACCATGAGCCAGAGAAGAAAAAGGCACAAACAGCTTGGGTCTGGAGGAGGGGGAGGAAGGGGGGAAAGAGTGAGTTACAGCTTGAAAGGTTGAAGGGGATGTCAGTCAATGGCACTGGAGGCTGCGATTGGCTGAGGGTGCCTATAAAGGGAAGTTCTCTATGGCACCTGCAGCAGTGGCCTGCCAAAGGGGGCTTGTGGCCTCTTCCAAGCAGGGCAAGGGGTCACCACAACATGAGGAGCTGTATTAAAGGGTTGTGTCATTAGGAAGGTTGAGAACCACTCTTTTAAGAAGACCCATCTGTAGCAACGTTTTATATCAGAATCCACCTAGTGAACAGCTGCAGTAGCAGATCAGTTCACTTGGAAAAGAAAGGTTGCAGCTGGGCAGGAAAATAGACTTCCCTTCCCCAGCCAACTTACTCTATTAAATATGATTAAGCACCAACTCCTAACTTGGTTCATTCTACAGTGTTAAAAGAAATTCTCTACTTATAAATCCCATGCTTGCAAAAATAGAGAAAAGGAAAATTCTACACCACTGTCTTCACATTTTGTGAAAATCGAAAGACATATAATTGGAGGATATCTGATGAGAGAGATGAAGGAGAAAGACACAGGCTGGAACTATGCATGAATAAGTGGAAGCTGCAATAAAATACTGTACAATACTAGCAATATTTATTTATTTATTTATTTATTTATTTATTTATTTATTTATTTATTTATTTATTTATTTATTTATTGGTCTTTCTACACACACACACACACACACACACACACACACACACACACACACACACACACACACACACACACACACACACACCGAACCCCCTTCTGATTAAACTTGATGTAAATTCATTTTATTGAATTCAAGGCTTGAAAGGTATTACTATTTAGTGACATCTTAAAAGCAGGGGTAAAGCATGATTCATGGGTAAGGATAAGGAAGCAAGAGCATTGGTGATCCCATGAATAAAAATGTAACACTCTGTGGCCTGGACTGGTAAGAGATTTCTCTATGTTGGCGAGTGAAAACGCAGGCAAAAGGTCCTGAAATGTGCAGGAAAGAATTCATTCCCTACATTTAATGAAAGATTTTCTTTCTTTTCTCTCCTGATCCAGATGTGACAAAAATCAGACTACTTCCAGGGAAAGCAGGTGCACACTGAGGACAGAGTTGAGGAACAGAACCTCGAGACGCTCCAAACTGGAAGGAGCTTAGTACGAATGATGTAGAATTAATCTATATAACATTTTCTTTCCATTAATACCATCCATATTTGATTGAAATATTTCTCTTGCCTTTTCAAAGCTCCTAGTGATCATTAAAACCTCTCCGAAGTTTTTTTTTAAAGGCTTGCAAAGCAGAAAACACAATCAGAATCTTACTGGCAATTTATATGTGCTCAAGTGAATCTGCAACCACACAACCAACATTCAATCGGGATTCGGGAATATGACTGTCATCACATTAATTAGGTACAATTAGCTGCTGCAGTCTATGTGGTTTCTCTTTAAATCACATGTGCCTATTCCTCATAAGAACAGGTTTCCCTGCCTCCTCACTTGTTCGATACGGTTGTTTCTCTCTTTCTTGTTTTCTTCCTGAATGCTTATAATAAACAACTTCAGCTTGTGAGACTTGTGGTACTGTGGTTAAACTGTTGTACTGTAGCTAGAACTGTGCTCTTGACCTGGGGTTCAATTCCAGGTAGCTAGCGCAAGGCTCACTCAGATGTCCATCCTTCCGAGGTCAATAAAATGAGTATCCAGCTCATTGGAGGGGTGGGCGGGCAATGTGTAGCCTGCAAAAAATAAATTGTAAATTGTTCAGAGAGTGCTTTAAGCACTATGGGGTGGTATATTAGCAGATAGCAGAACACTTTGCTTTTGTGGTTTAGAAGGATCCATTTTCTGTTTGGCTCTGAATGTAGCGAATGATGGCAGCAGACCCCACCACCACATGAGACAAATGCTAGAGAAGATGACTTTGGCCAAAAGGTGCACAAATAATGAAAGAGAAAACTGTGGGCTGTTTTTGTTTTGTTATTAGCAAACAACAGTTTCTGATACTGATACTCAAAAATAATGGTGGAACAGGTGATTCCTTTAGACTACTAGAAAATTAACAAAAATGTTGCTAATATTTTGAAGGTGAAACCCTCTTCTTCAGAGTTGTACCAATAGGTTAAAACATGGCAAAATATGGATTTGCCAGGAGTTATTTCTTAGATGTAAAGGAATTGGCAAGATGGAAAAAATGCCAGGCAGTTTCTTGGTTGAGGCTCGAAACTTAGATGTTATCAACTTGTTTTGCTTTAAATATAATGGGGATCTGTATTTGCTGCAAATCTGAAATTAAATCATTAAAACTTCTATTACAACAGAGACAAGAGGACAAGGGAGGCTTTCTGTAACCCGGTTACATAACAGGCTACCTGTTTTGCTCCATTATGTCTCAAAGGACCCACTGAGTCACTATTAGACATAGGATGAACTGCTGGCTGGTTCAACCCAACAGCTATTTCATGGTTCCAAGCCCTGCCTTCTCTAGTGGCCACACAATTGTTCAATAAACAATGACAATGATTGGTGGGTTAATTAATCATAGGATATAGAAAACAAAGGGGGAACAAATTGGTAATGAATATAATCGTTTCCAATGGGACTTGTGAGGTGGCTCTAGGTAGTTAGGAAGGAAATATGTGTGTGTATGTGTTGTATCCTTACAGTTGTGACCGACTCTTCGTGACTCCATGTCCATGGAGTTTTCTTGGCAGGAATACTGGAGTGGTTTGCCATTTCCTACTCCAGGTGCCTACAGCACCTGGTATTCCCTGGTGGTCGCCCGTCCAAGTACTAACCAGGGCTGACCCTGCTTAGCTTCCAAAATTAGGCGAGATTGGATGTGCTTAGGGCATGGCTAGGAAGGAAATATACCTGGTGTTAATTAAGCCCACCAATCATTGACACTGTATATTAAACAATGCTTCCTGGAGAAGGGGACCTGAATATCAACAGGGCTCTAATTTTTGTTGTGAAATGTGAAATGCCACATCAGCAGCTACTTGTGTCCAGGAATTGAGCAGTCTCTTTGTTTAGGGGCCATACTCAGTGATATAAAGATTTGCCTTGAGGTCCCACCCTCACATCTGAAGTGGACTTGTCCCTGAAAGCTTGGTTCATTCATTCATTCATTCATTCATTCATTCATTCATTCATTCATTCATTCATTCATTCGATTTTTCTCTCTCCCTTCTGGCAACAGGACCATATTAAAATGTTGTAGTTAGTCTTTAAGACGACCCAACATTTTTACCTTTGCCTTTATCACATTGCAAGCCCATTTCATGGTAAATTTGGGGTCCACCAAATTCAGTGGGCAGCTACAGTATTCAGGGTTAATTCAGGGTCCAGTAAATTCCCAGTGCAGCTACACTAGTAGCAGGGAAGCAGGGAGTGAGCTAGGTTGGGCCATTTTGGAACAGTTGGGTTTACACATGGAAATGGTTCCTGACAATACCATTAAGTGTCTTAATAATCTTTCTTTACCTTCTCTTAAAGGGATGGTCGAGCAACTGCCTGCAGCTGAATCCACCACTACGGATTCAACTGTGGGTGGCTTCTCAACGGGCAAAAAAAGAGGGCACAGTCCATCCTTGTTTCTCTCCAAACCACAGATGCAGCACCAGTGCAGTCAGACACTATACATATGAGTCTATTGACATTATTAAAGAGGCGTTTAAAGTTGTATGTACAAATGGGCACACATGCATGCAGGAAATCCATTGCATGTGTTTCCTGTAGCAGTCCATTCATGTAGAAATGCCCTTGGATCCTAGTATACCTGTGTTTGCAACAGACTTTTAGAATTCTTTTTCTATTGGGTATTATGAAGCCAAAGATAGAAAGAAATGTTTCCATCTCCAGCCATATTTCATTTTTTTTAACTTATTTATTTACTTATTTTGTTAGGTGTGGCTTTAATGAGCACTGGGGGACTTCCTAAGATCTCTTTTAGAAATCCAACAGCGGTTTTGGTCTACATTCTACCAACTTCCCTAACTAGATCATTCAACACTAATCCGCAGACACCCTTGTCTACTGGGGATCATATCTTATTTGTAAATTAGGTTGAAAGCATATTTCCCATGGGGACACACTGCATGCCTGTTTACATGATGAAACTGTGATAAGAGGAAGGGATTTCCCAGGCCTGTGTATGTTTTCCTCACCTTCTATTGTCAGGCTTGCTACCTCTGAAAATAAAAATTGCACAACTTAGGGAACAAACAGTAATCGGCCTGAATTTGTCACTAGAGCAGCTGTGTAGTCAAAATTCTCTTGTTTAGTATAGTAAGTCACAATAGAATAGGCACATTTAATCAGCAGGGATGTGGTGACTCTACTCTTCTGTAAGGTCCATTGCTTCAAATGGGACTACTTGAGTGGGACATACTATGCTATGTAACAGGATTTTAGCCTCTCTCTCTCTCTCTCTTTTTTAAAAGATCTACTATGAAAATACGAAACAAATAAATTAATAACATGCAGAGTATATTTGGAAATAAAGTTCCTTAACACATAATGCTTACTACCTGGTAATAAGTTTGGACATAGGCTAAAAGGGAAAAGTAAGACCATTGAGGGAGATACAGAACTGACTGAAAATAGTTTCACACCATAGTGTTTCAGTTCCTCATTTAATAGAGCATAAAACATCAATAATGTGCTATCCCCAAACCCAAATAACACATCACCAAACCTGCAGCTATTCCTGCAGATGTAATGCCATGCAATTCTAGTGTGATGCAGTTATTCCATTGTGATGAAATCAGTTTGTACCTAAGCGTGCCATATTTATTTATCTTCAACAGAGTTGGTGGCGGTGGCTGGGGTGGGTGCGTCAGTGAAATTCCTCTGTTAAGCAAAGAGCTGGCTATATGGAGGGCCTGCTGTAAGAACGATGAGCACAATTTGTAAGCTGCCAAACTACCAACTCAAATCCTTTTTATTTCCCTCTTTTGTCATCCTGTGGATAAGCCTAAAACCACTTTCGGCCCATTTCCTCTCTGTTCAGCTCAAATTAGTCCCTTCTGCTGGACTCCAACTGGGCTGCCTTGGTACATCACAGGAGGACTCTCTCTGAGAAAATCTCTTTTGAGTTGAAAACCAAATGAATGGAAGCCCTACCTGCTACTCTGACAAGGCTGGTGCCTTTACTTATTACATAATAAGCCCTTGCTGTTGAGGGTCAATTATTCCATTGACTAGGCATTACAATAATTCTTGGTAATTAAAAGGGGTACTTAATGTGAATCTGGAAGCATAATGAAAGAAACATTAGTCCCTTTGTTATCTTGGCAAGTCCATTGTTGCCCGCCAAGCCTCCCCAATTAGCATCTTCTGCCAATCCCTGTCTGCTGAGGTTTGGAAAGAGGGTCAGACCAGATGCTAATTTAGATACAATTGTGACAGTGCAGTTTAGAAGCACTTGCTCTAAAGGCGCCATCAGGGTTTAATGAAGCAAACAGCCTGGGTCTCCATGACCCTGCAGAGTTAATTAAAAGAGATGTGCTCTATGTTGTGGTGCAGAGAGAGAGAGAGAGAGAGAGAGAGAGAGAGAGAGAGAGAGAGAGAGAGAGAGAGAGAGAGAGAGAGAGAGAGAGAGAGAGATTCCCTTAAAGTGGCATCATAAGGTCCTTCTAGATCTCCTCTTCCTCTTTCTAAAAGTAAGCTTTTTTAAAAGGACATATAATTATCGCTTTAATCTGGTCATTAAGCAAATCTCTCATGCAGACTTAACACAGATTAGTACTTTTGAAATGGACCATAACAGACACAAAGTAGACGGTTTCAACTGATTCACCAGGTCAGGCTTCAAATCTTTTCCATGACTAATATTATTGGATCAGTGAACGCAGATCATAATTTCAGGACTCCAGGATCTCTCTCTCTCTCTCTCTCTCTCTCTCTCTCTCTCTCTTGTGGTGCCAAGAGAGAGGGGAGAGAGAGAGAGGGAGAGAGAGAGGGGGAGCACAATAAGCATCAGCTTCTTGAAGCATCTAAATGCTAGTCCACTGACTATCAGCAATTCAGCATAATTTAAGTGCTATGAAGTTCTGGCAGTAGAAATGTATTTCCATAAACTGAAAAGCCTTGCAAGTCCCCTCTGGTTTACCTCTCTGGCTGTGAAAAGGAAGCTGTTTTGGTTAAACTGACCGATGCTAATCTGAGCACCAACCCCAGCAATTAAATCCTGACAGGGGGTAGAGTGTCTTCTATTCCTGTAAGGAGGCTTCTGTTGTTTTGGAGTAATTTAACCCCATCCTCAAAGAGCCACAGCACGCAGCTTGGAAAAATTACTTTTAGGGACTACTGGTTTTCATATGAATGCCTGAGGTCCCTTCCTTAATGCACTCAGACCACACCAAAAGTGAAATGCCTCATAGATGTCTCCCCCCCCACCACATACCTCCCAGCCACATGCCATGAAGCTGCATAAGTGGTGCACAAGCCGCTAAGTGGCACAACAATATTTAACTGTTTGAGAAGCACAATAAAGGTCACTTGTCCGGTTCACTGACCTATCATGAAGCCAAGCCTTGCTTAAGGGCAAAGATAAATCAGATCTTCCAAGCATCTTTGGTTTCCTCTCAAGCAAAAATGGCAGGTCCATCATTTATCCATCCCCTTGCATAGTTTGGGTTATTCATTCCTTTCTGGTAGTGGAAGTTAAAGATAAAGGAAGGGGTGGGGGCAGCCTGACTGGCAGTTCTTCCACAAACACAGGCAGTTACTTTGCTTTGGCTAAGCAAGGCCATGTCCACTGAAATGTTTCCTTTATTTAGGGTTGGTAGCTTAAACAATAAGGCGCGACAATCCCCTGTCAGTTCTCCTGAAGCCTGTTCAGACTGAAGCCTACATTTGCCATTCAGTCATGGGATGTCTGGAATTTGTTGTGTGCACTCATCCTTCAAAAAGAACAGCTGCTGTGAAAGGCTGTTATAAGACACCTCAAAGGCCATGGCTGACTAGAGTTACGCCCTTATCTCCAACTTGGTAGGAGCAACTTTTTTTCTGCTATGCTCCTTCCAACTGCAGGAATCCAGCTGGTTGTTTCCCCTTAGTGCCTGGCTTAACTAAGTCAGAACCAACACAAATGCTCCAACTTTCAAAGCCTACCAGAGACACACAACTTGTCCAAACATGAACGGTTTCTCCTTGCAAGAAGGCCTTTCAACATCATCTAAGACCTGCGTTGATAGGTTGGAAACTTCCCAACAAGCCCAGCAGTCTCCTAGAAAATTGTAAAGAAAGCCTCCAACTCATTCAGTAACTTCAGCACTGCCTTGCCTAAACCATGCAGCTTACAGCATTCCCACCACACATGATGAAGGCACAAGAACACAAGAACATAAGAAGAGCCATGCTGGATCAGGCCAAAGGCCCATCTAGTCCAGCTTCCTATAATCTCACAGTGGCCCCACCAAATGCTTCTGGGAACACACAAGACTAGATATCTGTCTCCTGATACCACTCCCTGCACCCGGCCTTTGAAGTACACTCTTTTTAAGCCTGGAAATTACACACATGGCTTGTAACCTGTGATGGACTTTTCCTCCAGGAATTTGTCCAATCTCCTTTTGAAAGCATCCAGGCCAGATGCCATCACCAGATCCTGTGGCAGGGAGTTCCACAGACTAACAACACGCTGGGTAATTTTTTTTCTTTTGTCAGTTCTCACTCTCGCAACCATCAATTTGAGTGGATGTTCCCTAGTTCTGGTATCTTTCCACTTTACTCATGCCCTGCATTATTTTGTACATCTCAATTATTTCCCCCCCCAGGGGCCCTTTTTCTAGACTAAAGAGCCCCAAATGCTGTAGCCTTTCCACATAAGGGAGGTGCCACTTAAGGCAAGTGCTCTAGCCGTGTGCCCTAGATCAGGGCTGTCCAACTTTGAACAGGCCGAGGTCTACTTTTTCTGGCCCAAAGTGTCTGAGGACTACTACACTAAAACCTCTACTTATGACTTTTATCCATTCCAAGCACATGCTTGTAAGTTAAAAAAATTGTAAGTAGAGCAGCAGTTTCCCATAGGAATGCATTGATATCCGTTCCTTCCAGAACGGATTAATTGATTTTCAATGCATTCCTATGGGAAGGCTGACCATACACCTGCTTCCCTTGCACCCGCTCCATCATCTGGTCAGTGGGAGGAGCAGAGGACCACGCCATGGCCCTTGAACTGCCCCACTCAGCTGAGACAGTGGGCTGGCAGACCCAGAACATTGCTGGGGCAGTGGTGGTCCTTGGGATGGGGGAGAGAGGGGTGGAGAATTTATCCCCTCATTTTTATTGATGGCTGGCGGGCTAGTTTTGAACCTTTCACGGGCTACTGGTAGCCTGCGGACTACCTGTTGTGCAGGCCTGCTCTAGATCAAATGGAGCATCAATGGAGTCAAATGCCACCAAAAGACTATTGGAAGCTATGTGCAGTTCTATGCTCCTGGTCCCAGGAGAGGGCCATAAAATACAGCCAAAGCTTTAGATGCAAGAAAATGCCACTATGCCAGTGGGAAAGAAGATCTGCCAGTGTGATGGTTCATTCATTAATGCAGGTCCTCCTACAAGGCAGCAGAAATCTTCACAGCCAATAAAAGAGGATGCTAGAAGTCTAAGATTTGTATAAACGGTATATACATTGATCTATGTACATAGACCAAAATATAGACATAAATACTGTAATTTAATTTGCTAGAAATATACTGTACAACAAGCCCTTGTATCTGCTTAGTTTCCTGCGATGATGCTGTTTGTGGGTCATCAAATTCAAACTCCCCGCATTTCCTAAGTATCAGCCCTCTTCTGTACACAAGGCTTAGACTATGGGCAGCCTTTCAAACATACTGCCTTCAACTAGAGGACTCTCCTTTAGTAAAGCTGCTTACCTGCCATACATTGGCAGCGCAGACTGTCCTTTGAATGATTAGAACATTTAAAATACAAACTTAGCTGTTACCCTCAGGTTCCATGCTCTAGGAGAGTGGTTCTATGCTGCCATGAGCAACGGATCTTCCCTGTTGCCAGTCCTAACAGATGCTGTAGGTAGGGTCTAGAGCAGTGATGGCGAACCTTTTAGAGACTGAGTGCCCAAACTGCAATTCAAAACCCACTAATTTTTTTTTGCAAAGTTCCAATACAGCAATTTGACCTGTATACAGTTGGCTATGAAGGGGCGATGTCAGGTGCCCACAGAAAGGGCTCTGAGTGCCATAGGTTCGCCATCAGTGGTCTAGAGACTCAGCCTTAGATCAAGAGAAATCAGTGGCCCCGATCTAATTCTGTGTAGCAGCTAGAGGCCTCAGCTGAGGAAGCACAAGCCCATCAAAAGAGGCACACAAAGCCGATTTGCTGAAACCCAAATGGGCATTGCAGATTAGGTATGCTCATATATGCTCATATATCATCATATGGAGACCTCATAGATGCAAGCTTATCAATTATACTGAATTTGAATCCTGGCTCGCTGACTTGATTATTACCTTCTCCAAGTCTTTAGAATGAATTAGGTTACACAAGTAAATAAATAAGTGCAAAAAATTGATGTGTTTTGCAAAAACATGCCCCCTCATTCTCTAGCCTCCATGGGCTTGTTCCCTGGCCCTCTGCTAGTAGTTTTTGTTCTCTCTGTTCTCATTTCCTGCTGTGAAAAAAACGTACAGTGGGACTCTCGTATCCACTAATTCATTAACCACTGATTCAATTATCCATAGTTGGCAGAGGAAATAAATAAATAAATAATTCAGCAGCCGCAAAGCAAGCTACTCTCACAAAACAGCAGTTTTTTTGGGAGAACAGCATTCTCTCATATCCACCGTTTTCATTATCCATGGGAAGGCCTGGAACCAATTCCCAGTAGAAACCAGAGTCCTATTGTACTTTTAAAAATTGGACAATGTTCTATCTGTTGATGTTTTCTGGTATTATATTTTTAGTTTCTTGTTTCTTGTTTCTTTCTTTCTTTCTTTCTTTCTTTCTTTCTTTCTTTCTTTCTTTCTTTCTTTCTTTCTTTCTTTCTTTCTTTCTTTCTTTCTTTCTTTCTTTCTTTCTTTCAGCTGCTGAGTTTAAGATCTGGCAGACATTGTGAAATATATTTGTGTGATAGACCTCATTATCCTTTCTGGTTATTTCAATTTGTGGTGGTTCCATTTATGATATGTTTCACCAGACTTGCTGTATGACATCTGTTTGCATTAAACTGCACTTTCCATTTAATTATTAGGTCTCTTAAAGACCTGAAATCTTCCTGAACCCAGTGGCTTATAAAGTGCGAGGCATTTGCTGTTACATGGGTCCAGTTATGGTACCAGCTCGAATGATTAATGTAACTATGATTAAATAGAGCAGCCCTCTGGAGTACTGCCACTGGTGAACTATGTAAAGCAAAATTAATTACAATTTTGATTCCCTCATAAAATCATGGTCTTAGCTGAACTTCAAGCGAAGTATATAAAATGTTTTTCCCATTATAACTTCTTGACCTACTAAGATATCACTGTTTTTAAGTACAGTATCTGATCTCCATATCTGCTGAGCTGCAAGGGAGAGATACTTGATTCCAGTTTCACGAGAGACAAATAAATACGATCTGACCAAATGAATTTTACTCTTTCTTTCATTTTAAAGAAGAAGATACTTAAGCACATGTGGCAACAGGGTAACAATGAAATATTCCTGGGGAATTTTTATCCTGACACAGAACCAGCATTTCTCTGTTAGGTCAGATCAAAGATCTGTACATGCCAGGGATGGCTACCTAAGATGCTGAAAGAAAAGAGGAAACACATCACTAAAAACATGATGCAAACTTGCATGTACAGAAAAGATGCAAATTTAGAAATAGTTGCGCTTTGTGGTTAAATTGCAGTATTGCAGTAAAGACTGTTCATGGGCTGATTTTGATTTTGGACTCAGATACTTTGCTCAAGATAGACTCCGCCTTTTGAGGCTGGGAAACTCAAGGGGTTACCCAGCTCACAGGGTGTATGCCTGTGTGTCTTAATAGGTAGCCTACCTAATTAAGTGGTAACCCACCCAGTGAGTGCTTTAAAGACTATGGGGTAATTTATAAGCAGCACACTTGGCTTTGCTTTTTATTTATCTTTATTTGTCTCATTTATAAGCTGCTCAGTGGTGGCTCAGTATTTAAAAAAAAACCATAAGGTACATTAAAAACACACAATAAATTGTGTATTAAAAACAATTTGAACTATAATAGTAATTAATATGGCAACCTTTTTGTTTAATTTGTTTAATTTTTTCCCCCTTGTGCCACCCATGCCATCCTTTGCGGAGGGTATTGTACCCTCCTATTTTTACTGGTGCCTCTGATTTTTATGTTCGCTTGTTGTTGTTTGTCTTTCTTTTAGTGTACACTGCCCCGAGTTCCATCCCGGAAGATGGGGCGGTATATAAATATAATAAATAAATAAATAAATAAATAAATAAATAAATAAATAAATAAATAAAATACTTTTAATGATTAAAACATTTAAAACTGAAAAACAAACTGACCCAGCTAAAAACCAGCATTCAAAGACTCAGTTATTTCCATTAAATGTTACATGGCTTAACTTACCTTTGTGAATTGTTGTTAACTGACAAGTTGGTAAACATGTTACTGGGTGTGCACCTGTTGTGTGCCCAACTAATATGTTGCATAACACAATTAGTATCATGTTAAAAACAATAATAATCATGCACTGTCAAATCAATTCTGACTTATGGAGATCTTTTGCAGGTTTTTCTAGGTAGAGGATACTCAGTAGTTGCTTGGCATTCCCTTCTTAAATTAATGGCAATATGTTGTTGCAAGTTACACAATTTAACTTATAAAACTATAAACCACAGGAGGAATCTGGTTTCTCTCACCTATATTAAAATATACAATACATCCTGTGATCCCCTATTAGGAGAGATGTATCATATTATGTCTGTGTTCAGGTGATTTACCTTTGCTATAAGCTTCTCTGAACAGTGTGAGATCTGATCTTAAATAACAGCAACAGCATTTTCTTAAAAACGATGGCTCCCCTTGAGCTTATTTGAGTATCCTGAGAAGCTTACATTGATATATGATGAGGATGGCTATTTCCTAGCATTACCATTAAAATAAAATAATACATGATAAAATTAAGAGCCTCAAATTAATAATACACCATGACCAGACCCTGTTTCAAAATAATTGGGCCCTATAAACACAACCCTTTACTGGCACAAAATAAAGGTACATTTATGAAACATGAGTGTTTCCACTGCAAATACTGGTGCTAACTTAACTGTAGATGCACTGCTAGTAAATCTAGTGAGATGTATTATCAATTTAATTCCATAATGGCACTAGGGGAAGTACATTTTTGATATGCAGAAACATCCATTAACAAACAAATCTTTTTTTTTTTTTTTTGGAGCCTGGGTGTGTTACCAAACAAAGGCGCTGCTGAGAGAGCCAAATGAACAGGAGGAAGCAAGCGCTGGTAAGTTTCTGAGATGCTAGCAGTTGGAGTATTTGTTTCATTTTTATATCGCCCATCTTCCAAAACTGGAACTCTGGGCAGAGAGCTCCTTTAGAGGCCTCTGGTAGTTTAAACTACAAAGAGCCACCTCTATTCAAACAAAAGAAGCAGCTGGAAGCTTCTTCAAACAAAGGAAACAGGGGGTGGAGCCAGACAAATCCTCTCTCTGAGCAGGGGGGAGGGGGAGACAGACTGATTATTTCCCCTGAGCAAGGGCAGCATCAGCCATTTTGAGCATGGGTGTGTTAACAAGCAGAGCTGCTGCTGAGAGAGCCAAACAAACAGGAGGAAGTGAGCGTTGGTAATTTTCTCGGGTGCTAGCAGTTAGAATAGAGCTCCTTTAGAGGCCCATGTGCACTTGACAGCACATGATATTTCATATAAACAACAAAGGAAGAAAAAAATTACTAGATAGAAAAGTAGTAAAAGTGTAATTTTTTGAGTCCCAGAATACAGTACTTGTTGAAATGGAGTCTGAAGGAGCAGCTGTAGTTACCTGCAACACTTGTGCCATGTTTGTCATTTTGCCAAAACACATGGAGAACTACACTTGCAGCAAGTGCCAGCTGGTTACACCATCAGCTGGAGGCCTGCATATCTAACCAGTAACAAATTAAGGAGCTTGAGCTGTTCTTGGACAGAGCGGAGTAGACTATCCTGGACAAAGAAGAGACAGGGCACAGTTCTGAGGAAGATGCATGGTGGAATGAATCGGAGAAGCAGAAGGGCAAGGGATGGCTCTGAGAGTCGGAAGTTACAGAATCAATTTGAGGAACTTTCCCTCATCACACCTCATGAAATGCACAGAGGAACAACTGGTTCCACCTGAGGATCTCTCCCTCATCACACTTGATGAGACACAGGAAGACAAACAACAGGAAGAAACTGAAGACCTCTCCCTTAATATAATTGAGGAACAGGCAGATGAACAGGCTGCAGGAGAGAGGCTCCTTGCACTAGGTGATTCAATTATTATAAATAAAGAGGGATGGATTTGTGATGCACATGATAACCATACGGTGACTTGCCTGTCAGGTGCAAAGGTTGCAGACATCCCGAGAAATCTAGATAGCTTGTTAGAGAGAACTGAGAAGGAACCAGTGGCCATGGTACACATTGGTACCAATGATGTTGGGAAGGAAAAGCGGTCAGTCCTGGAAGCCAAATTCAGATTGTTGGGAAGAAAACTGAAGTCCTGGACTTCCAAGGTAGCATTTTCAGAAGTGCTTCCTGTTCCTCATGCAGGACCCACCAGGCAGGCAGAGCTCAGAAGCTTCAATGTGTGGATGAGGCGATGGTGTCGAGAGGAGGGCTTCAGATTTGTCAGGAACTGGAGAACATTTTGGAACAAGCCACACCCGTCCAGGAGAGATGGGTTGCACTTGAACCATGATGGGACCAGATTGCTGGCACTCAACATCAAAAAGGCTGCAGAGCAGCTTTTAAACTGATAACTTGGGGAAAGATGTCAGGAGCTGAGCAGCATCCGGTTCAGAAAACCTCATCCCTGTGAAATGAGGTTAGAGAGGGAAGAGAACCACAAAGTGATGACATAGTAGGTATTAGCACTGAGAGAATAATGGGATGTGGTATTTTGTCTACTGGAATTAAAAGCTGCGGGGGTGGTGGTGAAGAAGCAGCCGTTGTTGGGGGATCCACTGTACAGGTGCTTCTACTCAAATGCTCGAAGCCACCGAGCTAAGATGGAAGAACTTGAACATTTGGCAGCTAGGGATAAAATTGATATAATAGCCATAACAGAAACCTGGTGGAATGTGGAGAAGCAGTGGGATACCACAATCCCAGGCTATAAACTCTATAGAAGGGATAGAGAGGGGCAGGTGGGAGGTGGAGTGGCAATCTGTGTCAAAGATGAGGTAAAATCCAGCAGAATGCAGATTGATGGTGGGCCTGACTCCACCATAGAATCACTGTGGGTTAAACTACCAGGTCCAAGGAGCCATCTGATAGCGAGGGTGTGCTATCATCCATGAGATCAAAAAACTTGAGGGGGACCTTGAAATGAGGAGACAAATCATGGAAGTGTCTAAGAGGGACAGGATAGTGATCATGGGGGACTTCAATTATCTTTACATTGACTGGGCCAATGTGAGCTCGGGGCAAGAAAGAGAAACCGGGTTTCTCGACATGATGAATGACTGTGCCTTAGAGCAACTTGACATGAAACCCACTCAAGAACAGGCAACTCTGGATCTAATACTGTGTGATACTCAGGACCTGGTCATGGATGTGAACGTCACTGAGCCCCTAGGGAACAGTGACCATGCTGCAATCTCCTTTGCCATGCACGTCGGGAGAAGAATGTCAAGCAAATCTGACACAAAAACCCTTGATTTCTGAAGGGTGGACTTCCCTCAGATGAGGAAACTAATTAGAAAGAAATTGAAAGGGAAGGTAAAAAGAATCCAATCTCTCCAGAGTGCATGGAGCCTGTTTAAAATAACGGTAGTAGAAGCCTAGCAGAAGTGCATACCACAAAAAGAAGAGCTCCTTTAAGTCCAAGAGGGTACTGGCATGGTTAACGGGTGGCATTAGAGAGGCTCTTAAGCACAAGGAGAGGTCTTTCAGTAAATGGAAATCCTCCCCAAATGTGTAAAATAAAAAGAACACAAACTCTGGCAAAAGAAATGTAAGAAGATGATAAGAGAGGCAAAGAAAGACTGTGAGGAAGTATGGCTAGCAATATAAAGGGAAACAATAAAAGCTGCTTTAAATATGTTAGAAGTAGAAAACCTGCCAGAGAACCAGTTGGCCCTCTGGATGGTGAGGGAGAAAAGGGGAAGGTAAAGGAGGACTTGGAAATTGCAGAGAAATTAAATGGGTTCTTTGCATCTGTCTTCACGACTAGAGATGGGCACGAATAAAAAAAATGATGTTTCGTTTGTCGTTTGGAGGGTCCATTTCGGTTCGTTTCCGTTTTTTGCGAATTTTTGCAAAAAAATCATTTTTGTTTTTGTTCATTTCGTTACTGTTCTGTTACCATTTATTTCATTTTTTGTGAATTTTTTTAGCATTTAAAGCAGTTCACTGTATTACAGTAACGAAAACGAAATGCACGACAAAATTTCCGGTGTTTCTGTTTGTTTTGTTTCATTTTGGAGACAAAATTTGTTTGTCCTTTCATTGCGTAACGAAACAAAAAAACGAAAACGGAAACGAAAAATTGTTTGTTTCGTGCCCATCTCTATTCACGACAGAAGACCTTGGGCAGATTCCTAAAGAATTAACTCAAATACAGGTTAAAAGAGAGGATGTTTTAGGTTTAATTTATAAATTGAGGATCAACAAGTCACCGGTTCTAGATGGCATTCACCCAAGGGTTATTACAGAAATGAGAAAGGAAATCGTGGATCTCTTAACAGTAATATGCATCTTGTCTCTTAAAATAGCCACAGTGCCGGAGGACAGGAGGATAGTGGATGTCACACCATTTTTTTTAAAAGGAAGGAGGGGGGACCCAGGAAACTACAGGCTGGTTAGCCTTACGTCTGTCCCAGGGAAGATGGTGGAAAGAATCATCCCAAGAGAAAACCTTAAAACACATAGAAGAACAAACCTTGCTGAGGGAAAATCAGCATGGCTTCTGTAAGGGTAAGTCTTGGCTGATAAACCTTTTAGAATTCTTTGAAAAGGTCAACAGGCATGCGGATTTGGGTGAACCAGTGGATATTGTCTATCTTGATTTTCAGAAGGCTTTTGACGCAGTCCTTCATCAAAGGTTGCTGAGAAAATTGCACAGTCAGGGGATAAGAGGGCAGGTCCTCTTATGAACAGAGAACTGGTTGAGATGCAGGAAACAAAGAGTAGGTCAAATAAAAAAGGGGATTGAAAATAAAAACAACAACATTATAATGCCAATGTACAAAATGATAGTTAGGCCACACCTGGAGTATTGTGTACAATTCTGGTCACCGCATCTCAAAAAAGACATAGTGGAACTGGAAAAGGTGCAGAAGAGAGTGACTAAAATGATTAGTGGGCGGGGGGACCTCCGTTATGAGGAAAGGCTAAAAATCTGGGGCTCTTTAGTTTGGAAAAAAGGCACCTGAGGGGGGATATGATTGAGACATACAAAATAATGCAGGGCATGAGTAAAGAGGATAGAGGGACACTATTCTACATCTCCCAAAATACCAGAATTAGGGGACATCCACTCAAATTGAGAGTTGGGAGAATGAGAACAGACAAAAGAAAATATTTTTTATCCAGTGTGTTGTTAGTCTGTGGAACTCCCTGCCACAAGATGTGATGATGGCATCTAGCCTGGATGCCTTCAAAAGGGGATTGGACAGATTCCTGGAGGAAAAGTCCATCATAGGTTACAAACCATGATGGAGATGTGTAATTGCCAGGCTTAAATCCAGGGTACTTCAAGGGCCAGATGCAGGGGAGTGGTATCAGGAGACAGATATCTAGTCTCGTGTGCTCCCAGAGGCATCTGGTGAAGCCACTGTGAGATACAGGTAGCTGGAGTAGATGGGCCTTTGGCCTGATCCAGCATGGCTCTTCTTATGTTCTTAATATGCAGCTTCAGAAAAAATAGCTGATTGGAAGAGTACATATGCATTTATATACTGCAACCAGTCTGAATTTCTTTTCCCTTCCTTCACTCAATCAGGAACCTACATGAGCAATTTCAAACAAAATATCTGAAGGGTGGTGTTAAGTATTGGGATGTTCCATTTTTGTTGTACTTGTCCTGATTTTTTTGGGGGTCTTTGTGCCATCTCCTTCTTTTAACGATTCTTTCCCTCCAGTTTCTAGATCAGACACTGAAAACTAGAAAGGGAAAGGAGTTTAACAAAAAAAAAAATAGAGCAACCCTGGCCACACACTTGAAATTTGCCATGGAACTCAATTAATTTTATTGTGAGCCTCTCCCTCTTCAGACACACCCCCATACACAAGTTATTTTCATTGGCATCTCAATAATTACTCCTTGTAATTTTGAAAATGTTGAGGCGGTTGTTTCCTGAGGGAGTGCTTTCAGTTAACCCTTTCAGTGCCACTCTCCAGGACAACGGCACAGCCAATGAAAGAGCAGAACAAAGAATGAAACACTGTCCTATAGTGAATTAATGGGGGTGGTTGTGGTGGAATATACATACATTTGCAACTGCCATTACAGAAATGTAAACCGCGACTGCTCTTTTCAGGTGTTTATGCTCTTTATCCTACCACTATTGGAAAGCTACTGTTAGGAGCAACTGGATAGCGTTATAATATAATAGCAACAATATGACACCAAGGCAATTCTGATTAGAGATGGGCATGAAACGAAAAAAAAATTTGTTTCATTATTCGTTATTTGTTTCGTTATGTAACGAAACGAATAACGAAAATTGTGATGAAATTGGAACAAACCGAACAGAACCATGAAAATTAGGTTCGTTATGTTTCATTTTCGTTAATGGTGACGCGCAATGAAATGAGCTGTTTTTAAATGTTAAAAAACGTCCTGAATATCCATAAAAACCCAGCAATAATTATTTATTCTGCCTGATAATACCTACCGGGGGGGGGTGGGGTCCTTAAAATGTGCAATTATGTCTTTTCTCAGATCGCTGTATTTTTTTTCCTTTAAGGGGAGTTAGGGGACATTGATCCAAAATGGCTCCTAGATGCCTAATATTGATTTCTTGGGTATTAAGACGCCCTGGACATCCGTAAAAATGCAGTGGTAATTATCTGACATTATTACCTACCACGGGGTTGCGGTCCTTAAAACGTTTGTTTTTGTCTTTCTCCCATCGCAATGTATTTTTTCTTTTCCCTTTAAGGATGACACAAAATGGATTCCAGCCACAAGATGGATGCAAGCCATGTGATGGGATCATGTAAATTCTTGGACAATTTCAACTAATAGCATGCCCAGGTTGCAGACTGGGTAGGTGTGGCAGCCAGAGAGGGCATAAAAAGCTCTGGCAGCCCTCATCCTCCTTGCAGTCTCTGGTGGGAGTTAGGGTGGGATTGCTGTCTCTGCGACTTGTTACTTTAGGCCAGCCAGGAAGGTGTGTGTCTCTGTGTTCCTTCTGGCTGCAGCCTGGCTCTTAGGGGAGAGAAAGAAGAGATTTCTCTTGCAGCCTCAGTGAGTACCCTCCCCTGCCCCGCAATGCAGTCCCTCTGCGGCTGCCTTACGCCCTGGGCAACGCCCACCGCTGCCTTTGCAGCCTCCCTGTGTACCTAGTCTATACTGTGTCTCTGCCAGCATCATTTGGTCTGGGGTGTTGGGGGACATCCACGTGCGGAAATGCTTTAAGTCGCGCAAAAACCGGGTAAAAATGAAAAATGAAAAACAAAAACATGAAACGAAATTTTTTCAAAAAGTTCACGAAAAACGAAAACGAACCAAAATGGACCCACAACGAAAAATGTCATTTTTTCGATTTGTGCCCATCTCTAATTCTGATTAATGGCAACCTTTCCTAAGGTTTTCTAGGTACGGCGTATGCTGAAATGGTCTACCATTCCCTTCTTCTGGGGCACTGTGAGGCTGTGCAGCTTTCCCAAGGCTATGTAGACTTTTTTCCCTGGATGCCACAATGAGGGCTTCCTAGTATGACTTCATGATCTCCCATTCAAGCAACTACCAAGCTTAACCTTGCTCTCCTTCAAAAATCAAACAAGGGCTGGCTGTGTCAACAAAATGTCCCCCCAGTGTTGACTGTCTTAGCTAACACTGGGACATTACATAATTTTCATTAGAATTACCAAATGTAATTCAACGAAGTAACACTTTCAAGTTCCACTCTCCTAGCTTCTTCCTCCTTTCTGTTGTTGCTTTGTGTTGAGATGGGTAGGAATCTTATAGTTCATAAGTGCAACAGCACAGCTGCCACATGTCCCCTTCCCCTGCCTCCCTGGTCAATGCTTTTTATTTCTTTTTTCATAGCACCGACCGGCTGTTCCTAGGGCCGATGGGCTATGTTTTTTTAATTGCTTTTCACCTTCAGAGAAACAGGAAGCTCTATCGGGTTCTACAAGTTTTAATTGCTCCCGGCCAAGTGGTCCGTTTTTTTCAAATGCTAGCACCACCTGCTGGGCAAGGGGGCTGAACTGCACTTTAAAATAAAATAAAATAACAGCTTTTGACCTGGGAACTCTTGTCCCACATTTAAATTAGGTGATGGGAGGAAGAGGAAAAGCCGGACCTTCAAAAGATCAGGACCAAAACCCAGGTATGACCACGGCCTTAGTTTGGTTGGATAAGGGAAATATAAATTAAAGGAGTGGTTATTGTGCTCCTTGCAATTGCTCCTTGCAATTCTTTCCTTGTTGAAGTTCTGCCCAGTTGCTGACTGAGTATGCTATTTCGAAGACTCTGTTATTGCTGTATGTAGCATGTAAATATATCTTCTGCTCGCTACCCTGCTGTCTGTGTGATTTAGTACGGTGAAGATTCCTGCATCAACCACTCCTGACTCTGCCAGATACATAACAAGGGAGATATTTAAGGAATGGCTTTACCAGTTCCACTCCCCCAGTGAGTGTCCATGGCTGAGTAGGGACTCAAACTCTCTTCTCCAGACTTCTAGTCTGCCCCTCTATCCACTACACCACTCTGGGTAAATAGTGAACCACTGGACAAGATAGCAGAAAAGTACCACAACCCCATTTATCTCTATTCTTCCCAAAGGCCATCTGTGAATGGCATGGGCATTGCTTCATGGGTAGTATTTGACCCATGCTGAAACTGCTACCTAGTGCTGCACATCACCAATTACAAAGGCAGTTACTTCACATCCGTTTTGTCTCTGTTAGTGTTGCGCTTAGGAGCGGTACAAAAATTTTACTTCACTTCTGTTGTGCAACTACTGAAATTTGTCTCAACCGTGCCCCCGGAAAGGGTGTTAAGTGTGACAATACTGTACCTGGTGCTGGGGTAGGGTTTTCCCTTGTCACTCTTTATTCCCGCTTTCTGTTCCAAGACAAGACACCATGTAGTAATGACTGTCATGCAACAAAACATTTGTTTCTCTCAAAAAACTGTGTCCAGGTTTTTGGGTTTTTTTGGACTTTTCAGAAGCGAAATATCGAAAAAGAATTTTTTAAGCCTCCCCAAAAAGGAAAAAGGAAGGTAGACAAATTCAGTGTTTGTCATGGTACAAGACCATGAGGTAACACTCGTCACGACACAAGTTATCATAACCATGGGAACACTGAAACAGGGACAAAGCCACGTGATTGCGACTAACGCTGTCATGGTACAAAACTAGTTGCGGAACAAAGAAGGACGTGAATCATAGAATCATAGAGTTGGAAGAGACCTCAAGGGCCATCTAGTCCAACCCCCTGCCATGCAGGAACCCCATCACAATATTTCCGACAGATGGCCATCCAGCCATCTTACTTCATTCCAGACAGTTTCACCCTACTTCTAAAAAGACACTGTTAAAAATAGCAACACCGAAAGCAGCAGACAAAATAAGAATCAAAATGCATGTCCATCTTGCATATAAATTTAAATGTTTTCAATTCCTACATACTTCACTTAAAATTGCTCCACACAAGCATACAACTGCATCATCAGCTAGTTCCCCCCCCCCTTATTTCAATTTGTATGCAATAATTTTTATAGATGCACATATAGGTACATTACTCTAATTAAAATTCTGATTTAGCTATAGCATTATAGATGCAAGCAATATACAAATATTCTTCCTTCAAAACAGTCCCTTCGTGGTCTAAGTCACTACTATTTGTGGTTGATTTTATTTCTTCCTTCTTATATACAGTACTCTCTTGATTTGCGGTTTAAATCCCACAATGTAGAAGATTAAGTAAAATACATATGAGGTGATTTATCTGTGAAGTATTTGTATGTGCACGTGGTTTGAAATTAATTTGAAAGGACTTGGGTTTGAACAGGGTTTCATTCATATATCTTCATATTTTTCTAATTATTTTGGAGGAGATGACCTTCTAGACAATTGACTGGAATCTCTGGAAAGTTAGATAACAAGGTATGGAGCTGAAAGGGTTAGCCACTGTGAAATCAATAGGCCTGTGTCCTTTTACAATATACCACTTAAATCCTTTCATTGTTAGCCCTTTGCATTTATATAGGGGATATTTATGACAAGAGTCTTCAGATGACTTTAATTATAGTTCGCCTGCAGTCACAACACAGAGAAATAAGGCCCTGAGATGATTTTGTTTTTTAAAAAAATCTCATAGAAGTATTATTATTTCTAAGTACTGTATGCCTGAAAAGTATTCTCAGGCTTCTCAAATTCATAAGAAAGAGAGGAGAAAGCTCACATAATTATTTTATTTCATCTGAGTTAACACCACACACAAACAGGGGCAGGACTCTTAGATTATGCCTAAGAGTAATACCTATACTCTAAAGGTATTATTTTTAGATCTTGGAAAACTGATAATTAAAAACAATGGCCTGCAACTCGCTGATTAAAATAAGCAGGCTGATGTCATGCATCTTTACTTGGAAGTAAGCCTGACCGTATCCAGTTGTCCATTCTCCAGTAAGTTGTACCTGTTTCATAAAATCTTTGTCAGAAAACACTCAGCAATATTTCTGAATAGCAGATGCTAACAAAGAACATGCTAGAAAAGAACGTGTTACAGGAAGAAAGCACAAGACAACATGCTATTGTTCTTGGAGGTCAAGGTACACTGATTTGAAATACAAAATGTCTCATTGGAAGAAAAAGACTGAAGTTCTTTTGAATCAGCATTGCATCCACTGATGGTGGAGGACTTAGTACAAATTGAGCTGACCAGACCCTTATGCAGAGTCTCATGTTGCAGTTGTTAATCTGCAGTACTGCAGTCAAGACTCTGCTTGCAACCTGAGCTCAATCCAAGCTCAGGTAACATAGGCATAGCTAGGGCTTCCAGAGCCTGGGGCAACAGTCAGTTTTTGTGCAACCCCCCATTGCAAAATATAATCTGGATGGCAGGTAGTCAATTTGGTGCCCCTTATTGCTGTACCCGGGGAACCCCTCCCCTTGCCCTCCCCAAGCTATGCCCCTCCTCAGGTAGCCAGCTTGAGGTCGACTCAGACTTCCATCCTTCGGAGGTCGGTAAATTGAGCTAGTTGTAGATGGACAATGTGGAACCTATGCTGTACAACTGAATGTAAACCACCCAGAAAGTGCTTTAAGTGCTGTGGGGGGCCTATATAAGAAAAAACACTTTGCTTTACTCTGCCACAGGACAAATACAGAGTGGGGAAGAGCAGGGAGTGAGACTGAATTGTTAGAGAGAACAAAGAAGGCAGCTCCCAAGGAACCGTGCTGCCATCACCAGCTGTTCACATGATTTATTTCTATCAGATGAACATCGTCAGTAGGTATGGAGATCAATTTTCTGTTCCCCCTGTTTCTAGCCCTCTGGATGCCCACACAGATGGCTGAAAAACATGAGCAACAGACAAACAAGCATGAGCCTGGCTGGATGGCTGAAGGTTCACTTCTGGTTTTGAAAAAATCGGCATATGGGTTTATTGAACACTTAGGCTATGACTTAGTTAAAGGTGAATCACTGTTTCTAGAAGCTCCCAGGATGGCAATTCACCTTTCTTATTCGTAGAAACAGTTCTTCTGGGAGGGGAGTAGCGGAATTGGATAGGACCAGGGTTGCCAAAAGCAGCCTTGCAGGGCTACACATTATGATGTATGCATGCGGAATGAGATAAACCCATCTCATATTGGGTCTCTCTCAAGCAGCAATCCTGTAAGTAGGCTGCTCATGGAGTGGGTGTTTTTTCCCCTACCAATATATCCTTGTGAAGATTCAATACTGTAGTACTATTCCATGAGCCTAATGTTTGTACTGTATTGACAATGTGAGACACAGAGAGTAATCCTTAATAGCAACTGGGTAGAACAGGAACTGTGTGTGGGGGAGGAATAAGTTTTCTCCAATAACAATATATCAAAGTGAATTTTTCCTGTTATTATTTTAAACACTTTGGGATGGCTTAATCTTGGACAATTAAAATCCACAGACTTTACAAAACATCTGTTCTCTGATGTTTTTTTTTAACTGCTGAATCTGTTTTTTTTTTTTTTACTGCAAATGAATAGAGATGGCCACAAACCTCGGTTCAGGGGTTTGTGCCAGTTCGTATGCACTGCACCGCAGATGCTATGGCTTCTCTTCCTGTGCCTCCCTGGCAGGATCCCCCACTCACCAGCCAGAGTGCGCTCTCCTCCTCCTCCTCTTTGGCTGTTCAACCAGTCCCTGGCAGGAGCCTGGGCTTATTTGGGCAGGGTTTGTACCCATTTCTACAGATCATATGAGGCTGCACTTTGGGAGCATAGCTGTGACTGTCGTATGTGTATGTTCTGCTATGAGGAGTCCCTGCACTTCAACATTTATGGCTGGTGCACTGCCTACCTTTTCTCTTTATTCCTAGGTACTTATGCAGGAGGTCTTTTCAACAGTATTACATGGTTGTTCCTAGATGTTAAATCCGTATTCCAAGTACACTGTTAAATAGCTGCAACAGGCATTCCGCCCTACCATCTCTTCTGTTTTTACCTCAATGCTTTTTTTTTTTTTTTTACTCCTGTCCACAAAACAAGCTTTTGCAGCACTGTCCTGATAGCACTTGATTCTTTTCCTGGACAGAAGAGAGCATCCTGGTACTTATACGCACAACAATCAGACATGTAGAACGAGACAGAAAGTACAAAGGGGGAGAGGTACTCAATGGAATGGCAGCAAAAGGATCAGCGCATAAATGAAAATGGAAATAACTGCTTAGTCAGAAGAAAATGCACCAACTTCAGTGGATTCCAAGGTTGGAATGCAAACAAACTTTGGCAAAGAAAGAAAGAAAGAAAGAAAGAAAGAAAGAAAGAAAGAAAGAAAGAAAGAAAGAAAGAAAGAAAGAAAGAAAGAAAGAAAGAAAATCCACCTCACTTTGCTTTTCCCCCTAGGCTGTTGTGGTTACCCTGAAAGTCCGGGTAACACTCTGGGCATTCCTGAGCAGTTACAGATGTGCACAGATGCATACTGCAGACCGCTTCATTTTCAAGATGACATAACACTGCTTGCTACTTTGAAAAGTAGTTCATTTAATACTGATTTTGAGAGAGGAGAGCTTTGGCCCTAGTGGGCAGTTGTTTAAAAATGATGGGATTATAACAGCAGCTGGCAGCATTCCATTCCGGGAAAGCTCCAGGCATTATCCTGTCTTGACTTCCCCCTTCCACTGCTCCAGTCATTTGATCTGTAATCTCTTTTATGGATTCTTAAGTCTTCTGAAGCATTTTCCTTCCGCAGTATGTATGTATTCTGTGAGAGTCAAAGGTGCAGTTCTCTTGAAGGTGTTCTGGTGGTGTTGGGACTTTGGGTCAAATGGATCAAAAAGCCTGTGTTAACTGCATTGATAATTGCACTTAATGAGCAGAGGAAATGTTCCTTCCTCCCCCATTAACTGTAGCCATGCTGGCTGACAGATATTGGGATCTTCAATTAAAAAGATTCCCTTTCCCTGCAAGTTTTGCTAATATGTCTGTGAAGATTCTCAGTCATCCAGCTGAGTTTAACTGGAAGCTGAGTCATGGCAACTGATTTAATGCTGATTAAATTTCAAGATAAAGTGTTTCCAAAAATATGGTCCCCACGGCCACCGGGCTTAAAATAAAACCTGGTTATGCCCCCTTTAGCAAGTTTTCCATGACCTTCTGGAGAAGTTGGGAATTTTTTGCTCCGGTAAAAAATGCAAGCCAGAAATCCGTGGGAGATCACATATGATCCGGTTTTCTGCTCCCTCCCCAGCCCCAACCAGGTCATCCTGGGACTGGTCGGCGCTTTTTTGTTTTTATTTTTAATTTCTCCTTCCCCCCAGCGCTGATCAGCTGGCCTTCAGGCTGTCAGTGCTGTTTTATTTTTGTTTGTTTGTTTTCATTTTTTCCCCTAGTAACACCAGCTCCTGGGGCTGGTTGGCACATTTTAATTATTTTTTTAAAAAAAAAAACCCCTCCCCCCAGTGTTGATCGGCTGGCCTTTGGGCTGTCAGTGCTAGTGGGGTTTTTTTTCCATTTTTTTCCTAGCGCCACCTGCTGGCCGTGGGACTGAACTGTGCTTTTTTAAAAAAAATGTATACGTGGGAACGGAGATCCCACATCTTCAATCATGTGACCAAGAAAGAAGAAAAGCTGGACTTTCACTATATCCGGAACTTCCCCTAGGTAAGATAGCGGCCTAAGTTTTATTAACGCATAGAAGTTAATCAGTCAGCGCTGTATGAATACTATTGAAGATCCAATTGTAAATCAATAAATGTTACAAGTTTTATTTAAAAATATATGCCTTGGTACCAGACTCTTTAATCAATAAAAATAAAGGTATCCAGAGAACTGGTGGTGGCAGTAGAAATAGTAGAGTGTGGATGTGGATGTCTCACTAACATATTCAAAGTTGATGGAAAACTATGTTCTTTTTGCAGGGAGGAGGCAAGGAATAAGCTGCCATCCAAAATATCTTTTCTTTATAGATGCCTGTGATGACCAAGTGAAACAAACTCCCAAAGTTCAACTCAATGTTTAATATTCACACAGTATCACTGTGTGAAAATATTTACAAGTCTATCTGTAGAAGGAGAGGCGGAGGTCTCATTGCAGATAGGAGTAAAAAAACCCGCACACAACCCATAATGATTTGTGTTCAGTAATATATTCCATTCCGATAAAATTCTTTTCGGCAAGGCCATGACTCTTGTCCTAGTGGAATCCCTTTGGTCGCAAAAGGAAAATGCAGAATATAAAGGACAGAAAGAGCCTATATTTCATTCTTGTGGGGAAGAATCCCCATGGTGTCGGCTTTAGGTCATGATTTCACCTGGGGGACAGGAACTCTTCTCCGTTGCAGAGGCATTCGAGTTAACTCTCATTAATGAAGGGCACTTTGGAAAATGCCCTTCAGTTCCCTTTCTGTGGCTGGAGGACTTTTGCACAGACATTTCCCAGCTTACTTACTGCCCCCACGAGCGTCTCCTGATTTCTTTTGAAGCCCCTGCTGGAATCTCTGTTAAACAGTCTGAAGCTGCAGAGCATTTATCTCACCCTCCGTCACACATTACGCGCACAAAATACCTGAGGTTGTTCAATTATCTGCCTTGACTCTGGTAGGAACCAGAGGTTTAATCACTTGTTTCTACTCTCTACGTCCTCTTTGCTAGGTGTGTGGTAAGAAATGGGGGCGGGGTGGCTAACAGAGAGCAAGATTGAGAGTTCCCTACATTATAGGGTGCTATGGATTTTTTTAATTTTTTTTATTTTTGGATGGGGGGGTTATACCTCTCGCTGACCTGCAAAAAGCCAGGAAAAGTGTGAGACAGGTCTCCCAAGGAGCTGGATGTGAGCTGAATTTTCAAGCGTCTAAAGCAATTTAATCTGGGTGAGGGGAAGTGTATGTGTGTGCTTAAAGGAAGGTGCAGCTCTCTCACCCTAAGGTTCATAGTGTTATCAGGAGTGTAGGAATAAAATGAAGAGTGTTTCTGCTGTCTCAATGTTAAACACATTTATTAGGGTACCCACACACTGTCTTTTCTATTAATCTGATGGTGTCACAGCGCCAATTTCCTATTGCCTGAGTATAAATTTTTTAAAAATTTAAAATAGAAAGAAGGAAGGTTCGAGGCCAAGACAGATAGATATTTACTACATCTGAATGAACTATGTGATCGTGCCTAAAGCAGAAGTTTTAAGTTGAAGTACATAATAGGAAACAAAAATATAAAGCAAGATTTGAAAATGTGCATTGTACAGTGATATGTATTTCCAGTTCTACCGTATGGATGGAATCATGAATCTTAAAGCAGGCTGCTATAAGAAAGCCAGAAAACCTGAAATGGATAATTATCACAGGATGCTATAAATTACTTGGATTATGAAAGTGGTCAACAAAGAAGTACCAAACAGAATGAAAATTATGAAACACATATCATGCAGAAAGCTGGAATAGCTTGGTCACTGATCAAGTACAGATGGTTAAAAGACGATTGATTATTCAACGTGAAATATTTGTTTGTCTGTTTAGACTTATACCCTGCCTATTTAGTAGACAAGCCACTACACCCGGCAGCTTCCAAATAATAATATGACAAATAGAATTTTAAAATTCACATATACAAAACAGAATTTTAAAATAAACATACAAACCAACTCCATGCTAAAACTTCCAGTCAAGTATATATTTCAAGACTCCAAATGGTGAACCATGGGCCGACACAAGATTGTTTAATTTTTTTCTTTTTTTCTCTCTCTGTTGCCGCCCATGCCATTCTGTGTGGAGGGTATTGTACCTCCTATTTTTACTGATGCCTCTGATTTTATGCTGATTTCAGCTGCAATAAAATGTGCCCTTTGTAATTGAGGAGATCCGAGATTCCTGGAGCTTTTCTATGAGTGTTGCCAATCTTGGAAGCCTTTGAATTTGTGCCTATAAGGGTCTGCTGTTACCCATGGCTTGAAAAAAGTTATGACAACATGCGGACTGAGGGCCTCTGGAAAATTCGAGTCCAAAAAATTGACATTGCCAAACTCTTGATAATGCCACCTGGCAAACCACTTTGAAACTCCAGGGACCTAGAAAAGTAGATTATGATTCAGCATGGGGTTTTCACAGTGCTAATAAAAACCTGAAACATGTCTCATTAGGCATGCATTTATTTTGGCTAAAATAATGCTTTGCCTCCCACTCAGCACATTTTCTGCATCTGAAGATCATCTAATGGAGGTTTTGCTGAAGTGGATGGATTATTCATGGAAACACTGGCTTTCCTTAAAAACAAGTCATGCCAGACCAACTTGATCTCTTTCTTTGATAGAATTACAGGCCTGGTGGATGAGGGGAACACTGTGGATGTTGCTTATCTTGATTTTAATAAGGCCTTCAATAAGGTTCCCCATGATATACTTGCAAAGAACTTAGTAGAATATGGGATAGATAGTGCTAGTGTTTGGATTTGTAATTGGTTGACATTGTACCCAAAGGGTGGTCATAAATGGCTTCTCCTCAGCATGGAGAGAGGTGACTAGTGGGGTGTGTCAGGGTTCTGTTCTGGGTCTGGTGCTATTCAATATTTTTATCATTGACTTGGATGAAGGAATAGAGAGTAGACTAATTAAATTGGCAGATGATACTAAATTGGGAGGGGTTGCTACTTCCCTAGAGAATAGGATGAAAATCCAAAATTAACTTGACAGATTAGAGTGTTGGGCCAAAGCTAACGCAATAAGTTTCAACAGCGAAAAATGTAGAGTCCTGCTCCTAGGCACAAAAAGTGAACTGCACAGATATAGGATGTGAGACAACTGGCTGGAGAATAATACATGTGAAAGGGATCTGGGAGTCTTTCCTCGGATTGAACATGAGTTAGCTCAGCAGTGTGACATGGCGGACAAGAAAGCTAATGCGATTCTCGGTTGCAACAACAGAATCATAGCGTCTAGATCAAGGGAAGTGATAGCGCCACTCTATTCTGCACTGGCCAGACCTCATCTGGAGTACTGTGTCCAGTTCTGCACACCGAAATTTAATAAGGATGTTGACAACCTTGAACTAGTCCAGAGGAGGGCGACCAGGATGGTTTTACTCCTATGGGACTAGATACCAAGAAAGAGCCGCCTAACCCCCCTACGTACCAAGAAGGAGACACATGTACTACTAGAAGTTAGGACTGCAACCACTAGGTAAAATTTCTTATTTAATCCAGGCCCAAATGGTGTTACCTAGTGGGGTTTTCTTTAAATTTTGGCCCAAGCCCCAAAATGGAGCACATGGCCTTCTACACAAACCTTTCCTCCCATCTCTGGCCAATAGGGACTATGGGCCTTGAAGAGCCAATCAGGGAGAAGGAGGGATGGCATGGCCTAGGCCCTTTGTTTGGACAGCTGGGGTTTGAAAACTAATGCAGTAATTCGCTGCAGTCTCAACCACAGCCCTGCTTCCTGTCTCATCAGAAGATGCTTGGCTGATTTCATCTTGCCAAGAAGTTTGTGGTACAGGCGCTGGTCATATCTAGGTTGGATTACTGCAACGCCCTCTACATGGAGCTCCCCTTGAACCTTGTTCGGCAACTGCAGCGGGTCCAGAATGCGGCAGCCAGGTTGGTGGATGACGCGCGTAAGTTTGATCATGTCACCCCCATCCTGGCCCGCTTGCACTGGTTGCCCGTTGACTCCCGAATAAGGTTCAAGGTGTTGGTTTTGGTTTACAAAACCCTCCATGGCTTGACCCCTGTCTATCTGGCAGAGCGTATCTCCCGACGATTAGATTTGGCCCAACCCACCCAATCCTCCTTGGCCCTCTCGCTTCGGATTGCCACGCCGAAGAAGGCCTGTAAAGCTAGTACTCGTAATCGGGCCTTTTTGGTTTTTGGACCTTCTATTTAGAATGCGCTACCAAGCGAGATGTGGCAAGCTCCTTCGTTGGCGTCCTTCAAGAAAGCCTTGAAGACCTGGCTGTTCAGGGGCGCCTTCGGACACTGCTAGGTTTTTTTTTTTTTCCTTTTGCTCCTGCCATACTGGTCCGCCGTCTTGGATGCTACTATCTCTGTTTTTACCCTTTTTAATCTTGTGTAAACCGCCCTGAGTTCCCGTTTGGGAAATAGGTGCAGTATATAAATTTGAAAATAAATAAATAAATAAATAAATAAATAAATAAATAAATAAATAAATAAATAAATAAATAAAAAGAATTAACTCCTGACAAAGCATATATTTTGCCATGTTTGGACGTTTGTTACGATGCTTTGAGAAAGAGGGTATTGGGGTTGAAAGCTTAGCTTGCAATTTTTTGTTTGTTTTTGTTTTACTAGCAGCCTATAAAGGTATCACTCATAGCCTAGTTTTATTTTAGGATGGTTAAAGGTCTGGAAGAAAGGTCTTACGAGGAGTGGCTTAGGGAGCAGGGAATGTTTAGTCTCACAAAAAGTAGATTGAGAGGGGATATGGTATCCATGTTTAAATATTTGAAAGGATGTCATACTGAAGAGGGGACAAGTTTGTTTTCCATGGTTTCAGAGATTACGACTCGGAACAATAGTTTCAAACGACAGGAAAAGAGATTCTATTTGAACATCAGGAAGAACTTCCTGATGTTTAGAGCTGTCCGGCAGTGGAATATGCTGCCACGGGGTGGTGGTGGAGTCTCCTTCTTTGGAGGTTTTGAAGCAGAGGCTGGATGGCCATCTGTTGGAGGTACTTTGATGGGGGTTCCTGCATGGTAGGGGGATGGACTGGATGGTCCTTGAGGTCTCTTCCAACTCTATGATCCCATGATTCATGATAAACACAAACACTCCCTTAGTCATTATATTCATGTGGCTTTCTATTTAAGTTATCCTAAGTAGAATAAAGATTTAATGAGCGCCTTTCAAACTATATGTTTGCTAGTGGCATAGGGACCCTGTGGAAGTAACTCCTGAAATTTTGGGATGAGGCGTTGTTCCCCCACCCACCCCAACTTAGTCCACAAGCTCAGTGAATGGAAAATCAAGCACAATTTCAAACTGGTGGCCACTGACAACAACCATAATCACATGCTGTAAAGTGAATTCTGAATGACTGTAACCCCTTTCAGGATCTTCAAGACGTGGTTCACCATTCCCCTTTTCTGGGGCCACTCTGGAACAATGCAGCTTGTCCAAGGCTAAAAAGGCTGACTCCTCTCCCCACCCCCACCCCCCCAAAAAACCTAGTGGGGAAATAAACTCCCAAACTTTGGCTCCAGAACCAGTTACCTAACTCGCTAAGCTCTCCATCCAGCTTGAGGTGGCACATGCCTCTGTCTAACCATGTGTTTCCTTTAAATGACACTTCAGAAACCTTATAAACAGTGCTCTACTTCAGGGGTGTCCAAACTTTTTGGAAGGAGGGCCAGATTTGGCAGCTGAGAATGTGCGGGGGGGGCAGCTGCTAACTGCCCCTGGCCCCACAGCAAGCCCCACCCCCTGACCCCCTGCAAGCCTTACCCACTGACCCCTTGCAAGCCCCACCCCCTGACCCAGAACACCACTGACACCCAGAACACAGCCAAACAGCCCCAAAACTCACAACAAACAAACAAGCAAATCAGGGAGGGAGGGGGCGGGCCAGCCAGCCACCGGGCCAATCAAAATGGCCTGGCGGGCCAGATTTGCCCCCCCCCGGGGCGGACTTTAGACATGGCTGCTCTACTTACTACTTACAAAATAAGGAACCATCATTTACTGTACTAGAAAATTATTATTTTTCGCTACTTTTGAGTACCTATAGGTTGGTGGAAAGCTGTCTTGTAGCACTTTAGCCTCCTTGGATGGCAGTGGGAGTGAAGGGAAAGCAGAAGCAACCACTGAGGATTGATCATCATGTAATCAAGGGCCAGTTCATTTCCACCTAACTCCCCCCTCTTCCTCTCAGATCACCAAATGTACTTCATGGGCATTTCTGTTTAATGGAAAAGAGTATTTTGTTTTAAACATAATGATGGTATCTAATAACTCTTCAACGTAACAAGAATGAAATATTTTAAGCCTTCTCCAAGGCCAAAGCATATGATTTTGGTCATGCGATGTCTTATTTGTCCATATGTAGTGTTAATATTTACGGCATTATTTAAGATTTATATTATGTTATGTAAGCCAGAGTAGTGTTTACCAATAATTGGTGGGGTATATGAAAGAAAGAAAGAAAGAAAGAAAGAAAGAAAGAAAGAAAGAAAGAAAGAAAGAAAGAAAGAAAGAAAGAAAGAAAGAAAGAAAGAGCAGCTGCAGCCTGAGACTGCAATATCTTTCCGAAGACCTACTTTGGTGTGAATTCACTATCCCAACCCCTTTTAATGTTAAGATGCCAGTTGAGTTGTGGGCCCCTTATATGCCTTTGTTCTGCAAAACTCCAAAGGTATTTTTAGCAATTGGCCTCATGCCCCTGTTTTTTTGCGAATAACCACAATATTTGGTCTGTCCCAAGAGGCCGAGTGCAGCGCCAATCTTTATGGAACAAATTCACATTAACATCTAATACCGTGAGCAGCAATGATGAAGTATCTGCGAGCTGGTAGTAGCTTTATTGCAGCTGCTGTTCTATTCCTACTGGACAATGAGAGAGTAAAACGCAAGCAATTACTGAATTCTGAGCAGAGTTGTTCAGCGGCCTTATGAAATTCAATCAGGTCCTGCTGGGGACCCCACGGTCTCCGGCTATTCTCTGGCTCCTGGCTGAATCATCTTTTACAATAATAATAATAATAATAATAATAATAATAATAATAATAATAATAATAATAATAATAATAATAATAATAATAATCTGCAGAAGAGTTAGAATATCTAGAAGCTTTATAATGTGGGGGAGAGAGAGAGACAGAAAGAGAAAGAGATTTCCAACTTAACTGATATGTATAGCTGTCAGTGAAGGATATCTTTGTGTCTATTTTTACTATACTATTTTTTATTCTCTAAAATATGAATAATGTATCAAAATAGACACAAACGCACCACACACTAGCCTGATAACAGTTTCAAAGCATATATTAACAAAACTCTAAGCTCGCTGACAATGCTATTTCCATAATGAAATTTCACATCCAGAATAATTTGCCCTGCCTTTCTTCATGTTTAAATTAGTGTGAAGTTAAACATTGTTTGGGGAAACATTGTTTGGAAAATCTACAAGGTGAGTAAAAGTAGGAGCTAGAAGATAAAGAATTATAAAAGAAGAGAGTCAGCTATAAATTTTACTCCTGTTGTTCACAGAAGTAGATCAGGTTGGAAGAAATCTTGGAAATAAACAAGACATATACTTCTAAAAGCTGCCTAGATGCCCTAACCACATCCGATCTCACTGAATTTTGGAAGCTAAACAGGATCGGCCCTAGTTAGTACTTGGATGGGAGACCACCAGGGAATACAAGGTGCTGTAGGCAGGTAATACCAGGTGCTGAAGGAACTGGCAAGCCATTCCAGTATTCCTGTCAAGAAAACTCCATGGACGTAGGGTCACAAAGAGTCAGTCACGACTGTAACGACACAACACACACACACACACACACACACACACACACACACACACACACACACACACACACACACACACACACACACACACACACACACTTCTAAAATTCCAAGGCAGGAATCTTGCAGTTACAATAGCTGTTTTATGGGCTAACACAAGTTTTTCCAATACACATACTTGGGATTGTGTGAAGAACTTTTAGTATAGGGTGGACACTCTGCAAAAAGTTGCTCTTCACCCAAGAAAAAGGACAGAAAGATGCGGAGCTGGTCTAGCTCAGACATCTAAGAAATAAACAGCTCACTTTCCTCATTTTATGGGTTTCCTTAGCCTCTTTCAGCAACAGGCAACCATGGAGAGGGGTGATATACTTGTTGCAATGACCTCACCTCATGCACTTCCAGAGCTACATAATATATGGGAAAGGACTGCTATTTTCACAACATAAAGGGCATTCCTTGCAATTCTGTATATTCCAGCCTCAGTCTATGACGCCCAGACACCCTCTTCAGAACGTAGCCCTCTCAGTTAAAAGGAAAAACCATTTAACATTTCAACTGGAAATCCAAATGGGGGATTTGCAATCACTTGGTTTATCCATTGACTGAATCCATTAACGCTTTGAGACTTTGCACGTGATAATTCCTGCCGGTTGTCTTCCTGCCTGGCAGCATCCTGCCACATTCACAGTCTGTTAGGAACATTATTTGTCTTTCCCACCCCACCACCCCCAATCTCCTATCTCTGCAAATTGTCGCTGAGTAGCTGCTGCCTGTGATTTCTCAAGGACGGCCAGAGTTTCCGTGTCCATTGGCCTCTGCATTCCTGGCAAAGCCCTTAAGAAATGGGAGCCCCTACAGCTGCCAGGGTTTATTTACACACATTCCTGGCTCAAATTGAATTAATGAGCATAATTTAACTCAGACAATGTCTTCCAAGGCCCTCACTTCTCTTTGCTCCATTTGACTTTTTCTTTCTGGTGCATGTCACTTCTGTTGTCATCTGAAAGGAATCTCAAGTGTGTTCATTGTAAAAGGCTGGACCAGCCATGGTGCTTCACATCCCATTCAATTCACGTTAACCGGTATCCATTCAGCTCTGCCTGAGGAATGAACTCTTAATGGTGCAACTCTAGACATTTTTTTTAACTCAGGCAGAATTCCCACTGGCTTCAGCGAGTCTTGCTCCCAGGTAAACGGCTCCAGAACTGCAGCCCAGCTGTTCTAATAAACACTAAGAGGCCTAACTGGAATTTACCTGCTGTGTCTGATCAGTGTGGCTTATCTAATTTTTAAACTTTTCCTTAGGGCTCTATCACATGTCCCTTTAAATCCAGATTGAATTTCAAGATAAACCGTGTCCAAATATCCTGTCCCCATGGCCACCGAGCTTTAAAAGAACAAAATTAAAAAGAACGGTAGCGCCCCCTTTAGTGAGTTTTCCATTACCTACTGGAGGAGTTGGGAATTTTTTGCCTCACTTAAAAAACCACATTTTTTGAAGCCAGAAGTCTGTGGGAACGCGTATATGATCTGGTTTTCTTTCTTTCTTTCTTTTTTCATAGCACCAACTGGCTGTTCCAGTGGTCAGTGCCGTTTTTTTAAAAAAAATATTTTTATTTCTCCCCACTAGCGCCAGTCAGCTGGCCTATAGGCCTGTTGGGCATTTTTTATTTTTTTTATTTTTGCTTAGCCCCCACCAGCCAGCCCTGGGGCTGTTTGGGTATTTTTTATTAAATTTTTAAAAATGTTTATCCCCTCCCCCAGTGCCAGTCAGCTGGCCTGCGGGCCAGTCAGGCATTTATTTTATTTTTTTATTTTTCCTTAGCCCCCACCAGCCAGCCCTGGGGCTGTTCGGAAGTTATTTATTTATTTATTTATAACCCCCCCCCCAGCACCAGTCAGCTGGCCCGCAGGCCAGTCGGGCATTTTTAAATATTTTTAAAAAGTTTTCCTTAGCTCCCAGCAGCTGTCCCTGGGGCTCGTTGGCCATTTTTAAGAAAAATTATTTTATTTCCTCTGTGCCTGCTTGAAACAGGTTAGGGCCATGGGGACATAAGAGAAGAGGAACAGTACCCAAGGGCCGTGGGAACTCCAAACCCACCTCTTCAATCATGTGATCAGGTAAGGAGAAAAGATGGAGTTTCCCGTGCATCACGTCTTCCCCCTCATGTGATAGTGTCCTTAGATGCCACACTCACACCGAAGGAGAAAAAGAGAGCAAAAATTGACATTTAAAATAAAAAAGACAAAAACATTGTGGCATCTTAAAGACTATTATATTTTAATGTGAGCTTTTGCGATCAAGCCCACTTCTTCAGACACATGGAATAAAATAAAATGCAGACCATTAAAATTAAAACACATGTATTTAAAATATATAGTTTGTATTCAATAAATCTGAAGAAGTGGAATGATCCATAAAATCTCACATTAAAATATAGTAGTAGTTTTTAAGGAGTTACAAGGTTTCTGTCTTTTTTAAAAAAAAATTAAATGCTTTTTTTTTTTTAAAAGAGGGTTCTTCCTGATATGTTTCCACACAATAACTTGGCTACTTGTTTGAAAACTCAGTCATCAAATACCCCCACTGAATGTATAGACACAAGTATAAGTCGACCCGAGTACAAGTCAAGCCCCCTAATTTTGCCTTTAAAAAGTGCGGAAATTGCTTGACTTGAGTATAACCTGAGTCAATATTTCCCTCTGTTGCCCACTTCCCTTTTCCCTCTGCTGGTGCATATATATATATATATATATATATATATATATATATATATATATATATATATTATATATATATATATATATATATATATATATATATATATATATATATATATATATATATATATATGTTTGTTTTAAGAGATTCTACACGGGAAGAAACCCGAATCCACCCTAACATGCATATATATATATATATATATATATATATATATTTTTCGTAGATTTTCACGGGTATAGGTATGCATGTTAGGTGGATTCGGCTTCCCGCTGGCTGTTTTGGCGACGCGTTTCGACGAGGTCTCACTCGTCATCTTCAGGCTGGTGTTCTGGCTTCTTTCTTCTTGAAGCAAAGTGTGGTCTCAGTTGAAGTCCTTCTATAAATACTGCTGGGGTGTGTGTGGTTTGCTTGCTCTGTTGCTGATTGTAGGTTCCTTTGTTCCTTTGTTCTTTTGTGATCTGCTGTGTGGCTGAGGCGACAAGGGATTAACTGCTGATGGCTGTTTAGATGGCTGTTTACATGCTGGTGGGTTAGATGGCTGGTAGGTTCTGGCAGTATCCTGGCTTTGGTGGAGTTCCTGTGTCTTGTGAATTCATTTTGGTCTGGCTATTCTGTGGTCTCCCAATGTTTTTTTGGGGTGTGTGAGTGTGCTCCATGTGGTGACTGGAGTGGGGTGCAACCTGGTTTTGTTATTGGATGGTGGTTTCCATCTGTGGGAAGGGTCTGGGTTTGTGTTTGGTGTGGATGGAAGGTGGTGGCATCTTGTGTCCTTTTGACCTGGTGTCATCTTTGTGACAGAGGCCACTGGACCAGGGCTGTTTCCAGATGTCAGGCAAGCGGGAGGTGTCATCACCATGTTGTTTGGGTGTTTCCTTTTCAAATGATTATTCGGTTGAAGTGTTCAGTTTTGGAGATGAGTTTGGTTCTTTCAAAGTCAATTTCATGACCTGTTGTTTTTATGTGCTGGAAGAGAGAGGAAGATTTTTCTTCTTTTTTGACTGCGTTCTTGTGTTCTGCGATCACCATTCTCCTGTTTGTTTGTCCGATGTATGTGGCTGGACAGACTTTGCATTTTCGTAGACTCCTTGGTTTTCAAATCTTGTCTTTGGGGTTTCTTAAGATGTTGGCTATTTTTTGGTCGGTGCAAAAGGCTGTCTTGATATTGTGTTTGTGGAGAATTTTGCTGATTTTGTCTGTGGTGCCTTTGATGTAAAGGAGGGCCAGGGTTGTTCTCTTCTGTTTCTTGGTTCTTGGGGGTGTTTCCTTTTGGATTAGTTTGGTGATGGTGTTTTTTTTTGAATCCGTTCGCAATTAAAACATTCGAGATGTGTAATTCAGTTTTTAGGTGGTCTTTGTCAGTTTGGTTCTGGAGATGAGGGTTTTGCTACGGAGTTGATCTGTGCAGGGTGGTGGTGTGATTGTGCATTTAAGATATCTAGTGTTTTTTTTTCTGGTAGATGGTATGTCCTCCGTCGGGTTTTTTGTAGATTAGGACGTCCAGGAAGGGAAGTTGGTTGTTGGCTTCTATTTCCATAGTGAATTGTATTTTGGGGTGTAGGCTGTTGAGATGTGTGAGGAAGTTGTTCAGTTTATCTTTCCCGTGTGGCCAGATAACAAAGGTGTCGTCAACATATCTGAGCCAGAGTTTGGGTTTATGGACTTCTGATGGTGTTCCTTTGGATGACCTGATCCCATGGGTGCTCCTTCTATCTGTTTGCTCTTTGTCCATTGTGGATGTTCAGTTTGGTCAGATCTAGTGTGTTTGGGGGTTGTATTTGTTGTGGATAGCTGTCAAGGCTTCAATGTCAATTGTAGTTTCTTTATAATTTCCATTTTTAGGCTGATGGATTCTGCATAGGGCTGGAGTTGTTTGGCAAGACCATGGAGTACTGAGAGGTGTTCTTCTTTGTGAATCTTGGGGAGGCCGTAGAGCTTGGGGCATCTGGATGATTTCTCTCTGGGGATGATGCTTGGCTTGATTTCTTCACTTAAGGGAGAGGCTTTTATTTTGGCTTTGGTGGTTTTTTCCAGGTAGGTGGTGGGGTCTGTGTTCAAAGGTATGCTTGTAGTAGGTTGGATAATTTGTTGGTAGTCGGATGTGTTCATCACCACTGTGGCATTGCCTTTGTCTGCTGGGAGAATGATTATGTTGTTGTCTTTCCTCAGGTTGGAGAGGGCTTTTTGTTCTTCTTTGTGTAAATTGCTTCTTTTTGCTGGAAGAGGACATTGGTGACCTTTTTGTTGGCTTCATCTGGGTTGATTTTGGTTAGGCTGGCTTCCACTCCGCATATGATGTTTGGTGGGGATGTGTCTGCAAAAATCCTTTGGAAAGGACCAATATGGGCTTTTGTTTCATTGTTGTGTGGGGGGTTGGGCTTCTGGCCAGTTTGTGGAGTTTGTTGGTGTGTGTGTCTGTCTTGTGGGAGGTCTCTGTTTCAGCTCTCCAGGCGGCCAGTTGCTTGGATTTGTTCCAGAGTGTTGGGTGGATTTTGTTGCTGAGTTTGAGGTGGAGAGTGAGTTCTCTGTTGGTTTGATCTAGTAGGTATCTTTTCCTGTGTAGTTCGCTCTTAGGGCTATTCTGTTCTTTTCACTATGGAAATAGAAGCAGAGGGTTCCTCCTCTGATGTTTGTCCAATGACATTGACTGGACCCCTGTGTACTGTATTATAAGGTTTTATATCCCTTTGGTGACATCCTTTGGACAAGGCTTGTGAGGCTGCAACACAGGAGAAAGGAAGAGAAGGGGAAGTAGGAGAAAAGGAACACTACATAAGGAAGAAACTCAGCAGGTTGATGAGTTCTGCGTAACCTGCACTGGTTACCAGTTGTTGCCTGAGCCCAATTCAAAGTGTTTGTTTTGGCATATAAATGTTTTTATTGTTCTAATTTTATTGTAATTTTGATGTTTTAATTGTCTATTTTGATTGTGAGCCACCCAGAGACCTTTGGGTAGTGGGCGGCATACAAGCTATATAAAAATAAATAAATAAATAAATAAATAAATAAATAAATAAATAAATAAATAAACAAACAAACAAATAAATAAATAAATAAAGCCTTAAATGGCTTAGGAGCTAGATATCTGAAGGACCGTCTCCTTCCCTATGAACCTACCCGGCAATTAAGATCTAGCCAGGGAGCCCTCCTGAGAGAGCCATCACTGAAGGAGGTGAAAGGGATGGCTTGTAGGTCTAGGGCCTTCTCGGCAGCTGCCCCCAGGTTATGGAATGCCCTCCCAAGTGACATCCGCCTGGAGCCAACACTGATGACATTTCGGTGCCAGGTAAAAACCTTCCTCTTTCTGAATTTTTTTAACTGACATAACATAGATTGTGGGTCCTGGTGGCAATTTTAGTGTTTTGTGTTTAAATGCTTTTATTGTTTTTAATTGTCCATTGCCTTTTTAACATTTTAATGGTTTTAACTGTTCATTTTAATTGTAAGCCATCCAGAGACCTTTGGGTAGTGGGCTGGCGGCATATAAGTTGTATAAATGAATGAATAAATAAATAAATAAACAAATTCAGTCTGGGAAGAGCAAGCATACTTTGAATTATCATTTTTCTAGCTTATTGGGTCTGTGACCATGATTGATTGGTATTTTTCTGGCTGACAACTTCCATAATCCCCCAGCTAGCATTCTTGTAGTCCAAAAACTTTTTCTAAGTACGGCAAGCAGCCTCCCTGCCATAGTCTTTTCTCAAAAGAGTTGATAGCCACAGGACTTGTACTCTGATATCTGAAAATAGCAAACAATAAGCTTCTTTTAAACCCTCACTACCATCTAGCAAACACATGATGTAACAACTCAAAACTTGCACTTCCATATTCCTGATGACATATTGTGCGTACAGTGAGGAAATAAGGAAGATAAAAGGACTACACTCAACGCTCAACAGCTGAAATGTTTCCCAAAGAGCTGTCACAATGAGTCAACAACATTCTGCGTCCCAGAAAGGTGCTAATATCATGTGCTGTGGAAAGATAATCACAATGAATGACCAGGTGTCCATTTTCATATCAAGCTGCCTAAAAGTCTGGGCAAACACATTTGTTTTTGATATCAGTATTGGCATATGAAGAATCACAAGTGCCTGGTGATGCAGAGACATTTTCAGGGTCTGGAAACGTGCTGATTTGTTTTCCCTCTTTCCCTTCCTGATTTAAGTCTCTCTTGCCCTAAAAAACTAAAAATGGTCATTGTATGTTCAGCTCTATCATCAGAAGCTGCCTACAGTCTTCTACAGACCGTTTTGGAAGACAGGTGTGACATAAGAGCCAGCTTACTGCAGGCCTGGAACATTTATATTCCACCCTAAAGCATGAGATCTTGGGGTGGGTTACAAGAAAAAAAATCAAAACACTTGAAAGCAATCTAACATTTTACACAATGGTGAGAGTTTAGAATCAACCACATTTAAATTGCAATGGAAAATCAATTTAAATGCATTGTTGGCATGCCCTAAACAATAATGCTAAGTTCTGTGCACACCATGGGTGAAGCTATGACCTAACACAGGAAATGTTTCTGTGAAGATTCTCAATCAGCCAGGTGAGTTTATCTGGAACTCAAGTCATGGCAACTGGACTTCTTTTTCGTGAGAGATTGAAATGTTTCGCTGATCATCCCAACAACTTCGTCAGTCTAAAGAAAGCTAGTTGCAAGTCCTCCTAATGAGCCTATTGAGACTATTGAGCCACCTAGTGAGCCTATTGTTCATCTTATGAGGCCATTGTTCATCTTATGAGCCTATTTCAGACCAGGGTGACATGAGCTCAAAGTGAACTATAAAATGGAGGACTCCCAACTAGCTTTCCTCAGACTGATGAAGCTGTTTGCATAAGCAGCAAAATGTTTCAATCTCTCAAGAAAAGAAGTACAGGACAATGTTGTTGTTGTTTTTGAAGACAGCTTTAAAATGGCAGAAAAAGAGCCAAATGTATACAATCAGAGTTGGAGTGAGCATGGCAAAAGCTCACATCCCACCATCCCTTTTCTCCCGGCAAGATCTGCCATTATTATTTCATCTGGTAACTCAAGCTCATAACTTGAGAACCACTGAAACTTCTTCGAAACATCTTTCCAGAGGCACGTACATTGCATTATGTTATGCTGATCTGTCTGCCAGGAGTGCTGTCCAGGAAAAATGTGAAAGCCACATCAAAAAGAGCATAGATCATTAACAATGAAAGCAAACAAGATCAGCTACTGGCAAGCCTACGCCCGTGGACAGAAACCTGATTTCTGACTTGAAACAGGAATGAAGAGTTTCCACGGGCTGAAACAGCTGTGCTGCTGTGCAAAATGGGAGATCATACATAAACAACCCATGGTTGAACTGGCCAATTTTCCAGCCTGTGCCAAACACTATTGAAACGTGAGCAACCAAAAGGGCAATAATGAAACCACTGGGGAAAGAAAACCTATGTTGAAGAGTGAAGAGTTAAGTAAAAATAGCAGGGTGGGGGTTGGGGTGGATGGGGAGAGGAAAACAGAGCAAACTGAAAAAGCCAAAGTCAGTTCGGGCCTATACATGAGTTTATGTCTTGAAGCAAAGTACTCCTGAAATGTATGCACAAGATCACTGACGTACCTTGTTTGGTATGTAGTCTTTTCTTTTAACAATGGCAAGTGCAACACAATGCTTTGCCTATATAGTTCTGGCAAAGCTCTAGCTTGATAGCACACAAGTGGAAATCATACTGCTTGAGAGAACAGGGCTTGTAATTGTGAAAAGCCATACTGGATATCAAGCTCAGATACGGTTGAATTTTTTTCATGCAACAGATTGAACATAAGAACATAAGAGCCTTGCTGGATCATGCCAAGGGCCCATCTAGTTCAGCTTCCTGTAGCTCACAGGCAGGGCGGTGCTTCCATTAAGGCGAACTAGGCAGTTGCCTAGGGCACCAAAATGGAGAGAGGGCGCTGGACAGCCTGCCACCCCCCCACTGCCCCTCCCCACCGCTGGCCACCACCGTCCGTCCCCCCACCGCCCGCCATCCGCCCATTGCTGCCCGCCCATCTCTGCCTGCCGCTGCCCCCGTCCGCCCCCCCAGCCCATTGCCATTCCCCACCATCCCCCGCCCCCCGCTGGCCTGCCCCCCTGCCCCCCTGCCCTCCGCCCGCCACCACCCTGACCACCCCCTGCCCCCACCCCGCCCCCTGCCCGCCTGCCCGCCCGCCCGCCCGCCCCTCGCCTACGGTGCAAAAAAACCTAGCACCGGCCCTGCTCACAGGGGCCCTACCAGGTGCTTCTGGGAGCACATGGGACAACTAGATACAGTACATGTCTCCTGATACCACTCCCTTGTGTCTGGCACCTGAAGATAACAAGTATCCCCACCATGTCTTGTAACCTGCAATGGACTTTTCCTCCAGAAATCTGTCCAATTCCCTTTTAAAGACATCTCAGCCAGATGCCACCACCAAGCAAGTCCTAGGAGGAAAGACTGAAAGAACTGGGCATGTTTATTTATTTTTTTATTTTATACAACTTATTATGCCACCCACTACCCAAAGATCTCTTAGCCTAGAGAAAAGAAGACTGAGGGGGTGATATGATAGCACTTTCCAAATATTCGAAGAGCTGCCATAGAGAGGAGGGACAAGATCTGTTCTCGATTATCCAAAGTGCAGGACGCACAACAATTAGCTCAAGTTAAGGAAACCCAGCTTTTGGGTTAATACCAGGAAAAACTTTAAAGCAGCCCGCCAGTGGAACCAATTGCCTCAAGAGGCGATAAGTGTTCCCACACTGGAGGCATTTAAGAGAAATTCGGACAACCACCTGGCAGATATCCTTTGATTTGTATTCCTGCATGGAGCAAGGGGTTGGACTTCATGGCCTTGTAGTCTGCTTCCAAATTCACTATTCTATGACTTGTCTGTCCTAAGTGAATAAGCCCCAGCAATACTGAAGGCATTAAGAAGTGTCATGATAGAGAAACGTTCATCATGTAAGGTGGGGAGCACTAACTCCCAGGTGAGCAGACTCTGCACTGTAACCCTAATGGAATGAACATTAAGAGGCTTCTGCCAGAGACTGCCTTGGTCACCCTATATGACGACTTCTGCTGGGAGAGAGACAGGGGGAGTGTGTCCCTGTGATTCTCATGGAACTCTCAGCAGCTTTCGACACCATCAACCATGGTGTCCTCCTGGACAGATTGGCTAGGATGGGAGTTGGAGTTTTATGGTGGTTCCACTCCTACCCAGCTGACTGGGTCCAGAAGGTGCTGCTGGTGGACAGGTGCTCTGGCTCATGGTGGTTACATCATGGGGTTCCCCAGGGCTCTATACTGTCCCCCATGCTACAAGAAACCGCTGGGAGAAGTCATTAGGAGGTTTGGGCTGAGGAGTCAGCAATATGTTGACGATACTCAGCTCTACCTTTCAATCTCCACCAATCCAGATGTAGTGGTCTCTGTTCTGAACTCGTGCTTGGACTCGATAAGGGACTGGATGAGGGTCAATAAACTGAAGTTCAATCCAGACAAGTCGGAAGTGCTGTTGGTGGGTGTTCCGCCTGATAGGTTAGAGGGCCACAGCCCTGTCCTGGACAGGGTTGCACTCCCCCTAAGGCAGGCATGTCCAAACTTTGGCCTTCCAGATGTTTTGGACTGCAACTCCCACACTCCTTTGTCATTGGCAATCTAAGCTTAGAATTCTGGGAGTTGTGGTCCAAAACATCAGGAGGGCCGAAGTTTGGACATGCCTGCCCTAAGGGATAGGGTCAGCAACTTGGGGTTACTTCTGGACCTGGATCTTACCCTGGAACCCCATGTGGACTTAGTGACCAGGGGTGCCTTCTTACAGCAGTGGAGAATATATCAACTCTGCCCTTACCTGGATGAGCAGAGCCTGGCAACAGCCAGACATGCACTGCTAACAACCAGATTGGACTATTGTAATGCACTTTACATGGGGCTGCCTTCGATGATGGTCCAGTGATTGCAACTGGTACAGAACCGGGCCACACGGCTAGTGAGTGGTGTTGCTGCACGGACTCTTATTACGCTGGTTCTAAAAAAATTACATTGGCTGCCAGCTGCTGTCCAACCCCAATTCAAAGTGCTAATGCTTACATATAAAGCCCCAAATGGCTTAGGACCTGGTTACCTAAAGCAGTGTTTTTCAACCACTGTTCCGCGGCACACTAGTGTGCCGCAAGATGATGCCTGGTGTGCCGTGGGAAAAATTGAAAAATTACTTTATATATAGTCAATATAGGCACAGAGTTAAATTTTTTAACATTTTCTAATGGTGGTGTGCCTCGTGATTTTTTTCATGAAACAAGTGTGCCTTTGCCCAAAAAAGGTTGAAAAACACTGACCTAAAGGACCGCCTTCTTGCATATGAGCCTGCCCGTACTCTAAGATCAGTCCAGGAGGCTCTGCTGAAGGTGCCATCCCTCAAAGAGGTAAGGTGGGTGGCATGTCGAAGCAGGGCCTTCTCGGAGGTTGCCCCCCAACTCTGGAATGCCCTTCCTATGGAGATCGCCTGGCACCAACACTTTTGGCTTTTCGGCCCCAGGCAAGGATCTTCCTGTTTGGCCAGCATTTTAATTAGATTTTTTTTTTTTTTTTTTGGCTGGACTCATGAGCAGCAGTGCTTTATAATTTCTATTGTATGTTGTTTTAAACTGTACTATATTTTGTAGTTTTAATAATTATGTTGTGTTAAGTTTTAATACATTGTTGTATACTGCCCAGAGACCATTTGGTAGTGGGGCAGCTAATTTTTTTGTAAATAAATAAATAAATAAATAAATAAATAAATAAATAAATAAATAAATAAATTTGGATGTTTTTGCTCTTTCAGCCAAAGAACCTGGTAGTCAAGGTGGCTGTGGAGGATGGGAGCTGTAGTCCAACCGTTTGGGAAACACCCAGTTGGCACTGCCTCCCAGCTGGTTTTTTTGACATGTAACAGCCATGTGATAATTGGTGTTTTGGATTCTGTGAGCACTGGGTTACCTTTAGAACACCAAAAGTAACAGGTGGCTTTACATACGCTTCCTTTAGAAGGAAGTACTGCAGAATGATAGGGAATTTCTTTCAGCCTATATTTTAAAATGTTCTGATTCACAATTCCCATACCAATATGCAGATCAGAATACTACTGTATCATCCTTTACATCATGCAATTCTCTCTGCATTTTTCTGATTGCCTATCTTGTCAGTTAAGTGCTTTTAAACAATGTTTTAATATTTTATATATTTCTGTTGCTGTTTTGTTTTCTTGTATTGATTTTTTAACATGATTAACAAGATTTTTAACTTAATTAGTGATAAGTGATTTTTTTAACACAGTTAACATGATATTTTAACATGATTAACATGATTAAACATGATTTTAAACAGTGATTGTTAGGAGCCTCGTGGCGCAGTGCTTAAATGCCTGTAATGCAGATAAAACTGTGCTCACGATGTGGGATTCAATCCCAGGTAACAGGCTCGTGGTTGACTCAGCCTTTCATCATTCGGAGGCTGGTAAAATGAGTACCGAAGCTTGGGGGGGGTTAATATGTAGCCTGCAACTGCCCAGAGACTACTTGAAGTGGTATGGGGCGGTATAAAGCAAAGCAAAGTGTTCTGCTGATTAGAGATGGGCACGACTTAGCGGTATTCCCGTTTCCGTTACTCGTATCCGTTACTCTACGGAAATGGTAACGGGAATTACTCCGCCAGAATTCGTGCTCGAACCGACGAACAAACAATTTGGTCTGATTTGTCGTGCTCGTTACTTGCATCGCGGCAATCGCGCAATGCCAAGCGGCACAGAAAAAAAGTTTTTAAAAGTTAAAAAAAACCCGATTCACGGCCCTAAAAGTAGGCGAAAACTGTCTGAGGGCACCTACCAGGCCAGAAGGGTGTTTTATTTGGGAGGGTTCCCCGCCCCCCTCTCCTTGGCTATTGCTACTGCTGCACTGCTGGTACCAGGCTGGGAGGGCGCATCCATTTGCCATGCAGTGCGGGGGATCCAAAATGGCGACCGCAATATTTTTTTTTTGAAATCATTGCCCAAAACCCCACCAAAGCACCACAGAAACATGCGAAAATTAGCTATTTTAAATGCTTGAATTTTTACAGTAGCAGCAGTGGGTTTTTCTTGCAAAAAAAGTCTCTGTTGATTTTATTTTATTTTATTATTATTTTTTTTTTTACACCTGCGCATTCGCAATGATGGGCTCGCCCATGGGAGTGGACCATGCAAATTTTCCACCAATCGCATTACTTGGCCAGGTTGACCACAGAGACTTCTGGGATGTGCCAATCGGGCATAAACAGCCCACTAATCGTAGCCCAAACCCGAACCCTAAGACTAAGACTAACCCATACGCCAGTACACTGTCCTTCTAAGTGGGTCAGAGAGGCACCCAGAGGTGCACCCCAATACTCACCCTAACCTCACCCGTAACTAGCCTAACCCTAGCCCTTGCGCTAACCCGTCTTAACCCTAAGCCAGATCTACTTGCATTGCACTACATGCAAGTACGTGAGACACAGCGGGTGCAAAGAGTCTGCCAGTCCGTCACTTGTGGCTCTGGCTGACTCCTGCAGCTCCCTCCAGGAGCCCGCTACCCCCCCCCAAACCAGTACTAACGACAACGAAAAAACGAACCGACTAATTTTTGTGAAATTTCGCGAAAAACGGAAACGAGGCGGAACGGACTGCCTCCGACACATGACAACTCGAAAACGTTATTTTCCCTAGTCGTGCCCATCTCTACTGCTGATATACTGCCCCATACCACTTCAAATAGTCTCTGGGCAGTTTACAGTTTAATTATGCAGGCTACACATTGCCCCCGTCCCCAGCAAGCTGGGTACTGAATTTACCAAGTATATAAGCAGAACACTTTGTTTTACCATATCCCAAACTTCTTGGGGATTTTTGAACTGTTGAAAAGGAAGGAAAAGAAAAGAAATACAGTGGACGTGTTCAGACACTGAAGAAGGGAAGTCATTTTCATTCTATGGACACGACTCCAGTATAGCAGGAATTATTTATTAGAAGCAGATTTCAACTTGTTGGAAGTTGATGGAGGCTTTATTCAAACTGCTTCCTTCTCCTAAATTTCATAAGTTTTTCTGCTTTCACAAAAGGAGGGCAGGGCTTATTGTTTAAAACTCCACTTTTCTTACTGTGTAAAATCACTGGAACTAAATCCTGTAACTTTGTATATGAATACTTGACAATAATATGAACGCTGCATACATGTGAGCTGAATACCTTTCTCCCAAATATCTTTGTTCTTGCATAGATGAAGCGTGCCCTTTTAATGTGAGTGGTAACAGATAATTCTTCAAGGAACCTAGCATAAAAATTCTGGTTTATGTTAATGACTTCATTCAATCATGCACAGTGTAAGTATTTTGGTCTGCATGAATATAATCTACAGTATTGTCTTAGCCCTAGTGAGGCATTAATGCCATATCTCAAGACATCATTTGTTTCGGGAAATTGAATGAGTATCAAGTAACCTGCTTTAAGTAGAAAAACATTTCGTAGAAATATTCATGCAGAAACCCAAGGCTATTATTTAACACTATTCTTTACTCTGGGACCTATGTGTTGTGTTGGAGCAGATGTTTAACCACAACTGTGACTCAAATTTTCCCCCCTTGTTAGATGCAATAAAATTATAGTAGAGTTCACATTACTCACAGGTTTTCACAATTATTTTTGACAATGTTTCCTTTTGTGGACATTTTTATACCCTTATAAACGCTTTCCTAGTCATTTAGATATGTCTGACTCTTTATTGACTTCAACAATCACAAGTGACATCATTACACAAACAAATTTAATTAGTTATATGGCATTCTGGTATTACCCTAAGTACTGCAAGCTACTGTTTGGATCAGGAAAGAATGGTTTCCTACAGGCAAAGGTGTTAAACAAGGGGGCATTTTAATCCCCTTATATATATTCTGAACATATCATACAAAAAGCCAGACTAGTTTCAGATGAAGGAGGAGTGAAAATTGGTAGGAAAACCATCAATAACTTAAGATATCAGATGGCACCATATTAGCAGAAAGCAGAAATGATCTGAAATTACTTTTAGTGAAAGCGAAAGAAGGAAGTGACAAAGCAGGGCTGCAGTTGAACATTAAGAAGACAAAAAGTATGACTCCAGAAGAATTGCACAACTTTATCGCGGACAATGAAGAATTTGAAATTTAGGGCCTTTTTACACGACCCCTAAGATCCGCTGGCCACTTAAATTCGGACCAGAGATCTTAGGGGTTTGTCGCTCTTCCTCTGTCCCCACCCCCTCCGCACTTCCTGGTTGCTGGCAGCGTGAGGGGAGGGAGAAAAAGAGAAAGAAAAGCATGCCGCTCACCTCGTTCTGCCTCTCGTCTCTGTAAAAGTAGCTCTTAAAGGGGCGGGAGCCAAAAAGCAGCAAACAGAAGCGAGGAGAGCCCCGCACTCACTATCGTTGCACTGCATCAAAGATTTTTCACCTCCAAAGAGAAGGTACAAGAAAAGTGCGCTGGGTCGCGCTGAAGTGGGCGGGGTCACACTTAATTGTCTGCAAACTCCGGAGCTGGTGGGGAAACATTTTAAAGCTCCGGAACTTGCAGCCATTTGCAGCGGAGCTTAGGGGTCGTGTATAAACGCCCTTAGATGTTGTATACTTTGGTTCAATCAGCAATCCAAATGGAGACTGCAGCCATTAAATCCAAAGAAGACTGAGACTAGAAAGGGCAGCAATGGTGGAATTAGAAAAGTTCATCAAGTGTAAGTATTTGGCATTGGGGCAAAGACCAAGGCCACACACACTCCTATATTCAATCCCAGGTAGCAGGCTCAAGGTTCACTCAGCCTTCCATCCTTCCGAGGTCGGTAAAATGAGTACCCAGCTCGCTGGGGGGGCAATGTGTAGCCTGCACACTGTAATTAAAAATTGTAAACCGCCCAGAGACTACTTGTAGTGGTATGGGGCGGTATATAAGCAGAACACTTTGCTTTGCTTTATATTTCCAATTACTGTGCTTTTTACAACTGCCCATCTTGCCTCTAACAAGACTCCTGCCCTGGCTGCAACATCACCTAGCCATGGACTTTAAGAACACAATCTAACCAAGGACTTTAAAAGTAACCTCCTGGTAAAGCACATATTTTATCATGTCTAAACTTCTGGGTCCTGCTTTGAAGAAGGGTGATTTAAACTCGAAAGGATGCAATGTTCCCTTGCTGACAAAGGTCCGGATAGTCAAAGCTATGTTTTTTTCCAGTAGTAATGTATGGAAGTGAGAGCTGGACTATAAAGAAGGCTTAATGCTGCAGAATTGATGCTTTTGAGCTGTGGTGCTGGAGGAGAGTCTTGAGAGTCCCCTGGACTGCAAGGAGATCAAACGTATCCATCCTGAAAGAAACCAACCCTGAATGTTCACTGGAAGGACAGATTTTGAAGCTGAGGCTCCTATTCTTTGGCCACCTCATGAGGAGAGAGGAGTCCTTGGAAAAGTCCCTGATGTTGGGAAAGATTGAAGGCAAAAGGAAAAGGGGATGGCAGAGAATGAGATGGTTGGATGGTGCCATTGATGCAACCAACATGGATTTGACCAATCTCCGGAAGGCAGTGGAAGACAGGAGAGCCTGGTGTGCTCTGGTCCATAGGGTCATGAAGAGTCGGACACAACTGAACAGCAACAACAATTGTAAATCAAGCCTGATATCTCTCTAGAAGCAAAAATGACAAAACCGAGGTTGTTGTATGTTGAGCACTAAGTAACAAAAATGCGAGGACAACTTTTAGGCACTGGGAAAAGAGGACAACTACAGTAAGTATGAAGTGGGTTGGCTCCATAAAGGAAGAAATAGGTGTGAGATTTCAAGAGCTGAGCAGTGGTGTTGATGACAGCACAATTTGGAGGTCACTCAATCTTCGGGTCACCATAAATTGGAGGTAAATTGATGGCTGTGAACAACAAAAAGCTCCTTGTACTGTGTAAGTAAAGATCATTTGACGGACACCAAATATGTCTCACAGCATCAGTTTTGTACTGTTTTGTCTCCTCACATTGTATCTTGTTACATTCCTGCCTTTCAGACTGTATGCTAATGAAATCTCTGTCACAAAGTACAAGAAGGCCTGCCTAATGTTTCCTATGCCCTGCTTGCTTTTGACGAAGGATAGAGAACCCTATTTAAAAAACCCCAAACAAATACGTCTTATAGATAGCATTTTTACACTATCTGTACATTCTGATTGAATCAGATGTTGTTGCTTTGAAGCCTTATTCTGAACCAGTAATCTGAATGTCTGGTGTGACTGAAAATAAACAGACATAATCAGTTCTAGTCTTGATTTTTTTAAAAAAATGTTTGTTCTGGTTTCTGGTTCTATGTCTAATGACTCTCTAGAGGAATTCCTAAATAATTTTCATTTATCTTTAGTGAATTCTTTTCAAAATCCCTTTTCTAATAAAAATATTTTGCTTTAAAACTGTATTCTCAGCAATGTCTCCATGGGGCCAGATCTGACTTGCTATATATACCATCATGGTAACATATATATATATTTTAAGGTGATCCCTGATGGGCTGGAACCAGTCTGCTGAATGGCCACCAGACATAGAGAAAAGCGGCAGAACTGAATAAATTTGAGAAACATAGAATCATAGAATCATAGAATCATAGAGTTGGAAGAGACCTCAAGGGCCATCTAGTCGAACGCCCTGCCATGCAGGAACCCCATCACAATACTTCCGACAGATGGCCATCCAGCCTCTGCTTAAAAACAGTTCTTACAATACAGTTCTTATAATAAGCATGGGTCTTGGTGTTGTACAAGAGGGATTTCCATTCGTCAAAATGGCTTATTATTAACTTGGACAATTAAAACTACAGTACTGTACAGTACACCTAAATAAATACTTTATTAAAAAACATTTGTAATCGGATTTGAATACATATATGCATGTACATAAAATGAATGTATAACATATGGGTGTGGGATTGAACTATGATTCAAATACTGGTGTTGATGATCAAATGTCAGCCTAATTTATGGAAATACGAACCAGAGATGGTGAAGCAAATGCCACAACGAACGATACCGCGGAATATTATTGGAGGGATTTTATTTTGCTTCTGCCATTCATTGCCATGCTGGCATATCCGGTCCTGTCAGCTGTCATTCTTTCTTGTCACTCTAGAAAACTGTCAATGGCAATCTCCCATAACCTCAATTATCCCTTATCTTACATTACAATACAATGAAATATTCATTATACCATAGCTAGCTATGACAGGGGAATGGTGACACAACCCCCCTTGTTTACCACATGTCATCATGTGCAATGGAATCTTACAAACTACTACTCCTTCCTCCACTGTATTTCTCTTTTATTTTCATTTCTTTTTGCGGGTCACATTTTTATGAATGTTACTGTACTTAGTTTCATAATTAGAACTCTTCTGCTTGGACATTGCTTTTGCTTTTTAAAAATAAATAAATAGTACATCTCTTTCACATATCCATGGTTTCCTCCCTTGTCTCCCAGCATATATGGAAAGGAGACACAGCAGTCAGTTAGGCAACTGGAAACATCCACTAGGCCCAAATATGAAGGAGCAATTTAGGATGCTGAAAAGTTAGCCAACATCAAAAGATGCCTTGTACATAGGCGACTGGTCCACATTTGCTGCAGCAGGTCTCTAGATTTTGCCCTGTTTGGAGGATGGACTGGACCTTCTGCAGAAAAAGCAGAAGTAATGAGCAAAGGTCTACAAATTATAAAAGCCCATACTGTACATATTATCAGCAACATCAACCCAAAGAAACTAAACTGGCCCTGAAAAGGGAAATAATGGCCCACCTCTAAGTTACAGGGTTAACCAATATAGCTGTGATTTCACATAATCAGGCTGTCTGAAGACAGCCATTGGTTGCGAGTGCATTAGTAATTTATTCTGCATTTTTAATGCAAAGGTTACCCAAACCCCAAATTGTTAGCATGTCACTTTTTTCCATTTGTGCTTGCTCCCTATAGTACTTAACTTACATTATTAAATCCTTATTTTTTTTTCCTTCGGAATATCCTATTTTTCGCACATTCCCATTGGGCTCTTGAGTGATTTTGACAGGCTCATTATTTTTCCCTATTCTCTGAGGGCTGAAATCATGACACTGAAGGGGAGAATTTCACCACCTGGAACTCAATAGATGTTGAAGGAACAGATCCAAAACCTCACCAGGCTTCTAAGGGTAACTATTAGTGACACACACCATTCCCTATTGGTTATAGTTACCCAATAATTTATTTTACAGATATAGCCCCTTTCCCTTCCACAAGTCACAAGAAGAGAATACAGCACTACCAAAGCTGGTTAGTGAAACAGAGAAGACACATAATGTGGCTTTAGAAATAATTCAGTTTCCAAATGATATCTATAAAAGCAACCACCAACCAGGACATTTCCTATGGGGAATAGTGAGTAACTAAATTCTGAACATGCATATACGCCTCTATGAATTCAAATTTGTGGATAATACTCAGGAAACTTCATCCCAGGCCATATATACTGTGCTTATGTGAAATCCATTTTTGAAGGCAAGGTAAATGTGAAGGGCATACTGCTAGTGCTTTTGTGCCATCTACCATATATTCCAGTTTGTCCATAGCTGTACAGAAGACCATTCCTTTTTTAAAAAAGCAATGAAATACAACATCTGCTCAAAATGTGGAATTACCCTGTAACACCATGTTGCCAATTCTGACTATGGCAGCTAGACAAGCCAGAACAAAACAACACAAAACAGAAAAAACCAAAAAGAATATGGACATTTCATGGAGTCTGTGGTAGGAGCATATATGCACAATAGCCCAAATTAATAGAAGTTAACAGAACAAGTCAGTACTCCAAAATCATACAATGAATACATTAGATGACTTCACTAATCAATGAAAGATATAGATTCATTACCATATAAGCAAGAATAACTTCAAAAATTGCACCTCAGCATCATCTGTCTTGCTTCAGAGATATGCACGTTTAATCAGTTTCACAATACAGTACACTAAAAATAACCTTGGTCTCTCTCCCACCCCCACCCCCAAGAAACACATGTTTCAATGGAAAGTAGATTAAAAATCATAATGAAACCCAATGTTTATCAATATTCTTCATTTTAAAACATACCTTCAGTCTAACCTCAGAAGTATCTTTGCTACAGTGAACAAAAAAAAACCAGCAGCAGCACTACAAAACAAAGAGGACTGACCTGTCCAAGCATATCAGGCGCAATTGGAATGGTGGGCCAGATGGTAGAGTAAACGCCAAAGAAGACCAGCCAAAGCAGCATGCTTCCCCAAACAGCTAAATGGCTGAACTGTTGGGAAAAAGAAACAGCATAATCAAAACACAGAGTGCAATGCCAGGAGCCTCCTCCTGTCTTGACCCGCAGGTATTATTTTACTTCCCACTGTTCTTTCTCTACCCAGGCTTTTGCCAATCTCACTCAGAGCTGTCTGACACGCTTCATCTTAAGCCAGAAGCAAGATTGATTCAACTTCTCAGAAGACTCCCAGGTTAAATCCTTTCTCTGAGAGGCAACATGCTCTTCTCTCTCATTCAGCACCCCCTAGACTTTAATCATCATCATCATCATCATCATCATCATCATCATCATCATCATCATCATCATCATCATCATCATCATCATCATCCCAGTGGTCCCAGTGGTAATCGGCACGCTGGGTGCGGTGCCTAAGGAGCTAAGCAAGTATTTAGAAGAAACTGGAGTTGAGAAAGTCACCGTCAGTCAGCTGCAGAAGGCAACCTTACTGGAATCTGCTCGCATAATTCACATATACATCACGTAGTCCTAAACGCTTGGGAAGCGTTCGACTAGTGATTTGTATTACAAAATCCATCGTGGTTAGCTGTGTGGTTGTTGTTGTTGTTGTTGTTGTTGTTGTTGTTGTTGTTGTTATTATTATTATTATTATTATTATTATTATTATTATTATTATTATTATTATTATTATTATTATTATTAATAATTGCAGGGGAGCTTTCTCAGAGTATTATCTACATGCCCTGCAAGGCTAGTGACGTTTGGATTCTGGATGTCTGAGGTATGCACCCTAAAGTTCACCCCCCCCCCCAGGAAAGTGACTCCCATGTACCTAGAGACACCAACACTGCAGCTTCTCCCAACTCTCTTCTACAAGCCCTCCTAGCTTAGTGAATAATAGGATTCAGACAGACTTCTAAATAATACCACCACAATTAGAGGTGGGCAAGAGACAGAATACCCATGGTTCAGGTGTGTCTCCTTTGGGCCCACCCTTAGTTCGGCTCGGTTTGGGTTCGTGCATTTTTTTTTAAAAAAAGAAAAATTGTACAACCCTGAACTGAGCTGAACCTGATTTGGGTCCGACTGGTGGTGGTAGTGGTGGTGGTGGCAGTGGTCAAGGGGGGGGTGATCCAGGCCCCGGCAGCAAGGGCTTTTTGAGGCCGCTGGCTTGGGACCAGTGCCTCTTTTTGTTTATTTGTTTGTTTTTTCTTCAAACATCAACCTTGCGGCTGCAGGGGCCGGGTCGGTGCCAGTTCTTTTTTTATATTTTTTTCTTTATTTTAGAGCACCAGCCCAGCCACCCCTGGTTCCGGGTCACACTCCTCTTTTTTTTTTTTTTAACAGCACTGATCGCATGGCTCCTGGTGCTGGGTTGGCGCTAATTTTATTATTATTATTATTATTATTATTATTATTATTATTATTATTATTATTATTATTATTATTATTAATAATAATAATAATAATAATAATAATAATAATAATAATAATAATAATAATAATAATAATAATAATAATAATAATAATAATAATAATAATAATAATAGAACAACAAGAACAACACCAATAATAATAGGTGCTTTTGGTGCAATGCCCAAAGACTTAGGTCTGAAAACCCTTGGCATTGACAGCATATATTCTACGAAGATATCTCCAGTCATCCTAGGCTCTTGGAAAGAGCTCGATCATTGGAGCAGCTGTGTTTGCCAGAAGAAGAAGAAGAAGAAGAAGAAGAAGAAGAAGAAGAAGAAGAAGAAGAAGATGATGATGATGATAATGATAATAATAATAATAATAATAATAATAATAATAATAATAATAATAATAATAATAATAATAATAATCCAACCTGAAGCATATTTTAACAGTTATTTGCACAATCTGTTTTTCATGGCTTCCGTAATACACCACTGAAGGACAGCAGAGTCAAAGAACAAGGCAACTGCGGTTCCAAAATATGCCATGGAGTGCTATGCTCTGTATTAGAGATGGGCACAACCAGAATTTTTTTCCCCCGAGTTGTCGTTTTTCGGGATGGGTCCATTTCGGCTCGTTTCCGTTTGTCGCGAAATTTTTCAAAACTTTGTCGTTTCGTTTGTCGGTTTTTTGTCTGTTGTTAGTACTGGTTTGGGGGGGAAGCGGGCTCCTGGAGGCACCTCTCTGGGGTGGGTGCCTCCTCTGGCCCGCTATGAAGGGAAAGGGCTCTCCTGGAGGCACCTCTCTGGGGTGGGTGCCTCCTCTGGCCCACTACAAAATGGCATGCATAGACAATTGGATATGCATACCAAGTTGCAGTGGCAGACAGAGGCACCTCTCTTTTGGGTTCCTCTGTGACTCACTGCCTGGCATACGGTGCACTTGGGCTGGGGATGGGGAGGAGGAACAAAGTGAGAGAGGACCCCTATGGGCGCCCTCTGGCTCACTAAGAAGGGAAGTGTACTTGCTGTAGTGCAATGTGAGTACACAGATCTGGCTTAGGGTTAGGGTTAGCGCAAGGGCTAGGCTTAGGGTTACGGGTAAGGTTAGGGTGAGTTACTGGGGTGCACCTCTGGGTGCCTCTCTGACCCACTAAGAAGGACAGTGTACTGGCGTATGGGTTAGGGTTAGGGTTTGGGCTAGGGTTAGTGGGCTTTTTATGCCCGACTGGCACATCCCAGAAGTCTCAGTCAAAACCTGGCCAAGTGGCCATGCAATTGGTGGAATGGCTCCAAAAATTGCATGGTCCACTCCCATGGCCAGCCCATCATTGCGCAGGTGTAAAAAAATAAAAATAAAAATAAAATAAAATAAAATCAATGGAGATGTTTTGTTGCAAGAAAAAACCACTGCTGCTACTGTAAAAATTCAGGCAGTTTGTTTCTGTGGTGCTTTGGTGTGTTTTTGGACCACGATTTCAAAATAAATATTGCGGTCGCCCCATTTTGGATTCCCCGCCCGCACCGCATGGCATGGCGAGCGAGTTGGCGAGACGACGAGGATGCCCCCCACCAGAGCAGCCCAGGACAGGAGAGGGGAGGAGGCCGGGGACCCCCCCCCCAGAAACCACCCCTCTGGTAGGTGCCCTCACTCAGGCAGGCATATTTTGGCCTGCTTTTTTGGCCGGGAATCGGGGTTTTTTTATTTTTAAAACTTTTTTCTGTGCCAGAAACCACCCCTCTGGTAGGTGCCCTCAGGCAGGCATATTTTCGCCTGCTTTTTTGGCCAGGAATCAGGTTTTTTTATTTTTAAAACTTTTTTCCTGTGCCGCTTGGCATTGCGCGATTGCTGCGATGCCTCCAGGAACGACCACGACAAATCAGACCCAATTTTTCTTTAGTCGGTTCGAGTTCGAGTTCTGGTGGAGTAATTGTCGTTCTTCGTTTCGTTATGTAACGGAAACGAGGACCGGAAACGGAAACGAGGATTTCGCCGAGTCGTGCCCATGTCTACTCTGTATGACTTATTGTAATCAAATAAGAAAGTCATAAATAATTTCTTTGTGCTCGTATTTTCTCACTCATACAATCATTCTTCCTCCAACCTGCTGCTGTAAAGCCATTCTAACCACTACCTGGGGTACTTCAGTGATAAGTCCTGCTTTTGCATAGACTCCCAACATCATCACCATCATCAACATCATCATCCTAAGTATTTTTACCCTGCCTTTCTCCTTGGAAAAGGACCCAAGGCAGCTTACAGTAATGAGGGACAATATAGATTCCAGGACAATTAAGACATAGTACAGTTAAGTACATAACCTCTGGGAAAGTATGAAGAACTGGAACCATGATGGGTATCATTTCAGTGTTATCGGGAGTGATTTTCATGAGTGAATTGTCCAGATAAAACAAGGATGAGAAACTCATTTTTGAAGGGAGTGCCACATTCATTTGGAAGTTGTGTGTTTGTGGTAGCCCAAGTCTGAGGCAAAAGTGAGTGAAGTTGCATTGTTTAATTTTTGCTCTTCTCCCCTTCTTTACTGACTCCTCTTTCTGATTTTGATGTGTGTTTGTTTTCATAGATTACAGTGGTACCTTGTATAAAGGAATTAATTCATTCCAAATGAAATTAAGCAAATTTTCCTTTATACAAATTTCCATAGGAATGCATTGAAAACAGAGTAATCCCATTTTATGTTGTACAGATTCTCCCCATAGGCTATTATGTTAAGCAAATTTCCCCTATCTCCGGAATTTTTTATGTTGTACAAATTTTATGCTGTACAAGCTGTTTGTTATACAAGGGTCTACTGTAGTTCCCAATTTGAACCCTTTTAGGGAGAATTTTATTCTTCTTTGGGAATCAGTTGTCTTTCACAGCAGCTTTTCAGGAGACACTGAGGAAATCTTTGAAAGCTTTCAAACAACCCTCTTGTGACCCAAGAAGTTCTTGCCTCCTCAACAATGCCCCAGTTCCAGGTAAGACCGAACATCCATCCATCCATCCATCCATCCACTCCTGAAAGTAGTTGGAAACCCCGGAAACCTGTTTGTTTTAATCACTCTTTGCCACTACTGATACTCAGCTGAGGTTTGTGCTATCTGGATGGATCAACAACAACGACAACAGCAAATGTCAGTATAACCACATACAAATGGCTACAGATAGAGGAACAAATATTCCATAAGTAGGAACCCTGGGTTAGGTTCCAATGCAAACTATTTTTTTTAAACCTGGCACGATAAAAAGATTCAAAACTACTGTAAGTAACTACATAAAATGTACCTTGTTCAATTCTGGGAAACATTTGATAAGACTCTTCATTCCTGCTAGGTGTCCAAACTTTGGCCTTCCAGATGTTTTGGATTACAACTCCCACAGTCCTTTGTCATTGGCAGTACAGGCTTGGAATTCTGGAAGTTGTGGTCCAAAACATTTGGAAGGCCGAAGTTTGGACACCCCTCCAAGACATAGCTGTTCCGCAAACTATGGGAGCAGGCGTTGTACTGTTGGTTACAAACAGTGCTTAACTTAGCATCCCATTCTCCTTGATTGCCACAGTACCAGTGCACAGTGCTGATCCCAGGA